>JANVFU010000003.1:2400000-3604508 GCA_027921405.1 Lentinula detonsa | reverse complement strand
CCCTAACCCCTAACCCCACCCCCCTAACCCCTAACCCCTAACCCCTAACCCCTAACCCCTAACCCCTAACCCCTAACCCCCTAACCCCTAACCCCCTAACCCCCTAACCCCCTAACCCCCTAACCCCTAACCCCCTAACCCCTAACCCCCTAACCCCCTAACCCCCCCCTAAGGCGACGATGAGCTCACTGTCCATGACAGTTAGCACCACCCTAATGACAGTGATGAGCTCACTGTGCATGACAGTTAGCACCACTCCAATGACAGTTACCCCCTAAGGTTTAGACAGTGATGAGCTCACTGTTCATGACAGCTACCCCCTTGGTTAAGGCGACGATGAGCTCACTGTACACAGTGACGAGCTCACTGTCTACAACAGTGAGGACCTCTGTCATTGTATACAACAGTTACCCCTTGATATACAACAGTTACCCCTTGATAAACACGGTTACCCCCATGCTTAGCTCACTGTCTGAGACAGCTACCCCCACACTTAGCTCACTGTCTGACACGATGAGCACGAACTTCCTTGACAGTGAGCAAAAAATAAGGTTTGGAAGTACACTGTACTTCTGGGTGTAATATAGATAGAGGTAGACTCACATCAGTTTTAGAAAAAAAACTATTCCTCTATTGGGAATGATGATCATCACTTCCACAATTGTCACAATCAGATACAATGAAATTGTCATCGCTAGAGTTTGCCTCATCATCATCATCATCGCTGGACATGTCAGAGGATTTAGTGTCATACTGATAGTCTTCATGCCAATTAACGTCAAAATCATCTTGATACTCAGTCCTGGACAAATGTACACCAATGTCTTGTTTGTGTTCATAGCGCCTTGGGTTTTCGAACCATAAGTAAATAGCAATAAAGGACATGCAGTACTACAGGTAAATCTAGTAGGATAACGACTGGATATTTGTACTATTGGCAACTCTTCTCAAGATCTT
Organism: Lentinula detonsa; assembly: GCA_027921405.1. Classification (NCBI taxonomy): domain Eukaryota; kingdom Fungi; phylum Basidiomycota; class Agaricomycetes; order Agaricales; family Omphalotaceae; genus Lentinula; species Lentinula detonsa. The sequence continues at coordinate 3,603,551 of JANVFU010000003.1, read as the reverse complement.
TTCAAGGCAGGTGTTCATTTAATCCATCTGAACCACTCCTTATCATGCACCTGATAAATGTGAAGACCACAATATGTTTTACCGAAAGGAATAGTAAAGTAGTTATCCAACTCGTGCATGTAAGCTTCCAAGCCATAAACACACTTCTTTACAGCATTCTTAAGTCGTGGGCCAATAACGGAATGCTAATAGAGGTCAACCCCTCAACTTGCTACTGAATTCATATTTACCGAGTCATAGTTTACAATGCAAAAATGACAAATAAATTTTGCATATATAATAATGTTGCCCAAAATGTGCCCTCAATCCACCACCTGTTTTCTCGTCCATAAACTTTTCATCATGGTTGATGTTCGGTCATGCACAGCTCTGGGTCATCACTGTTAAACAAGAGCACACAGCTAATATACAATGTCTTAATATTATATATATGCAGTAAGGTAAACAAATATTAGTTAAGGAAGCAAACAAAGTTGTACTAGTCAAATATTATATAATTATATAACGTGAAATCCTATTATTATAAAGTAATTCCGTATACAAAGGACCGATTGTTCACACAATAATAATATTACCAGATTCGGATAAATCCTATTATTATAAAGCAATTCCATATACAAAGGACCGATTGTTCACACAATAATAATATTACCAGATTCGGATAAATCCTATTATTATAAAGCAATTCCATATACAAAGGACCGATTGTTCACACAATAATAATATTACCAGATTCGGATAAATCCTATTATTATAAAGTAATTCCATATACAAAAGAACAATTATTCACACAATAATAATATTACTAGATTCGGATAAATCCTAATAAAATATAATATATTTAGAGGTTTGTGAGTTTGTGTATGGAAGTAAATTTAGATATAATATTATGTAATATAAATATGATCATGTAGTATTTTAACTCATTACTCATGATCTATTTTCGAATAAACATTAATTAGATATTCTATTTTAAGTAATTATTAAAACCTTATTACTCTTAAAGTTTATTAATATTAATAATACATTCTCAGATTATTTAATTACATAATCTTTGACTGGTACAATTTTGTCTGCTCCCTTGACCAATATCTGTTTTACATTATATCATCTAAAATCCTTATTGAATATTATTACATCATCAATATATAACAATAGTTTCTCATTAAATAATATTATAACCCTATCATATAATATGAAAACCATTTTGTATAATACCCAAACCCTAACGGGTTTGGTTATTATTAAATAATCTTGACAACATAGTTTAAGATTACATAATATCAAGAAACTGCTTTTTAATGATTGTAAAAAGCATTTCATAAAAAATAGTAATAATGATAAGATATCTGAAATTAAGAATATTTTTGAAAAATATTGATAACAGAGAGTTCAATATTATTGATGTTGAACAATTAATGAATGCAGCATTAGCATCATATATTAATATTTTTTTCGATTTTTTGGACTGCAAACAGCAGTGGAGATGTGGCACCTGAAATTACCGTAGCAGGCACCGAAATGGCGCCCGTCATTATTTCCTCGACGCAGGGCAAAAAAACGACGTTCAAATCCTCGCGCAATCCCAACGAAATTATTCCCCCGAGATCCCTTGAATTTTCGGAACATCTCGGGCAGGATAAAACCTAATCGAGGTGCAGATGGCGTCCGTCATTATTTCCTCGACGCAGGGCAAAAAAACGACGTTCAAATCCTCGCGCAGTCCCACCGAAATTATTCCCTCGAGATCCCTTGAATTTTCGGAACATCTCGGGCAGGATAAAACCTAATCGAGGTGCAGATGGCGTCCGTCATTATTTCCTCGACGCACTTCCAAAAAACGTTCAAACCTTGGCGTAATCCCTCCCAAAATTCTCGACCGAAGCCGGTGAAATTCACGGACATCTCGGGCGCTTTGAGACCGGGGTCACGCACAGATGGCGCCCGTCATTATTTCCTCGACGCACTTCTAAAAAAACGGTCAAACCTTCGCGTAACCCCTAACGATATTATTCAACCGAAGCCGGTAAAATTCACGGACATCTCGGGCACTTTGAGACCGGGATCAGGAACAGATACCGCCCGTCGATATTTCCTCGACGCACCTCCAAAAAACGTTCAACCCTCCGCGTAATCCCTAAGATATTATTCGACCGTCTCACGCACTTCGAGACCGGGGTCACAAACAGATACTGCCCGTCATTATTTCCTCGACGCACTTCCAAAAAACGTTCACACCTTCGCGTAATCCCTAACGCTATGATTCAACCGAAGCCGGTAAAATTCACGGACATCTCGCGCACTTTGAGATCGGGATCAAGAACAGATACCGCCCGTCATTATTTCCTCGACGCACCTCCAAAAACAGCCGACCCTTCGCGCCATCCCCAGCGAAATTTTGTCTGGGTCCGGTAGAATCATCCGAATATCTCGGCCAGGACGAAAGTACAGATGGCCCCCGTCGTTATCTCCTTGACGCACAACCAGAAAAAAGTTCGACCCTTCGCGCAATCCCACCGGAAATTCTTCGCCCGAGGCCGATAAAATTCGCGGACATCCCTCCCGTAACTTCGACCTAAATCCCTAATCGTGGTCAATATTGCTCTGACGTCGGGCAAAAGCATCGAATCTCAGCCGATGAATCCTCAAAAACCTCGGGCGACGCTATTCGTTGATGCACCGCGAGATGACAAATCTCTTTCCGATTAATTCAGATGACGAGTATGAATCTAATTACATGAACTGCTCAATTGCTGAGATGGTGTCTTGCTCGATTAGTTGAAGCCCCGATCATTTTCTACCTTTTCTTCATACCCGATCATTACGTACATCTTCCATTTCTTATTATCAAACTTTAAATTTGTAAATTTTCTCACAGAATTTCACGAACCTCTCGGCATATCACAGAAGCTTCATATCACGAACCTCTCCGTCTATCACAGAAGCTTCGTGTCAGGAAAGCCTTCCGCTTTAGGTTATACATATTATCGGCGGAAAGCAGCGTTGCTTCTTTTGTCTTTCCGTGAGTCAGTAGTTGACTGCTTCCATTACTGTGAAAAATTGTGCTGATTGGCTGAATCTGAGATTAATAAAAATTACTACTGGGAGTCTTCTATAAGACTCGAAGGCTTTTGTGTTGGTCTTCATTTTTTCCCCCCCCCATCTTTTCCTCCTGAAATGTCCACTTCACAACACACCAACGTAGCAGGAACCCCCCCTCCAGCTAAACCGTCTCACATTGACGATGAGGACGTGGTTGGCTCGGGAGATGAGGAAGAAGAAGAAAAAGCGGCTCTGCTCGAAAAGTTAGCCTTGTTGGATAAGCAGCAGAAAGAGAAAAAAGCGAGAAAAAAAGCAGAGGCTGAAAGAAAGGCTCGGGAGGAGGCAGAACAAAAAGCGCGGGAGGAGAGGGCGCGGGAGGAGAAGGCGCGGGAGGAGGAAGCAAGAAAAGCACGCGAGGAAGCTGAAAAAAAATTGCGGGAGGAAGAGGCAAAAAAGGCGCAAGCAGAAGAGAAAGCGCGGGAAGACGCCCGGATTGCCGCTCGAGAACGACACGCCGCGGTGAGAAAGGAAAGAGAGCGCAAACTTCGTGAAGCCGCCGCCGCCGTCGTTCACCCCAAACCGAGCTCCGTCGTTCACCCCAAACCGAGCTCCGTGATCTCGTCCTTCAGGTCGGAGGACGATGATCGTGGTGAAGGGCCTTCCCATAAGGTAGTCGCTCCTTCTCCTTTCTTAACATACCACTTATTATTCATCCTAGCGTTCTCACTCAAATGGCCCGGGATTGAACGTCCCTGACGTTATCATCAACAAGAAAAAAAGAAAGGTGAGCCCGCACAGGCACGTCCTTATACACTTCCAATAAGTTCACTCATTCCGTTGCCAGGCCTCTCCCATCAACGTTGACGAAATGGAGGACAATATGAACGCCGACGACTTCATGGAAATACGGGGTTCGTGTGACAACTGCGAGAAGCGAAAACTCCGTTGTTTCCCCCAGAATCGGAGTGGGCCGAACTCCGCTTGCGCTCCCTGCAACAAGTCAAAGCTCGGTTGCAGCTGGGTGCGCAAGAGAACCAACCAATCCAAGGCGGAGAAAGCCCGCACCGTGTCCGCCGTTCCTGATAGTTCCCAAATCGTCCCCGACCTCCTTCGCACCATTATCGGTCAGAACGAAGCCCTTCTCACTTACAACAGGGGCATTCTTGACCAGATGAAAATTCTCAACGAAATCATCGCCTCCGGGCCGGGAGTTGAAGAGGGAGAGGTTGCTCAAGGGGGTGTGAACGCTGGAGAGAGTGAGGTCCCGAAAGACGATCTGTTGGATTTTGGGGACTATGTTACGAACCCCTAAGTATTTCTTCTCCTGCAGCTCACTCTCTTACCACCTCCTGCCTCATTGTTGAGTAAAACGATTTTTTGGGACTTCATTCTATTATTGCACATTATTGTCAAATGTATATATATAGAATATCAATTACAATCTTGGAATGTCCATACTTATGTGGAAGCGTTCGGTTAATCAGAGGCGGCAATCTACAGAACAGTTCAGCCTTACCATTCGTTACAGTGAGCGGTGGCCTGTCGTTGCGCGTTCCTTAATCAGCGTTCTTACCAAGGAAGTACAAGAGCTGGCTCAACCCGTCGATGATTCCTTGCCGCATTTACAAGCTCTGAGAAAACTACTTAAGACACTTAATCCTCCATAACATACAGCCTGCTATGCATCTCATCGTCTTGCAACTCAGTCAAATCCATCAACCGGTATCTCCCTCGCGACCTCGACGATACTTTTTGAGCCCATTCAACTAGTTCCACATCGATCGGCTCAGCCTGTTGCACTATTGTTTCCTCCGGCGGTGGGTACGGTCCGAACACAGATTGTGCGAATGTGCTTAAAGTCGCCTGATGAGCTTCCGCTTGCGTTCGCTCAGACGGCCCGGCGGTTGCCTCCGGGTCGTCAATCAATGCCGCTGGTGTCAACACCGGTGGTCGGTTGGCATGTTGCGTTACCCGATTTTTGAACTTTGGATTGATGGCAATGGGCGTCCCGGTTTGCGTTGAACCAGCGAATATATGAGTCCAGCTGGATCGCACTTTGTTGTCAATAAGCCGATCTCGCGACACTTTCGGAAACCACATAAGGGTATCAAAAGCATTCCGACAAAAGTTTCGTAGTGGCCTGTACTTTGCTGGATCGTCTTCCCGAATCATGAGCAGTTCGTTATAGAGTGGAAGCAGGCGCCATCCTTGAGTTCCTTTTGCACCTACTCGCGGAGGAACGTCGTCGTCATCGGGAAACAGTACACTCTTTAATGACGCCCAGTCCTCGGGCCGCTGGGTGTACTGATAGGAAAGAAGGTAAGTGCTCAGATTGGGATCACGAAACGTATCCAATGAGACTGTGCGGATTTGGGCATCGCTTAGCTTGCAATACGGGATGTGTGTCCGGCCCATGGTCCCGAGCCGCTCCATTATTTGCGTAAGAAGTCCAAGAAACATTTCCGATGCGGCCCGATCTGTATCATCACTTGGTGTCGCACCCACCAACGCTGCCGCGGGGAGATCCGGACCATGATCAAAGTACGCGCGCGGCTTCTTGTAGGAGAAGTCCTCGTACCCATCGGGAAGGTCAATTTGTCTTTTTAAAGGAGAGGATGATGCTGTCGTCTTCTTCGCCCGAATTACACCACCTTTGTAACGGTCTTCCTGGAATCGGTGTATGAACAGCGTCTCGATCTCTTCCCACTTCATGCCGATCACACGGCATAGCATCGTCCTTGAAGCCGCGAAGTTTCGATGGTGGAACCGAAGAACGTCCCCTACACCGGGCCGAGGAAATACTATGGGCGGCAGCCACAAAGCTCCGTATGCCATTATCGGGACGCTGTCCTTCTGACTTCGCGGGCTCCAGAACATGATATCCCGCGCAACCCGTTCCTGGAGTGTTCCCGTTTCAAAAATGGTCCGAGCGAGCGTGCGATCCCAGCTCATCTCGTTCGGGCGGCAGTGAATTCCGTTAAAGAAATGAAGCAAAGTCGCGATGAGGGTTAGGTACTCCATGTCAAGACGACTATCCTTCTTCACCGAGGAAGCATAACGGATGAGCATTGTACAAGCTAGAACCCTATGACAACGCCATGCCCTGTAAACGGAAAATGAGCCACATACAGCATTAAAACCGCTTGATCACGCACCAGATCACCTCGGTCCGAACAACATGAAGAACACGGGCTAACGCTGCGGGCCGGATGTCGGTATTGTAAATGTGCCGCGCGCGGTGCAAGGGCACTCGGGCCTCGAATCGCGTTACGCAAGGAGTCACATTGACCTGATTTTCCGCCGTTGCCTCATAAACGTTTCGGAGCGGTACGGGGATTAGATCGGGATCCGTCATTTTGAGCATTTGCGAGCCAAATATTCGGAAAGCCTTCCCCGAGGTCTTGTAGGTTTGGAATTTATCGGTGGTGTAGACTTGAATATAGGATATCAAGTTGCGGGTACGAGGACTCTTGGAAAAATTGGCCCGAAAGCCCGCGAAGTCCGTGATCCCCGCCCAGATATCGGGATGATAGTTATCATAGTCCCAATCCTCTTCTTCAAACCCCCAAAGAAGTCTAGCCATCCCAAAATGGCAATCCTTGTATCGGGCCGGCATGCTCGCCCAACCCTGCGGGAGGTGAACCTCAATGGCCATGTCCAAGAATATGATGTTTCCATCGCGGTCAATGTCGGTCAGGATGGAATCGATGTTGGCCTCCGTGAAGTTTCGATCCAGATGTCGCGTCGTATCCTTGGAGCCACGAATTTGAATAAACCAGTATGCCGAGCGGCCCCATTCCTGTGCTCGGATTAAAGACATCACTCGGTTGGCAAACACTGTGCCGGCAGCGATGGGAATACTCTTCCGGGACTCCGTCTGGTAGCCGAAGTTTTGGAAACGTTTTGATCTGTCGAGTTCGGCCTGATATGTTGGACTCCACGTAGCCAGGGTGGTAGGAAGTATTTGGTTAACTGCCTCCCAACACGCCATGTAGATTTTCTCATGAACATCATCCATCGCGACAGGATTCGCCATCGGAAGCATGAGATAAATCCGATGGCGGCCTGCGGGCCCGCATACTCCCCAAAACACGTTGGGGTCGCTTCCAGGGTCACGATACGTCGCTTCGGCCTCACCAGGCTCCTACGGTCACGGATAGTGGTCAGTGGTTAGTGGTTGAAGGTTAGAGTTGCCCCAAGAGTACAAGACGTGCTTACATCGAATTTAACGTGCGCATGAAGATATCCTTTCAGAGATTTTTTCTCCTGGAACGTCGTCAATATATCATATTGCCCAAGCCACGGGAAGAGACGTCCGAAAATAAGGGCCGAGTCCACATCCCGGTAGCAGCGACTATCCCTATGCCTCAGTATCTCGGGATGCTCCGCGGGTGTTTCCAACGAATACAGGTCCGGAACAGGCCTATCCACGTAGCCGCAAAGTACAAGGTTGATGTACTTCTCCACTGCGGATTTATCCAGGTCGTGAAAAGGTGTGTCAAAATCCAAGTTTTCCAACATTTCCGCCTGGGCAACGTCAAACCTCTCGAGCATGGCCGCCAACGATGTCAGGACCAAATCTTCCTGTGGTTCTAAGGTTGTCGCATGAGATGGAGCCGGAGAAAAGGCTTGAGAAGGTGCATCACTGTCGCCCGAGTCACTCATAATGAAAAGTTATTGGGAGGGAAACAGTGAGAACTCCGACCTTAAGTAGTAAAACTTTTTTCAATTTCAAATTTCCATATTTCAAATATTACCACCAGGGGCGAAATAATTACGAGTAACACATTCGGATCAATAGACACCAATGGTTTAGATCGCGAGAGTTATCTTAAGTACACTTGCCATAGTCGTTGAACATGAGCTAACGAAAAACTCACCGGTCATACTATCGTCTCTCAGCTTGCATCTCTTACAGCTGGAGTAACAAACATTTTGCACATCCCAGAATGATTTGCATCAAATCACGGTGCAGACGCATCAGACTTCAGGGATGGAGATGTAGCAGCGCCACAAACCCGGTCTCAGCCGATCGGGCCGTTAGTGCATGCGCCAGAAGAATAATAGGACCGAAGCCCCGATATTACTGCGATTAGATGCACAGGTGGAGAGTGAGAAGCGGCGTGGATTCTTCGACGCTTTCGGGCCGTGGGAAGTTTGCTTTTTGAAACCAAATAAGTGATTTCATCACACATGTAACAAAATCAATTGAGTGTAAGCCCCGATATTGCGGTGATTAGACGCACAGGACGAGATGCACAGTGAGGACGGCGTGGATTCTTCGACGCTTTCGGGCGTGGGAAGTTTGCTTTTTGAAACCAAATAAGTGATTTCATCACATATGTAACAAAGTCCCAACTACTTATTTGTACCTTTGAGCTTGTATACAGCAAGATAGTAATGCAATAAGTAAAGTTTTACACAGATAAAAGTTCGAGCGGATGTCCCAACCAGAAATGAGCCACAAGCTTATATTCTACTTACCATCGCGTTTGCTTCCAGCAAGTGGCTTCTTCCCGAATTTTCTCTTGATCAATGCCCGCTGAGAGCTTCGAACGGGTTTTCGCGGAATGTACTCGGCTTTTTCTCCAACGAGCGGACTCGAACTTGGACCGGCTTCGGCATTCGGCTGATTGCGCGAGTGATGTTGGGGACGAACTCGGGCCGCGGCATCTTCATCGCGCTCGGCTTGTGGCAGAGGAGAACCCGGCTGAGTGGGCGTCAGAGGAGTAAGGGCTCCGTCAAATGCGGGATCCTGAGTCGGGGAGGAGAACCGCTCCGGAACAGCGGGGTCCTGGAAGTTGAATGCGTCGAAGTTCATCATCACGTCGTTCGCGTCAGGAGCTGGGCCCATGTCTATGTCACCACCAAAAGCCGCCAAATGGGTCTCTTTACCAGGCTGAAGACCAGACGCCTGCTCAATGCCTTCCATCGGCGCATCCTGGTGAGATCTCTGTATTGCCCGACTTGGGGACAAGAAAGGTGCGTAGTCAGACTCATAGAAGTCGGAATTCTCCTGCGGTAATTGAGTGTAACCTGTTTCCGGACCGGTAAATGACTTCGTAGGTGGCACAGTTGCAGGCATTGAATTATCCGCCACTTCCATCGAGAGGGTTGGAGCTGGTCTCTGCTGCGGGACTTGGGTTGATGGTCCTAGAGCCGGTCCCTCTCCCGGCACCTGCATTGAGGGTATTGAAGCCCGGGCCTGCTCCGGCATTTGTCTTGCTTGTTCAGGAAGGTGCTGCTCTGTCATCTGTTGTGACAATGGGCTCACATTGACAGGAATTTGAGTGGTAAGAGAAGGGATAGAATCAGGACTCTCCCTCTGTGTTCCCGACGGTCCAGCCTGGCCAGGTAGCGGCTCATGCCAGATTCGGTCAATCAATTCGACGGTCTCTACCCGAGCAGCGAGTTCTCCGAGCTTGGCCTTTTTTGGCCGGGGCTTCGGCCGTGCCTGTGTGGATTTCCTCCCTTCCGGCTCACCATCCTCATCCTCCATCTCCGATTCTTCCACAACGGGCCTGCTTTTTATTTTTCTCTTCTTGCTACCCGTAGCCGGCCCCTTGGGTACAGGTACTTCTCCCTCAATATCAGCTGGGTCAACGGCCTTGCGTTTGCCTTTTGCCTTCGCGCTAAGTTTTGGCGCGGTCGCCCCGTCCGTGTCCTCAGCAGGTTCAGCTTCTTTTTTCTTGGCCGTTTTTGCTGGCTTGGATGCCGTCCGTTTCTTGAGCGCTTCACCTGTCAAGGACTTTGGTTTCGTCAACATTTCGGCGATTGATTTGGCCAATGCATCATCGACGTCGTCACCCCCTTGAAGCGCAAGTACCTCTTCCGGTGCCGCTCTCCCTGCGAGCAGCCTCAGATTTGCTGTTCAAGTGAGTTTGTCAAGGGCCGTGATTATTTCAATATCAACAAGGCTTACCTAAGTTCCTGTCAATTTGGGTGAAATTGGTCAGCAGTTCCTTTTTAGCGAGTCCATTGGCTATAAGAAGGACATCAACAGTATTGGACGCCATTAACTGGAAAATGAAGGTGGGCCGTTGTTGACCACGACGGTGGATGCGTCCATACAATTGATGTGCCAATACAGCCGACCAATTCGACTCCTATCGTAATCAACACGTCAGATTCGACACGCAGATGAGAGATATCACTCAACGAAAAGGATCAGCGTCCGCGCGCAGGTTAAGTTGAGTCCTTGCGTGCCGACGGCGCTCATAATCAGGACTTGAACCTGCTTGTTCTTCTTGAACTCGGCTATCGTTTTTGTCCTCTGTGCCTGAGGAACGGCTCCGTTAATGGACACTGCATTAACTCCCACTATCTTCAGGGCCTATGGAGTTGATTAGGGTCTTTGGACCTATTTCCAAAACTCAACACACTCACATCGATCATGAAGGGGTGGTATTTCGCGAATGTCGTATGCACTAGAACCTTTTCATCCAGAACAGGTTGCCCGGCGATACTCGTAGCATTATACTCCCGTAAAACATCCGGGTTACCCAACGCCTCGATCGGAATGATCCGGTCTTGAGTCTCGTGGTGTTCTGCAGGGACAACGATATCCGACCCTTTGACCAATATTTGTTTTATTAGTTCAAGCAGATGTTTCAGCTTGGTCACGGGATCAACAAGCAATCGTTCTTTGGTATATGGGAGAGCCGCAGTTTCGCCGGGGAAGAACGATAATTTAGCCCGTCCCTCGTTGAAAAAGCGCTAGAGAAGGTGTCAGCATGCACAACGCGTCCGAAAATTACCGCCGCAAGGAACTTACGCCCAACTGCTCAGTGTCAAAGTATCGCGCCTGGACTGACTCGTCCAGCATTTGCTCAGACTCGTGTTGTTCGGCCTCACTGACTTTGACTAGAACATGGAGGATCGTGCATCCGGGCAGTGCCGCACTCACCCGTGTGCCGTCATGTCGGAACGAATTGTTAGTCCGTCGGACAGACCGCGGAATGAGAATCAACTGAATCATTCGGACCATTCGCTCCGCAAATGATGTAACTTCGTTCTGTTCGGTTTGAACATGAATTTCGTCCTGGTTGGCGAAGTCCAAGGCCGCTCCGTGTGTCTTCACCCGATACTTACTTTTCAAAATGCGGAGATCTCGGCCCATGTTCCGGAGGTTCTCGCTTTCTGGAACGCCCAAGGTTGTGGGCCGGATGAGCCGGGCCAAATTCAGTAAGTCCTGCAATGGGCATACTGTAAGTAAAATTTCCAAAATGACATAATTGGGCCATACCTCCGGATTCTCCACTAATGGTGTGGCCGACATCAGAACCTTGATTAAACATAGTTCCAGCAATCCTCTCAGTGCCCGCCAAAGGGCTTTCCCCGTCCTTGATTCATGAACTTCATCTACCCAAATCGATCCCCACGAATACCCGAAAACGGTGTGTCTCGGAAGTTGATATCTGAGTCTCGGCTCAAATTGGACTTCGTTGGCAACAATCTCCAACCTGTCAAGCGAGAACATCCGCTGGACAATCTGGAATACACGTTTCAAGGTCAGACAGTAGTCCGTCGATAATCTACGGACGGGCATGTTACCTTGTGCGTGACCAATACCACTCTCCGATACCTCGGTTGCGGACTCGACTCAAGCCGGCGCATGTCGCTCTGCCATTTTTTTGCATTCGTCGACACGACGATCAAGTCCACAGCCTTCGGATTCATAAATCGCCTCAACTCCGAGGCCCACTGATCAATCAAGTTCGTCGGCACAACAATCAAATGGGGAGCATCGGGAATCCCTTCCGCTCTCCCACCAAATGTCTCAGCTGTCACGATCATAAGCAGTGCTTCAGGCGTCGATAATCTACCGACGCATGACACTCACCTGATCGAATGCACGCCGGCAATTTATCTAGCCCGCTCTCCGGCTTCCAATCACGTTTCACCTTGTGTAATGTTTGCAGGAGTCCAATTCCCGCAATCGCCTCCATTGTTTTCCCGAGTCCCACCTCATCTAATAAGGCAATGCCCGGATTCGCCCCCCATTTCTCCCGGATCGCCATCGGCGCTTTCTCCAATCCCTCCTCCGTATGATGGATGCCCTCAACGTCCGCTTGGCCCGAGTTCACACTCAATCCTACCATCGCCGCCAACCAGACTTCTTGATGCCAAGACAGACCGACTGGCTCAGCACCCTCAAACGATTCATTGCCCGAGTTTCCCAGCGGGATACTCTCGGGATCATCTGCCGTGAATTTTCTGAAGACCGCCGGTATCCCACTCGGAATCCCCAGGTATACATGCAAGTCCTCCTCAGTCATCTTTGCAAACCTCTCTACTCCAATATCCTCCGAATCGGTGAAAAACACCTTGCGCATTTCTTCTATGTTATCCCCCTCAAACAACGACAACGCGGTTGACAGGCCGTCATCGGGACGGTCACGGCCCAGCCACATGTCACTGAAGTCTTGCAATTGCCGCTCGAATTGCGCCACCTCAATTGGTTCCGGCGTTGCCATCGCATCTACCTGGCTCCGCGGTACGGCCTCGGCCATTTTCACCCCATAGTTAACTGATGTCACACATTAGTCGGTGATCAACATAGAAAACTGTCACCACTCACAAACAATTAAATCCTCTGCCTCCAAATCAGGTTGCTGCACTTGCTTATTCAACTTCTTCGCCAAAATCCCCTGCATCCATCCCAACGCTAGCTGACAAAACTCTTTTCTCTTCGCCATATCTGAAAGTTTCTCCCATCTCGCCCGAATCTTCTCCAGCGCGTCCGGTTTCGTCAAATCGACAACTTTTGACTGGATTTTCAAATCCTGCGTCGTTACCACCTGCCATGTTAAACAGCCGGCATATCTCTTCAACGCCGTGATGACTACCCGCGCATCTTTTGCCGTAAAGTCGGTCCGCATGTTGCTCTGCAAAAAATCTTCTCCTAACAGCTCTTTCACCCGCTTCTCCGCAATCAGCAACCGATGAAGCGCCCGATACTTGTATTTCCGGCTCGTGTCCAGAAGCGCCGAAATCATCGAGTGCCACCAATCTTTCACCACCGAGTACACTGCTCTCTGTTCATCCACTGCCCCATCCCCCAATAAATGAGTCACGATCTGAATCATTTCCGAGTCCCACGCTCCCATCAGCACAAAATCTGCCTTCGGGTCCGCCTGTATCGCACGCATATATCGTGTCTGAATGTCCCACTCCTGAGATTTCAAGTATGACTCAATCTGGAGAAGGAATTTAAAGTCCAATCCCATTCTAAGTACTCCAGGAATGTTTCTCACCTCCGAGTCCATACATGCCTCCCACCCTTCTTCCCTTGCCACTTTCGCCACATCCTGCACATCCATCTTCGTCCAGTGAAACTTGTCCACCTCTGTTTTTCGTGCAATGTTTGACATCTCCTCCAACGTCTCATGAATGTGCTCCCAACGTTCGCCCCATTGCTTCTCATACTCTGCCGGACATTCCTCTTCCCAAAACGGTACAACTCCCACAGCTCTAAATGCTTGAAGCAACTTTGGCTCTTTGACCTCAAAACTGTCCCCAGAAGATGTCTCAAATTCGGTTACCAATTTCGGAAGTCTGAACGCCAGCCTCATGTGATGAGTTAAGCGTTTTACAGTTCGGACGGTGCTTGATGTTGCAGGCATTTTTTCTTAAACGGCTATAATGATCGCCGTTGACATCTTCTCACATATCTTAACGGAACAGCTTACCTTTCGATCTTATTAAGTTTACGAGTTCGGTGTTTTTTCAATGTTTAAGCTATTTAGCTATAAACTTATAGACCTCAGAGAAGGTGGTGGTTCAAGGTCAAGAGTGAATTAAGCGAGGAACAAACAAGATAAAATATTATGTGAACTGTATAGTTCATTCCCACGGTCATGGTCAATCTCAGATCCAACAGATCTGCAAATTCACACGCTAACTGTACGTTTTGATTCCATTAAGTTGATCCAAGATCATATTACTCACAGTTCTCGATGTTTCATAACAGTAAATACCAGTAAATATGTCTGCACTAATTTGAATACTGAATGTAATTGGGCGCGCATTGGGAAAATGTCAGTATTAATATCTCGGGCCTTCCCCCCGCCCACCACCGGCCCGAGATATCAATACTGACATTTTCCCAATGCGGCTAAGCACTCGGTCCGAATTTTTGTTACGACAATCCAAGCAATCCAAACGCGTCGACAATCTATCGACGTCGCTGCACATGTAACGGCTAAGAAATCACGTCATCTACTTTTGCTTCCTCAGGATGAGTGAACCAACGAAATTATGACCCATCAGACTTTTAGTGACTGTTTCCAGTATGATTATTTTATCGGTGGTAATGCGTCAGTGAAATATCGCCGTTCCTCGGGCTGTGGCTTGCAGTCATTCCGGCATCCCTATCGTTGTTGCGGCAATCATCTATTCTTCTCGAGAAGGGTACACTTATCTGAAAATATTTTCTTGCATCTTGCACTCATTCCGCCATCCCTCTCACTGTTCCGGCAATAACTATTCGTCCCGAGAAGGGTACACTTATCTGAAAATTGTCTACGATTGGTATGGTCTACCTATGTCCTGTTCCTGTGTGGAAAAACGCAACTATTTGAACAATGAGACTTTTCGTGAGTGTTTCCTGTCTAATTATTTTACCGGTGGTAATGCGTCAGTGAAATATCGCCGTTGCTCGGTCTTGCACTTGCATTCATTCCGCCATCCCTCTCACTGTTCCGGCAATCAACTATTCATCCCGGGAAGGGTACACTTACCTGAAAATATTTTCCTGCATCCAATGTACTAATTTCATTGCGTCAAGGAATTATTTATAAATTTCCACAATGCAACTATTTCTTGCATGACAATCCGTCGTGAAATTAACGACGGCTTGGCCTCGACAGTCTCCCGGACTGAACATGGGTGAAGCGTCTTACCGAGGAGAAGCCGCCTGGGCTCATGGCGGCGATATTTCCCTGCCGTCTGGTGTACTGCCCGAGATGACTCGGGCCGATCGGGAAGTCGTCAGTCCAGCCTGCTGTGGGAATCTCCTGCCTAGATAGGCACTCCCTAGGCCAGGGGGGTGACCCCTACACGCCGTTTTTTGTCCTTATAACCCACATAGTGTTCCAATGCACCAAGGAGATCTGGCCAGCGGATCCTAGGATTTGGGTACCATCAGGCGGAGGTCCGGGGCCAGGGCCAGTTAATGGCATCAGGTCGGATTCTGGCGCCAAATAGAGACTGTGGGAAGTTGGTCCATTGGAAAATAATCTTTGGGGAGGTCATATCTAGAGATGATATGGCTTAGGCGTGACCAGCCGATTGGCCGTTGCTGAGATTGAGCGCAATCTTGTGCCAGTCAGGCACCATCAGGTGCCCTGTGCGGCGGGCGCGCCAGCGTGGGAAGCAGTGGCGGGAGCGGGTTGGTCCATTGCAAAAATAGGTAGATGGGATGGTAAGGAAGGTGAGTTTAGAAGATGGCGAGCGGAATGGAGTGATGGTTCCTGAGATTCAGGGTCATCATGATGACCCTGAAATTGCCGGCATTTAGCCCTAAATTCCGGTTCGCATATATATAGTTACCCCCTTGGTTCAGACAGTGATGAGCTCACTGTTCATGACAGCTAACCCCTTGCTTAAGGCGACGATGAGCTCACTGTCCATGACAGTTAGCACCACCCTAATGACAGTTACCCCCTTGGTTTAGACAGTGATGAGCTCACTGTTCATGACAGCTAACCCCTTGGTTAAGGCGACGATGAGCTCACTGTGCATGACAGTTAGCACCACCCTAATGACAGTGATGAGCTCACTGTGCATGACAGTTAGCACCACTCCAATGACAGTTACCCCCTTGGTTCAGACAGTGATGAGCTCACTGTTCATGACAGCTAACCCCTTGGTTAAGGCGACGATGAGCTCACCGTACACAGTGACGAGCTCACTGTCTACAACAGTGAGGACCTCTGTCATTGTATACAACAGTTACCCCTTGATAAACACAGTTACCCCCATGCTTAGCTCACTGTCTGAGACAGCTACCCCCACGCTTAGCTCACTGTGTGACACGATGAGCACGAACTTCCTTGACAGTGAGCAAAAAATAAGGTTTGGAAGTACACTGTACTTCTGGGTGTAATATAGATAGAGACATCGCCAACCATTATTCATGGTTCCAAAGATTTGGCGATTAAGCTTTCAAAATTAAAACAAGATCCTCGTCGACGTTTGTTCATTGTAACCGGAGACGTCGTCGCATTTTATCCCAACATTCCACTTAATCTATGTTTTGACGTTATTATAGAACAATTTGTAAAATTCTATAACATAGAGTGCAATGAGGATGGAGTGCCAACTGATTACGATGAAAAACATAAGCTGTTGTTTTTCATGAACGCTTTATCAGTAAGCTGTGAGAATCTTGTCACGCAATTCTTTGACGGTAACGCCAAAGCTAAAAGATACTTTAAACAACTCAGAGGACTCGCCATGGGCGTAGCCTGCTCACCGGACTTGGCTAACTTGTACGGTGTCTGGTTTGAGTCCCAGTCTAAAGTTCTTGACCAACCATGGTGTCATTTCTATGGTCGGTACATCGATGACTGTCTAGCGCTAGTTTACGCCTCTTCAGAAACTGAGGCACTAGCTTATGTTCAGAACAGTATCTCCTTCGATGGTTGCGTTATTGAATGGAATGTTAGCTCTAGTTACCAGCATTTCTTGGACTTGACTATTTACCTTGACGAAACAGGTCAAGTCCAACATATGCCTTTTCGGAAAGCTAAATCCCATCAGGAAAGAATCCCTTGGATATCTCACCATCCTCTCGATGTTAAGAGAGGAACCTTCATTAGTGAGATGTCTCGTCTAGCCACGTTATGTAGCTTACAGTCACACTACGTTAACGCTATAAAGGACTGCGCAGCTCTTTATATCCGACGCGGCTACCCCGAAAAACTAGTATATCACTGGCTTAACTTGTACAAAAAAGAACGATGGGACAAACGCTTGACGTTACCTGTCAAACAGGACACGAAAGAGTCCGTTCTTGTGCTTAAGACATATTACAATACTGCTTGGGATATCTTCTCCGCCTCTAGATTAGGCGATGTAGTAACAAATTACTGGAAACGGTGGTGGAGTCACGCCGACGATCTTAACTGGACGTTAAGATTCCCGGATTCGCGAAACCGTACCATCGGCCTCCCATCGTACGTTCCCGAACTCACTTCCAATATTCGGGAGCCCAATGGTGCCGGTGGATTTTTCGAGTTTTCTTATCCGGATATCCGTAAAACCGGTCTCACTGAAGCAAGGTGGTTACTCTCGCGCAAGCGCACACGTAACCTCTTTGATCTTGCTTCTTCTTGGAAAAAAGAAGTTATTAATCGCATAGAAGTAGACATTTCTGCCGAGGTACAGAATGCACCTGTGGGAGTCATCGATCCTGACATGATGGATGTCGATGACGATGACATTCAAACTCACTTGCATGCAGCGCCCCAGCCGGGCGACCTCGAATACATCTATCCTACTTTTTTAACATGATCTCTGCGGCTTTACCGCTTTGGTCTTAATGAAAAGATTGGATAATCTAGAGAAAATCTTACTCCTGTAAGTACTTCGGTATATTGTTTTCACGACAGACGGTATTAACCGAGATTTTCAGATAGCCTAACCCCCTAACCGCTAACTCTAACCGTAAGTACTGCTTCCTAATCGAAGCGAATATTAGTTAATATTCTATTTGGCAGCCTAACCGCCTAGCCCCTAACCCCTATCCTAACCTAACCCTAACAGGTCACTAGGTTAAATCAGCTGATACGGTCATGGGACTTAAGCGCCTTACGTAAGCCCAGATAGACGCCAATCGGTCACCTGCTTAATCACGTGACAACCATTTTGTATTGGTAAGGCGCCTAGGCCACATTACTAACCTCTCTCGCCAGTGTGGGAATTCTCTCACAGCCCTGGGACTGACCATTAGTATTATGTCTAAAGCAAACTAATATTCACAGGAGTCGGCTAATCACATCTCATCGATAACAGATGGATCAGTGATAAGATATGACTTGTGATCATGTGAACAAGACCTGAAGAGCCTTAAAGGCGAAACGGGTTGGCCTGATTAGACATCAGTGCCCGTCGTCTTGTTTCGCCCTGCACTATCTTCCTGCTCGTTGGTCATCAAAACCAACAACCTCGCTCCGCTCGCTTGTCGTTTTTGACTGACTGTGTCCCTAACCCCCCCCTTCAAGCTTGAACGTAAACGCAGATTCGAGTTCAAACGTAAACGTAGATTCGAGCTCGAACATAAACGTGGATTCGAGTTCAAACGTAAACGTGGATTCAAGTAGAGTTCGAACATAAACATGGATTCGAGCTCGACCTAAAATTCGAGCTCGACCTGAAGTTTGAGCTCGATCATGAGCGCTTAGCCCACTCATATGATTCTAACACTTGGTATACTCATCTTTGCCCTGTTTTGTCATGCTCTATATGTACCTACAGATACTATAGAGCATCCTACATAGTTATTAGCCAAGTAACTATCACTCAGTATGTTCAGTTATCATGTAAATATTTTCCCCCTACGACTCGTGGGAAATTTCCTTCCTTTTTTGCTCATTGCCCTCCTCGTTCATAACGAGCCATCCCGTTAATTATATCTCTGGGTGAAAATTTTCTGACCATCATACAAGGTATCCTAAACGATTGCTCTCTTCAGAAATCCTCTATATTTTTGTTTAAATAGCCCACTCTCTATATAGAACAGGGTAATCTTAGAGATTTCAGCTCGGGGCCATGCACGGCAAAAATTTAAATATTCATGGATCCGAACAGACCAATGGTGCATTGTCCGACATATTATCATACGTGTATCAATCGAACAGTTAGCAGACACAACTCCTTTGTATGAATATAACAGTAGGTATGCAAGTAACTTATTTGTGCACTTGGTCATCTCAGAGATCTCAGCTCGGGGCCATGCACAGAAAAAATTCAAATATTCATGGATCCGACCGGACCAATGGTGCATTGTCCGACCTATTATCATACGTGTATCAATCGAACAGTTAGCAGACACAACTCCTTTGTATGAATATAACAGTAGGTATGCAAGTAACTTATTTGTGCACTTGGTCATCTCAGAGATTTCGACTCGGAGCCATGCATAGCAAAAATTTAAATATTCATGAATTCGAACATACTAATGGTGCGTTGATGAGTAGTGTTAGCTACAGGCATTGTAACAGGAAAGATAAACTGCATTCAATTCGGATTCAGTGGATGTCAAATGCGTATCAGACTTCCGAATCCAATCGAACAGTAAGCAGACACAACTCCTTTGTATGAATATCCAGTAGATATGCAAGTAATGTATTTGTTCACTTGGTCATCTCAGAGATTTCGGCTCCAGGCCATGCAGGGCAAAAATTTAATTATTCATGCATCCGAACGGACCAACAGTACATTGTCCGACATATTAGGCGCCCACAGCCCGGAAATCTCGAGTACGACTTGGGCGCTTAACCTACAGCATGCTCGTAAACTCATCTCTCCCGCTCCCAACTTCCTCAGTCAATTCAGACGTTCCCTGAACTCCTCTCACCACAAAATTTTACACACGGACTCATTGTAATGACGGGAACAAAGGTGAGTCAACGCCGACTCTACGAATTCCCACGCTCAAATGCGATTTTCATTTTTAGATTCAAATCTTCTGGGCGATGACGGGCTCTAACGGTCAGCTGTCGAGGCCATCCAATGC
Source organism: Lentinula detonsa (assembly GCA_027921405.1). Taxonomy (NCBI): domain Eukaryota; kingdom Fungi; phylum Basidiomycota; class Agaricomycetes; order Agaricales; family Omphalotaceae; genus Lentinula; species Lentinula detonsa. The sequence goes on along the minus strand of JANVFU010000003.1, from coordinate 3,583,768 downwards.
CACGATCGTGAAGACTGTAAGGAAGGCATTGAGTAATCAAGGGAGCTGGAACTGCCCGAGGGGCATTCCTCCTGTTTGGGTTATCGCGTACGTGATTATTTACTTCATTTTTCGTATTCGCTAATCGTTTTGCAGCTGTGGGCCTCGGGGAAGCCATCCCCACTATACCATCCGACTCTTCTACCCTGATTCCCCCTTCGCTGCGTTTACGATTCATCAACGATGTTCGCGGCACGAGTTTTTTGCATCCGGGAGCCATTCCTTCACATTTACCGAATATAATCCATTGCCTATTGCTGAAATCAATCTCTAAATTGCCTACTGTATATCTTGATCAATATCTTGTATTATCTTGTGTTGTATATATTGTATTTCTACTATATCTTGCTATTATAGAATCATAGTCAGTATCATGTTGTATTGTACATATAGAATTGCATCCGTAGAATCATAGCCATTATCTTGTTGTATTGTACATAGAATTGTAGTGATCATTTTGTGTATCCTAGGTATCATATGACTTGCCATTGTAGAATTATGGTTATTATCTTGTTGTACTGTATATACAGATTCACATATAAAGTCAAACTCGCGAAATTAGTTTCAACTTATCATCCTATGTCAGTACAATGTCCCTACATTCGAGCTCGACCCCCAAGTTCGAGCACGACCTGAGATTCGAGCACGACCTGAGATTCGAGCACGACCTGAAGTTTGAGCTCGACCATGGGCGTTTAGCACACACATTATTCAACACTTGGTATTCTCATCTATACCCTATTCTGTTATGCTCTATATGTACCTACAGATCCTATAGAGCATCTTACATAGCTACGAGCTAAGAAACTATCACTCAACATGTTCAGTTATCTTGTAAATATTTTCCCCCTACGACCCGTGGGAAAATTGCTTCCTTTTTTGCTCATTGGCCTCCTCGTTCATAATGAGCCATCCCGTTAATTATATCTCTGGGTGAAAATTTTCTGACCATCATACAAGGTATCCTAAACGATTGCTCTCTTCAGAAATCCTCTATATTTTTGTTTAAATAGCCCACTCTCTATATAGAACAGGGTAATTCTATCCTCGTTATCGTGGATCGAGCATCCAAACAATCGATTTTCATTAAGTGTCACACTTCCATTACTTCCGAACAGCTCGCTGAATTATTTGTTATTCATGTTTTCTCCAAACACGGAGTCCCGAATCATGTAACCTCCGATAGAGGTTCTGAATTCGTTTCTGCTTTCTTTCGAGCACTCGGGCAATCTCTCAATATGGAACTTCACTATACCTCCGGTTATCACCCCGAAGCTGACGGACAAACCGAACGAGTCAACCAGACCCTGGAGCAATACATTCGTATTTACTGCAACTATCAACAGGACAACTGGTCCGGCCTTCTTCCGATGGCTGAGTTCGCCTACAATAACGCCCCGAACGCTTCAACCGGGATCACTCCTTTCTTCGCAAATAAAGGCTATCATCCTAACATATCGATTCGTCCAGAAATTGATATTTGTTCTGATCGAGCTCAGGACTTTGTCGCCAACCTTGACGAAGTTCATTCGTTTCTTCGCGACGAAATCACAAACGCTCAGAAGAAATATAAAGACCAAGCCGATCAATCACGAATCTCCGCGCCCGAATTCCAAATCGGTTCTGAAGTCTTTGTCTTAGCCAAGCATATTCGAACTACTCGACCAACCCCGAAATTCTCGGAAAAATATCTTGGACCATTCAAGGTCATCGAACGCATCGGAACACTCGCATACAAGATACAGCTACCCGATTATCTTTCCCGGATTCATCCAGTCTTCCACGTCTTGCAATTGGAACCATACACTCCTAATCCCATTCCGAATCGAACTCAAGCTCCGCCACCCCCGATCGAAGTCGACGGTGAGCAGGAGTTTGAAGTTGCTGAAATTCTAGATTCGAAAATGGATCGTCGATTTCGTCGATGTCCATTGCGATACTTTATCCGTTGGAAAGGTTACGAAGGAACTGACGAAGAATTTTCGTGGATTGGAGCCGATGAAATGCATGCAGAAGAACTCCTCGAAGAATTCCACAAACGTTACCCGCTCAAACCCGGACCTTTACCGGATCTTATCGAATAATTATTTGTACGCTTTTTACTTATGTTTTATTTCTTTTATTTCTTTCTTTTTCGACCGGTTGAGATCGACCGGAAGGATCAATGCCATGATAGCTTATTGAGCGTTGATCCTTTCCGAGAGATCGATATCGATCGAAATTCTTCGGACAGCTCAGTCCTATTTAAACTCAAATTTTTACAAGTCCTTTCGATCGGATTACGATCGATTTTTCTTCCTTATTTCACTCTACAAATTATTTACAAAGATCATCCAATTTGAAGAAAACCCTCGATTGGGTTACAGGCGATATACGAACATACAAAATTTTATACGAAGTCCAAAATATCGAAGGAGATGAACGAAACCACGGTCGCTTACTCTTGTCGGCCCTTTCCTTTCTTGTCTCCAGTTCTCTTCTCTCGATCCTCTTCAGACTCTTCGGAATTTTCTTCCGGGACTGCGGCCTTGGTATGAAGAGATTGTGCGAGGAGTCGAACCACATCCTCCATCACAAACAATCGATGAGCGAGCATTCGAATTTCTCCTTCGAATGCTCGGTTTTGCGCCTCGAGTACTTCGATTCTCTGATTGCTCGAGGACGCAACCGGAGACTCCTCTCTCTTCGACTCTTCTCTTTTCACCCTTTTGCTTCTTCGGATGATCCGTTCGTTACCGACCAACGAACACTTGACCTTTGCCTTCCTGCAGGTGATGCAAGAGGCAGAACCTTCACCGATCAAGTTGCAGGTGATTCCCTTCGTAGTGCAACGATCGCACTTCGGGGATTTTCGAGGCGATTTTTGAGGGGAAGGAGGGGGACTTGAAGAATCTTCATCGTCATCGTCGTCGTCGTCGTTTCCTTCCGGTTCGAAGCTGTCGTTGCTATCATCGAGATCTCCGGCAGAAGATGGCTAGGAGAAAAAAGAAAAAATGAGAAGTAGTTGAGGGGAGTTGAAATCACTCACTATCATCGCTGTCCTTTTTCTCTTTTTCCCTACCACGAGGACAGAATCGTCGCAGGACGACTGAATCTCCTTTTCTTTCTGTTTTCTCGCGATTGAATCCCGAACGAGTGCCCCGACCGACTTCGCACGATTTTCCGCGTTCCTCCTCAACTCACTTTCTACCCGATCCTTCTCTTCCATTTCTCTTCGATCTTTATCCTCTTTCTCTTTCCTTTCCCTCGCTATTTCTTCTTCCTTTCTCTTCTGTTCTTCCTCGCGAACTCGCACTTCTTCTTCTTCGATCCTCTTCTTTTCTTCTGCTTCTTTCTTTTTCTTCTCCTCTTCCTCGATTCTCTTCTTCTCTTCCGCTTCCCGTTTCTTTTTCTCTTCTCTCTTCCGTCAATTTTCGGCCAATCGAGCCTCGGCCGCGGCTTCTTCCTCCTCCCTGGCTCTCATCTCAGCCTCTCGTCGCGCCCGTTCTTCCTTCATCTTCTGGAGACGAATCTCCTCTTCCCTGTCTTCGTCGTCGGATGGTGAGTTGGTTCTAGAAGGGGTGGGAGACATAGTGGAAGAAGTAGAGAGAGAATAGACGACTTAGAAAGTTTTCAACATTGATTTTATAATCAGTCACGTGATTTGTTTGATCACTTTTTCGTACGTTCTTTTTCGATCGCTATTACGATCCATCGATTGGGTTGTTTATCATTTTACTTCATACACTTCGTACTAGGCTTTTGAGGGCGAAAGCCTTAACAGGGGGATACTGTTATAGGTATGCTTCCGAGCCTTCGATCGTCGATCGGTTCTTCGATCTTCAATGTTTTGACTTAGTACATTTTGTTTCTCTTCGATCTGCGATCGAACCTCACGAAGTATTCGAACTATCGGATACGAGTGATTCTCACATTATTGTTCTTTAATTGTCTTTTATTTCTATTACTGGGAGCTATCCGGATTCTTATCAGTCTAATTAGTACTCTTATTGTTATAGTTTTGACAATTAGATTACAAGGTATAAATACTGTAGCATCTCGTAGATAGTTCTCCAGTTTAAATATCAACTTTAGATCGTTGCTGAACTCCGTCCGGATCATTATCCTTCTTCATCGTCGTTCGCACTATAAACGAACGATCTCCGGACGTCTTCTTCACTCTTATACCTTCCTCATCATCTTGAACATTCACGGAACCACGCGACAAGGCGAGGGCACTACCGATAGTGGTGCTAAGGTTCTTAGTTCACTCTTCCGTACATTGACTAACGATCGTAGATCGTTGTTCGTTATCTCGATTGAGACCAAACCCGTCGAACTCAACTCTATTCAACTCCTTCACCTAAGACCCTACGGAACCTCACCGGCACGGTCTTAACAGTAACTAGCGCACTTCACCATACATAACATAATGTTAAGTCAAGATCAGGTCCAACGCGAGCTTAGATTCGGGCTCGACCTTGGATTCGAGCTCGATCCTGAATTCGAGCTTGATTCTGGGCTCGAGCTCGACTTTAGATTTGAGCTCGACCATGAGCGCTTGGCACACTCATATTATTCTAACACCTCGTATACTCATTTTTGCCCTGTTTTGTCATGCTCTATATGTACCTACAGATACTATAGAGCATCCTACATAGTTACTAGCCAAGTAACTATCACTCAGTATGTTCAATTATCATGTAAATATTTTCCCCCTACGACTCGTGGGAAAATTCCTTCCTTTTTTGCTCATTGCCCTCCTCGTTCATAACGAGCCATCCCGTTAATTATATCTCTGGGTGAAAATTTTCTGACCATCATACAAGGTATCCTGAACGATTGCTCTCTTCAGAAATCCTCTATATTTTTGTTTAAATAGCCCACTCTCTATATAGAACAGGGTAATTTTCTGACCATCATACAAGGTATCCTGAACAATTGCTCTCTTCAGAAATCCTCTATATTTTTGTTTAAATAGCCCACTCTCTATATAGAACAGGGTAATTGGGTATCGATTTGGGTCCGCTGAGCAGTCCGACGAGTGTGTTTCATGGACTGGTTTCAGGGTACAGGGCTTGGAGCATATCCCTGTAAATTTTATCTCACTCATAAAAGACTATGCTCAGTTTCGACGATCCTGAGAACTCCTACTTGTTCTGAGGCTTCGTGGACTTACATAGGCGCTAGGTATTTAACAGAGATGGTCAACACCGTAATGGACAAGGCTCGCCGTCTCGCGGACAACGTCCATGTCCAGGAAGAGGAGGAAGTGGTTCCAGAAGATGGTGGTCCAGAGGACGACGGCCGCAGTCTGTTGAGTGCTGGCTAGGGAATAGGACACGACGGAAGTGGGATTGAGGTCATTGATGCTGAATTTGTATCAGTAACTATCTATTCTCAATCCCATGCAATTTCCCCTAATATCCCCTCTTATAATGCAGCACGATCGCTGGTTCAAGTCTGGCCGTCGAAATCGATCTCAACTGCTTTTCGAGTACGCCGAACGACGGGTGACGATATCTGCTAGTGCTCAGGCTAAGAACAAGGAACCAGAACCGGTTGTAACCAGTAGCCTTGCAGGCCGCAAAAGACCGAGAAGCATGTTGGAACCCAGCTTTCCTGTTCATGCGCCGCGATGGGGTTTTGGTTTGGCTTCCAGGTGACCGCTAATGCGGTTGCTCTGGACACGATCCACGAAGAAGACAAGATTGCTTCTAGGTTCAAGAGTAGATTGTTGTCGTTTAGCCTAACAAATGACAAGTCGAGCGAGGAAATTCAAATGTCGGAAAGGCGGACGCTGATCTTTGGGAAGGATGCTGAAATCTGGTATGTTTCGATTACCTACTATTTCTTCGATTCATTCATCAACATCTACAAATACACACCCGATTCTCTTGAGGCTACCTTTGCTGCTACTAACAACGATGAATCGTATGAACGTCCGACGAAGCGCACAAAACTTCATCTTGATCAATCTAGCACCTCCTCTTCTTCAACACCTCCTGCACCGTTGATTCTCAAATGGGATGATTCGGATCGCTACTGTATACTCAGATTAGAGCCCGCGAATGCTGAAACCTTTAGTGCGCCACAATACGCAATGTTTATCACTCGACAGACTCGAGTCAAAGAATGCCTTGACTCTCAAATACCGAAATCTCTACCGAAAAATACGACATCCTCGTCGGATCTTGACATCGCTGCTAACTCCAACTCTGAACCTCCTTCCACTGTGGGTGCTATCAACGGTGCCTTTGTGGATTTTCCCCGCCAGCTGAACACGGACGACTGGGTAGTGGGACCTCATCATGTTCGTACCAGAGAAGAAGATCTCTGGATACTGGAGCTGGGCTCGGTGCAGTTTAAAGACGATCGACCGGACACGAACGTTGCCTGTGACAAGGTGGAAATTTATCTTCGATTCTCACTAATATTGCATGTTTGGACTTGCTTGTGTATAATCATCTTTGCTGAATTTACTTATTGTATCACTTATATGTACAAATGTGCTTTTCGTAGATCAATGACAACTTCCGTTCAGATTTGGGCTAACGTAAAGCCAATGATATTCAGATAAGCGGAGGTGGAAGGACTGTGTCAAATTTCGAAAGCATTGAGAGTAGGTGGATCACCATGAACAAGCAGACCTGGAAGGAGAATTCAAGGATGGAGACGATTAGGACTTAATGGGTTCCGAAGTATACTAACGCACGTGAATCAAGGCTCTTCTGAATACCACCACCATGGCATCTCCCTCCGTTTCTAATACTTCTTCTTCAGCGGACCCACGCGTGCGAAAGACATTTGATCTGGTAAATTGGGACAACCTCTCTGCCCTAGCATGCACTCATGTTCAACTTCCCGAAGGCACTGGCTGCCATTGGGAAGAACAGTTCTCGGGAGGTTACAATCTCGTCCGTTTCCTCCATCTTCACGACTCTCAAAAGACAGTTATCGTCGCTCGTGTCCCTCTTCTGTCTGAGGGCGCGATGAGTGACGATCATGATTCTGCGATTTCGAAACGGATTGAAAGTGAAGTGGTGACAATGAAGTATGTCGAAACTCGAACCACCATTCCTGTTCCACACGTATTTCATCATAACGCTCGTACAGAGGAGAATGTGCGTTCGCCTTATATCCTCATGTCCAAGGTGAATGGTGTACCACTCAGTTCGGTGTGGGACGACATGGACGACGATAGCCGTCGCATAGTCATCCAACAAGTTATTGATATTCTGCTCGAGCTGTGGTCACATCGATTCGATAAAAAAGGTGCCTTGTTCGATGAACCCGATGGTAGCTTGTGCGTTCATTCCAGCTCCTTATTCGTGGACCCAGAGGACACTGGAACCCGACACCGTCTGCTGACCACACCCTACTCTCACGCTGCCGATTATTGGCTGGCATACGCCAACGCCCAGCTTCGAGACATAGATGAATCAAACTTTGGTTCTGATACCAAGCCATACATCCATTCTCAAGCATGGTTCATGCGTTCACTCATTCCTGCCTTATTCAATCCTTCCATTGATATTCATGGTTGTCCTCTCTCTCCTGGAGACTTCCACTCACAAAACATCATGATTACCGACATCATCTCATCTCATCCCCGTATTACAGCCATTATCGATTGGGAATTCTCAGGTCCAGATTTCGCATCGTCCTTTGCGCAATATCCACTCTTTATCGTGGATCACCCCCATTGGGACAGCGACCATTCACTGCGCGAGCGGAATGTACGAGATCGGGTCATGTTCGATGAGCTCATCCTCGAAGCGGAGCGTAATCGTAATCCGGTTAACGACTTGCGACTTTCACGTCTGATCTCTGATAGCTACGGTATCTATCTCTTTCATCAAGCCATGTACTTCCCAGGCATGTACTCTTCGGTGTATCCTCTTCTCTTCGCCTATGTGTTTGGCGACAATGAGGATTTCTCTGCCGATTACTACTGGGCCCTGATGGAGAACGGTGTATTAAACAGGGATCAGAAGCGGTTTGAGCAAGAGAGGGAAGTGTGGCTTGAAGCGTGCCAGGTCCTGGGTGAGGAAGTTGTTGACGTGAATATGACAAGAACTGAGTTCAGAGATCTTGTTTTGAAGTCTCGGGAAAAATTTGACAATGAAGGAAGTGTATGTAGATGGTTCGTATCTTCACGGTAGAATCATTTCTTTTGGTTCTTCTTCTCAGAGCGGGAGGGGGTTATTTCGAGGAACCCACCGTACACAGGTGGCGGATTCCGAGGTCAGTAGCAAGGCTCGTGAGGTGAATTGGCTCAAACGGGGTAGTTTTCTTAGGTATCGATGGTGTTCGCAGCTTTTCAAGTGATCTGGCACGGTCATTCTAAAGGAATTGCTATTCGTAGGATGGAGATAGAAATTGAGGTACTTATGTATGGAGAGTAGGCGGTGAACATAGCTAGAAACCAAATAGGGCAACAGCTGCTACTTGAGATGAGAAAAAACGAATTTACCATCTGGATGATATACAAGATGAATTACATTGAAGCATTCCGTAGGAGTAGAAATCTATCCTCCTACATCAATAATACTGGGCGTTGCTCGCATAAGTGCATGTTCAAGAGTATAGAAAGATTGTCCATCAGCAGCTAGGACACAAAGCTCCTCAACATTACGATCAAGCTGCTCAATATATTCTCCTGCGCCTGAAAGGTGAGCGACCTTTGCACAGACAGCATGTAAAGCGAGTAGATCTGGAGAAGGGAGAGGCAGTTTGGGGTAAGAACTTGTAAATTCTATGAATTCAGGTAAACCCCCGGGAATAAGAAACTTTGGAGCAGTGAAAACTCGATATCTATTTACTTGGTTCTATAAATGAGTGAAGTTAGCTGAAATAGCTTTGAATAAGGATAAATGACTCACAGTTGCCTCGAGCCACAACTCAAGACGGTCAAAAGCATCATGCACATCATACGATACAGTCATGATATTCAAAAGCGAATGAACCTTGTTACTATGAATAGGTTCGACATCATAACCAAATCGCTTCAGAACTGCTAGAACCGATGCAGAATATCTTTTCTATAAGAAAGAAATTATGCGAGTAATTCACCAACGATGGTATTCAAAAACATACTTCCTTCGTTTTTTCCACATCGAAGTACGTAGAATCCGGGACGATATGAGCACATTCCAAGTGGACAGTAGGTTGTGTCTCCCGCATAGTCTGACTGAGAATAGACTCTGGTGCGCCACGATCATATATGCCCGTAATCATGCATTGATATCTATCGCGAATGAGGGCCTTAACAGTATACATAAAGGGAATTTAGCACCCTTAATGTTGGTGAATGAGTGAACATAATATACCTGGGATTTCGCAGTACGATGATCAGTGGAGGCTTTATTTATTAACGAGGCAAGTTCTTCCTTGTCTTCGTCAAAAGAGGGACGGTTGGGATGGGATGAAGAGCTTGGTCTTCGACCTTTGGATTTTAGGACTGGATGTGTATATGAATGAGATAATTGGTCAAAGAGAATTTTGAACGACGCACAATGACGAATGAAGTGCAGTAGAAACGCCTTTCCCAGATCCGATAAAGCAGAAGGAGATCCACTACAAGAGTGGATAACATTTATTATTTCGTCAAGAGCGGCAAATGAAGGAGCGTTGAGTAGAAGATATCCGAGAACCCGAGCGTGGATAACATCGGATTTCTGTGTGGCAGACCCTTGGAGCTCAGAACAGACGTTGTAGGCACTGAGTGCATTATCCTCTAGTCGTGATGCTGGTTCAGAAACCAAATGTCGCTGAAAACATTGTCGGGCTTCTTCCGAGGATGGCAATGGAACTCCTTCATGATAGTTTCGAAATAACATGTAGCAGAAGCGTCCACTTGACGCCCATCACGTTATTGCGGAAATTTAAATTTTTCGAGAAAATTAACTTCCACGAGACCGAGCAATGACTGTATCTACCGACGAATACTCGCACTCGTTGGAGAAAACTTACGCACTGATAGACTCTGTCTACCACCCCGTCGCCCTCCCATGTCCACCCTGCGCTTCAATCTTTGACCAATGCTATACTCGAGATTCCATTGTAACGGAGCCACGAGATAATTTTAATCGCCCGCTCTGTATCAGCAATCTTCTCAAATTCAACCACTTTGTCGTATCAAGTTGCGACGCCGAACTCGAAATCTAGAAAGATATAGCGATCATCGCTCGTAGGATAGTCATCGATTAAAGCTATTCTTCCGATCAATAAGTAAACCGCAACAATGTCCGAGCAAAATCCTCTGGTATGGCTTCAAGTCTCTTGGATTGTTCCTCGGAAATGCCGGATCCAACGAGACTCCCGCTACTGCTTATATGTATGCGAAGAAACAATGGGAAACAAGGTTGGCTTGTGCCTCGACGTACACATAAGCATCAGCTCCGTCTATGCTGGGTGACGCACCGATGCGATGAATAAATTTCGTCGTTAGACATACCGTCTTCAGTAGTGATGCATTGATAGTGCCGAGGTCGGATTGACAGGAGCGCTAAGACTCAGTGGATTGGAATGCTTGAAAGGGCCGAACGGCAGAAACTGGTAGTCTTTGTCTATTGACAGGCTCCAAGAGATATCAGCAAAACAAACAACATATACACGATGCAAGGGATACGACGAATACAGTTCGAATCTGTAAGGAAGGGTATCAAACTATGCAACAATATATAGCAATAACAATACGAGTACGCACAGATACAGAAATCGATATGACGATAATCAGCTTCACAAACTTTATATGAAACCCTTCAACCCCTTTGGAAGAAGGTGGGAGGCATAGGCCTTGACAGGAATGAAGAGAATCAAGAATCCACAAGCCTTCTTCAATCTTCATCTATTCTGTCGACACCGCGTCCGCTGCCTCCAGCACCTGCAGCATTCCCGTGTTGGTGCTACATCGAGTCATAAAGTGAGATATAGAATGCCACATATAATCATTGCAATGACTTACAACACGTAACTTCGCGAGGTGGACCTTGAGGCACTCCGCATAATTATCAAAGCCTAAGGAACCCATGGCGTACAGTATATCTTCACCACCTATCGTTTTGCGCTTCTCGAGCTGACATTTCTCTGCGGCTTCAGATGTGATGAAAGAAATGAACTCCGATACGCATCTGAAGAAAAATAGTTGTATGAAGTTTTCAACAAGGATCGTAGAGAGTTAGCGTACTCTTGCACGCATTCTTTCGCGTCTTTTGCAATTTTAGCAGTTGAGGGCACGGATGATTTCATAATACGAGAGACATTGGCGATCTACCAAGAAGGATGTGAGTAAGGATTGGAAAACTATGGACCCGACCAACATACAGGCAAATATCGATCCTGTTCTCTATATTCTCCGACCTCCTGGTCAGTTATGGGAGCCGGCTCCTCGTTGACATCCTCTGGTTGTTCTAACCTCGACCCGTCCTCTTGTTCTCGCGGCGCAATCGGTGCCACGATTGGTGCAGGAACCATTGCGATGCCTTCAGACATGACTTTACTGGACTACCTTCGTAAATTGATAGTGAAAAGTAAAGCAATGCCGTGCGTGTCAGTTTCGTGATGATAGTTCTAGACAACGAGGCCAGAGGATGGGCGGGAGAAGAGAAGCTGTTTGGCAACCTCAGTGAATGTTCATATCCACGCTTCTGCGGGCCGAGTGCTCTGGACTTTCCAGATTTCCCATACACACACCCGGGCAAAGCTGTTCTTACCACCTATTATAATTCTGTTTTGTCATCAGAAACATACAAACTTTAAAAAGATCGTAGAAAGATACCAGTACAGAATATTACATTACTCAAGCCACAAACTAGGTATGACCTTATTTACTCGAAAAAGTTCTTTTAGTATTGGCAGCAGAGCGACCATGAATGGAAAGAGGAGCCACAGAGACTGTTTTTTTCGATTTCAAAGGAGGACGAGGAGAGGCTTGTTGAAGTACAAGTGTGAGGGGTGAGGAAGGACGACCATTATGATAGAAATTAGCGGGGTCTTGAGCAGTGACAGGAGGAATCCTGATCGTCAAAGGTTTCGTGCTGTCTTCATATGCCGCTGTTGGACCGGCCACACGTACAAGCTGCCTGAGTTCACGCTTCACGGATCGGTGAGTGACATTTGAGCTTCCTTCCCCAACCCAGCGCTCTTGTGGCCGACAAGTGTATGAGTTGACGGGCTCTGAGTGAAAGGACAAGATGTTATGAGATTTTGTGCCGAGTTCTGATGGGCACAAGCATACCGATATATTATATATTCTCAATCTCTTTTGAATGAGCTTCGACCGGTGCATGGGTAAATTCTGACATTCTCTTCGAGGAAGGCCACTTTAGCCTGATTACCAACCCGCCAACAAGATTACGGTTAGAACGTAGACCGTGAGAACTGAGACCAACCTCTTCTGCAGTAGGAACATCGGATGTTTCGTTATTAGATTGCTGGACGGTGTCTCTACAGACGTTCACCTTGTTTGAAGGAGTAAGGAGGAGAATATCGGTCTGGTATGATAAGCTATAATATTTAAAGAAAAGAGACACGAAACTTACTTCTTCAGCGTCTGATATAACCTGAATTAGGTTGGGGCTTTGCGTCAAGGATTCCGACTAGATGCGAAAGGTCATTAGATCCATGGATGACACTAGATGTTGATAGGTTAACTTCAGTGGCGGTGGTTGAATTCATCGATTTCTGTCTTGCAGCGGTGTCGGGATCGCCGCCAGTGATAGTAACTCCAGCTAGATGCACGGACAGAGAACGAAGATTCAAAGCGACTTTTCCATTTATTATTCCTTCATCAATCTCCTTATGCCACTCAAGATAGGCGAACGGGGATTTCTCGCTTGCAATCATTATCTCTTGAGCCTGTGGTGCATATTGAGACGCTTCGTTAAGTCCAGGCAGTGACATCAAACAACATGTGGGAGGCTAAGGAGATGCCAGGGATTGAACGGATGGAAAGGGCTCTAACGGTCCAGATTTGAGCATACTCGAGGAGCCGAAACCTCCAGCCTGCAGGAATTCCTTCTTTGGCTTCTCTTTCACACCTTCCGACTCTTTCTGCAAGTCCGGCTCAATCATGTCCCACACTAATGCCATCTCACGCAAAGCCATGGCAGTATCAAGTTGCTGCTCCGAAAAAAATTGTCGCGCAAGCGAAGCCTGTTTGGATCCGTTTGCCAAAGATTGTACAAGACGCGGGCAAAAGCTAACTTGGGGCCTTCCCAATAAGCCAAGGAGCTCCATTGGTCGATTAACTGTCGATTACCGGGGTCACAGACAAATCTCTGAAAACGCTGTTCTGTTAAGACAGGCTAGAAAAGGTGAGATTGGTAGAGGTCGGAAACATTCGATAGCCCAGACGAGGCGTACTTCTTCAGCGTGCTTTCTTAGAAAAAGCATCCGGGGTGGTGAGCGAAATAGGAGATTCCCCTGATACCGTGTCAGTGTACATATTTATATCCGCGTTAGATTGAATGGCCGCAGTGGTGAAGGTCTAAGCTGGCGATTGTTCTTTGAAAAATTACAAGTAGATGTTGAAAGAAATAAAGACTTATTACCCGATGTCTTTCTACGTGACTTATGCTAGTAAGCTCGGCGTCTCGGCACGCGTACTAATACATACAAGCCCCTAAAACACGATATCGTATCACACTAGTACTCCAGCTTGGACCTTTTTCGAAGCCGCGAAATTTGGACCATAATTGTGTTAGTCAATATCTTCAGACAGTGGCGAGCGAGATAAGGCCAACATGGGATCGATTTACATGTTGTGTGAGGCCTATCAGTGTATCAGGCCAAATTCAGCCCGCATGATTGGCATCAGAGTAATTGCCGCCGCAGCCGACGAAGAAAATGATGCGCATCACCATCGGTGTCTTCACCTCTTCTCTTTCTTTTCTTACTCCACTGTTGCGCTGGTCGCCTGTCGGCTCTAGCTGGATCTAGTTGCTCTGAATCCTCCTGGAGAGGCTTATTTCTGGTTCTCGGATGACCAAGTCGACTAATTCTTCTATCCCTTCCACCTTGAAGGAATTTCTTTATGACACTCATGATCGAAACGGTGTAATTGTGAGTAGCAAACGCTTTTCAGTGAAGTTTCCATATATAACGATTCTGCTAGGTTATATCTGTCACTGGACTAGTATCTCTCATAGCGATAGTGTCCCTTCTACTTGTAGGCCTTCCGCATTCACACTCAACGTGTAGGATCCGACAATATCTTTCTAGGCGAAACCATTGAAATCAAGCTCCTACATTCGCACACACTTGTTCGGATACCTTACATCTCTCCTGCTTGCAAATGGCATGCTCTCTGTGGCTACCGTCATGTCGTTCAATTGGATAGTGCATGATCAGGTTACTGCGGGTCCGTATTGCACGGTGCAAGGTGAGCTTTGCGTTGAATTATTGCGGAATCCATACAAACTTGTACATATAAAGGTGCTCTTAGACAAGCTGGAAACATCGCTACGGCATTATGGTGAGCAGCAATATGATATGTCGATTTCATTCGCTGACTCCTTACTCGTAGGTCTTTCATCATCGCCCTCCATTTATTCAATTTGCTTTTCCTACGTTTTTCAGCGAAAAGATATGCATTTTGGCTGACTATTATCGGTGGGTGGGGTGTCGTTGCAACTGTGGTTGTTATTGGATCCATGGTGATCGAGAATGCAGAACGAGGACCGTATTACGGTATCAATGGTCCCTGGTGTGTAGCATATCTATGTCACTGGTAATGTTCTTTGAATCTTTTGCGCCAGGTGTTGGATCACAAACGCTTATCCGGAGGAGCAAATTTTCCTTGAATATTTCTTGGTATGCCGTCGGATACACGTTACATCACCTATGTGTGTTCACAATATCCTCATCTCTAGGAATTTCTGTCTGCAGGGCTGTCTTGTGTTCTCTTCACCATTGTCCTCCTACGAGTTCGAGGAAATTTGCTCATCATTGACGGAAGATGGAAGTTTCAGCATGTGCGTAGCTGTGATAGCTGGCAGTTGGCATTCAGTCGAGATCTCATTGATACGGCTATGCTGAGGTTTGCGCAGAGCATGGTTTGGTTCCCGGTGGGTTATTTTTGGTCTTCAACCACGTAGTGGCTCAACATCTTCATCCCAGATTGCATATACCATCGTACTTCTCCCGTCTGGCATTGCCGGTTTTGGGGCTGTTTCGGGTCGGCCAGTGTCTCCTGGTGTGGAGATCTTTACCGGTGTCACCTACAATTTGACGGGTAAGTCTTCGTTTGCTGCACATATCACCGAATCTATCATGACATCCATTTCTATTTCTTTCCTCATAGGCCTGATCAACGTCCTACTTCTTTTGACCACTCGCCAGCTTTACCCCGACATGGAACTTCCTGAGTTTAACACTCAGCGGAACCAACAAGCGACGATTCAACTGATGGAGAGCGGTGGTGTCACTCCGTTCACCTTGGCCCGTAGCCTGACGGCAGAAAGCTATCATAGGCAGCGGGAGACCGTACTTGCGCTTCATAGAGCGACGTCTGTCTCAAGTTATGGGAGTTCTGGGAGTCTGAAGGGTCATGAAAACAATGGGAGTACTTGGACTGATATTACCAGCTCTTTGACTCGTCATGATAGTAGCTCGAGTGCTGGTTCCTGGAATTCGCTGACGGAGCTGATACCAAAGCCGAAGGAGGTGTATAGAACGCATAGGTAACTCGAAGGACAGTGTTTTTGCATGCGGTAGATGTGACATACTCCCTTCGTGCAAATGGACGATAAGAGGATGTCTTCATACTGATCAACATGGCGAGATTGTGAACTAGAGGTCTCAAGGATGGGAAGCCTTTTGTCCCTGGCAACACTTTATCACATTTCTTTCCCTCATTGTGACTTCATTTGCAAACTAAAGCTTAATGCCGATACAGAAGTGTTCGTTGAATGCTCTTATTAACGGGCCGCCTTCAAATTTGTCAGAGTAAGCCCGCTGACTGTCTTGTGCCGGAAAACTTTTTCAGAATCGAAGGCCATGGGAGAATCGGCACCATTCCCTCAGGGCATATATGAAAATCGCAAACGGACTGGCATGGATTTTTACAGTATCTAAGTATGGAGCTGGAAACACAGTATGTGTTCCGTTATGCAATGAGGGTGATCGTCGAAGTGAGGGAGCGCAGCAGCTGATAATCACGTATGTAGCCATCTTTCTGGACAGGCATAAAGACGGGGGAATAAGACACGGGTTCGAAAAAATGATGACAAGTATGAGTGTACCAGGTCTTCAAAGCCCGATAGTGATCCTTTCCGACTGCAGTAAGAGACTTCTTGGTCTTTCGTCAGTGCGGGGAGGTCGCATTTCCAGGCAAGATTGATTTCGAAAACGTGCATTACAATAATTAAGCCAATCAAGTCAATTTGGGAAATGAAATTCATTGAACTAACGGAGGAATCAAGTGAAAAGAGGGCCACCGCTACGCGAAATGGGGTAACATTATATGAGCAACCTCGATAATTCTATTCTTTGTCATGGGGATCGTTTTGACATTCTGTACTTGCACTCGCCTTATCGTCTCGCGACAGTCCATCGTTTTTTTTAATGTTCGCCCACTCGAAGAGAGTTCCATCACGGTGAATGCTTCCTGATCTCGTGCGAGTGCCCTCCATCCAACGGTACATTGCTGGATCTGCGCCCATGCTCTTGGGCGCGGGCAAAACATCCGTACGGACAGGAGATACAGAATCATGATACTCAACCTTGGCCTGTGACATCGCAGCAAGATCCCAACCCTGTTGAAAATTCTTCTCTTCCTCCAGCATCGGGTCCTGAGCGGATAGTCCGGCGTCGGGATCATCTTCTCAGTACTCAAAGATTTCTTGTTCCGTTGAGAAATCCTATGAAATCCGGCCGAGACATGGAGGTCATTGGTCGAATTATTTGAATGAATCCAGGATATTCAGACGAAATCTCCATTTGTGATCAAAAATTAGACCTGAGATCGACTGACCGAACGTCTTCAGATGGATCATTTCAAGTATAGTGGCGAGCAGCACACCTAGCGTTGTTGTATCACGGCCATGCTTACAGCAAGGCTAGGCGTCTCTACAGTCCAAGAGGAGGAACTGATCCAGAATATCATCCGCCACCACACACCCTTCCGTATCAGATGCACTCGGTGCGGTATCGTTTTTGATAAAAGGGTCCTGGCGGTGCGTCATACTTGGGTAGAATCCTATGAAGTCGAAACCCTCCAGCAGAATGAGGTGCATTGCAGACATACCACAAGATAATTGCTTTGGCTCTGATCCTGCTTCCGGGTCTATAAAACGATCTGATTATGACCATAAGGCTTAGAAACGAAAGGGTTTTGGAGGTGTAGGTATATGTATTTCCATAGGAGTAAGTATAGGTCAGGCAAGGAGTTCTTGTCCGCATTCCGACTCGAACTACACGCAAGCAAATCAGTCAGACTGAGATTCAGGATATATATTCTCTATAACAAACTAGGGAAATGAGCGAAAGGGCAAAGTCAATGTAGAGTAACTGAGAAGGGCACTCACATATTGCGACAAGCAATTCTATCTCTTCTCTGTTACTAACCCTTCTTTGACTTCTTACTCTCAACAAAAAGAACGCGTCTCTTCACTGCAGAGGAGAAGAAAGTAGTTTCGTCAGTTGATTTCTTACAGAGGGATATCTGATTTAGAGTGTACCTTTTGGGTCATACTTTATTGCAGAAAGTGGTAATCCCTGTCTTACCCGCTGCGTGGTATAGAAGAAGCCAGTTTGAGCGGTAGATATCAAGCGAACAATGATAGTTCTATTAAGTAGATGTGTTCAATGTCAAGGACAGGATTCAGACAACTCACCTTGCTTTGGCTTTCGCCATATCATCAACGTCGGAGAGAAATTGACCGTGAGACGAAATCCGCGCCGTTTCCCGGCCAAATCTGAAACAAATACTGTCAAAGCTTGACCGCCACCGTTATTAACTTCTTCATTGACAACGTTGTCCAGCTTTTTTCCATCTTTCTGAGGACTGCTTGGACACTACGCATTAAAGTCTTATCAAGCCCATCTATCACATCTTTACAAGAATAATCACTCGTTGACGATCTCCATAATGAATTCCAATGGCGACCCTCCTGCAAAGAAGAATTCCTCAAGGATGCCAATGCCCTCGCTGAATCAGCTGGCAGCGAGGATGACCGTAAAGGATGGAGCTAGCGCAAACGGAGCAACCGCAATCAACGCTAACAATACAATCAACACAACGATAAGCTCGACAGCAGCTCCACGTCCCCGACTCGCAGCTTCCATCCTACGTACCACCTCCAGCGTCTCATTGAACTCGAACACGAGCTCGAATGACTCTATGGCGGTGAATCCCGCTAATAGCACGCGCGCGGCATCACCGAGCTTGAGTTCCCTTTCGACTCCCCGAAGCGACAGTAGGAGTACAACGCCTGGTCCCGAAGGAGGGGAATCCTTGACTGCCGATAAGCTTGATAAGCTTAACTCGATCTCTAGCGTCAGTGCTGCATCTGCTGATGTTACAAGTGCCCCTGCCTTTAGTGCAATGTCTAGCGCCGCCTTCACCAGTACAAGCACCAGCACCGAGGCTGACTCGACCTTTGATTCTGGAGGTCCAGATGGTCCTGCACCACCCTTGGGTCATCGGGAAACCAAGAGAGACAAAGGAAAACCCCCTGTGAAGGGTTACAAAAACATTCCTTCCCTAGATGCCATCACAGCAAGGCTAGCAAAAACTCGGGCGTTGAGTATTGATGGTACGCCGAAGCCGCCCGAACCAGAAATGATAGAAGATCCAAAGACGCCCGGCCTGCATGTCATGATGGAGGAGCACCCGTTACAGTACTCTTGGTAAGTCATATTTTCCGCGCGCGGCTTCGCCCGTAGTCATCTTTAATAATATACTGCTGGCAGGACCATCTATCACGACTCGAAATCGAAATTCCCTTACACACCTGCTCCCACTTCTGCCAATCCCACTGCAGCTGCACCATCTCTTGATCCTAAGGATCGTGATCAGCTAGCCTCGTCCACAGCATCTGATTCTCCTACCGCTGTTTCTCACCCTACAGCTGATCCATCCCAATCTCAACTATCATCCCAAAACCCCTTCTCACATGCCCCGGGCGACTACGAAGCTAACCTCACCGTCATTGGCACATTTACCACCGTTGAACAATTCTGCCGCTACTTCAACTGGCTGAAACCCCCTTCACTTCTGGAACGCAACTCCAACTACCACCTTTTCAAATCGCCCATCAAACCCATGTGGGAGGACCCTGCTAACGCTTCAGGTGGCAAGTGGGTCTTGACAATGCGGAACAACCCCGAATTGCTCGATAGATGCTGGGGATGGTTATGTATGGCCTTGGTTGGCGAGGAACTTGAAGAAGGCGGAGACGAAATTTGCGGTGCGGTGGTCTCCCTTCGCGCGAAAGTGGATCGGATACAGATTTGGACGAGGAGAAGGGACGATGTGGAAAAACTCAACGCGATAGGGAAAAAACTTGTGAAGTTGCTTGATGTTGGGGAACAGGATGGGATCGGGCTGGAGTTTCAATATAACACGGAAGAGAGAGGTGAGAGAGGGGTGCCGAGCAAATTCTTGAGTATACAAGCGATCCCTACTACATCTTCCTATCGGAGTACATTTCAAGGACTGCCTGGATCAGCTGCTAGCTCAACTGGTCAGCATGGTGGACCTGGGGTGGGTGTGGGAGGACCAGGATCCGAAGCGGGCAGAGGTCACAGTCACAGTCGCTCCATTGGCGGTATAGGTGTGGGTGGCTCGGGAGGATTTACCCCTGTGGATCAAACAGCCCCTCCTCTAAGTGCTGGCTCGGGTCCAGCCAATGCTAATCTTGGTTTGTTTTCTCCTTATTCCTTGCTAAGCAAATTGATCACTTAAACATTGTTCATTGTGTTACAGGTAACGGCGCTGGTGCCTTTGGAAGCTTCGGTGTTCCACTAGGTACAGCTGGTTGGAGAAGGAGAGGTTAGGATGCCTGAATGCATGTATATCGTTGTTTATTGTCCTCAAATGTGTCCTGTGTTTCCAGCACCTGTGCCTTTAAGATTCTCATTGCGTTTGTAGTGTATGATCCTTGTTTTATTTCTTCGATTGCCTGATGAATACTTACTGCATTGCAATGTACCACTAGCTAGTTCTGAGAACAATTAGATATCATGAACCCCCTCCAAGATGACAGCGCTAACATGCTAATAACGCGCCGCGCTAATTGAGAGGTGAACCATAGCAGGTGATCGACACGGACGGACCAGTGGTACGTTTTGCTCTTTTTTGTACTCCAACCGTTTGAAGGCATTATGAAGGTCATATATCGCCCGAATTTAAATTCAGTGAGATCAACTGTCGCAACCAGATGGTTCGGTTCTAAACATCACTATTTGAAGACGGTCTCGTTGCCCACTATAAAGCCTTAAATCTACGGCAATATGTGGAATTGAGCTTCAATATTCAACTACTGCCGAGTTTAGTGCTGACAATGGGTAGGAGAAATCCAATTCGTTAAATAGAAAGGGGACTGAAAGAATCTTGCAGATTGTGTATTTCATTCAATGTGGAAGCTTTGACCATGGCGAAGTGAACTTTGAAGCATTTGTCAGAATTCACGACGCTCTTTGACGCTGAACATTGTCAAGCAGTCGACGTATCAACGAACCCCGGTTAGACGGAGAGTGGGGATCGGGAGATCCCAAAATGGCCATGGGCTTGTAGGACCATCATTAACAATATGGGGCGAAGACGGCACTTGAGGTCGGCACAAAAGTGCAATTCATTATTCCGTGACTGAGTCCTTCCGGAGTTGGGAAACATGAACAGGAAGCAGGTAAATTAGACTGAAGTGTCACTCCGTCAAACACCACTTTACGCAGATTAGAGTGCATCGCGAGTTACTATCTGTAGACCGTCATCTCGAATGTTTTCAGGACTTTCGTCTCGACTCACGTCTGCTCCATTCAGATTGAGATCTCGCCGATGTAACTTAATTCGATGGAGGGCGAGAGGACCCCAGATAGCCTATCCAGTAGCGGCATAAGCAGCAGAGAGCAATCTTGCAACGACTGAGTTTCTCAAAGACATACTTAATTCAAGGGAGATACAGAATGTCTGGTGAGCCTGTAATAAGTAGTGACATCACCGTAGTCGACAGGACGCATGGGCATTGCACATATGTAATACACAAAGATTGTAGTCTGCTCGCTAACATACGCCATAGCGTAAAAGCGAATAAATGGAATTTAAAAAAAAAAAAAAAAAAAAGTAGTGACATCTGCACGTGAAAATCACATGAGTGAGTCAAGTCTCCTTTATCATTTATGAGTACCACTCCAAAAAAGCTCTACTAGGCCGTTCATGTGGCCATTCTCATCCGAGAGAGAGATACTCGGGCTTATCTGCGCGAGAGGACCGCAGAAAATGCTGGGAAGCAAGAGATCAAAATTATGCCTGTCTAGACACTGTGGCAGTTGCTGAAGCCTGGGGATGAGACGACGCGTAGTGTTTGTTCATCAGAGAACAAAGCTTACGATCGGAATTGCGGTAAAAGCTGAGTGAGTGATTCTTTACTGTTGTCCGTTCATGAAACTAACATGCAGTTCGTGCACCTTGAGTAGTTCAATTAACAACGGGTGATTAATTTCAGAAGGATAGTTTGGCGCAGGCAAAAACACAAGCTGACAATTCAAAGCGGTAGCTGTGCTTTTCTGGCAGCGAGACTCGCAGCGTGGATTTTGTTCGCGTGCCTCTGACTACCCCCATCGAACTCGAACAATTCTTTGAATGGAAGATTTACGCGAACTCTCACTAGAAGATTTCGAATACACCTTTTACTTGCTACCTATTCGCTACTATGATGGCAATATTGGTGATAATGAACATTCGACTTCACTTGAACGATATTGTCGAGGCTGTGTCTTGATCATCTTTCAGCCCTCAAAGATACCATCTCACTCCCTGAACTTTGGGTCATCGCATTATCACTGTTTGATCAATCTAGCCGTGGCGCTCGCTGATAATGTGGGCAACTCGGTTTCAAATATCTTGATACGAGGAAGGGGAATTTGATCTACGAGCCAACGAATTACAAGCGGGGTCTACAAGCTCTACGAGTTCTCGCGCTCGGTATTGGAGGTATTGCTCGGTATTCCTGCGTGGATTCTTGAGTCATTTGGGTACTAAACTCTACCTAGGCCTTGCACCGTGTTCCTTAATGGATCTTACTCGTTCTCCATCATATGGAGACTCAGAACTCTTGCTGAGCCTCTGTGTGATGCAACATGCGTGATGCAAGTCCACAAGGTTTTAGCTCTGGAATAAATGATCAGGTTTGCGGGAAGCCCGCACAATGCCATGCTCCGCACAGTCGATCAGATCGACAACTGGAATCGAGAATGGCACGTTATCCTCTTTTATTTTTCTCCTATCGCGGCGCTGTAACCTGCTACAATTTGAATTCTGTCATTTTGGACATACGGGGATCCGGCTTATAGCCTGCACTTATATATGATCCAGCCTTCCTTCACCGCACTAATCTGACGCAATGCAAACCCCCATTCGGGAACGCGTTGGAGGTTATTCTGACTTCTTTTCTTCTGGATTTCGAGCTATATCTTTGAACGACTCCCCATCTCGCCCCAGGAAATCATCCTTGTACTCGCTGTCTAGCATTCCCTCCGATTTGATACATTCAATACCCTCCACTTCTCGACGACGTTCCATTGTTGACGATAACAGGAGACGTAAGCCTATGTCATGGAGTCTAAAGAGGAGGGAAGAGTCACATACAAATCTTTCAACTTCTGAAAAACGCAAGAAACGGTCATCATTCATCGAATTCTCTGCGGGACTCTTCGAGAAAATGAACCCGGGAGTGTTACAACCACGGTCTTTCGTTGAGTTCGATAACAACCAGAAACGTTTGCGTCTTCATTCGCGCAATGGCTCATCTGGAAGGGAAAAACTGGGCATGTCGGGGCTCATTGGCACACATGTCTCCTCGATTCAAACATGGTGAGTTCAGTGGACTTTTGATGACATCAACTCATTCTCTTCATCATAGTTATCCCGATGCCAACGAACGAGATCCTTTCAACCCATCCCCGCATTCCGAGTCTTTCTTCATTGACTTGAGCGACTCCTCCTCATTTTCATCTTCTCCTAAACGTTCCAGACACCAATCCTTCATCTCATTCTCCGGGGCCTCTGTGAGCACTCTAAATAGATTCACAAGGCGAGAGAGGCCCGCGTCTATTCACTCTCTCCCCACTTCCGACCTGCTATCGTCTAGGCCAATCCAAACGAAGCATCCTTTTTCTCGTAGTCCATCCTATCAACATCCCGCAAATCTCGATAAGGCCGATTCCATTTTGCAGGAAAAAGCGAGCTCTGACCCAGAGTCGCCTTATGAACATGGCAATAGAGATTTAGCAGATATCGATTGGCGCGAATTCCATATACAGCTGTATGACAACATTTAATATTGTCTGTACATTCTCGCTTTCAGTGCCTACTAGTATGCGCCACCATCCCGGTTTCCTCTCAACCATCTACTCTATGCCGCATTTGTAGTGGTCGCCCTTAGGCTGAACCTCTGTATTATTAATAAGTATTAGTCGATTGATACCTCGACCTGTACATATACTTTCGTGTTAACATTAAGTGTAAATGCTCCAGGCATGAATTCAACCCAAAGTAAGAATTCATGCACATCTCTTTCCTTGTAAGTCTTCATGTGGTATAACGGAACCCCCTTGCGTGAGAATGAGCTTTATCGATGAACTGATAAAGCAGAAGATTCCACGCTACTTAATCCAGGTTTTACTGTGTGCACAACCTCCAGCACAATGTCTCGTCCATGTTTAGATTGCCAATGCTCAGACTACCGCGGGACCGCAAATGGCACTTGTCGCGTTCTCTTTTGCCGTCATTCTGCAGGTCGTCATCGAACTCGACCACCCGGTTCCCGTGCAGAATTCACAACTGCACCATCCTGTCTCCACTGCGCATGCACATTGTACATCTCAGAAGAGGGGAGTCGTGACCCTTGCCAAGATCCAGAATGCAATCATCCACAAGATGCTCACAGGTGAAGTAACTTTGTAAGTGTTCTACTTATCACCGCGATCTTTTTATTCATTTGTCGTAAGGGTTAATGGCTTGGGATAGAGAGAGAGGGTTAGGGTCGTAGTGGAAGTTTGAAGAAACATGCTGTCATGGCATCTGTGATAGAGAAATCCATTCCAGCCATTATTCATCCAAGTCAGGCATTCGTTTGTGGGTGTTGTGTGAACCTTGTGTCAGCTATCCTATGTAGTCAGTTTTGAAGATATCAAAAATTCGTCTGGTAGTTCTCTTCTTACACTCAAAAGAAGACGTTTTATCAAGACAGAATTGAAAAAACCCTCGATTTGCATAAGTTATTTTCGGTGTTCCGCATTGGCGGTGACTAAGTGGCGCGCACCATAGTTCGAATATCGTTACGCAGTCGATGAAATTGTAAAACAGAATGCAAGGGTCGGTTTTGTTGTCAAAGAATTTGGTGCGATAAACTGCAATTTGTTGCTAGTACCATTATAGCTATAAGCCTTGTTATCGTGATGACCCTATCTTCATGTTGCTCGAGGCCGCAGTCTTGTGTTACTCCAACTTGGTCCACTAATTATACAATCAACATCTGAACGCCAACGACGAACACACGAACGATTCGGAACGAACCCCGACTCGCGATTGGATGATAATCACTCTCATCTAAGATCTTTCCGAATCAGTGTTCGCCATTGCCAGTATCATATTGAGTCTCAAAGTCAAGTAACAACGTTACATGTAGTTAATATCGAACGCATGAAACGACTCGGCCCCCCATAAGTATGCGCATCCTGCAACACAAAGGAGTTTCTGTACTCGTTTTGAGAAACCGCCGGGTTGTTGAATGCTAGCAGATCTGGCCGCAATAGAGTTATCTCGCAGGTCTCCCACCTCCATTCACACCTTTTCTGCCTTTTCATTGCCCAAAGCACGCTCGTATCATCGCTCAATTGGCAATCAGCATCGACCAACGCGTTGCTGGGTCAATGGAGGAAAAAAGTCTGTCTCCGGCCCACGACGCGGCACGAGCCTGCTATCCCAGCGGTTGTTGACCAAATTTGGTTTATCTGCCGGACTACAAATCTGCTCCACGGTTTTCTCGACTCAAGAGGAAGCACCAACTTCGCGTAGGCGTTCCTCTGCAACTTGTAGAAAAGTAGTGGCGGTTTTGTTAAAGCTATAACCTTTGTATTCCATATATTCCTCTGCAATCCCTCGGGCTATGTCTATTCTATGAACATCAAATTGAGTTGGTAACGAGCGCCACAACAGCTGACCAGGAGAACGAAAGAGACTTGTGTCGTTGATACAGAGGGTATCATTCCTCAGACGCGGATTGGCAGAGACTAGGTCTGAGGGCACTGATGAGAAGAAGTATCACAAAGCCCGAAAGCTGTTTAGGAGTACCATGGCCAGAAAAATAAGATAATGAATTCAAGGTACTCATGAGTCGTTCCATGGCCAAAAAAATAAGATAATGAATCCAAGTACTCATGACTCGTTGCATATCTTAAAACATGAACGAATCTATCTACCTGTGCATTTGTGTCCGGTTTTGTTTGTTCACCGGGAGTATGTACTTAACTTATCTACAGTCGCATAATCAGCTGTTTCACGCCCGACATCCACAATCCGATATCATCTGTCTGCGACCCACGAGTGAGCAAATCGACATGAATAGCGAGCGCAGCAGGACGATCGCGTGCTCCCATAGCTAACAACAAAATATTAAGTGATATGACCGCAAATACATCAGAAATGCTGCTAACCTCCAGTGAGAACAAGTAATTGATCTACAACCGGTTTCGACAAAGTTTCGCAATTAAGCGCATCGAACAGTGGATTAATTCTCCGTTCCAAGTCGTCAACTTGACGCTTTTGGGAAGGCTTTGGAAAGACATCAATATGAAGCGAAGCAATGACAACGACTTTATGAAAAGAACTCACAGGGACACTCCCTTTCAGTCTTTCCAACTCTTTCGAAATTACCTCAAATGCCGGTCTAGCATGCTCTGGAATGTGGCTACGGTCTCCAGGAGCTGATTGAGTATAGTAAGTAATTTACACAGTCAACATCTAAAAGCACTCACGATATTTGGGAGGCGGAGGTCCCGTCTTTTGAGGTGGTGCTCGGGGTGGCGGCGGGCCTGCCGCACCTACACCAGTTGACGGAGGTGGCCCGCCAGAACCTGGAGGTGGCTGGGATGGTCCAATTCTAGCACCTGGAGGAGGGCCGTAAGTCCCACTGCTAGTCTGCGATCCCTGCGGGGCTTGTCCAGGAGGAGGACCGTACGGGCCTGGCGGGGGTTGTTGCAGCGGCTGCATGGGCGGAGGGGTTGCCCGTGCGTACGGTCCGCTAGGTGGGGGAGGCATATGGGGAGATTGGCCTGCTGGAGGTGGGGGATGTCGTGCAAACTGACCGGGGCCTGGAGGAGGTTGAACTGACATTGAACCACGAGTAGGAGGTCCATATTGTGAAGGGGGAGGATGCGCCTGAGGAGGGGACATCATGCGAGGAGGGGCCATTCCCAAGCCTACTGGACCTCCGCTTGCTACGGATGGTGGTCGAATACCACCTCCCACGGGAGGAGGAGGATACATTCCTGGGCCAGGAGGCCCGGCGCGTCCAGAAGGTCCTTGAGGAGGAGGAGGAACACGGCCTGTTACACTTCCTGGACGAGGTGGTGGGGGTAAATTCGCCAGCGATTGGCCCTGTTGCATGAAAGAGCCACTAGTGGGAGGTGACAATGGACTTGGAGAAGAGTTCGGGAAAGGAGACATGATTGCAGCTGGTTTGTTAGCCATTGCACTGGAGGTACGAGCAGGATTGAGAATTGGTGCATCATTCCAACCTGTGTTACTGTCTCTCTTTGGAGGTGGGGGAAGAGTAGCAGGAACGCGAGACGGTGGCGGCGCCAAAGGTGGAATTTGATTCTGCACGGGCGGCTGTTGACTGACGTTCGCATGACCCCCATAAGAATTATAAGAGGGAGCAGCGGGGGTAAAAGCACGCGAAGCATAAGTATTTGTTGCTGGCGTGAAAGTGTCCGAAGCTGGAGGAGCACCGTATGGTCCTTGACTGACTGATGACCCATTCTGAGCGTATGTCGACTGAGGCGTAGCTTGATAATTTGTCGTTGGTTGATACCCGCCTCCGTAGGGGCCTGAAAGAGCTGGTGCAGGAACCGGTGGAATACCAGCACGCAAAGGTGCAGCTGATTGAGCATAGCCTCCATAAGGTGCGCGAGAACTCGGCGCAGTGCTAGTGCTCGCAACAGGTGCTCCAGTAGGAATGATACTCGTGGCAACAAGAAGTCGTTTTCTTTCTTCGGATAAGTCGGTGCCTCCAGACCCCTTGTAGTCCGAGGGTGTCAGCTTCAAAACAAAAGCAGCTTCCTTCAGAAGGCCCTGGGACGCCAATAAATCGGCGTACTCAAAGTAGCGATCGTATAGCACAGAAAGCTTGTATGCCTTCACATCCGCTTCGGCAGCAGTTGGCGTGGTAGCCAAGGCGAGGTCTGCATCCGCGAATTTCGTAGCAGAACGGAAGACAGCGACTTTTTCGATGAACGTCTGCAGCGCGTGAGCATGTGCGGTATACTGTGATCCGCCAGGCAGGTTCGCTTCCGTCGCAAGAGAAGCCTCTTCTTCTGACAGCTCTTCCGACCAGATGTTCACGAGGCGTTCAAGGCGCGCAGCAGCAAGGTACGTGAGAGTGGCATATTTTCTGAACTCGACCGCTTTGGTAGCAACTCCTACATCATTTGAAGATTTCGATATGGTGTATTGGAACTCCAATCGACGGCCGAGTTGTTCCGCAAGACCAGGAAATTCCTCCTTGCTAGCAAAAGTGCAGAGAACGACGAAAATCTCTTGCCACTCCTGAAGATCTGCATTTTGAACGATATCACTCAAGTCGTTTGCCACGATCGATTGGAAGAGACGAAGATAAGGTGCGGAGGTTGTTTGACGCTCGAAATATACTTTCTGAGTTTTCTGGAGAAGCTCTGGGCCACCACGGACAGCGAGTAGAAGTGCGTCAGCGAATCTGTTGGTAGAAAGACAAAGTTCGACAGCTGAAGCAAAATCTCCTAGTACTAGAGCCTTGGTGACGAGCCTCTCAGTCTCGGATTCGTCAGTAGGATAGATCTTGAATGTGTTGCTCTTCGTCACTTCAGAAGCGATGGACGAGGGCCTGGAACCGATAGTAGCGGCGACAGATGAGTCGACACCGTAGTTGGTGTGCGGTACAAGTACTTGTTGGGTGAAACCATTTCCAGCTCCGACACCGATGTTGCTGAAGAAATCACCTTCATCAGCAGGTCCATTCTCATCTCCGAAAAGTGAAGGAGCAGTCGTGGTAGATTCTGTTTCGGCCTGACGGGTAGCACTCGTAGCGTCGGATGCAGCACTAGCGCTAACTTCGGAAGGCGTCCTCTCAAGCTCTGCGCTGTCAGACTCGTCGACATCAGGAGTACCGACCATTTCAACGGGTGTCGGTTCTCGTTCGGGTTCAGCAAAGGAGACAACGGGTGGTTTCAAATCGGTAACGTTTTCCTCCTCAAGCTGCTTGGCTTCTGTCCCTGCCTTCAATATCTCAACAGCTTCTCCGATCCTTGCAGCAACTTCGGATTTAGAAAATCCCAGCAGGGTCACCAGTTCGTCTCTGGACTCTGCTTCATACATGCTCAACAACGCCTTCCAGATTTCCTCGCTTTGGTGCGCCTTTCCTTCAACAAATGCCTTGACCGATTCATCAGCAAGAGCATCCTGCAACGCTCTAGCTCGGTCGACAATATCTGCCTCAGTGACAACATTACGGAGATGTATGACGCTCGATTGATTCTTGCCCTGGGCAGATGGAAGATTCGAAACAGTGACCAGCTTACCACCGAATCCAAACGAAGAGGTGACTGGTCTACGAAGCCATTTAGGAGGCTGCTTCAAGGATAAAGTTCCGCCTTGAGATGAACGAGCGAAACCAGGAACGTCGAATACGTCGGAACCATCTGTTGACGGTACGGCTGCAGGTTGAGGGGCGGAAAATTCATTAGTAGATTGGATAGAGTGTATACCCACGGTGCCGTCGAAAAAAGCACTCGCAAGAAGATCCGGATTACGAGGACACCATTCCACTTGGAAAGCCCAATTGTCTGCTGATGGTAACTGTGGTGATGTGAGAGATGAGTGAGTGTTTATCGAAGCGGACTCGTACCTCGCCAATGATTTCCGAGGTTTGCGGATTCCAGCACAAAGCGCGGTTGTCTTTACCGCAAGACAGCAGCAGATCAGCGTCTTGTTTACACCAAGACAAAGATAGAACACCCTTTTCGTGGCCTGTAAGGATCTACGACTGTGTAAACACCTCAAAACATCCTTCATAAAGACCTTGATCCTCACCTTTTCCGGTGCTCGAGCATTTCTCAGATCCCATACCATGATTATTGGTGATGAATCATCCTCGGAGGCGGTCACTAGCCTCGTAGCCTGTTGACAACCAGTGAACTCAATGAAAATAGTACACCAAACTGATGAATTTACATTATCTGGATGCCAGGCAATTGCGCTCATACCTCTCCTACCACCCACAGTAAGGCCATTACCGTGGTTACTTTGACCGGCGAGAGTACCAGCGCCCCCTCCATAGGCCAACGCTACTACCTCGCGTTTACCTCTCAAGTCCCATACGACTGTGTAACCAGTGCTGCTGGCGCCAGCAAGGACATACTGAACCTGCTGGTTCCAAGCAACCGAGGTAATCTCATCCAACTTGGCACTTCGACTACCCGGAGTAGGAGTGTAGGGTTTACTAGGATCTTTCAGATCCCATATGTAGACCTATGTCGCGAATTAGAGAATTCAACATAGAATTTGGGAAACAAAACATACCTCTCCACCAATGCCACCAGATGACAGCAGACTTGTCTGGATCGGATTGAAGTCGAGCGCTCGAACAGGCCCAGAATGATGGTTGTTACGAAGGATAAGGGAATCGGAAGAGCTAGGACATGTCAAGAATGGGGTTTCAAACAAACGACCGAAAACGTACCTTGCACCAGCAAGAATTTTTGATGGATCCCATAGTACTAACTCTCCATTTTCCATACCAGCAGCTATTACTCCTCGTGGCCGACTCCAATCGTTGAAACCCCATGTTATACGATTGAACCTACCAATAAAGCACTTGAATTTTTCTGAGAAACAATGCACGTTTCGTACACACCTTGCTGTATCCTTAACAAAACCTTTTGGCCCATTTTGTTCTACACCTCCCAGATCGAATTCATTTTTGTCGAGGAAGTCTGGAGCCCAAATCTCGAGCTGGCTTTCGTTGCTGAAGGATTCGTCAAGAGCACCAGCGACTGTTCCGGTGGCCAGCAAGGGAAGAGACGCGTAAGGCGACCATGCAAACGTCGACGTTCTATGTATTTCCTTGAGTTTCATGACCGTGATAGAGAGAAAATAAAGAGCCTGCGTCAGTGAACGGACGTGACACGTCGAAATTTCCCGGTGGCAATGCAAGGAGGCACCGGCCGTGGTACCCAATTTGGCATCACTGCCCGCTCCCTTCTAATATCAAGATGCAAACTCTTCAATGAACTTCTGCATCCCAATGCGTTGTTAGGTCACCTCCTTTCCATGTAGGTTGAATTCGCTCCTGTATATCACTGTGTGTAGTACCTCACATAACACTGATAGCATATTCTCACAAATCCATTTATTCAGTACAAACAGAGGGAATTTGTACTCCTAAGTAGTGATTAATCTAAGTCGGATCCATAGGTCTGAGGGTAGCGACGGTCTAGTATCTGTGGTTGACGCTGATGGCGTTCGCCATGCTTTCTCTCCCCCTGCTCCTTGCTCTCGTGTTTACCACTAGATCTCTCACTTCTAGGACCCCCCTGTTTGTTCTTACCTCCCTTGTTCAACTTCCTCTGCTTACGACCTCCAGGTCCACCTTTCTTCTTGCCACCCTCCTCATCGGCTTCCGGGGCACCTTCAACCTCTCTATCGTGGCCATCATGCATTGGGGAGCCTTCAGGCTCTGAGTCAAGCTTTCCCTGTTCATGCCGTTGTTTTTGGCCAGGGACACTATGATGTTGAGAATCAGGAGTCATAGAGACATTATCCCCTCCTTCCCCTTCTTCTTGTTGAGAGCTTCCAGTGTTAGACTGCTTCTCCTTCCGGCTACCCCTCTCCTTTCTAGGACCTTTACCGTGATGTATCTTCTTCTGCCCCGTTTCACGATCTTCATCAACGCCAGATTGTTGCCCCTCTTCGCTAGATAATTCCCTACGTGAACCAGCAGTAAGAGGAGCATGGACAGCTTTAGAAGCGGGAGAGGTAGACTTAGTGTCAGTCAATGCGGAGTCGGAAGATGAAGAGTCAGTGCCATTGGAAGAAGCACTATTCATTGAAGATGTATTGTCAGGAGGAGTAGTAGAAGAACCACTCAGAGGCGAAGACAAGCCAGGGTTCCCACTTCCAACAGGAGGATTGTTGATTCCCTTAGTGTCAGGAGGAACTACTGACATTGTAGCATTGTGCTTGTGGCCGTGACGATGTCCATGTCCATGTCTGTGTTTAGGTCCCTCGTTTTTTTGCATATCGCCGCTGCCTGATGAATTGGCCTTCTGAGCAGCGGTTGGAGAGGTGTTCCCCTCTGACTGCTTTCCGCCTCGTCCATCGGGAACAGGAGCAGCTAAGGCAGAGATGGCACTGGCGGCGATGATAACAGCGACAATAGAGCGAGAGTAAATCATATCGGATAATCAAGTTGTGAGTAGAAGAAAAGAGGTCGGTTGAATAAATGGATAGGCGTGCGAGGTGACCAGCAGTTGTTCGCAATACGTATGAGTGACTAAGGAAAGAGGCCTGCTCTGTTCTGGGGAATAATATTCTGAGAGCAGCCCATCTTTTATAAGTTTCAGTGATACGCTGTATTTCCTCAATCGTACCAACAGATTCCTAATCCAGAGATAAATTTAGTTTGAAATGAATTATAAAGGCTTATTGACCACCAACCTTTACAGAAGTGAGTGATGTACTCGTTCATGCAGTGTCAAGGAATGTTTCAATTCGCTTAGCAAAGTGGTAACTAATACTAACCCGATACCTTCCTTCTCCTGGCTGACAATTCTGTTGCATCTAATGTGAAGCGGGTTTCGTAGGTCATGGTGGCCGGCACTCTTTTCGCACCTGTTTCCTATACAAGAATAAACAGAGCATTGATTCAGCTTCGAAGTTGCGTACAACATACTGACCAGTGACAGTGCCAACATCTTCTTGTGTTCTCTGATCAGGTCACCTTGCGACGTCGATGGTTGAAAAATCCATCAATGGCATCGCATTCTGATTTCAGTGGCAGAATGCCAGAACGTAACCTTCCGCTAAGCATGGATTTCCCTTTTGAATTATTCTGCTCCAATGCCACATCACACAGCAGCTTTTACCTGAAGCGCAGTATTGAGCACTGCAGATATGGGAAGAATGTATAGACAGAATACCAGCGGTTTCAAAATTCAGATAAGCCAGACTATCATCGTTCTCCCAAACCTGTGTTTGCTGCGACTGCCAATGTGGCTACTAACTTCATTTTGGAAAGTTCCTGATGATGAGACGACTGATTGGTCTAGCGATAGTAGCTGTTTGAGGAAACCCTTTTGACTTTGAATGAAATGAAATGAGGTTGCGAAAAGGATTGACATGGATTCTAATGGGTTAGACCCTTCGTGATGGCATTTCCGCCGGCCAGTCTTAATCTTGTTCTATCCTCGAATTGACTGGATTAAGGCGAGCATTATCATCCGTGATTCAAGACGTAACCGTTATCTCTCCAATGTATATGATGATACTTTCTAGTTCAACTCCAAAAGAATTTCCGTTCCATCTCCCTTGGTTGTCAGAAACTTGACACTACTCCCATTTCCACTGATACCACTGACACCTGGCCCAGTCACATTTTCTAAACCACAGACCTCCATGAAGTCACCGGCAGCGGTCGCCAAAGGCCCATTCACCATCTCCATAAATTGGGCCAAGGGGCATGTACGGCCAGGTCCTGAAGAGCACGAGGGAATGGGTACCGGTGCATAATCTGCTCTGACGCGGACATATAGCTGAGGAACGGGGAAGGATGAATTGGCACGGGCGGTACGAGTTTGATTCATGGAGATGATAGTACCACCAAGAATGCCGGCCTGGTGAAAAATTCCGCTCTCGTTCGAAGACTGTGAAGCAGTGCAAGATAGCCGCTCTAGTGCGAGGTAACCCCGAAATACAACAAGGTGCCCACTGCGGAACTGACGCAGAGGATTTGTGTCGCGTTGAGTGAGGGAGGGGACCGTATCGTTCCAGAGCTTCAGGGCAGAGAGGAGTGGCGGGAGGTTATTATCATGCTACAGATGAAGATATCAGTTACAAGATTGGAGGTACCGGACAGAAAGGCATCGATAGAAGGGGTGATCCTTACCGAAAATCCCATGATGAGAGGTGGAGGCACAAGTGTCCCATTAGGAACAGTGTGATATGGTCCCACTTCAAAAAGATCAGCAATGGCTTTCACCCAGGGATATCCAGTTGTAGCGGAGAGCGGATTTCCAGGACCCGACCCGTAGTAGTAGTTCAGATCATCAGCATACTCATAATTGAGCCATTCATCATCTGAATAAGATGCTTTCGGGATGCGTGCAATAAAAGTCCATGACATACTTACCCGTAAAAATATCGCAAAAACGTCTATCCCCGCTGATCTCAAACCCGAACCCACAGAGGTCCTGGATAACACCAATATCCGTGGCATTGAAAGCTAGATCTCCCTGCAAGAATGTGTTGATCCTCGCGGCAGTCTGATTCTGGTACGTGGCGCGGAATGTAGAACTTGCCACAGATCCATTATTGCTGAAAATAGCATAGGGAGAGCAGGAAGCGGACGGCGTCAGTGAGTCAGCGAATGTACCGTTAAAAAGATTGATGGCTTGTTCCGCAGTTAACGAATCGGGCAGAACAATCAAGTGTCCTCGGTTGAGCGAAGGGTCTGAGAGATAATTTCCATCTGAAAGGTAACCTCGTAGGAAATAAGTTGTGGTATCGACTACACGCTGTTCACCGGCTGACCTAAAATACTGATTCAGCATAGTATGGATTGATCGGAAACATAAAGGTGAACGCACCATGCAGTGAAATTCTCTCCGCCAGCGGTAAACGCGTACCGTTTTCTCAACTCAACTCCTAGATCAAACGCTTCTCGCGCGCCAGTAGAGGAAAGAAAAAGTGGTTCATGATCAACGTTGTCTACGGGCAAGACCCAGGAAGGAAGGAATGATAAAGGTCCATGGGCGATGAAAGTTGCGTTTTGAATTTTCCAAAATAAATTCTGCCATCCAGTGAATGAACTAGGCTCTGGATAACGACTGGGGATTGAAAGGCTCTCCTGAGCCGCTATATCTGGTATGAGAAAAGAGGAAACAACATACGATCCATGCCGGACGAAATACGCTGCTTGGTCCACCACACATCCTACAGGGGTGTCCGATCTAATGCCGGGGGGAGTAGGGGCGTCAAAGTACGGCGAGGCACTGCCAGAGTGTTGTAACGGGTTAAAGGCTGCCCGCACAATAGGTACAGTAGATCCGAAAAGAAATAGCAAGGGAGAGTATATAATCATGCTAGTTGCCAGAGAGCTAACCCATCTTCTGCTTGCTTCTATTGTAGACCACGATGGTACATTATATATAGCGATGGCCTGGATCTTGAGAGTTTGCTGAGATGTTCGCACGATTACTTATGGCTACTATATGGCCAGTCAAGGGGTCTAGTATGACGCTCAAGAAAAAGCCAAGGACAAAAGCAGGGAACCTCTTCATATCTCAGGTCTCGACAGAGCTTTGCAAGCCTCCGAGTATTGAGGCATGACTTTCTACAGCCTACCACACTCAAACAAATGGACAGATGAAATGAGTCAACTAAGTACTTGGTTGAAGCATACCTACAAATCAACTGTAGTGAAAAAATAAGATGACTGGGATACGCTACTTCCTTTGGCAAAGTTCAGCTACAATGATTCACAATGCAACCGGAGTATCATCATTCTTTTTAAACAAGGGATGCCACCCGAAGCTCACAGCTCAGCAGGAGAACGTTCAAATACAGCAGTTAATGAATTCGCGGAACTTACACAGCTACCTACAGAAACAAATCGCCACTGCTAGCGAGCACTATACAAGTATGTCGACTTACGACGACAAGAAACTCTGGACTAGGAACTGGGACTAGGCCTGTTTAGAGATGGAAAACATTAGGACAAGACGAGCAACAAGAATGTTGAGAAAGGTAGCAAGAATCCCTACTCCATGCTTACCGTCGGTACCTTCACACAGCGTTCCTACTTATGTCTCATCTAGTCCGACCGCTTCCCGATACTCATCGATACTAATCCCTTCCGTTGGACTTCCTTCGTTTCGTATATTCCAAAAAACTCCAATTTCGTATACAAACCGTTTCAGCCTTTTACTTATTTACCTATCAACAGAATCACCCACCCTCAGTCGTTATCACCTTCGTGTGTTCGTCTGAGGTGGGTTCTCCCTTCGTTTGACATATATTATTTATTCACTGATTGATTCTACAGTACCGTCGTATATATTTATACTCGTTCTTGACAGGTACTGTACTTCGAATATCAGTCGTTATCACCTTCGTGTGTTCGTCTGAGTACCGTCGTATATATTTATACTCGTTCTTGACAAAGAAGCTCGACCACAAGGGGACCGGCCGATACACGATAATCTCGTGGCTCACGCACCAGGGCTATAACAGCTTCACTTGTTTATCATGCAGCCGAAGAGCGTCCAAACATAGTCATTATCGTCAGTCCTGGCTCATGAAAGGACTACAAGGAAGAACGAAGGCTACTTTTTTCCTAAACTCTCACTCTTTGTGGTGTGGCGCTTGCGAACACGACTGATCAATACACGAAATAATAGTGTCTGGATTCTTCGCCAGTCAGATTCGTTGTCGATTTCTCTCTTCTTCGCTGATCGAAACTAAGTAAGAGTACCCACACAGCTGATTTTGCTAGAAATACAGATTGGCAGAGATACAGAGATGACTAATTTATATCAAACCAAAACCCAAGACCGATATCTACTAGGTGATAACGAGAGAGACTGGATGGAATATCGAGATGGACTGCGTGAGTATGCGGTCGAAAAGATATCTACTACATCGAAGTATAGAAATGGTAGAACAGAACACATAAATTATTGCCAAAGGAAGGAAGGGGCAAGACGCCAAAAAAACAGTCCGTGATTAAATTTTGAGGGGGGATGATGAATCGCACTCCTAGAGCTCGATGCGTGCAGAGGAGAGAAGACAGGTGGTGGCGACACGGGAACAACTACCGCTCAAATGCAGTCGTATCTGCAAGTAGGTTCCCTCTCCTCGACGTCACTCTCTTCGCGAGCCAAACTCGGCGTCAGCGATTCAATTTCCGGGAGTTTCTGGAAAGCGAAAGTTAGCTGAAAGTCTTGAATGATGAACAGCATGAATATATGCTTACAAAGTCGTGCACAGCAGCGACGGTATCAGGAGCAGGCAAGGGAATAGGTGAAGCTGCTACAAAGGCAGATACTAGAGACATGGAGGGTTTTTATTAGTAACTAGCTGGCTAGACTAGAGATAGTACACGCACAGCAAGATAAAGCAAAGAATATGATGATTTTAGACTGCATTCTCTTTTATATAGTGAGACAGTGGAGCAAAGGCGGAGGGAGGTATAGCCAGTGAATCAGTCGTTGACGAAATTATCAAGGCGAAGACTGGTATGCAGTTCTCGATGGAGAAGCAAACAGAAAATAAGCAGGAAGCTGGAGGAATGAGAACAATAAAATTTAGCATTATATATGGATTCATTCACGAGTGCCTAAATATCTGCTGAAGAGCAAAGTAGAAAGGGAATTCCAAAAGGGGAGTCCAAGGAAATATAAGTGAGTGCCCAAATTTGGTCGTTGGTTTGAAGCTGTAAGTCCTCATGTGAGCCATCATTGCCCAAATGACGGATGAAGGTCCACGGGCTGGGACAACGATCTGGACGAATTTAGATGAAATTTCCTTTTTGGGAACAAGGTCGGGAGTATGCATATTAAACTGTGATTAGACAAGCCTGGTAAACACGACCATTTGCATTTGCTACCATCGCAAGCGGTAGTTGGTAGTAAACGTGAAGAAAAAGGTTGTAGCCGAAGAGGGACCGCAAGTAAATCAGAATCGTTAGCGGTAAGGTCTTTTGAGCTTAGACAAAATCATCAAGACTGCGGTAGTGCATCGTGAATATGATGATGAGCGGGGTATATGTATCACCTTCATGCCTGGTCGTGATTACAAGAGAAGCCATTCATACCGACCTTTGATGCACGGAACATCTGGATTGGGCACTAGCTAATGATGCATGATGTGTGTTGCTTGCTCAAGGAACTGACGGCTTGAAAAAGACAAAAAAACGGAGAGACGCACCACAGCTCGGGGATTCTTGGAATATCTGTAGCACTTGCGTTTACGCAGCATCAATATTCGCATACGCATCGACCTTAGCGTACTGGGCTGATTAGTTGTATGCAAAGCTTAAGCGACGAAAGGTAGGGATACCTGGGAGTGTTCGCGATCGGATAGTCCGGGTATTGGGAGAAGACCACGGAGCGTTGGTTTTGTTCATGGTCGCCTATGGCCAGTATCCTGTATGGAAGAGGCCTGAGTAGCTGAGTAGACATCTCCGGACACTGAATCACATTCAGACCAAAAGGGAAGACATCGACTCATGCACGCGAAAACTTCGTAAGTGTTTCGCTTTGAGAGCGAGCTTCCTCGCATAGTAGACTAAGAGAGTCGGCCAAGGGGATAGTCGATGAATTTGTTAACTCAGAAGTTATCCGGGGGTAGGGTGATACTTATTGGATCAGAGCGACCGCTCAGCGCCCAGCGCCGAGTAGTAAGCCTAGTGTCTGCGACATCTTCGACAGACGCTCTGGTCTGTTTGGTAGTCGGGCTGTTTTCCATGATAATTGAGGTGGCCTCGATAATCGAGCAACGAGGTGGTCCACAATTGAGAACCAAACGCGTGATTTTCCGAAAATATTATATTTTCCCAGGCCGATGATTTGTCCTCTACTTTTCCTCCATATTCAACCTAAACCCTCCTTTCACCTAGGATCAAAGCGATTTTGTTCCCAAATCGTTAAGCAGGACTAGCAGATCTCGTAAACGAATGATTCATTAATACAAAGACGAACCCGCTGTATGCCTATCCCACCTTGTGTTCATTCCCGCTATTCCTCACCTAGCCCGACATCGATTTATCCACGTCTTCAAAAGCACCAGTGCCCATCAAGTATTGTTTTACATAATTTTCTCCATCCATATGATCCGCATTGGTCGAATGACTGATCCATTCCCATTTTTTCGTGTCCTCTAACGTGTTCTGAGCTTGCATTCTGACAAGAAACAGCGATTCGGATCCCAATTGCACCCTAAGTGGAAGCTCAATTGGTGTGCTTTTTAGCACATTGCTATGCTCTGAAATGCTCTTCTCGACCCCTTCGCCGGTCCAGAGACCTGGAAGCTCAGATCGGACACCCACAGAAAGGTCGGTCAGCCGAATTATCGCTTTAGCCATCTTCACCGGATCACCGAGGAATGGAATCCTTCCATGAGCTTGTCTAAACAGCGATGTAGGATTCGAAGGATCCGTATAAGCTGGATGAGGAGGGACGACTCTGGAATTATGCCCAGTAACCCATTCTGAACGGAAACCTCCGGGTTCAAGAATACAACCCTTGATGTTCCACGAAGGATGCATTTCTTGCAGGAAAGATTGGGTGGACGCTTCTAAAGCTGATTCATACAGTGAGTTCGAGAC
Source organism: Lentinula detonsa (assembly GCA_027921405.1). Taxonomy (NCBI): domain Eukaryota; kingdom Fungi; phylum Basidiomycota; class Agaricomycetes; order Agaricales; family Omphalotaceae; genus Lentinula; species Lentinula detonsa. The sequence continues at coordinate 3,544,727 of JANVFU010000003.1, read as the reverse complement.
GGGTTTGAGCTCCTTGTTTCTCGAGCGCACCGAATTTACTCGCAGAGTAGTAACCGAGTGTGGGATTTGCTCGATAGCCACCAACCGTGCTGACATTGAATAGACGCCCCCCAGCTCCTTGGGGATTGATTTCACGAAAGATGCGTGCAGCCTACCAAAACATTGAAGATTTATATGAAATTCATCATTTTCGGAGTACAAGTATCACCCGTACCTCCTTCATGACATGAATCGGACCCCAATACTGCAGTTCCATGATGTACCTTGCATCTTCCTCTGGTACTGCCTCTAACTCTCCGAACAGACCAATCCCCGCGTTATTGACCACGACGTCAATTCTACCGAAGGTTTCGACACCAGCACTGAAAGCTGCCTTGATTTCGTCTTCCTTAGTGACATCAAGCTTGTAGGCAAGAAGTTGGTTCGTATACTGAGCAGAGAGATCGTCATGTGTCGCAGGATTACGACAAGTGGCCACTACGCGCTCTCCATTAGCGAGAAGAAGATCAGTGAGCGCCTTCCCAAGACCAGAAGAGGTTCCGGTTATGAACCAAACACGATTTGGGGAGTACATGGAAGGACTTGCGGATGTACGGTAAGTAACGCTTATTTATTACTCGGAAATGATCGGATTCGCATTCAAGGTATGACGAATTTGCTCGGCAGAGCAGGGCTCAAAAGTAAGCAGTATTATCTAGTTAGATAAAACCTAGTTCCCCAATGCCCCTTGGGCAAAAGTCTGTTCAATGGGACCTTGTGCGACCAATAAGCCTCATCTTGTTACTCAGGTGGTTCCAAAATCGTCGACAACTTGAGAAGATGAATTATCGAAGTGGGCCAAATCCACATAGCTTCTCTCAAGAGGTGATTTGAAGGTATGCACCAACACTATATCAGCATCTTCAAGTTCAGTTCTCTGATCAACATCTACATTGAGCCACAGTAATATCCCCTCTATCCACTGAGTCGTTGTAAACATTTGTTCGCCAATCTGTCACCGTTAAGCTTTTGAGGTCCAGTAACAATAAAATCGTCAACTAAGTACTACCACATGTTATTACCGTGACTCGAAGGGATAAATGCTGGCATGCCTTCGACAAGTTCGCATCAGTGAGTGACAATGAAGTCAATACCTCTACATATAGAGCAGTAGGGCGGCATGATAGTCTCAAGGAGATGAAGTTAAATGGTGGACACATTTGCAGTGGGTGAAACCACAAACCACGTAAGACTGCAACTGGGAAAGAACACGAAGCGGATATCTTTCTTGACATCTATGTAATCTATGTAATTGTGTCAGTTAAGGGATTGAGACCAATATTAAGTTCTTGTTGTGTGAAAGAAGAACTCGAGGATATTTCGACTTAAGTTTTCTTTCCTCAGTCGTTTGAATAACACTACTTCGCAAAGTCTCCATAAAGTTGACTCCACTACAAATGTAAAATGTATCACGCACAGTACAACCACAGCAAGCAAAAGTATGGAAGCACAAGCAGATTTTGCAGTAAATGAAGTGTAATTTGTGTAATGTAAGGGCAATGTAAGGGTATTATGTCCGAAAATTCATATATGTATTTAGGTATGATATGAAGTGAGCACCTATGAAGCAGTAACAATGGTTAGACAATATATAGGGAAGGTAAAAGTAGAATATATATATACCTTAGAGGCGGTTTGAGCTTCTGTGCATTTTTCGGGCAACAGGAACAGGAGGAGCGGGTATAGTTGAGCGTTTCGAAATGGAACGTTTGGAAAGATCGAGAGCTGATTTGGGACAATCTTCTTCGGCGCTTGTGCACTCACCAGTGAGCTAAAGAGTAGGCGATGAATGTCAAGGTTGAATAAATGTGGTTGGGCAGAGATGCGTACCACGTCGTAAACACATTTCAGAGTGGAAGTGCTACTGGTATTACCCCGGAAGCTAAAGCGGCGAGGTTAGTCAGTCAAGCGATTGACTAAGAGTCGTGCATTACTCACGTGCATCCAAACATAGAGTTAGAGTGAGGAGGAGTGTCACAAAGGTCGGGAATCTGGGGTTTTCCGTTGGCTGCAGCTTCTGGGCAGAGGAAACCAGTGGACGGAACAGAAGAAGGTTTGCTCTTTTGAGCAGCAAGAGCAGGTGTTGCGACGATAGAAAGGGCAGCGAGTGCGACAGCAAAAGCAAAACGCATTTTAGAAAACAACGATTAACGAAGGGGGTTACTAAAAGAATGGAGGGATTCCCGAAGGAAGTGCTGGCTGTTGGCTGAGGTGAGGGTGAACTTGAAAGGAAAATTCGTGCATGTTTCAAAGACCGAGCCTTTTATACGCGACACACGCACTTACTTACTATGTGCTGTGGAGCTAAGAGTATTCAATTCCACTTACCCGATTGTGTGTTGGCCAAATCCTAATTCCGATCGAACCATTTTCCGTTTGACGCGAGCGAGGCATTTGTAGAGGATAACGAATCATTTTCAATTACCATTGAGCGCAGCCGTCGTCCTCCTTGTCTCTGAAAGCCAAGTGTAGCAGGCTGTACAATTTTGGCTCGTTGAGATTCATTTTTCGACCCATCCAGACACCCCCGATGCCGGCAGAGTTGGCGCTGCGGCTTAGGTTACCGTGTATGTATTCGGACATCAGAAGTATCACTTGAATTGGCTAATAACAGCGGTCGTTGTACAAGACGCCCAAATGATACGTTCTTCGGGGAATCCAGTATATTCGTTCCTATGACCTCGTTCTAAATTTCGATGCATATGACTTTCGTGGCATTATACAGCTTCATGGCGACCTGATGGTGGACGACTCGGAACAATAACAATGAGGATATGGTGAAGTGAACTTTGAACCACTGAACTGACTCTCATTGGCTCAACAGGTGAGCTCCATTGCGATTTGTATGTGTGAACGCACATGAACGCTCAGTGCAGACGCATAACCCGCTCCCGATTCAACTATTTCTTGCGGGACCTTACGTAACGCCGTGTGTCTCCATCAATCATCATCGAGGAGAAGCACGTCTTTATACGGAATTCCTCGATAATTCATATTGTCAAACAGAAATAAAAGAGATAGGTTTGACGTCGTACCGTACTTATACTTATATCTATCCAATGCTCATCCGGTTTAACGATCCTGGCAGACCCTCAGGCTCACTAATAAAAATGCATTGTAAGTACGTCATATTGAGAATGAGTGCTGCTTATTGGGCTCACAATTGAGGGACAGCCACGAACTACAGATCATAAGTTGATATATCGTGAGCAGAAGTAAAAATAAGTAAAAATGTGTTCAGAAGACTGGCCGAACGAAGCTGGCCGGAGTACTCTCTCCAACAACATTCTGCCAGGAGTCCACGAATTTTTTTCTGTTTCTTAAATAAAAATGGATCTTTCTGTAAACTCGACTGCGACCTTCACAATGTACTGAGAACGAACTACTCCTACTCCTAATATTCCTGAAACTAAACGTAAACTTCGAAAGAAACAATTGTATGTATGTATGTATTGTACCACGATAGAGAAGTATCTTCTTGTACAAGTACAAGTTGAAAGATCTGAAGAGAGAAACGTTAGTGCTCAGGGCAGGGGACTACTTGCAGAAGAAATTCATTCGTTCGTTCGTTGAACAGGAGCGAGAGAAAGACAAATACAAATACAAATAGATGAGTTATCTTACCTTGGAAAATCCCCACATAAAAATGGCGAGGAGAGTTTGGTTCGGGTTCAACGTCCCCCTGGATGGAGAATGATACGATTGAGGCATTCCTCGCAGAAGGCGCGGGCCTCTTCGGATGGTCTGCAATGATGAAATAAGATAGAATTAGAGTCAGTTCATTAGCCCATGAACATCGAAGGGGAAAGAAAGGAAGAAGAAAACGAAAACAACTTGACACGTACGCGGGTATAGGGGTCGCGATAGTCGACTGTGTCAGGGCTATGATAACCACACAGACTAGGATGGGTTCAAAGAGACGAGTCCAATGAGCCATGATGAGTCGATATAGTTCGTGATAGAGTATGGATTGAGTGAGACTAGGTTATTCACAGGACACTACACGACACTTGATGGACAAAGTGCCAGGGTGAAGCGAGGGAAAGGTCGAACTCGTTACGAGGAGAGAAAGTGGGAGATGGTGTGGGTCTTATATACGTTAGGATATAATTTCAGCCCTGGAATAGTCAGGGAGAGAACCCGATGGAGGATGATGATGGAGGACGCCCTCCTGATGCCCTCCCCCCTTCGTATCATTTGCGTTTTCTTGCGTTTTCCGAAGGCTCCGCTGGATGAAATAGATGAGCTAGTAGGTTGGCGACGGGCGTCTCATTTCGCATCATTAGGCAGCATTAGGCTGATGCGGGGTCTAATTTTTTACATACTCCAAGCGACTAGCGGCAACCCTTAGATCGTTGCTGTACAAGCGTCCCCTTCCCCCAACGCGTTCTATAATTATAATCGATTTGAAATTTTTACAAAAACCGATAGAAGCTCCTTCGGGGAAACATTTACTCAAAGGTATTACAGGGCATTCTGTATTGATTATTTCCAGAGGGTCTCTGTGTGCTATGAGCTCACAGAGACGTGGAAGGATGTTGGGTTCAAAAGTGAGCTTGAGCCAGGGTGGATGAACCGGGGGATTAATTCGAAGTGGAGGGACTTCGAGGTTGCGATGGGCAAAAAGGAAGGAAAGGAGCTGGAAGCGGAAAGACTAAGTGAGTGCCAAGGAACAGCGGAGATTGTTGAGAGTGTTAGGAAGGTAAGGTTGGGTTCAGCGTCCATCCAGGAAAAGATTGTCGGGGGAGAGGTGTGCTTGTGGTAAGAAACGAGGTTGAGAGTAAGATATATCGAGGGACTAGATCGCACGAGAAGAATAATCTAAGGTAGGTTCAAAGAGTTTAGCGCTATACCTCCAGATTTGGACAGCTACTTTGCATTCCTTTAACACGAGTAAAGTCTTAGGTGCTTCACATCGGTCTCAGTAGAGGATATGATATACCACCAGGGACCATCAGGGACCATCTGTGCCCGTTCATCCCAAAACTCACAATCATACTGATGAACGATATTGAGAAGATGTTACAGTATTAACTTTAGCTTTGCTTCCTGCGGCGTCGGGCAATTAGACATCCTCCAATTCCAATATACGAAAAAAAGAGAGTTTCGGAGTTTTAGCAGGATAAATGATCGTTGGAGTGTAAGAATTAGGATTTGTGTCGGTGATGGTTGGTGTGTACGACGGATGCCGCGGCTTACACCCGCCGGCATTGACACCGACGGGAACACCAGACTTCCGAAGAGAGCATTTTTTTGGAGGACTGATGAGCTGAGTGTTACTGCTGGTCGTAGATAAAGAAAGAGATAAGAACCAGCGTGTGGTGTGGGAGAAGGAATAACGTTGAATAAATATATTGCAATACTGGCTGTGTTTACGTGGATCTCCATTGTACCGAGGCCTTCATTTTTCTCTACTTCAAGCTACTTTTCCAACGCTCGATGCTCCTAACTGTCCCTGTCCGAATGAAATTATGTCAAATGAGAATATGAACCAAATTGAATAATACCAGCCACATACGGATTTTTTTGAGTCATACGTTTTCTTTGAAGTTACAGATGATTTGATGCTTCCTTGGGCTGGAGCTGCATCATTCTCAATCTTACCGATACACGGGTTGCCTTTAGGACATTCCTCAATATCCCCCTCCAGCTTGAACTCAGTTGGAAAAGAAGCCGTGCCCTTCTTTACTATTCTATTGGTGATCTCAATTTGGACAAGCTTCGCATCTTCGACTCCTCCCCAATGCTCGAGTGCCTCACGGGCCAGACACTTCATACGCCAAGCGAGCATGACTGGAACGTCTACTGTTCCGTCTCCGACCGTGATATGAAGCTGCTTTGATTCCAATGCGCCTTGGTGTACGGACGAAACTGGTTGTGTTAAGCCCGTCTGCAAGCTTTCACCCACCTGAAAATGCGACAGGGCGGTTAGTTCTTCATGATCAGTCATGCAATTTATTCGACTCACAGGTGCCGTATGAACAGCGGCAGCAAGACATAACATGAGGGAGGTCCGAAGAGTATTAGGGCGCATTGTGAGCGAAAAACTAGAGTTTCGATAGTGTGTGTAGGGCAAGTGATGAGGTTAAGACGACCGTAATATGTGGGAAGTATCTGTGAGTATGGATGAAGGATCAAGAATGCTTATCGTTTCTTTTGACCAGCAAGAGAAGAATAGCAAAGATGAAGAGGCCAGCACCGAAAGACCATCAATAAAATCTCACCATCTTTTTATGAGTATTCAAAGCTTTTAGTTCTTCCGGCGTAGATGCGACGGTGAATCTTACCATTCCGACGGGACTTCTGCCACATACTGGGTAGTACGAAGACACTGGGGAGAACAACAGGAAAAAGCCTGTGCGTTGTTGCTCTTCGCAGGATCGAGACGGAGACGGTTAATACATAATCCTCATTGTGTCCTCGTTCCCAACTCTGGGCCGATACAATGGAGAACAGATTTTAGACGAAAAGACGAAATCGTAGGTCCTTTTTGAAGACTAGAGAACCTGGAAAACCATTCGATGGGTGCCTGTATACCAAAGTTCTAAAACACGATAGGGGGCTATGAGTCAATTGCGGCTGTTTGGGCATTATGGAAACCATCGTTCAATCCTTGGGAGAAGGATTTTAATTTCCCCAGGGTTCAAATTTAGGCAAAGCGTCCGCCGTTATTGAGCTTTTAAAAGAAAAAAAAATCGAAGCGGACGGGTTGTAAAGTGTTCGAGAGAATAAAATACTAAGTGTACCATGTCTGATTAGGTCTGATTTCGGACAAGTCCGTGCTCGGTTCAACATAATAATAAGAGTAAATTTGTCACGCAATGTGGTGAAAATTGAGACGGGGTTTCGGGAAGTGGTTATACCAACAGTGAACAAGACAACCAGTCGTTCATATGAATGCGTGGTGCGGTGCGGTGCGCCTTTTTCGTCTGACTATAAGTGTATGTAATCCTCAGACCCGGCCCGTAATGTTCTTCAGCAGCTCTAGGACCACTTTCACTATTCCTTGGAGTATACGAAAAACTGCCGACGCGCATTCCAAGGCACTTCAAAAAAGAAAAAAAAGTCGCGGTAGATTGACAAAATAGAAATACGACATGACAGTGTTGAAGAGGGATAAAACACATCGTGATGGCTAGAAATACGGTTCCGGGTGACTGAAAAACTTGTCTGTTCATTTGTCACACGCCAAGTTGTAAATATCACACCCAACCGTTGGACCGGACTACTATTCAAGCTTGCCGGTGTAGCACTCGCGGTGAGCGAGTAGACCATCTGGTGGTGAGTTTTATTTGTACTCTCGTTATTCAACAAGATGAAGAGGACTATTTATAGTACCGTTCAACATAACCCTCTCTCTCTCCCCTTCTGTGCTCAACGAGACACTTGCGCAGCACACGATGATAAATCAAATGGACCTCAACCGTACAATCAAAATCACAATCTTGAACCTGCGTTCTAGTATTTTTAGCTTTTTTCCCCCTTGTGAAGCACCTGAATTTCTTGTATAACGGCCGAAAGTGGCAGAGAACATGTATGTGTATGGTCGGCCCAGAAAATCCACCTGGTGATTGAAGACTTTCGAGCATACGACCCACTTCACGCACGTTTGACTGTCATTTCTTAATTAACCATTGCCCTTTAGGTATAAAATCGGCTTTAGAGAGATATCACCACCTTGTTTTTTTTGTGTTCCCTTTCCCTTTAGCTCTCCAGGGATGCTGGACAAAATGTTCTCGCTAGGTGTTCTGATAATCTCCCTCCTCGCCTTTACCCAATGCTCACCTCTTGGAGAAAATCCATCTCCCAACCCGAACCCGGGCACCAGAACAATCTCCGCATCTTCACCCTTTGTCTCCACAACCCTAGGGGACGTGACATACGTGAACAAGGGAATCGTGGGCTTTGGGCTAATCCCATCCAATTTCACAGACTCTCTCGGAGATACCCTAGGAGGAATCGGTAGTGGGATTGCTTTCAAATACGCTACTTGGCAATCCTTACCGAATGGGTCATATACGGGTACTCTGGTTGTTCATCCAGATCGTGGATACAATGTGTACGTGTAGACCCGCTGGCATATCATTTTCTCACGATTTACCCAGGTAATGGGGGTGGGGTCTTATAGCATAAGCACAGTGGACTATCGATCTCGTCAACACGAAATCAACTTCATCTTCACTCCATATAACGGCACAGACGATCTCGATTTCGAAACCGCTCAGAAAACTCTCCAATTAACGTACGTTGACACCATCCTTCAGTTTGACCGAGGGGGAGGTAATACATCGGGCTTGGATGCGTTAGCCGTCAGACCAGCACAGAGCGGATTTCCAACTGACGTAGTCTCTGACCCGGAGATGCCTATCGCTAATGAAACTTATCAACATCTCACAATCGACGCGGAGGGATTGATTGCTGCTAGCGATGGAACGTAAGTTGTTTGTCTGTTTGTTATCACGCGTCTGGTTATGTTTTGATTAACTTTGTAAATTAGGTACTGGGTCAGCGACGAGTACGGTCCTTACGTCTACCATTTCACTGCCAACGGATCTTTGATTCAAACAATTCAGCCTCCGGAGGCCTTTCTACCCCTCGACTCAAACGGAAACGTGAACTTTACCTCTGTGGTGAATCCGACCACTGGTCGTGCAGGAAATACAGGTCTAACCCTTCTCTTACCCATGTCTTTCTTTTAATACCTACTCAATCCCGAACCGTTTTTTTTGATCCTCCAGGTTTCGAAGGCCTAACTCTCGATGCCGAAAACAATATTCTCTACACCATGCTCCAAGCCGCCACGATCCAAGATGGGGGTGACGACGATGAAAGTTCTCTATACACCCGAATGGTAGCATACAACATATCCAACGCAACTCTCACGCGACCCACCTTGGTCGGAGAATGGGTCGTGCCTCTGCCCGTTAGTACATCCAAAGCAAAAACAAGAAAGTGCAGCGAAATCCATTTCGTGAGCGAGAATGTGTTTTTTGCGTTGTCCAGGGATGGGAACGGAAATGGGGCGGGTACGTCTTCGAGTGATACGACGTCAAAGTATAAGTGAATAGTGCTTTCTCCCATCCTGAGGTTTTTTTTCTTATATCCCTATTAGGCAAGCTGATCTATTCAGCATCGCCAATGCGACCAACATCGCTGGAACTAAATTCGATGATCCTTCAAATCCAGTTGCTCCAAGCGGGGTACTCGATGATTCTGTCACCCCTGCTACTTATGTATCTTTCGTGAACTATATCGACGACGATCAACTCGCAAGATTCGGACTTCACAATGGTAATATTTTATACTGACGTTTATCTATACCCGTGTTTTAAAAAACCTCAGGTGGAGACGAGGACAGCACCCTCGTCAATGAAAAATGGGAGTCCCTCGCTCTGGCACCCGTAAACGATCTAGCGAACCCAAACGACTACTTTCTTTTTACCGCAGTAAGCATCAATAAGGTTTCTAATTCTAATTCCTGATGATTCACCGTGTTCTCTTTCTCCCCCTAGTCGGACAATGACTTTTTAACTGAAGACGGGATTTCGATCGGGATACCTTACAATGCCGGTGTGAATGTTGATAACCAGTTTTTGGTCTTCCAGGTCACTTTGCCGAGTGTAACTCCAGGTAGCATCCAGCAGGCGATTGGTGTATGAAGATTTTTAACGATGGAGGCTGTTCAAAAGCTGTAAATATCTATCAAAGTGGAGTTCATACTTGAAGTTCACAGTCTCGAACCGTTCGGGGTCAGAACCGATGAAATGCTGTGACCTGCTGTGGACCGAAGGCCGCTCATATAAATACAGCCTCATGACTCGACAATAATGACATTAGCCCCCATGTCTGTTCATCTCTACCAGAAAAGATGCCAACTCGAACCCATCTTGAACAACATCTTCCACGACGACGAAAATAAAACGATATATGATTGCCACACGCCAAACAGCATGAAGCACAGAACGACTACGATCTCAAAGTCTCTCGGTCATACCTCAGATACCGACAATAGTGATAACTTCGAATACATCGCTCAGATTGACTGGAGAGTCATACATAGTTCTAAGATTCGATTCGCCAATGGGAGATTTAGTGGACAGGAGATGAAAGCCTCAGACTACCTCAAAAAGAAGAGTTGGACCGGTCGGTGAGCCGTTAGAATAATATGAAGATAATTGTCCCAATCTCGTGTCGGCAGACAACACGTATTCACTGCAGAGGACGGAAAAGAGTACATATGGCGGGATTCTACTCTACACATCAGGGTAATAGTGTGATGTTATTACCTCACACACTGAGCTGACTCTATTGGCAGTTGTTTCTGACAGACAAAGTAGAGACACCTGTTGCTGTATATCGGCGGGAAACTTTGAGAAAAGGAGCACATTTGGAGATTCTTCCTTTGGGAAAAGACTTGATGGACGAAATAGTTGTCACAGTTGTATACATCGAACAGCAGAATATGGCCCAAATAAGCTAAAATACCAGCTTACCTCAACCTTAAATAATCGGTTCCGCCTCCGTGTGAAAATTTTGCAATATTTCGTCTCCCAAACTTTTTTCTCTCTTTTACTTCCACGTACTTACTTTTTCACGATGACCTCTAAACCTGATTTATCGCAATACAACTATGGAGCGATATCCTCTCTCGTTCTCACTGCGGACAGGTCAGTGTTACCTAGGAGAGACAGAGAACCAGACGGTGCACCGACTTCACTCGCGGGGAGAATCGATGTTCGCGAGATGGGAAGCAGAGTCATTCGCGAGAAACCAGACTCCGAAATGAAGAAGAAAAAGAAGAATAAGGAAACTGAAAAAGAAAGAAAACAAGTAGGATTCGGATACGGTGATATAATCCAATCAACAGACCAACTTTCCGGACTATCCTATCGACCACGTACAATCGAAAACCGACAAATTTACCAACTTTTACTCTCACAAGTCCATTCAATACTCGGAGGTCAAGCACAAGATATCGTTCGTACCGCGACAGACGAGCTGTTGACTATTCTCAAAGACGATGAGAAGAAGGAGTTTGATAAGAAGAAGGACATTGAAGAGTTTTTGGGCGAGGTTGACTCGGAAACGTTTACCACTATCGTCGGTCTTGCGAGGAAGATTACTGATTTTGACGGAGAGGTCGTGAGAGAAGAGAAAGGGTTGGATGATGAGGTTGGTGTTGCGGTTGTGTTTGATGAGGAGGAGGAGAGTGAAGAAGAGAATGACGATGATGATGAAGAGGAGGAGGAGGAAGAGGAGGAAGCTGAAGTTGGTGGAGAGGAAGAAGACGTAGTGAAGACTGCAACCCAAACCAAACCAAAAGACCCTGGGATAATCACTCCTCATTCCATCGACGCATTCTGGGTCCAACGACAAATATCTGAAGTATACCCAGACCCGGTAACATCCGCTGACAAAGCCTCCTCAGTACTCACCATCCTTTCCTCTCAAACTAACCTTCGAGACTGCGAGAATGAGCTGATGGAGTTGTTCGAGTATGAACATTTCGAGTTGGTCACTAGGTTTTTGAAGAACCGGGATGTCGTCGTTTGGTGTACCAAACTTATGAGAAGCGCGGTTGAGGATCGAGGAGATGTAGAGGTCGCGATGAGAGAGAGAGGGTTGGGATGGATTCTGAAAGAATTGAAGGGAGAGAGAAGGGAGGTTGTGAAGATGGATGTAGATGAACCTCATACTCAGGAAAAAGAGATCAACGCACCGAGGTTGAAGACGATTGATCTTTCTGCAATGGCCTTTTCACAAGGTGGTCATCTAATGTCCAACAAAAAATGTGTGTTACCACAGGGCAGTATCAAGCGAAGTAGAAAAGGTTGGGACGAAGTTCATGTTCCTGCTCCAAAGAGTAGATACTCTACATCCGTACCAGGTAATTATTTTTTTCTTCAAATTACCTTCCTAGCTAACTCATTCGTAGGTTCATCTGACGAATTAGTCCCAATTACCTCTCTCCCTACCTGGGCACGACCAGCATTCACCGTCCCAAACCTCAACCGTGTCCAATCCAAACTCTTTCCAATCGCTTTCGGTACTGACGAGCCCATCCTGCTCTGTGCTCCAACCGGCGCAGGTAAAACCAACGTCGCCCTCCTCACCATCCTCTCCGAACTATCCAAACACCACTCCGCATCTCCCGATTCCCCGTTCACACCAGACACCCTCTCAGACTTTAAAATCGTCTACATCGCACCGATGAAAGCTCTCGTTCAAGAAATGGTTGGAAACTTTCGTTCCAGACTAGGTCCTGATACGCCTTTTGGACTCGTCGTGAACGAGCTCACAGGGGATTCGCAGATGACCAAAGCCCAGATCCAAGAAACCCAAATCATCGTCACCACTCCTGAAAAATGGGACGTCGTGACGAGAAAGGGAGGGGAGGGGAGTTATGTTGGGTTGGTGAGGTTGATGATCATTGACGAGATTCATTTGTTGCATGATGAACGAGGACCGGTTATTGAGTCTATCGTCGCGAGGACTTTACGCAAGATGGATTCATCCGGGGGGAAGAATGACGTGAGATTGGTTGGGCTTTCAGCGACATTACCGAATTATCAAGACGTCGCTGCGTTCTTGCGTGTCAATGCTGGTTTATTCTATTTCGACTCGACGTACAGACCGTGTGCGCTCCAGACACAGTTCATTGGGATCACAGAGAAAAAGGCTATCAAACGGTACATGCTCTCGAACGAGATTGTGTATGAAAAAATCCTCGACCAGCTCGAAGGAACGAGGAACCAAACCTTGGTTTTTGTTCATTCCAGGAAAGAGACAGCTAAGACAGCTAGGTGGATTAGAGACCGGGCTATGGAGAAGGAACAACTGACGGCGTTTGTCCAACCCAATTCTGCTGTTCGAGAGATTTTATTAACCGAGAGTCAATCCATCTCGGATCCAACTCTCAAAGACCTCCTTCCGTTTGGAATAGCCATCCACCACGCTGGTCTTTCTCGTGCCGATCGTTCACTGGTCGAAGACCTGTTTTCCGACGGTTCTCTCTCCCTCCTCATCTCCACCGCCACTTTGGCATGGGGAGTCAATCTCCCCGCACACGCAGTCATCATCAAAGGCACCGAAGTGTACGACCCGAAAAAAGGAGCGTGGGTTGAGCTTAGCGGACAGGACGTTTTACAAATGCTCGGAAGAGCTGGACGACCTCAATTCGATACATTCGGTGAAGGGATCATCATCACGAAGGGAGAAGAATTGCAGTTTTATCTCAGTCTGGTTAATGCACAGTTACCTATCGAGAGTCAGTTACTTGGGTCTAGTGGGAAAGGAGGTTCGTCGAGACTCGTCGATGCGTTGAATGCGGAGATTGTTCTAGGGAATGTGAGGAATAGAGAAGAAGCTGTGGATTGGTTGGGGTATACGTATTTATACGTTAGGATGTTGAAAGATCCTGGGTTATACGGAGTTGGGAAAGATTATCTTGACCCTTCTGATCCAACCCTCCGTCTCAAACGATCAGATATCATCCACACCTCTGCAACACTCCTCGACAAAGCCTCTCTCATCCGATACAACCGCGTCACCGGTACCTTCCACCCCACCGAACTCGGTCGAATCGCCTCCCACTTTTACATCACCTACCCCAACATGCTCACCTACACCCGGGTGCTCAAAAAGGAGATGGGCGTGCTCGAGCTCTGTAGGGTGTTCGCCGGGAGTGAGGAGTTTCGGGAGATCCCAGTTCGGGAGGAGGAAAAAGGGGAGATTGGGAAGTTGTTGGAACGGGTACCGGTTCCTGTGAAGGAGGGTGTGGAGGAACGGGAGGCGAAGATTAGTGTGTTGTTACAGGCTTATATAAGCGGGTTAAAGTTGGATGGGTTCGCGCTTGTGGCGGATATGATATTCATCCAACAATCCGCTGGTCGAATCCTCCGTGCGATGTTTGAAATCTGTCTTAAGCGAGGCTGGGCTGTACCCGCCAAGGCCTGTCTAGACTTGTGCAAGATGGTGGAGAAGAGAATGTGGGGGTCAATGACGCCTCTTCGACAATTCAAAGGTGTACCGAACGAAGTGATTCGAAAAGCAGAAGGTAAACAATTCCCCTGGTATCGGTATTTTGATCTTAGTCCACCTGAGATTGGGGAACTTATCAATCTACCGAATGCTGGGAAGCTTGTTCATAGGCTTGTTCATTGTTTTCCCAAGCTTCAGCTTTCTGCGCAAGTCCAGCCTATTACGCGGTCACTTCTCCGGATCGAGTTGACGATTACACCTGATTTCAGGTGGGATCCCAAGATCCACGGGGGTGCAGAGACGTTTTGGGTTCTAGTTACTGATGTCGATGGGGAAATCATTCTCTACCACGATACATTCCTCCTCCTCGAACGCTACGCCACTGCGGAATCCGAACACCTCCTCACCTTCACCGTGCCCATCTCTGATTCTCCCCTCCCCCCAAACTACTACGTGGAAGTGATCAGCGACCGCTGGTTACATTCCGAAACCAGACTGCCCATTTCCTTTAAACATCTTATCCTTCCTGAACGGTTCCCTCGGATGACCGAGTTGTTGGATCTCCAGCCTCTTCCGCTTAGTGCGTTGCATAATGCGAGGTTTGAGGAGATTTACAAGGGGGGGAAGTATGCTGTTGAGAGGTTTAATAAGATCCAGACGCAGGTTTTTCAGGCGTTGTATACGACGGATGAGAATGTGTTTGTGGGTGCGCCTACGGGGTCTGGGAAGACGATCTGTGCAGAGTTTGCGTTGATGAGGCTTTGGTCGACGACGACGACGAGATCGAGAGCGGTTTGTATAGAACCTTTTCAGGAGATGGTTGATCAGCGAACGGAGGAATGGAAGGAAAAGTTTGGGTGGAAGGTTATTGTGAAGCTTACGGGAGAGACTAGTGCTGATCTGAGGTTGTTGGAAAAAGCAGATGTAGTTGTCTGTACCCCGACTCAAGTGAGTGCCTAATCTATTTCCCTTTGCTCCACTCACCTGTTTGTAGTGGGACATGCTCTCCCGTCGATGGCGCCAACGCAAAAACATCCAAACCATCTCCCTCCTCATCGCTGACGAAGTCCACCTCGTCGGGGGCTCAATCGGACCAACGTACGAAACCATCCTCTCCCGGACCCGGTACGTCTCTGCCCAAACCTCGCACCAAACCCGAATCATCGCGCTCGGCGTGAGCCTCGCCAACGCGCGTGATCTGAGCGAATGGATTGGGGTCCCCACGCATTCCGTGTTTAATTTCGAGATGGGGGCGAGACCGGTGGATGTGGATGTTCATCTGCAGGCGTTTGACGTTCCGCATTTTCCGTCGATGATGTTGGCCATGGCGAGGCCTGCGTTTGGGGGGATTTTGGAGTATGCGTGTGAAGGGGGAGAGGGAGGGAGGAAACCGGTGATTGTGTTTGTACCGGAGAGGAGGCAGTGTCGGTTGACGGTGGATGATTTGTTGGTTCATGCTGGGAGTTGTGGGGTGGGGTTTTTGAGTGAGGAGATTGAGGGTGAGGAGTTGGAGAGACATCTTGGGTATGTGAGTGATGAGGGATTGAGGGAGGTGTTGAGGCAGGGGATAGGGTATTATCATGAAGCGTTGGGTGAACAGGATAAAAAGGTGGTTGAGAGGTTATTTGAGAGTGGAGTTGTGCAGGTATTGGTTGCATCCAAAGACACAGCATGGTCACTCCCTCTCTCCTCCTACATGGTGATCATCATGTCTGTTCAATCGTACGAAGGCAAAGAACACCGATACGTGGACTATCCCGTCATGGACGTCCTCCAAATGGTCGGAAAAGCCTGCAGACCCCGAGTGGACACCAAAAGCCGGTGTATCCTCATGTGCCAACAATCCAAAAAAGAATTCTACAAGAAATTCCTGAGTGAAGGACTCCCTATCGAATCCCACCTTGCCAGCACCCTCCACGACTGGTTCTTATCCGAGATCGCGGTGAAGACGATTGAGAGCAAGCAAGACGCGATGGATATATTGACTTGGACGTATTTCTACCGAAGGATGACGGAGAATCCGAATTATTATGGGTTGCATGATGTTAGTCATCAGCATCTTTCGGAACATCTGTCGGAGGTGGTTGAGGTGACTTTGGGGGATTTGGCGGGGTCGGGGTGTGTGTTGGTTGAGGATGAGACGGATGAGGTTGGGGCGTTGAATTTGGGGATGATTGGGGCGTATTATAATATTTCATGCAAGTGCTGTCTCCTTCTCCCTTTATTTAACTAACATCGTTTTAGATGTGACGGTGGAGATTTACACGCTATCACTCAAACAACATACAAAACTCAAAGGACTACTCGAAGTTGTATCTTCATCCGCTGAATTCGAATCAATACCTATCCGTCGTCACGAAGACGTCCTCCTCCGTCGACTCTCCGACCGACTCCCAATCAAACTCTCCCCCTCCTCAACCAACTACGAATCTCCACATTTTAAAACCTTTCTCCTCCTCCAATCGCACTTTAACCGAACCCAACTCCCTCCAGACCTCGCGGCGGACCTCAAACTCGTTCTCTCCAAAATGCTCAGTCTGCTCTCAGCAGCCATCGACGTTCTATCCTCCAACGGATGGCTGAACGCCCTAAGCGGGATGGATCTTTCCCAGATGTGTGTCCAAGGTGTCTGGGAGCGTGATTCCCCGCTCCGCCAGATCCCACATTTCACTGAACGGGTGATCACACGGTGTGTGGAGGCGGGGGTGGAGAGTGTTTATGATTTGATGGATATGGAGGATGGGAAGCGGGTGGGGTTGTTGTTGGAGGGGGAGGGGATGGGGGAAGAGGAGATGAGGGATATGGCGGCGTTTGTTAATTCGTATCCGTCGATTGAGGTTGGGCAGGAGTTGGTGGGTGGGGGGTATACTGCTGGTTCACCGATTTATCTTGATGTGACGCTTACCCGGGACGAGGACGACGAGGACGAGGAGTCCGGGGACTCGCAAACCGTCATCGCACCGTACTTCCCCATCCCAAAACTATACCCCAACTGGTGGCTCGTCGTCGGATCACCGACGACCAAAGAGCTATACGTGATCAAGAAAGTGACGGTGGGGAGAAAGTTGAGTGTGCGGTTGGAGTTTACGTTGTCAAAGGGGGTTCATGGGGTTAGGTTGTATGTTATATGTGATTCGTATGTTGGTGTGGATCATGATATTGGGTTGGGGGATGTGGAGGTTGGGGAAGGGGAGGATAGTGAGGGGGAGGAGGGGGAAAGTGAGGAGGGGGAGGAGGAGTAGATATTAATCTTGGACGAACTGTAGATAATCGTAGTTACATCAATGAACTATTAATCTCTCCCGATAATCGCAGTGCTAGTTACTTCAATGAACTATTAACCTCCCCCTCTTTTCTCCATTGTTTCTTCTCATACGCATCCCAAGCGTCTTTAGCATCCACCCAACGCTCTTGAACATCACCAATATCATCCCCCTTCAACGGGCCAGCAGCAGTGGCGAACAACCCATACTCATTCGCTCTCCCCGACATTGGTTCATCACCCCCCCTTGGCATAAAAACATACCCAGTCGCTCTATCCACAACATGCATCAAACGAACCATCGACCGTTTATCCTCAACCGCCAACGTCTCAAACCCCACCAACCCATAATCCTCCACCAAGCCCATCACCGCCTTGTTCATCTCCCGAAACCTCGTACTGCCCATTAACGAATTCTCTAGATACTCCAGATCCTGTACTTGGGTGTAATAATCCAGATTAAACTCCAACTCCCCATAGTTCGATAGTAAATCGATTTTGGATAATACGTTAATCTGGGGAAGCTCGAGTTGGAGCATTGTGCGGAGGGAGAGGAGGAGGATGGAGATGTATTTGGAGGCGTCGGTTATGTAATGGGCGTCACATAGATGGACTGCAGCTAACTGGTTAATAGTTAGATGTGACACCAGGGGAGATATAAGTCTCTTACTCGAAAATGACATTTCTTCTGTAACATATCCACAATTCTCTTCATACTCTCAAAACTCGTACTCAACTCTACCTGTCCAGGTAAATCAAACAACACATACACCTCCCCTTCCTCCCCTCCCTCCCCTTTCCCCAACCCCCCAACCCTCTCCTCCAACCAATCAAAATTCCTCTCCAAATACTCCACACAATACAACATCCCCCCATTCGGTCCCAGCCCCCACTCCTCCATCACCTCCCCCAACTTCACCAGGTCCCCAATGTCCACCGCACATGGGTACTTTACGTCTTCGTTAGCTGGATCGAGGTTGATGATGTATATTGGTCGATGGAGAGCAGTCAATAGTTGGTGTTTGCCTTGGCAGTATGTCGATTTCCCAGAGCCAGGTGAACCGCATACTATTTCTCCGAATGGCATCACAAAGGGAAGGAAGGGTTTGATTAGTCAGCGAGACTACTTGCTTTTCGTATTACTCATCCGCTCGCATCACGCAAGTGAGTAATGCTCTTCACTCCGAGCCACTGTTACTAATAGGCTCATAGCCATCCTATACGTGATTTTGGTCATGTGAAAAAGCTACTAGTACAGCTGACTCTTATTTCAGAGATCGTTCTCAAGGATATTGTCACAAGGTCTTTGTTGTTCTTATTCTTCGAGTCAAACGACCTCTATAAAGCCACCCCTCACACGTCTGGGTTTGAGATAAGGATAAGCTTTTTTTTTTCTTTGCGTTTTGCATCCTCCTGTCTGTCACATCGACCCCCATGCGAGCAGTAGTGTACCAAAAGCCTTTCTCTGTCTCAGTGGATCAAGTACCAAAGCCTACGATTCTACATCCCGATGATGTGATCGTCAAAGGTGATTTCCTTCTACTCTCAGCAAGTTTCGAATCGAAAAAGACTCTCATATCATGAATTCTTGGAACGCAGTCACGACGACGTGTATTTGTGGAAGGTCAAGCTCATTTTTCCACTCTCCCCTTTGTTCAAGATCTCAAATCGTCGTCGACAGTGACTTGCATATGTACGAGGGACGTACAGCAGCCGAGCCAGGCATCGTATTCGGCCATGAAAAGTCTGTGTCTACCATCCCCCATTCATTTTCCAAAGCAAATCCTGAATGACCCCCGGGCCTTGACTCGACAAGTATGGGGATTGTAGATGTCAGTGATCACGATTAATACATATCTACGAGAAATACATCATAATTCACGTTACACTATCCACACAGGAAGTAGGAAGTGGCGTTACAGTAAGGTTACCCCCTCACTTCGTCTCAAAAATTCTGACCCCACACTATTTTTGCAGCTTCTGAAAAAAGATGACCGGGTCGTCATGCCATTCAATGTTGCTTGCGGAAGATGCACCAATTGCGAGGAAGGCCGGACAGCCTTTTGTACGATAGTGAATCCAGGATTTGTGAGCAATAACATACAATACGCCCTTTATTGCATTGCTGTATCCCCAGTTTCCTGAGCAATTACACAGGCAGGAGGGTGCGTAACCCACACACACCTTCGTCCATGGGAATCAATAGCCTAGATTTAATCTGAGAACTCATTTACAGAGCCTATGGGTACGTTCAGCTTAACAGAACGCCTGAATCAATATTCCCTGGGGGTGTTCTCATTCCCTTGTCCGCCTAGTTATGTCGCTATGGGCCCTTACTCAGGAGGTCAAGCTGTACGTGCCATAGTAGTTGTTTGACTCAATACCCCTCCCTCACGTATGATCTTGGACATTCCTTGAATAGGAATATGTCCGTGTCCCATTCGCCGATTTCAACGCTCTAGTCCTACCTCCAGGAATCGAACACGAAGAGGACTTTGCTCTCCTGGCGGACATATTCCCTACGGTACGAGCCCTTACACTTTTGTCCACTCAAATCTCTCTCTCTCTCTCTCTCTCTCTCTCTCTCTTCTCTTCGTTAAATTCTGTTATACCCTGGTATCTGTAGGGCTGGCATGGCGTACATCTTTCCGTGAGTAACAACAACCCCATCCCGCTTCCCATCAGTCCACTTTTCTCATCATCATCATCATCATCAACAACTCCTTACTTCCTCTCGACACCCCCGCTCAGGGCTTTCGCCCAGGAGAATCAATCGTTGTCTTCGGAGCGGGTCCTGTAGGCCTCATGGCAGCCTACTCTGCCATTATCCGTGGCGCATCCGACGTGTTCGTGGTTAGACCGTGTTCCTGAACGGTTGGAGAAGGCGAAAGAAATCGGTGCGATCCCAATTGATTTTTCTACAAGTGATCCAGTGGATCAAATCATCAACATCCGAGGAGGGGGTGAGTGTGGACTTGTGTGTTTGCATTGCCCCCCCTTGAACCCGGTGATTGAGAGCTGTGTTACAGTAAAGAAGTTGATCGGGGAGTAGATGGTAAGGGGTTTTCTCCCATTCTAATAATGTAAATCATTAGTTCAACGCTATGCTGTTACAAGCGGTCGGATACCAGGCGGTTAGCGGCGATGGTAGGACTGAACAACCAAACGTGGTCCTTGAAGCCCTTATCAGGGTGGTACGACCAACCGGCGGACTAGGAATACCCGGACTCTACGTCCCCAGTGATCCCGGAGCACCCGATTCAGCCGCAGCCCAGTAAGCCCCTTCAGCTTCATCTCTCGCCCTCTTTCGATATACTTACCAAAAAATCCATCCCATGTTCGTATCCTTTTAGGGGTTACATCTCCTTCCCTTTCGGTGAGCTCTGATGACCTAAGAAACCATTTCGAATAAAATAATAATAATCAACAATTAACTGTGTCGCCTGCTATTTCAGGCAAGCTCTTTGAGAAAGGCCTCAGTCTGGGGACTGGACAGTGTAACGTCAAGGTATATATATCCATCACTCAATCTCAATCCGTCTTTTTATTCATGTACCCGTGCTTGATGCGTTGAGGGTAACCGGTAACTCATATACATCCCTACCAGGCATACAACCGGTATCTCAGAGATCTCATCATCTCAGGACGCGCCAAACCTTCCTTCGTCGTATCCCACAACCTGAAACTCGATTCTGCAGCAGAGGCTTATGAGAAGTTCGACAAAAGGATTGACGGTTACACCAAGGTATTACTGCACCCTTAGTAGTAAGGATTAAAGGATTTCTCAATGTAAATTGACATCAAACCATTGTACTTTTCCATATCTGGTTATAAACATTTTGGAATTTGAAACCTCTATTCCAAACGCATTGCCCATAGTATTGAATTCAACCATCCTTTCCCTACTCAAAATACAGTCCACCGATAAGTAACAGGAATTAGATATCAATATTTAATAATCTGACCTAATGACCCCTGTTCATTTTCCAGTTGCCTATGTACATAGTCAAGACGTACTATATCCTGAGCATCATCTCTAGTCGATGAGCCACAACCTCCCTACCCTACCCTTGATGATACCTTGAGAATTGATAATCCTGATGCGTTCAAACCCCAATGTCGCAGCTGGATTCTCCAACCGTGTGTCGTTCGGCTTGAACATGTACAGACACCCAACGCGGGCAATTGACAATATAGAGTAATTAATAGTAATACGTGGTATACGTGGTCCATCGATGCTGACGCTACAAAAAAAAACAGTCCCACAATGCCCATTCAGCACTTGTTACTATGTATTAGGAAGTCAGACATCCATCAGCCCCTTCGTTACGTCCCTCCAGCTATCGGCGATTTCGGTTTTTCCCCTTATCCACACCACCCCCAGCAGCGCTTCTCCGGATCTCTTCATCATCAAGTCCCGCCTCCGCCAACATCCTCTCCACTTCGTTCAAGATAGGCTTGTACTCCTCTGAGAATATATAGGTACGAGTTCGATTGAATCAACAGTTTTATATTCAGGTATGAGAATGAGATGAGCAGAGGTAATTTCAAGAAAAACAAAAAAAAAAGGTAACTCACGATAACGCTCTTCCGCTAAATTAAACCCAACTGTACGAAGTTGTTTTCCACGAACATCACTCAAGCCGGAGCCGATACTAAGAAGAGCTTTCTGAGACCAATAATCACCTATATTTGGTCTATGAGCAATCTAAAGGACGAGATACATGTGGAAGAATGAGAAAGAGAGCACGTACGGGACCGAGAATAAAACATGGCCAGTGTCTCCCCAGGAAGCGGAGTACTAAGCATATCTTCAGAAGATCTTGAAGTGTCCTTCAATACACCCATGAACGTGGTGGCCTGTGAGCGAAGGTCGACGACCTTTATATGGATGGATGGATTAGACACCAGGGTTGTCACTCCAGGTAATGACACTACCTGACCTTTTCTGTACTCGCCATCGTGATCGTGGTATTGCTCTCATCCTCGCTTTCGATTTCTTCAATGACGGTAGCTGATTCCAGGTCATCTCCGAGAATAGGTTTAAAAAGAAGTTCATCAAGATCGTCTTTAGTCGCTACGCTCCCAACAACCGTTCCTTCATCGTCTGAATAGTAGTCGTCGTCGTCGTCTTCTTCATCTTCGTCATCTTCATCTTCATCCCCATTCTCCGTTTCTTCATCGTCACTCTCATCGTCACCCTCCTCAATAATAACCCCACTCTCTTTCAAACATACAAACCGATCCATCTTGTCCAGTTGGATAGTGTAGAAATCATCTAAGGTGTATTCGCGCGAACCACGTTCGAATATACCTCCGTAGCTGAAACGGAAAGATGAAGATGAGCGCATAGAACCGAGGATGGACTCGAGGAAGTGTATGGAAAAAAAGGGTGATTGTACGAAAGAGAAGATGAAAGGATATATATGATTGGAAAGACCAGTTGTACTTACATGTATAGACTATTTTTGAGAACAGCAAGCATCGCATTATAACGAGGCAGCGGAATAGTGAGCATTGGGTCATCTGGATCAACATTGCCTCCAATCAATCGCTTAGTGGTAGGGGCTCTCGGTGTTGCCTTGATGGGTGTCTTCAGATCCTGAGATGGAATACAACAAAATCAAGCAAAAGAGCTAAATATCGCAGAAAAAGAACTTGCTTCAAGTTCATCATCACTCTCATTCCCATGTTGAATCATTGCGGGCGATTTTTGCTTTCCTGGCTTTTTCTTAGGCTTTCTCAACGTCAAAGAAACCCATCGGCCTTTTCCGCTCCATTGATAGGCGTTACTATAAGCGGAAAAAAAAAAAAAAAGTCGGTTTCAAAACCACTCGAGTTTACCTGAACGGATACACACAGATCATTCCAAAACAGGCTCTCCAACGTCTCCTCATTCGTATCCTCATCCGTCACACCACCGAACATCACACCCATCTCCTTCACTTGCCAGGCCGTCATCGTACATCCAGATCTCAAAGCTGGAATGTAAGCCGTCGAAGGGCGTTTCCGGCGTTCCCATTTGATGACAAGGTCTAGTTTTTTCTTACTGCTACTCGGTTCGGCTGAATTAGAATTAGAACCGCTTGAGGAGGCGTCAGGGAGAGATAATTGGAGGAGCCAGGTATCTTCGAGCATGATACCGATTGGACGTTTGCCCTTGACATATTCTTTACAGTAGCCGCCTGAAAGGATGGAGGTGGTTATGACATGTTTGACCATTTATCATTTATACGAGTAGGACTGACCGTGAAGGATGACCCCTTCGGAGGTTGATAAGAAGGAAAATCCACTGCGGGGACTGGCATAGGAAATATTTAATTCACAGTGTAGAGACATAGTCAATGGCGAGGACTTACCAGGGGCGACTCTGATTAGGCCTGAAATCTACGAGATGCCATTTGTATTCTTGGGTATCAAACAGCCAAAGATCATTGAGGTATCGAGCTAACAGAGTACCAAAAAAGTTCGGTAATTCCAGATATTTTCAAAATAGACGAACAACGCAACTTGTGATTCCCGGGTCGTAAAATCCACCAAACAGAACAATGTAGTGTTTCCATACGGCCATACTAGTGAAGAAATTACTTGAATTTCAAAAAAAAGTAATAAAAAAAACAATGTTAACACACCGATGTCCCGACCTCGCTGTCGGTCGAACCCTTATATCGATCCTATCCCAAGAATGCGTAGCGATGTCAAAGCACCAGAAATCACGATAATGATAGAATGTTGTTTGATTTTGAGAAGAGAATTCGCCGCCTAGATCGCACGATAAGAGGAAATCCCATATAGATAGAAAAGCTGACCCGCACCGAATAGAAAAAGTTTTCCTCCTCCAGCTGCTGTTGTTGCGACTGCGTGCGCAGAGCGTGGACCGGGGCAGGTAGGTGATACAAATTTTCGCCATTCGTCCTAAGGTGGGTGTTGATTGGGGTGATCGTGAGGTTATGAGTTGTATGAAGTGGTGAAGAATGAATCCTCAATGAGGCTTTATTTGATCCTCACCTTCTCCGGCGAGTACCGAAAGACGTCGTTATACTAAAAAGTCCCTGTATGAGAATTCATTTGGACTCGTGTCGTTAATATAGCCTACGAAATACTAGTGGATTGTAAGGTTAACGTTGATCAACATCAACAAAAAAAAATTCTTACATACCGCTTTTCCATCTTCACTAAAGAATTCACCTCCTATAAACCATAGATGATTCCCCGTAGGACAAGCTGTCAGTGTAGCATTTGCTCGACGACTCGGGGGCCCTTGGACTAATTCCTCGGTGACAGAATGCGCTGCTTCCCATTCTTGTCGCATCTACTGAGTAACTACATGTTTAGGTTTGTGTTTCCATGTAAATTTCAGTGATTCCAAGTATGTACCTGTTCCAATATACTTTCCAAATCCTCACCGTCAGCATCAGCCTCATCTTTGCTCTTTCCTTTACCACTCTTCTTTTCCTTTCGTTCGACTTTTCGAGCGGCCTTGGCTTTTTTTGCTGCCTTTGCAGATACTTTGGCTTCGCCTGCCTTCTTTTTTACCATGATTGGAGTGAATGTACGAGAATTTTTGACTGAAGAATGTTTCTCGATGTTGCCGGCCCGGTCGGAGTGTATTTTCTGCTCAGTACAATGATAGTGTCGTAGGCGGGAAGGCCAAGGTTAACTTTTGATTTTTGATTTTTGATTCTTGGTTTCCTTGTTCCGGGTCTGGTCCGTGGCACTGGTCACACCGGCAGAAATGGCGCTGGTAAGTCACGTAACTTCTATATATATATATATGGCTTATCGGTAGTCACGTGACATTTTGATTAGCTTTATAAGGATAATCAAAGTTCAATGCTTGCATCTTGTCAAAGGAAAGAGGGGTTTTTGGGCACAATAAGCAATGTATTGGGGTCTAAAGCTCTCGAGGCTGGCCTGAAATGGGAACAGCCTCAAGCCAAGCTACAGGAGACAAATGAGATGAAGTAGTATGTAGGTGAAATTAGTGAAATGTGTGTATAAGGGAGGAGGGAGGGCAAAATTGATTGTAATCATATGAAACCGCTGTGAACAATGGCAAGAGGACGCTATGTACATGTAAGATAAATAAATACCTGCAAGCTGTTAAGACTGTGCCGGTGAAGTTCCGTGGTCTTGACTCTTAGGGAATAGGAGTTAGGAGGAATGGAGTTCGGTCTCAATTGAGATTATGAACAACGAACAATGGATGACTTCCCGTAACAATTTTTAATTTATAAACACCTCATTAATCGTTACGTGAACCTTAAGCGAGGTTGGCCGGACAGCGGCATCAAGTCGCCCCATGAAATTTCAAATTTTGAGGCATTTTGAGGCTCTTCTAAATCCTTGAATCTACAAGAGGGTCGGGACCCTCTTGTAGATGGAAATGTGCTGTATTATTCCTTAAGCAAGCCGGCTATCAATGCGGAATGATCTTCCCACCAACGTTTGGACCATTTAGTACATGCTCAATCCTGCGCATCAAAAATATTTCCCTCCCACTCGAGCGCTTGCGGGAAGCAAGCCTGTATTGTTGATTTATTATTTCTATTTCAAATTTTGACAAGCGAAGAGAAAATACGACGATTTATTAAAAATAGTTACGGGAAGTCATCCAATGATCATTAGTGAATGTATGGAAATGATGAACTTAGAACCTCAGCACCACTATCAGTAGTGCCCTTGCTTTGTCGTATGGTTCTGTGAATGTTCGAGATGATGAGGAAAGATAAAGAATAGAGAAGATGTCCAGAGATCGTTCGGTTATAGTGCGAACAATGATGAAGAAGGATTAGAGTCCGGACAGAGTTCAGCAACAATCTAAGTTGATATTTAAATTGGAGAACTACCTACAAGATACTACAGCTTTTATACACTGTAATCTAATTGTTAAAACGATAACAATCTGGGTAGTTCCCAGTAATAGAAATAAAAGATAATTGAAGAAAAATAATGTGAGAATCACTCATATCCGATAGTTTGAATACTTCATGAGGTTTGATTGAGAACCAAAAGAAGATAAAATGTGTTAAGTCAAATGTCGAATGATTGGAAGACCAATCAACGATCAAAGGCCGGAGGCACACCTATAACAACATGTATATAAACCTGCAGTGTGGCAAAGGTCTCTCTGTCCTCTCACCATCGCTCGCAGGTATGTATTTATCTTACATGTACATAGCGTCCTCTTGCCATTGTTCACAGCGGTTTCATATGATTACAATCAATTTTGCCCTCCCTCCTCCCTTATACACACATTTCACTAATTTCACCTACATACTACTTCATCTCGTTTGTCTCCTGTAGCTTGGCTTGAGGCTGTTCCCATTTCAGGCCAGCCTCGAGAGCTTTAGACCCCAATACATTGCTTATTGTGCCCAAAAACCCCTCTTTCCTTTGACAAGATGCAAGCATTGAACTTTGATTATCCTTATAAAGCTAATCAAAATGTCACGTGACTACCGATAAGCCATATATATATATAGAAGTCACGTGACTTACCAGCGCCATTTCTGCCGGTGTGACCAGTGCCACGGACCAGACCCGGAACAAGGAAACCAAGAATCAAAAATCAAAAGTTAACCTTGGCCTTCCCGCCTACCGTAATGATAGTACTTTTCGGAATATACTTATCTTCATAAGTCCATAAGTAGTGCGTCTGGTGGTGGAGATTTTCACCAGTGTCACATACAACCTTGTATGCGGGTCTTCGTTTGCGCATATTTTCTGTCAACCGATCTTCGTTTCTTTTGTTTCTAGGTCTGATTAACTTTTGACCACCCGTCATGACACGGAATTTCCTGAGTTCAATACATACTCAGCGTAACCAGCAAATTGACAACTCATGGACAGCGGTGGTGTTACTACTCCGTTCACTTTGACCTGTAATATGACGGAAAGTTACCAAAGACGGCGGGAGACCGTGCTTGCACTTTATAGAGCGGCGTCTGCTTCAAATCATGGGAGTTACGGAAGTCTGGAGGGTCAAAAAAGCGATGGGAGTACCTTGACCAACTCTTTGAACTTTCAGGATAGTAGCTCGAGTACCGATTCCTGGAATTCGCAGACAGGGCAGATGTCGAAGCAAGGGATTGAACGTATAGAATGCATACTAGTAACCTCGAAGGATAGTGACACAGTACATGTTCTTTTTTGGAGTGGTAGATGTGATATACTTCTTTTCTTTCGGGTGAATGGATGACAAGGGAATGGTCTTCCTGATTTACGTGACGAGAATGGGTCGTTCATTTTATATCATTTTCCCTTCCATCAATAGACTTCGCCGCTTATATAAAGCAAACGTTAATGTCTTTCTTCCTTTATTAAGTATTCAAATTGGTCCCTTTGACCTTACAAGGACCATTGTTCCAGCCAGATGGTTCAATGCCCATGATTCCAGTGATTTTATTCGAATATTTGGAATGCTCTTGGGTTGACGAGCCGTCGATAGATCATCTCCAAATTTGTATACAAGCCTGCTTTGTTGTCTTTTCTAGTAGCGTCCGACAATGATCCTGGTGATGTTCTTGTAGCTAAGACCAGTCGCTCTGGACTGCCCATTGAAGCCAACAATGACTCTTTGAGCGTAGCCACATGCTTGACAGTATAAAAGTTCGACTTTCCTTCCTTCTACCTTCTCAACATTATAATTAACCATCTTCTCATTGTCCCTCCAACCTCTCAACCTCTAATCGAGAGTCGTCAATTCAGATTATAACGACACCGTCATCTAACTCATACTATACTACCCACAAAGCCAGGAGCAGAAGCTTGCTAATTTAACAATGTCCCAGTAAGCCTGTTCTCTCCAGCTTGATTATATTCACCGATTCTTTCATCCTAGAAATGCTCAAGGTTCTCCTTCTACTCAAACGATGGACCTCGATCAGCTCGCTTCGTCTGGTTTCAGCGGTCAACGAAGTGATAATTCCGCTGACACAGGCGGCCCAGTTACCTCAATGAACTTTTCTCAACGTTCTGCACCAAGCCCAAGACACTCGCCCTATCATCTCACCACAACTCGTCAATTTTCTCATTCGCCCACTCGCAAAAGAGTTACATCGAACACCCGTGAACGATCTAATGCTCTTCCTGATATCATGCAAGGGATTCCGCTCTCCATCCAACGGTACCTTGCTGAATCAACGGCCCAAACTATTCGGCGCGCGCAAAACATCTGTGAATATGAACAAGAGATACAGAACCACCATCATCCTCAGCCTTGGCCTGTGATATCGCAGCAAGATCCCAATCCTTTGGAAAATGCCTCTCTTCCTCCAGCATCGGGTCCTCAGCGGATACTTCGGCGTCGGGATCGTCTTCGCAGGATGCAGAGTCAAGAAATTCTTGTCCCGTTCCGAATCCCAATGATCTCCGGTGGAGACATGGTGGACATTTGTCGAATTACTTGTACAAATCCAGGGTCTTCCGACGAAGCCGTCTTCATTTGTGGTCAAAGATATGACACAGCAGAACGACTAATCCAACATCTTCAGATGGACCACTTTAGCAGCGGCGGCGAGCAGGTTGCATCAACGCTAGGTGTATCTCAACCTTGCTTATGGCAGGGCTGCTCAGGTGTCTCTACCATCCAGGAGGAGGACCTGATCAACCATATCATTCGCGACCACACACCTTTCCGTATCAGATGCACTCGGTGCGGGGTCGTGTTCAACAAAAGGGCCCGTGCAGTGCTTCACCTGTGGCAATCTCGTAACGGAAGACGGGCAGTTCCAGGTGAGGAGAGCTGGTGTGAATATTGGCAGCGGGGCAGCTCTGGCTCGTGAAGGCAGTAATGCTCATGGTGCCTCGTACTTAAGGTAGTCCTATGAAGCTATTTCTAATGAAAGTGAAACCCGAAGTGAATGCTCCTGCAAGATAACCGCATGCGGTGCATTGCAGACATACTATGACATGGTGGTTCTGATCCCAGAACTAAACGATTCAACCTCTGTACTACGAAGCTTTAGAGCTGAAGGCTTTTGCAGACATGGACATAGCTGGTATATTCCCATAGGAGTAGGCATGGGCCAGGTTAAATGTAGAATTCTTCGTTCTTGTTCCTCGACGAGGTTTTCCAACGACACGCAAGCGAAACAGCCAGATGAATTGATCGTATATAACTATTTCACAGCGAGCTAGAGACATGGCTGACAGTTTATTCCAATGAGCGAAGCCAATGTAAAACTCAGAAGACTCACCTATCGCTCTAAGTGCTACCATACTACGACCTTCTCCGTTATTAACCCTTCTTTGATTTTTTGCTCTCAACGAAGAGAACGCGTCTTTTTACTGCAAAAGAGCGGAGAGTGAGCTTATCATGAAATTCACAGAGAGAGATATCATTCGGGATCTACCTTTTGGGTCATATTTTATCGCAGAAAGTGGTAATCCCTGCCTAACTCGCTGCGTGGTGTAGAAAAATCCAGTTTGAGCGGTAGATATTAGGCGAATTATAATAGTTCTATCGAGTAAATGTGTTCAATTATCGCAAGATATCAAGGACAGTGTTCGAACAACTCACCTTGCTTTGGCTTTTGCCATATCATCAAGGTCGGGAAGGCGTTACCGTGAGAAATAAATGCGCACCCCAGCCGAAGTTCTTTTACACACGTGTAGTCTCGTATAGTCCTAAGCGGTGATTCTCGTCGCTTTCTGTCTTCAAAAACAAGTCCTGGTCTGCCTCGGTACTCCATCTCCGCGTTAGCATACTCCGAGCTGCCTGGGAACATTGCACTATCGCATACCCATGGAAGCACCAGGCGAGAAAGGCGCACCACGACTGGTGTAGTTTGTTGGGATGGCCAACTCATTGAAACCGGCTCATTTTCACCACATTACGGACACATTGCTACTATATTAAAGCGAGCACGAACTGCCCCGGAATGGACGTTCAGACTTCAAGAAAGGTGTGAGTTCTCCTTTTTGCGCGCTACCTTTGACGCTCTAATTGATTTTATATAAGAATTATAAGTAGCTCTTTCAATTGGTCAGTCAATCATTGAAAAAATTAGTAGTAAAGTACGTGCTGCACGGTGCCTTCGGAAACGTTAAGTCAAAAGAGTGCCCAAATTTACGCTTTCCAAAGTAAGACTTCCCATTCAAAATTTCTTTCAAATGAGATATGCATAGATCTTGAGCTCATTCTGACCGTTCAAGTTGGAACAACCTGTTCCGCGTAGGTTATCAGGCGCCGTGTGGTTGTTTGGAATAGACTTTAGGTAAATTCAGAGAGCAGGAAGAGGAGCACAACATCATTCACCAACGCCAGACCGTTCCACCGTCAACTTAAATCTAGCATATCCTTCGCCTCAAATGAGGGTGTAGTCCTCAATCTCATATTACTCGGCCATTCCCTCGGATGCTTCCCATTCTCTGATGGTCGGTGGTCCTCTCAATCCGCGTTTCGTGCAATGATCTGACATGCACTTCCACATAAGTTCTCAGGTTCAAAGGTTGTGCCTATACCCTAATTTCTCTCATTCTTTTCTCGTATCGAAGACGCGATCATCTTCCTATCGAAATTTAATTTTACCGTTCGCTATTCTTGCACGATACCGTGCAAAGCGGGGCGTTGCACTAATCTCAACATAAGCCATGCCATGGCAGCCATGCGCATTGCATCATTCCCTTATACATGTTTCATGCTCCCCCGGCTATACCAACTCTGAAATTGATCGATTAATATAGAAGGTAAGCCTTCACGACTTCCCATGCCTCGTGCCCGAGTTTAACCAGCTGTAAAGTGGGCAGGCCGCTACCTGTCGCTGCAGAACCTGCAGAAATGAACGTGTGCATTGATTGGTTCTGAACGTGACTGATGATGTTTTGGCTTCCACAACGGTGTATTTATTCGACTCTCAAGCACTACAACCAGTTTGCTTCTGATTTTCTTCTGAAAGCTCGGAGACGCTGGAAGCTTTGCCTAAATTTGACCTTGGGTAGATTCCTTCTCGAAAGGATCGAACGATGTTTTCCACAAGGAATGGCCAGGTTGCTCCTGGAGTCAAGGTCAGCTCGTTCCACACTCACTTGCTCAAACAGCGCAGTTGACTCATAGTCCTATCTTGCTTAGAACTTTGGTATGCAGGCACCATCGAAAGGTTTTCCAGGTGTTCGAGTCTTCAAAGGACCTACGCTTTCATCTTTTCATCTGAATCCATTCTCTACTGTGTCAGCCCACTTCGACTCATTTGATGTTGGATATCGTTCAAGTCAGTCGGACTTTGCGACACAAGGACGAGGAGGGCCACCGGCTAGGAATCAGCAGCAACTTCCAACCAACTGGCAAGCGCCAGGTAATATTTATGAACCACTAAATCCACCGCCACCGCCACCTCCATCTCATGCATATCAACAAAATTCCATGGGGCATTTTGGGCTTCGCACAGCGTCCCAGTCTTCGGCGTCTCGGTCACAAGAGCCACCAAGACACCGTGACGCTCAGCAGCAGCAACCACCGTTTCAAAATCATAACCATAACTATTATATTCATCCTGGAATTTCAACCGACATGTACATATATGAAGCATCCGATGCTTTTTCTGAATATTCTCCATCTTCATCCCCTTCACCCTTTTCTCCTGCCTTGTCTACAGACAGCACCTTGACTGTGCAATCACCTAGTCCATTGCCATTAGGTCAATCAGAACTCTTGCGGAATCAAGGACGCAGCACGACTCCTTTTCTCAGGGCAACTACGCCAGTGCCTCCGGCTGGAGCAGCTCAAAGCAGAGCTCGGTCTCCCCAGTCGCATCCCAGTAATTCATATTCATCTAACTCAAGTAACAGTGGCATACCATTTCCTACTACCTTGCCTGGAGTACGTCAGGCGCAAAACGCGCTGCGAGGGCTTTTTGGATCGAACGGACAGGCTGGAACGCTGGGAGAAACCACACAGACTCAGAGCATGGGCAATAGCTTGCCTCGTGTTAGAACGCCATCCGAGTCCTCTGGCATCGTTGATACACTGCCCTATTCTGAAACAGAGTTCGATGACCTGGCGAGAATGAACACGGCGCTAAACGCTGGGTACTCGTACTACTTTCCAGAATCTAAAGCGCAAATACGTCCTCGTTTGGCCTCAACATCTGGTGCTAACGGTGCTCATCAGCGATCTCCGCGCGACTCGCTAATGTTCTATAATGGTGCTCAGCGAGCAGACAACGATCCCAACCTGCCATACTCACAACCTGCCACCATCAATGTATCAATGCCAATGTCTGATCAGCCTCCGTCTTCTTCGACGGAAATGTTAGGGGAAGAATCGCAAGGCTCAGATGTACCGAGTACCCTTGACCGCAGGAATTCAGCCCTTATCCCTGCTTTGGAGCGTTCCATATCGAGCTCATCCCAAAGCTCTGAGCTCTCAATTTTAAGAACGCCTTCTCCTACTCCTTATCCTCCACAGCGTTCTCCGTCTCATCTGCGGTCCCAGTCATACTCAGATTCCTATCCGACTGTACAGTCAAAGCCAGTTACACAAGCTGCAACAGCCGCTTATACATCCGTCCTATCTGCTTCGCCAGAGCCTCAGCTCTCTTCAGTACAGGTGCCAGCACCTGCATCAGTCCATCCACCGCTCGCTTCGAGTGTTTCCCATTCCCAATCCTCATCGGCGTCCAGCTCAGGCAGTTATTCGGGCGTTTCTAATCCCAACCCGTCTACGATTCGCGAGCGTGTTGGAGGAGCAGCTGAATATAGTAACGCTGACACAGTCACTGATACGTCTCCGAACCAGGCTTATCCGATGCCTCATGTCGTTCCCACCGAGATTCCGAGTCGATCATTTAATAACACTACTACCACACTCGCAGCAGATCCGCTGAATATTTCGCAGTCTGTGAGAGCTCGGAGTCCCCCGAGGGCTATGAACGGCACGTACGGGGATTTACGGAACGTCATGCCCCCTGCGACTGAAAATAGTGAAACTGGACTTGGAGTAACATCAGAGAGAAATGTCTTGTCCGTCAGAGCGCGCAAATCGACAACCACGGATAGTTCTCCACTAAGAGCTTTTAGCCAACCTACCCCAGATTCTCAACGGGTTGATGTTCCTCCACGATCCTCGCTCCCTGCATCGACTCCTGCCCCTCCGCAGCAAGTTCTAACTCGTGTCAGGAAAGACAGTATGAGTCTAGGAATGAAGTCATCTTCCTCTTCCCGTCCCATGAGTAGATCGACACCTACGGCACCTTATCATTCTATTTCTAACATTGGAGCAGTTGTTGGTGAACCCAATAGCAAAAGACTCGCCGTTCCTTCCACCGTCCAAACGTCATCTACTAGTCCCGTTAATCCATTGCCTATCTCTACTGTGCCCACAAACATTCCTTCGAGCTTCCCGGAACCTCGAAGACGTCACTCTGATGGTGACAATCCATCCCTCACTGGTGCAACGCGTCGATCTTCCGTACCTTTTCAGTCGGAGTTTGTCCCTGCTGTGTCAAACTCCAGCGGGAGTCATGTTAATCGCGAGGAATCAGCCCAACCTGCGTACATCAATAATTGTCGCCCGGAACCGACCAGAACACGCTCAAACGATGTTCCAATTCCAACTAGACCGGACTCCACTGATCCTAGGCTAGCGGTGGAGACATTGCGCTTACGCTGCGTGAGATGGAATGAGGAACTCATATGTCCATCACCGATATGGCCCAGTCAAAGAAGGAAGGGTTGGTTCAATCGAAGAGGGTAGGTAGCCACCTGGCTCGTTATTGTTTGGTACACTGATGTATTTGATTAACCTAGGGACCAGCTATGGACCAACGGAGGTGCGTTCAGATCACCCACAGGAGGTGGATACCCTCCTGACCTCGAT
Source organism: Lentinula detonsa (assembly GCA_027921405.1). Taxonomy (NCBI): domain Eukaryota; kingdom Fungi; phylum Basidiomycota; class Agaricomycetes; order Agaricales; family Omphalotaceae; genus Lentinula; species Lentinula detonsa. The sequence goes on along the minus strand of JANVFU010000003.1, from coordinate 3,510,627 downwards.
GGATATCCGGAATACGGTGAAGGATGGATGAACGAAGAAGGCACGCGTATTGACATGGCGCACAGACTTATTCCAAAAGCACCACTGCGTTCAGCGCTGAAGACAAAAGGCAGGGCACCGGGGTCTCTCACTGGCTGTTGATCACCTGTAACCACAATTCATGCAATTATTTATCCTCAGTTCGAGTATTTAATTCATTGCATCTCCTACTAATCAAGATTGTATATGGTACATCCGTATTTCTATTACTACATTCCGACTATCATTATTTTAGTACTACCAGACAAGATACGTCCAAGAACGTTCATACAATTAGTAGCAGCTTGTACTTCTATATTACAATACTAAAATTCGTTGTCCGATGATAGTTCAATCACCTGTCTTTCCTGTTGCGGCTCCTTCTGCTTTGTCTTTTGGCGTTTCCGGGGTGGTTGTTTTGTTGCCACATCCATCCAATCACCCGCATCTTCGCTCTCGTCATTCGACGCATCGTCAAGAACGTTGTGGACATCTCCAACGGCGCGTTCAACATCGTCCTCGTCGTCGCTGATTATCATCGCCTCTGTCAGTTTTCTTGCAGTCTGAGGCCAGCCACCGCCATTCTGTAATGACACAGACGAAGACGAAGTTCGAGAGTTCTGATGAGCGGTCGTAGAAATTGTCGTTAATCTGAATCTGTCGGTATTATCTTCGATATTGTCGTTATCGTTATGATCAACGTCAGAAACAAATTCCGGGGCGTCTGAATCTTCTCGATTTTCATCTACATTAGAGGTCGAAGCGGTGGCGGTTTTGTTATTGCCCTTTTTACTGCTCGATGCGATCGATAGTCTGCCTTTTGGATTTCTCTTCGTGATCCTAAGCGAACACGATAGCCTCATGCCTTCAGGCAAGGTAGTCAGGCTTTCCTTGGTTGAAAAACGTACAAGCCTCGGTGCACGTTCACCCAATTGGATGTATACGATAGTGGAGTACGTGGTGCTGTAGTATTGCTCCTTGAGATAGCGATTTAAAAGCAAATGGACGAGAAGTATTTCGATGTCCTACGAATGACAAGATTATAAAGATTTTGGAAGAACAGGGTCGAACATGCTCTACTTACCTCTTTCTTCAATTCTACCTTTCCACCGCAGACAGCATCGAGATCCATGATGACCGGCTCTTTTTCCCCGCCAATGCTTTTCCTAGCCCTCTTACTGCCACGACCTCCTCCTGCTCCTCCTCCTGTTTCTCCTGCGCCTGCATAAGCAGCCTTGCCTGCACTTCGTGCCAATTCTACCACCTTCGCCAACGTTGCATTACCGCCGCCTCTAGCTACCTCCTGCACAATCCTCAACAACTGCCATGCCTCGAGCGTTACATCCTTATGTTCGAATGAGTCTGGGGCTCTGGTGCAGTTATCGCAGTGTTGACAAGAATCGTGTGCAGAAGTGGACCAGGACGCCATGGAAATATTAGAGGTGTGGGAGAAGTAGCTGTTGGTTGTAATAGTCAGATCCTATACACATTTTCGAGAGCAGTAGATGAAAAAATCACTTGGCAAATTGAATCTTCCTACAATCTTTCAAATTTTGTGCAAATGAGAGCATTGCGTACACTACAGACCAGAAATTATTGCATCTTATGACTGGAAGAAAATGACATTGCACCTACGTTTTGTACTCCCGTCTTTATCTGTCATTGTCATCGCACCGAGCGTTGAGGCGTCTTGCGCTCGATAATACAAGATACAGTCGGAGTCTTTACCATCCCGTCCTGCTCGTCCGGATTCTTGATAGTAGCCATCGAGAGATTTCTAGATTCTTCGATGAGGATCGAAAGAACAGGTCAGATAGCAAGGACTCACCGAAAGGGAATGATGTATCACAAACCTCACATCACCCTTGTCGATACCAAGTCCAAAAGCTACAGCACCATACATTCTCAGTAAGCACAATAATTAGATAGCCCAAGAAAGATGACGGGTTACCAATGGTCGCACAAACAACCTTCACCACTCCTTTCTGCCAGTTCATATGCAGCTTTTCTTTCTCGCTTTCGCTCCGGTCAGAATGATAGACTCCAGTACGGATACCGCCACGTTTGTTAAGTTCTGCAGCGACCTTCTCGGTATCCTGAATTCAAGGAAAGAAGAGAATAAAAAATCAGTACCAAGTCCAACTCGTCCGGTCTAGTGACAAAGCATGAAACAAACCTACCTTCTTGCTTAAGCAGTACACAATCCCGCTATCCTCACGATGTTTCTCCAAAATCCACGCCGTCATCTCGTCGTATACCTTGTTCCCTTTAGAGGCTTTGGGTAAGACTTGATAGTGTAAATTTGGACGATAAAGCGGGGAGGTAAAATACACTGTGCGGGGCGGATTCTTCGAAATAGGAACATCTGTGGAGCGTGGAGGGTATATCAAAAGATGTGGTAGCAGAAGATATATGCATACTTACTATCCGGAGAAACGGTCGCTCCCAGCCTCAATACCTTTAATAGATCAGCCAGAACAAGAGGCGGGCACGTTGCGCTCAAAGCCATGATTGGAACATTTGGGAAAAGTTGGCGGAGAACATGTAGTTTCTGGTAATCCGGTCTGCAAGTGCAGTATCGAAGCATCAGTCAACGATCTTTCCCGGAAGAAAGGTTTGAAGATACGATGAATATCAGGCCAAAAAAAGACAGCAATGAAGAACGCGAATCTCGGGAATCCAATCGCTCACCGAAAATCATGTCCTAGCTGCGATACGCAGTGAGCCTCGTCAATTACGATTCGTACTGTCATATATTGCAGAAAGTCAAGGGAAATATCATCTCGAGGAGGGATTACACGCACCTAATTTCAAGGCATCAGCCAATCGTTGTAAAAGAGCCACAAACCGCTTGCTTTTCGCAATTTTTTCTGGCTATAGGATAACACTCAGATAGTGTACGAGTCCTTGAGAGGAACGGGTTACCGTGCAATACAACAATTTGATTTCTTCAGCACTCGTATTCCGTCCAGTAATCATATTGCCCAATCTCGCACCAATAGCATCTTGATCTGACTTGGGAGTCGATGCGGTAATCTTGACTGCCTCGACTGAAAGAGTAAGACCGTGATCGTGAGCATTTTTGTATTGTTGAAGGCGTGAATGTTCGATTCACCTCCTGCACTTTTCAGATGCATGATTTGGTCGGTAATGAGGGATATCAAAGGGGATAGAACAAGAGTAACGCCTGTATTCAGAACAGCAGGTAGTTGATACGTCAAAGATTTTCCACCACCTGGAAAGAAACCGAAGAAGTTTGCGCGGTACAGGTGTGGTAGTGGTCAGAAACGTACCAGTCGGCATAACTACTACGATGTCTCTTCCATCCATATTTGCGTTACAAACCCTATGTGTCCCAAAATCAGCTTTAAGAAACAGAGACAAGGAAGCAGAGCGACTCACCCTCGTTGGCATAGCCTAAACTCATTGATCCCAAAGACGTTTGCCATTTTATATCTCATCGACGCGTCCCACTGGAAGACATCCTTATCGTAGTCTATGATGTCTGCTCTGCTCTTCTTCCGGCTACCTCTGACTCCGTTCATAGCATTGTTCCGATTCAAGAATGCGTGGTATTGTTCCTTCCTCTCCTTCCGTTCCTCTTCCAGTAAGCTCCTTGCTGCCTCTTGCATTTCAAGAGTTTCCCGTAGAGAAGCAATGCTTTGACTAGCTTCAGCCAGTTGGGCAGAGACTTGCTTGTCCCATGATGGAAAGTTCTCGATACTATCGAAGTCGACAGGGTGGTTCTGGTCGCTGACAGTGTTTTTGTTCACCACGGGAGGAAGCTTTTTCATGCGTGAGGGCTGGTCATAGAATTGGTGGGTAAAGCCGTCATATCGGTCTTCCTTGTCGTTCTGTGTAAGTTCCTGGTCGAAATCTTGACTAGTCCCTTGCAGAAACTCCTGGAACTAGTACAAGTGCCAAGCAGATGAACAGTTGAACACGTTAAAAAAAGTGGGAAAGATATGACATACTGCAGGATCTTCTGAGTCCAGGTGATCGTTTCGGAATTCAAAGCGTTGTCTACTCATGATTGAGTCTGAATGGTTGAGAACATTTGAAGGAAGATTGACGCGTATATTGGATTGGGATAATGATCAACGACGCGACATTGATAAACACGTGATGAAATTAAAGATAAGCCAGTCTTTAGCTCGGAGTATAAATAAGTCTGGAATGTATTAGTAAGTTCTTTGGCTGGGCTTTAGCCCCGCGCGGGTGGGTAAATAAATGATTTACACGCACGGTGACTAAAGGTGTAGCGTACAGCTGGATAGATGTTTCTAATAGGAGTGGGTGGGTGGGCAATCAGAAATGTATTAGAGAGTTTTGTGCGAGCGACGGCAGAAATAGATGAGCGCCTGTCAGGCGCCAATCGACTCTTACCGCCTTTGCTGACTTATCCTATGATAAGCAGTCTTTGTCATCTTATCTCGGTACTTAGCGACATATAAGTACGCGCGAAGATACAAAATTTAATATGTAATTGCCAACTCAAACTTAACGACCTACTTAGTGGCGTTCTCAGTACTTGCTTGTATATTTCATCTACACTAGTGCTAACAGTATCCTTCCAACGAACGCTGTACTCTTAGTTTATACTAGTAGGACAGTAAAATCTGACATCAGAATTGTAAGGCCACTCCAAGTTGAAGTCCACGTGTACCGTAAGCTTCAACTCATACCTGGCGGTTTCGTCATACCTGGATTGATGGCCGCTGGGTTACCAGTTACAGCGTATACATTGGCAGCATTAGCAGCCTGCGCAGCACTAGTTTGAGCAGTTTGAGCCGACTGTTGTGCATAGAGCGCTGAAAAGCGTTGTTCAGCTCGATCCCTTTCCCTTTCCCTTTCATCCACTCGGGATCTTGACTTATCGACAGGTCTTTGACTATGCATGCTGCTTGGTCTACCCCGACCCCGGCTCGCGCCACTTGCTGTTCTCCCTAACTTAGTATCCATGCTTTCTCTGTTACTTTGTTGAGAGGAAACAGAAGGCCCACGATGGTGGCCGTGACGATGGGTATGAGGAGGAGACGGCGCGTCGTTCTTTGTCCCGGGTGTTCCAGAATGCTCGCTTGAAATCGTTACAGCGTAATCCGCTGAGTCTTGGGAGTTTACCCGTTGTATATTAGGCTTGGGATTTCCGGTGCCGGTAACTGTTGAGCCTCTTTGCCGTGATGGTTTCAAAGTGACTTCAGAGTCTTTTCCCGGATTCGCATTCGAGGTCGATTCCCGGTGGGGTCGGTGATGGTGATGGTGGCTCGGTCCTTTAGCAGTTTTCGGAGGAGATGCAGGCTCGCCAGAGTCGCCACTGCTATCTATAGCCTTTGAAGTGTCGTCGGGAGGAGACATATCGGGGTTCTCCGGGTGATTTTCCCCTTCGACCGCCAATGGGCCCATTTTCCGTTGCTTTCCGTGCTTCGGCTGTGATGCCCTTGAGTATACGGGATGGAAAGGAAGTTAAGGCCTTAGGGGCTCACCTTGGGTGGATTATCCCCGTCATTCAAGGAGTGTTTGGATTCGTTAGGGGTGTCTGCAGGGCGGATATTTTCGCTTTCCCGCTGTTCTGTTACGGGTAGTTTCGCTTTCTTCGGTCTGATCTTCTCTTTCAACCCCTTCAACTTATCCATAAAACCACGGACTTCTAACATCGTGTTGGGATCCACAGACTGACGTCCGTCCAATGACCTAGATGCAACCAAGTAGAAGGTGTCAGCAACATGAGTTTTATGCCAGATCCAAGTCAAGCTCACAGAGACACTGCTCTAGGATTAGGAATAACAGCCGCATAGGTCTGTAGTACCAAAATGGCGACAAATGCGAAAGTGATCGCGCGCCTCATCATTATCAAAGTCGTTCACAAGTCGTAAAAATCGTTCAAACGTCGTCACAGTAGAGGGGGGGGATAATAGTTCGCAAGGCCTGCTCGGAACTTGTGTGTATGGGAACACTGAGGAGGGGAGACCGGCTCGTTAGTTAGTAACATGGCTGTTCACAGAAAGCGCTTATGTATGCGATAAGCGAAAAAAGGAACCAGAGCCTCAAAATTCATTGATGAAAAAAAGGCGGTGAAGGGTGGAGCGTCATGTGCATAGAGGTTGATAGGTATCGGACCACCCGCAGAACGCCCGCATTCCTGCCTAGTTCCTGCCTTCTTCTTTATTGCCTTGCTCACATATCAACAATACTATGTAGCTTTCCGCAACGCCCTTCCTTAGTATTCTCACTGACAACGTACAATGAGGGCGCTTTCAGAACTTCAGAAACTGTTGCATAGGCTCCTTCCAAGCTGATTTGAAATTGAGGAGCACGGTGGTGCACAGCACCTCGACTCCTCGATGGAGCCGCGCGCTCCTCAACGCTCAGCGTCGTGCTTTCGCAAACATACTTACGCTAATGGATGAGCAAGATTCTTCGACGTGACAGATCGAATTTGCACAGTAATTGAAGCCTTAAGACAAAGGCATGCTGTAAAATGCTGTACTGGACTTGTTGCAGTTTCAACATTGTACCTTTGACTTTTTATCTCACAAAAATAAGTATCTCACCTCGAAACGCCTTCAGAAGCCTGTGGTATATACGCCGGTCGAGACAAGTTCCGAGTGTATGGATAGGTTTTGAATGGAACCCATCCTTAATGCTCACCCCCGTTTCTGTGAATCACAATGACCAAGGAATCAATCAATGAACTAGTCCGTGAATGAGGGTTATGTGGGCTAGCACCTGCTAGCACCTGCTAGCACCCATGAGGAGATAGGAGAAACACGCGACGGGGCGCGCGACACCACCATCAACCATCACCCATCAAAGTGGCGTAACTTGCATCTGGTCCCTGGCTGTCCCTGGATGCACGGATAACAGATGTCTTACGCAGAGACGGCTGAAGCCTGATATTAATCCTGGGGACCAAATAAGTCCTACATACATATACTACATATGTATGCCATACCTGATGATCTCCACGCCTTGGTACACGAATTACTTACGTGGAATAAAAGAGTTAAAAGAAAGAAAGAAAGAAAGAAACTCGACAATTCGAAAAATGAAAGTTCTACGCGTTCCAATTGGATTAATCTAAATCTTGAGTCGAACCAAGAATACAAATACATACTACAGAAACTGGGAACAAGAAAAATAACGATCCATCGCTCTACATTCCTGAATTTGCTCGGGCGAGCACAAAAGGATATCACGATGATCGTGCAAGGAACCTGAGTAGGTCTCAACGTATTTAGCTCACGTACATGCATAGCACACCGTGAACTATTTCTCGTCAGTGGTGGGTACCCGTCGAACTGGATTAATAACTCACAAATTCGACCTAATTCTTTGATTTGCCTGGTTTCCGGAAAGATGGTGAGTTAAACGATTGCCCAGTGCCCCCATTCAAGGCATTGTTTAACACTGGATTCACAAATGGGTTCGTTAAGATCCTTTTGTCATTCTCATCTTTCCCAGTCTTTGTCTCCTTAGGCTTCGTAACCTTCTGTGGAGATGATTTCAATTTGAGCTGAGCCCTCTCCCATGCAAGTTTCTCTTTCTTCGCCATTTCCCCAGCATTTTCTGCCTTTTGAGGAGCCTTGGAATCCTTGGAATCCTTTTTTGGATTTGGAACGTTTTCCTCTTCGCGGCGTGGGGACAGGAAATGGAACTCTCGTGCTATCATCATCGTGCTCGTATGTATGACGCCTGTCGTGTTCGAACATCTTGAGAACGGACAGAGTATGAGAATATGTTACTCAACCGAAGAACGGGTTGAACGATATACGCACGGAGAGATCTCAGAGAATGCATTTAGATTAGTAGGTGTGCTTGGAGTGATGGTAGTTGTGCTCGGAATACCTGGATCTTCCACGAAGGTAGCAGAAGGAATCATTGCGCTGGGAATGGCAGCGGCGTAAACCTGGGGTGACACCAAGCTTACGACAAAAACAAGGCCAATCGCAGTAGGAGAAGCAGCGGGAAACCTGATCTTCATTTTACGAAGTCGATTGAATGATTGGGATATCCGCGATTGAAAGGTGACTCTCAGCCGCAGTGCGACTGGAATGAAAATTCGAAGAGATTATAAGAGAGGGGTTCCTCTTCTTTGAGAACTGGCAAGACCGGCTTGCAATGAGGAACCAGCTCGTGATGAAAGAAGTAAAGGAGAACAGATCACCAGGAAATCGGTACATGCTGCAGTCCAAAGATTATGTAAATGTAAAGGCTACGACGATCAGAATCTATATTTCACGATCAAGGAAATTTTCTTACCGACGGAACCTGAATGTACTTACTTACTACTCGGAGGGTTGGCGGTGGAGTCGGGGGAGTACTACTTTAGAATCAGACCTTAGGAGAGACTGTGGGAGAGCGTATGTAAGACGTACGGAGAATTGCAAGGTTTCAAGCTTATTGAGAGATTTCCTGTATGAACGACTTGCCAAAAGAGTATCAGGCTTCAAATGCACACTAGGTCACACTATACCCATACCTTTGCCTCATACATCCTGGAAGTATAGAGCTGCACCATTGAATGAGATGAGTACTTTGAGGATAGTGACAAAACCTTCAAAATTAAAGTATGTATAAAGGTGGAAAATTTGTTCGAGAAGCTGCGCCAGTAGAAGGAAATCTCCAGTGGCTTTCACACGATACATATTCTTAGTCAACGACGGACGTTCAATACTAGAACACCACATTCCACATTCAAATGATCCTCAAGCCAGATTTCTGCTGAATAAACCCAAAACGCATTGCGTTATTATGGCGCGAACAACTTACTCAGCCTTACCTCCCAGGATGCTTATTCATTCAGATATAAACCCAGCTTCTTCCTTCCTTCCTTTCACGCAATCATCATGGCTTTACTCGAACCTCTTGTCCTCTACACTGCAAAGGTAAGCGCTTTCGATATCGTTGAGGAGCCCTATATCTTGCTCTGACATTATCCACTTTTGAAGATCTGTCCTTTTGCTCACAGGGTCGAACTGGCTCTCGCTGAAACTGGCTTGAAGTCAAACAAAGATTTCGAAAGGTACGAGATCGACCTCAAGAATAAGCCGGTATGGTATCAACCCAAGATCAATCCCGCGAGTAAAGTTCGTTTTCATCGCATTTTCATCCTTGTGCGAATTCCTTAACAGCGTGTCTTCCCAGGTCCCCGCTATCGCCTATGGTGGACCCAAAGTCACAGGGGACCAACCTAGTTCCGAATCCACCAAACTAGCCGAATCCCTTGTCCTCCTCGAATTCGTTGCCGATCTGTTCCCGAACAGTCATCTCCTTCCTAAAGACCCCGTGCTTCGAGCTAAAGCGCGGTTCTTCATAGACGCGTTCGCAAATAAATTCGCTCCTGCTAGCTTTGCCTTCCAAGGTGGCAAATCTACCAACGGCGCGGAAGGCATTTTTTCCGCTATCGAGCAGCTCCAGGATCTCATGCCCCCCGAAGGTTTGGCGATCGGTGATGGTAAAGATTTTACGATTGCCGATGCTGCTGTGGTTCCATTCTTTGCAAGGATGGAGGTCTCTCTGAAAAATGATTTTGGAGTGTATCCTGAGGGCGAAGGGAAGAAAGCTTGGGAGACATTGCAGACGGATGGGAGATTCGCGAGGTGGAGAAAGTACTGGGAGACAGTCAAGGCAAGGGAGTCGTTCAAAACTACGTTTGATGAGGTACGCAAGAATAATATTTCACCGTCTTTAGAAACTCACGATTGATTTATAGGATTATTTGACCAAGCAGTACTCTACTCGCTGGACTAGAGCCTGAAAGGAATTATATTGTGGAGGAAATATTGACCAGACTGCAATCAACATTTACAGAATCAAAGTATCAAGCATGTACTACTAACTAACTGAACGAAATGCGTATCTCAGCTTTATGCGAATTGAACCATTTTCCGAATGTTGATCATGCTTCGTCATGAATGATGTTCCATGCTTTCGTCACAGCATCTTTCTCTGAAATTCAAAATACTCGAAGGTGCCTAACATGTCAGTTCTCTCTCTCTCTCTCTTTCCAACTCATTAGAGAGCTCATCAATCCCTCCGCTATAAATCATGTTTAGTCCGAAACAAAGTAACCACGCACTGGCAAGGCTGGTCAAGTTATCAGAGCTTAACAATAATCTGAACGGGCAGTCAGCAAGCCAGACAAAAGAAATACTTGGTTGCACGCGCCCACGTGAGGATTTGGCTTGGACGTTCCATTCTCGACGAACAATGAGCTACAGTCACGAGCGAAGATCAATAAACCCCACTCCAAGCAAACATCTCTCTTCCCTCGACTTCCATCTTCAACACTCTGACCATTGTAGCAGATTGTCGTCTCAGCTTCAACCACCTTGACTTAATCTCAAATTCGTTTCTGCGATCATGTACAGACATTCTGGTGGACCCGATGTGAGTGGAATGTCTTCTGGCTTATGATTTTACTCAATGAATTTATCTAGCCCTCTTATTTCGCCGAATTTTTGGCGGGGAACCCTCAGAGCTACGACCATCCATTGGCTTTTCCTCAACAAGGAGGCGTCGGTGGTGACGACTGGTACATCTCTTCTCCCAATCTACTTCACAGTATTTCCGCATGCTGACCACCAACTTTCTTTTGTAGGCAGCACCCTGATCATCAACTGATGATAGACCCTCAATTATCACAATCAGATCCACAGCTCTATCTTCCACCGACCCTTCCACTCCAAGGACCCCCGATCGGTCCTACAGCCTATATGACATTGGGATCTGAATACCCACACGCTGATTTCATCAACTCCTCCTTCGCACCCGAGAGCAACATCATAGGATTACCATCCTTAGATCACTCTCTTCCACATTCAACCAACTCTCCTTCAGCATTCCCTATCAATGTCGAATTTCCGTCCTCAAATTACTCCCTTCCGCATTCAACCAACTCTGCTTCAGCATTCCCTATCAATGTCGAATTTCCGTCCTCAAATCACTCCCTTCCGCATTCAACCAACTCTGCTTCAGCATTCCCTATCAATGTCGAATTTCCGTCCTCAAATCACTCTCTTCCGCATTCAGCCAACTCTACTTCACCATTTCCTAAAGATTATGGGATGTTCTACGCCACAGCGACCGTGCCTCAGCACCCATATGACCCTTCCTTAATCAACGATCATTCTCAGCAGGCTATGTACTCTGTACCAATTGCCTTACCCTATCCAATCGTATCAGATGTTGGTCTTGGATTCCGACACATGCCTTTCCCCCGGCGCCGCCTCTCATGTTCCTCAACACTCACTTCCGTCGAAGGTAGTGTTTTTAAACGGAATACTACATTTGCTCAGCGTAGTGCGATGAGACATATTTCCAATGATCTCACTGGGGAGCCTCAAGCTCAACCCTCCGGCTCCAGGCCTACCACTAACAATCACGATGGACAATCGTCCTCCTCACCCTCAGCCAGTACGCCGTCCATATCTGCATCTGGTGATCGAGTTGCGTCCAGCGTTCCACATGATGCAACCAACAATAGTGCTGCAGGGTCGTTGATGCCAGAGCGTAACGGTAGGACTACGTCTCAACGAAACTCGACTCCCTATACGACTCAAAAGCGAGCAGCCAAATGCACCAGACGCGCACCCGAGCCTGAGTTTGTCGACGTACGAAAATACAACAGGGAATTATGCAAATGGCGAATGTCTTCTGGCTTCGAGTGTCAACATGATTTCGGGCATGACAACAGGAAGTCTGTCTCTGCGCATGCCCTTTCTCACCGTGCCGACGCCAAGGAAGAAGAGGAATTGAATGGCAGGATTCCCCAGAAAGGCAATTTCGTCTGTCGATGGACTGGTTGTGGCTCCGGAGACAAGGGCATGGCGGAAGATGCGTTTGCTAGGCACTTCGTTCATCATCACTCGCCAATAAGGACGCTTTGTCTGAGGTGTGGACAAGTTTTAGCCAGAGTTGACTGTCAGAAGCGACATAGGGAGACTTGCTGCCTAAACAACTCGTTGAAGAAGCCCGAGTTGAAAAAACAGGCTTACGCTACACATGCAGTTATTGATTAGAGGCAGACACTCTATTTGTATTTTTTTCTCCGTCTACTCCTTTTTTTATCTGTTTGTCAGGCCATACCCACATATACTAGCGATACCTTCAACCTTCCATCCGCTCTCGCGATACAATACTCCATTCCGAAAGCTCATTCATGTAGTATAAATCTCTTATCTCTTATCGACGATGATTCCCCGTTCGATTCAAGTCTTTCCATATCTGCATCTGTAAATCTGATCTCACACATATACATACAATTTATTACATGGGTCCATTTTATAAAGCATTCTGTGCCCGAAACTTTCGTTTGAACTTTAAATCAAGTTAAGGGGTTTTCAGGTTAGCATGGTCAAAGCGAGTGTTATTTCAACATCCGATTTTTCCACGTCCTCGTCATTTCGGTCGGAGATTTATCGTTAATGTGTACAGCTAAGCGTGCACATTGAAGAACTCTCGAGAGATGGTAGTTTAATCTAGAAACGACTTCGAGGTTCAAATTCGTCTCTTCCTAAGCTCTCTCTAAGTTCTTAGCGATGGTGACGGCTTCTCGGGTAGTTGAGAAAAAGAACGCAATACAGCATGCATCATGACTCGTCGTAACTTGGACTAGCGGAGCACCCAGCTACAATGAACTCCTAAGCGCAAAAGAATTTGACCACATTGGATGCTGAGGGGGTCAATGAATGGTTCAAAAGTGAATTCGTGCTCATAAACAGGCAAGATGGCTCTGGAAAAGTCAAGATGCCGCAGAAAAATCTCCGGACCCTCCAGACTTGAACATATTTTGTCTGAGTGAATCCAGTATCATAGGAGGTACTTGTCAAGTACTATGACCCATACGCTTGACAAATTGACTCCTCTCTTTTGAGGTCATGCATTTCTCACTAGAGTGTTGATTCTTGTATCTTTGCCGATCACTAACGACAAGTATGGTATCCGGCAGGCATCGACCAGAAAAACTGATCAAGTTCAAATAAAATAAAGTGGTCAAAGCGTATCTTACGAAGCGTTTTAGATACAACTCCGATTTCGTACATATAAGCATACTCCTCATCTTCGAGAGTGTTCCTAGCATGATAATGTACGATTATGTCTACAGAGACACAGGAGCACAGCCAATGGAAATTAATCCACCTATTCAACAAAATACATCAGAAGAACAGCATATAATTCGAGGAGTGCGATCATACCGTGGCTGTTATCCTCACAACAGACCGCCTCAGCGGAGCTGTAAAAAGAGCTGAATACATGGCGCGGATTATAGTATATTAAAGCTTACCAGCTGCCTTCAGAGGTACCAATGACAGTGATTGGAGTGCAGGTGAGGCCAACATCGACGGTCAAATCTTGAAGCACAATGCCGAGAAGACCAAGGATGCTCGCTGCAGCGCTGCTGGAAGCAGGTTCAACAGTGTTGCAACACTGGATAGGCCCGGTGGTGCAACTGCTCGCTGGCTCATTGCGAGTAGTGGGCGTGGCGACCGCAAGAATAGCAAGAGCAGCAGGGACGAAGGCGAGTTTAAGTTGCATAGCAAATATGAGAGTAAAAGTAGAGCTGCAACAACAATTGCTAGTGGTTCGATAGAATGTTTTGCAGTAAATATGGAGAGCCTTTATGTTTTTTGAATGAATTGAAGGCAATTATTGCGTAGGTCAGTAAAAAGGCTATCTCATTTATGACGATTCCAAATCGTCTGTAGCAAGTCCAGTCAGGAGCACAGTGATTTTAGATTAAATAACTTTGACAAATCCTACCGCATGTGGGTTTTTCTGGATTGATATTTCATAAGGACTTTGTGAACAATTGCCAGTGATTTAAAGAGATTTCGTGAATGAAGGTCGGAGGGACCTGTCGGAGTTTAGTCAATGACAAAGTTTCTGACAAAAGTAAGATTCGAGAAGATCCGACACCTTGATTTAGACAAGCGTGTTGTAGCCTATTGTAGAGGAATTGTTAAGTTCCCGAAAATTCTTCCGACGACGGTCATACGTAGCTCTTGGGGCATGTCATCTACTTCATAGCCCACAATTCATGCTATAACGATTTTTGCAACTCGCCAAGCCTAATGACCCTCATGATCAAGGTACAACATCACAATGCAGCATACCCACTACTTCAAGTTTTCATCGCGTATTGAATGTAATTTTCTAAGAAAGCATGCTTGTCAAATTCAAGTTGAGAGTTATCCAAGGGCCTGTGTGTCGGGACTCGGAAAAGGGGCTTTCCATTCAAAATGCCTGATCAACAAACAATTTCAATCATTGCACGTCAAGGAGTCACTGGCGTGTGTGAGCATCCAAGTCGCGGTATCTGAGGTTTTCATCTCAAACAGCACTACGTCGAGGTGGTCGATTACCGCGGGATCCCGTCATAGAAGCCTCATCCGTCACTTGAAAGCATGCTCCGAGTTAACCCCCCACCGATCGAGGTAATGATAAGGCGGACCGACATAAGTATAGGGTATCATGCCGCATAATACCCTATATGTCGGTCCGCCTTATTGGGCCACTTACACCAGAAGCGAAGTTGAGCGAGTTCAGAAAATTGAGGAATGAAAGCTCAAAGATGAATAAAATAAATCGACAGGGATTTTAATCCATACACACTGGTGGCACAGAGAGGTATGGATCACAAGGGAAGAGGAAATCTGAACGAGGGGATTTGAAGAGGGCGTGGGCAATATCATAGAACGGCGCCTGAGCTAAAGAGAGGTCACTCTTCAACTCTCAAAGATTTGCGCTATCCGGCGCGTACCTATGTCAACTCAATCGGCCTTCAGATTTTCGTTCACAGAAGAATCTCAGACATAAGATACACAGCAGTGATGGATTGCAGTGGAAGCAGAGTAAAAGTTGGCAAACAATCCATGGTGGCGAAAATCAATGATTGCTCGAACCGAAACTGGTCAAAGCGCATCGTACGAAGATTCATTCTGGGGATTTAAAAGTTCTACTGCATATATTGGGTTTACGATTCGAGATTTTCATACAGTCCAAAACTAATCAGTAATAGCCATCATCAAGCTTTCGCGCATTCTCCCCGCACAAAGATTTGGCGAAGGATTCAGAGAGTGACCGGAAGACAACCAAGGGAAATGAGTGTACCTGACACAGAAAAATCAGAAAGCCCGAGCTGATCAGTTCAAAAGACATTACCGTGGCTGTTATCGTCACAGCAGACGGCTTGAGCCGAGCTATGAAATGCGATGAGCGGCATATCTTGAGATATAGAACATACAGAAGCTTACCAGCTGCTACCGGAAACACCGACGCCAGTGATGGGAGAGCAAGTAAGACCGACAAGAGCGTTCACATCTTGGACAACAATGCCAAGAACCCCGAGGAGTGCAGCTGCACTAGCGCTGTTGGCTGACTCGACAGTATTGCAGCACTGGATAGGACCAGTTGTGCAGCTGCTGGCCGGCTCATTGCGAGGAGCAGGTGTGGCGACCGCAAGAGTAGCAAGAGCGGCGGAGACAAAAGCGAGTTTGAACTGCATAGTGAGTATAGGAAGAGTAGTACTTGAACGACGATTGTTGGTTATTCGAGTGAGGAAATCACTCCAGTTCTGAGAGCTTTTGTACTTGCCAGCTCAAGGAACAACTGCGTAGGTCAAGGGTATACCATATTTCGATGACGCTGTTTTTCTGTTGCGGACGCAGTTGTCAACTAGACGTTGGATATCCGACAATCTTTCCAGCGCTGTGGAGCTCTTGTGAGACGATTTTGCCTTCAGGTTGGAACTGTAGCTGGCGCTGTGCAAGCTGAACTCGGACAAGTGAATTTCAGTTCATTTTTATCAACTGGTCCACTCGAATCCAATTCTATTTGTGGGCAATGTTAGATTTCGAGCAACGAGTTGACGATACTCATCCGATGGCATGGATTACGCATGAGAGCTAGTCATGCGATCAGCAGTAGTCTTTAACGGCCTCTATACAGACCTGGGGATGAATTTTTGTCTCCTTATGGGACTCGAACTCGAGATGAAATGGAGATGAAAACTTCCGAAAATGCACGCCTCCGCGGTATACAAAATTCCTGAGCGATTCTGATTGAACAGTGTTTTAAACAATATATATATATAGGTTTTACAAAATTAAAACAGACCTCATGTCAAGGATGTCACCGTGTGTCGCGGTATAACAGGCTTCTCCCTCTTGGCCGTTTTTGGTATCTCAGTTAGTAAAGGACGCCGGAATGTAGGACAAGACCGGATTGATCGTCATTAGACCCCGAGGCTACTCACCCTCCAGAGTCCTTATTCTCGACAAGATCTTGTGCGGATGTACTGACTTGAAGGCATTTTAGTGCTGTTCCTAGTGCTGTTTCTAGTGCTGCTGCCGGAAGACTTTCAGAAATCCATTCGCAGCGTTAAAGGTCTGAAGTGAGTCGGCGATCAAGCAAGATGAAATGCTCCAGAACAGGGATCATGATTGAAGATGCATCACACACCTACGGGTACTAGGAACTTACTTGAAGTGTTTCTAATGATAAATGCGCATAGGCCGTTGTGAAATCAAGCGGAGCGCATTCGATGGGCTCCCCAACTGGAATCCATACATGGCGATAGACTTCAAGTTGGTGGCGAATTGAAAGAAAGTTCAGTGCACAGTCAACTTCAGAGGCGGTTCTCTTTGAATCTCTGCCTTTCCATATCCACACGCAGATGCTTTGACTGCGGGTTCAATATGACTTGTGATATCTGTTAGACGTACTACCCAACTCCTTTCACCCGACAGCCAAGACGGTAGATGATCATGATTACTGTGAACATTGATTGATTAGGGCTCGCAACTAATTTTTTATGGTACATACTTCACGCGATGAATCAACCAGCTGTAAGGCGCCTCTCCTTCTTCAATCTTGACGGTCCAAGTGGCGAGCATTATCCCGGCAGGTGAAGGTGAGGAATTTTTCACACACCCTAGAATCACGATCACGTGCAACACCTTAGGGGCAACGACGCGCTCCAGCGATTGTTTTCCAAATTTCACAATCTAATATATGCCGTGCTCATGAGTGAGCATGACGTAGGATATGTACGTATCGAATGTACATAGAGTAGTACTTGGATTCGCTAATCAAGACTCGACGTGCTTGGAAGTAAGTAACTTGTATCCCAATCAAAGACTAAAGGGGGCACGTCCAATGGAAATAGACGGTCTGCGCTTTCGAAAAGTGAGCCGTATAGTAGCTGTTAAGCTGTGGATAGCAATTTTTGCTCACCATAGCTGTTTTTTCTTCACAGCAAACAGCTTGGGCGGCATTCTTTCGCAACCTGAAGAAGCCTACCAGCTGCTGCCTCCTGCTCCTTTAGCGGTTATGAGGCGTTCAAGACCAGTTTCAGAGCCCAAGTTCTGAAGAACAGGTCCGAGTAGTAACAGGATTGCCGCAGGACTGGCGCTCGAAGCAGGCTCAACGAAGTTGTGACACTGGATGGGTTCACTACTAGAGCAGCTACTAGTAGGCTCATAGCACAGAGTTGGGGTGGCAGCCGCAAGGTAAGCAGTAGAAATGGTGACAACAGTTTGCTGGACATTCATGCTGAGTGTAAACAAAGCTTAAGTTGATGCTGATGTAGGCTGGATAACTAGTGGGTAGTAATAGCTCTCCGTATGAAAGGTTTCGAGGCGAAACCCCTTGCCCAACACTTTGGATGTTTGTTTGACCGCCCTCATGGCTTTTTAAATGTCAAAGTGGAGCTCTGAGTTAAGAAACATAAGATGTAAAAAAATAGGCAACAAGGCGGACTTGATAGAAGCCGTAAACTCGTGTCATGTTTCAGAAATGTTGTGAAATATACAGAAACATCACGAAAATCCGTATAAGGAAGCAAACATAACGAACTTTACATGGTGTATCAGAGGAGTGCATAACAATTCATGTCCCAAACTTATGAAACCCAATCGCACAACTCAAATAGAACACTTCCGGGAAATAGAGTACTTACCTAGTCTATGAATGATTCCGCGGAAAAATCATGGTCGGGGACACGCGTAAACGGCACTATTGGAGATGGACCCAGGTCTGCTGGCTCATCATCGATGGTTTGAAGCGGAGATCGGCGTTCGGTAGTGTCAGCATAAGCATTCGCCAAAGCTCACTCCGTAACTCCAACTTGAAGCGGCGAGGATCCATGCACAAAACCAAGGCAACGATATCTAGCAAGCAGTACTAAGTCTGTAAAAGCAGCCCTTGTAGGTGCGTAGAGGAGCTTCGTCGATCAGAGTAATTTCAATGTTGTTGCTGGTACAGCTCTATCTTAAATTCAAGTTCGCGATACATTCTACAATGGAAATACCCAAATTCCGAGTGACTGAAGACAAAATCAGGCGTCAGTGCAGTCATTGAATAGCTGCCGGTATGGCCTGCCACGGGCTTGCTTACATTTGTTGTCAAGTTCATCTTCCTGAACCCTCGCCAAAAGGTATAAAGCAGTAAAATACATGGTTACGTAGCGTGAACCAACCCTCGAAAGTCAACATTTGGGAACGGTTCTATTCCGTGTTGCGAGATGATTGCGGATTGATAACAAAAAACCGCATTGACTGACACACACGGTGTGGTTTAGAGGACAAAGAAAACAAGCTCCGTCTATGGGCCACCTGAGAGTGTGCCTATTTACGTGAGTCTGGAAGAGTCTAGAATAACAAAATGGATGATGTCTTTCCAAAAACTCGAGGACGAGAAGTAGACGATTCCAAAATCTCAGGCACCAGTAAGACTAGTAATTTCGGTATAGTGTGTTAGAAGCATGTACGTGAATACCTGAGCACATAAGGAGTCCTTTGAAAGCAGTTTTTTTGGAGATACTTTCCACCGATACTCCATCTGTGAATTTCATTCAAGAGAAAAGCTCTTTGGCCCAAAGTTCCTGTTGATAACTTTTCCTTCATTCAAGAATCAACCATTGACTTGGATCAATTTGTGATAGCGTTCTGCCACAGTGGAGCGGTGAACACTTCAAGAGAGGTAGTCATATCGGTATGTGATCATGGGCGCGCGCAGGCTAAGTAAGTCCTAGATGAAGTTGTTCAACTACGTGATTAGTGATTGCACTGAGGCGGTGTCAAAATTGCCACGAAGCACGTGGTACATGCGCGCCATTCGGTTTCTCGGCGCACACTCTGCGCGTACGTTGGCCAGCACACCGGCTTTAGTAACGTGAGGACAGCGAAGGTCAGTCACTTGCGTCTTCATCGTTTGTATACTGACTGCTTTTGACTGGTAGTCTACAGCGCGCAAATTCGAGTCAAGATTTCGATTATAACACGCTTATGCCCGGGAGGCTTTCGCCTTTCCCTCGTTCACAGTGCTCGCATTTGGACTCGACGTTTCTCTGTAACACACAACAGGATGTCCAAGCTACTTGGAATGCCCCATCCAGCCACAAAGAGCGAGGACTCTGATCTTATTAACAATCTCCTGAAATTATCCAATAAAAACCCCAAATTGGTCAAGTCATCCGTTTATGATGCCCCCGCGGACCCAACTATCGGTGTGAGGAGCTGGAAGATGAACGAGCACAAGTACTACGATGTTCCGTCTCCGTTTCCTACGCTGGCGAGAGGTTTATTTACCACTCAAGTTGAAAGAGATCCCACTTCTCATCGAATTATCGCCAGAGGTTATGATAAGTTCTTCAACATCGGAGAAGTCCCTTGGACCACGGTACGGTTCATTTGTGACCATCACTGGAAAATTTTAACCTTACAATATAGTGGTCTTCTTTAAAAATGCACACTGCAGCTCCTTATACACTTTCGTTAAAATCGAATGGCTGTATTATCTTCATCGGCGCACTTACTCCAGAGAAACTCATCGTCACCTCTAAACATTCTATAGGACCTGTTGGACAATCGGAGAAAAGTCACGCTCAAGCTGGAGAAGAATGGCTGAGGAAGTACTTGGAAGAGAAGAGTAGAACGGAAGCTGACCTCGCAAAGACCTTATGGGACAACAACTGGACGGCTATAGCAGAAGTACGTGTGACTATTCAGTTCTGAGATGTCTTTACTAATGCTTCGGCGATAGCTTTGCGACGACTCTTTCGAGGAGCACGTCCTGGGATATCCTCCACATCTTACTGGTCTTCATCTTCACGGACTGAACACTTGTACTAAGGAGTTCAATACTCTTCCACATCACAGCATCGATGAATTCGCTGCCGAATGGGGTTTCATCAAAACAGAATCTCTCGTGTTCAAGTCTCTTGAGGAGGTCCAAAATTTCACGAATGAGGTTAGCAAAACTCAACATTGGAATGGCCAGGCCGTAGAAGGCTTTGTTGTCAGAACCCACGTCACTACGCCTCCGCCTGGGAACGAGAAAGACCGCGGAAAGACACCCTACGCGCCTGGTTCTACGTTTTTCTTCAAAGTCAAATTTGACGAACCCTATCTCATGTATCGTGACTGGCGAGAGGTCACAAAGACAATCCTGTCCGCGTATAAAAAGGGTTCGCGCGTAGCCAAAACATTAGAAAACACCATCTCTCGCCATAAGATGAAGCGTCCGGAAACCAAAGTTTACGTCCGCTGGGTCATAGGGGAGATTTTGCGCGATCCTACTCCTTTCAAGGACTTCATGAAAGGAAAAGGAATTATTGCTACGAGAGAGAAGTTTTTACAGTGGTTGGAGAGTGAAAAAGAAAAGAATGCCACTATATCGGCTGAAGATGGGATAAATGCAAACGATGAAGATGTTGAACAAAAAGGCCAACTGAAGCCACACTTTGGGAAAACTCTGATAGTTCCCGTCGCCATTCCTGGTTGCGGTAAGTTTTCTCTAGTCTGATGCATATCTCAGCTCGTTTTTGACAACCGGTGGTCCCCCATAGGTAAAACCACCGTCTCCGTCGCTCTCGCCCATATATTTGGGTTTGGACATACGCAGAGCGACGATGTGCATGTCAAAAAGCCTGCGCCCGTCTTCCTCAAAAACGTTCAAAAACTTCTTGAAAGCCACGATGTCGTGATTGCAGACAAGTAAGTCCAATTGACGGTCTAGTTGCTTTTCGAATCCAACGTGTGGCTAGGAACAATCATCTCCGACAGCACCGTACGCAATTACGAGAACTCGCCCAACAAATGCAACCCTCTGCTCGGCTTCTCGCCCTCAATTGGTGTCTCGCTTCTTATCCACAAAGTACTGTTCACCGAATTTGTGGCGACCGCGTTCTCGCACGCGGGGATAACCACCAAACTCTTAGAGCTGACGTCTCCAAGTCTCGTGCGCACGAGGACGTTGTATGGATGTTTATAACGGGAACTGAGGAGCTCGCTCCTGCAGAGGTAGATACAATCATTGACATGGATCTCGAGGAAAATTTTGTCTCTGCCGTAAATCGTGCTGTTGAAGGGATCTGCAAAGAGCTGGAATTGCCAAAGCCCTCCCCAGAAAAAATTGCGGAGGGTATCGAGAAAGCAACTGGATACAGGCCTGCTACGAAAAAGACGGATAACGAGCCAAAGCAGAAACAAAACGACAAAGATCCCAGGTACTTTGGTATCCTCCCTGAGATCAACCTCGAGCAGGTGTTGACGAAGGTTTTTGGCGAATCTTCGACGTCGTATACGATGTGGACGCATCTGAAGCAAAACAAACGAGTCGCCCAACGTCCGCACATCACACTCGTTCACAAGAAGAATCTTCCTGCAGAAAACGAACTTTGGGAACGGTGTATGAATTTACACATGTCTGAAAAACCACCAATGTTCGAATTCAAACTTCAGAGTGTCCTATGGAATGACAGGGTTATGGCTGTCGCCATTGGCGATATAAAGGTGGTTCCGGACTCTGATCCAGAGCAGAAGGGGGCGGAGTATATCTCTAATCTCGCGGAGGAGGTTAGAGACAGGTTACATATCACAGTTGGAACGAAAAATCATAACATTCAAGCCGTCGAAGCGAAAGCTCTCGTAGAGGACTGGAGACAAGGCAAGACTAATGGGGTACAAATGATAAAGATTTCCGAGGATGCTCTGGTTCGGGGCAGGATCAAGGGTTTGACTGGGTGATCAGGAATAATCTCGTCTTTTCCGTCTGTATCAAGGTACAATACAATTACTTTTTTTTCCCGTAATGACTGGTACTTGGGATAGTGCGTGAAATTTTTCAACGTTCCCTGCCTCGAGGCTGATGTAAACTCAAGAGTACGCTCACTTTTCCCTGCGC
Source organism: Lentinula detonsa (assembly GCA_027921405.1). NCBI lineage: Eukaryota > Fungi > Basidiomycota > Agaricomycetes > Agaricales > Omphalotaceae > Lentinula > Lentinula detonsa. The sequence goes on along the minus strand of JANVFU010000003.1, from coordinate 3,488,424 downwards.
TCTCTCACTCCCCTGCTTGATCTCTCCACGTACACAATAGCCTTCTTTTTTTTTCTCGACGACGCCACTGGAAGATTCGAGTTGATATCATAACCGTCCTTCATCGTTCTCCGTAGGTTTGTACGTTTCATCTATGCTTGTCACCTGTCTTCCACAAATTCAATCCGCCCGGATATCTGATAGCAGTTTTACTTCGACTGAGTTTGACTGTCAATCAAACTTTAGACAACCACACGGGCACCATGTTCCATTTTCGTTTGGTTTGATAGTAACGGTAAGCTGATCATCAGCTCAAAACATTATATTCATTTGTCAAACTTCAAAGCAGCTTCATGCCCTGGACGTCATAATCGGAATGTCTCAATCTCCTAACAAGAATAAATTCCTCACAATGGTTATGAGTACTCGATCTGGTGGAAAATATGTATGCATTTCAACCGAAAGTGAACAAAACCAATACATACCCATGCGGTGAAACCTCAATCTATTCACAACATGAAATTATCAAGTCCCCATGTTGAAAGTCCTCCCGTGCCCTTTGCTATATACATTGGCTCATTAATTGAACATGATCTTCGTAGCATTAACATGCTTTGTTTCTTGTAGCTCCACAGTACTCCACTCTCGACAGCTTGCAATACAATTTTACAGGAAGAGGGATATTTCTGTGACGTGCTTTCATGACTTGTCATTGCAAGCTCAAGCCTCAGGTTTACTCTACAGTCAGATTTACGAGGTATAAAAGGGTACAGAAATTTTCAGGAATTCCTCACTCGAATAACCAACAATCGTCGTTCAAGTACTTTTTCTACACACATCATGCAGTTCAAACTCGCTTTTGTCTCCGCCGCTCTCGCTACCCTTGCGGTCGCCACACCTGCTCCTCGTGGTGAGCCGGCCAGCAGCTGCAGCACAGGCCCCGTCCAGTGCTGCAACAGTGTTGAGTCTGCTTCCAGCAGCGCTGTCGCACCCATCCTTTCCCTTCTTGGCATTGTCCTCCAAGATTTGAATGTCGATGTCGGCCTCACCTGCACTCCCATTACTGTCATTGGTGCTTCTGGCAGCAGCTGGTAAGCTTTCGAGTATTTTGTGATGTCTGGCCATTTGTTCACAGTGTATACAGCTCTGCGCAGGCCGTCTGCTGTGATGACAACAGCCACGGTATGTCAATGCTTCTTCGTTGATGATGCTGGTCTTTTTGATTTCTGATGTTTTTTTCACAGGTGGACTCATCTCCATTGGCTGTGTTCCCGTATCTCTCTGAGCACCCGGCATGAGCTCAACGCCGTAGCAGGCATGCATCATGTACATACCTGGAAGATGGGATAGCAATTTCACTATTGTTCTATTGATGTCGAGTTTTGGATTATGGACTTCGGATTTTTACGTTTCATTTGGAAGTAGTTTGATCGTACTCGTAAACCCCATGAAAAGTTGCAGATTTTGGATTGATAAAACGTGCTTCCTGAGTGGTCGATGACTTCGGCCTTGAATGATTTTTCCTCATTTCCTAAATAAACCATCACAAAAGACGGATCTAAAGCTCATTCCAAAAAGATGTATGTAACAAAGATACATCGTTCCAGTCGGGTGCGAAAAAAAATGTGGTAGGTAATAGTCTTTATGTGTTGACATCGTAAGCATAAGGTATTTCATAACAGCGCCGTAACAAAAAAAAGGAAACTCTTTGATGCTACTCTGCTAGCCCTGACGGGTCGCCACCTGAATCAAGCAAGCTGAAGTTTGGTGAGATGACAGGCATTAGGCAAGAGAAAGGAGGCATTCACCTGTATTGCTTGATTAACGAACACTCCCCTCCGTTCTCCAGGTCGATATTGTATGAATAGAAATAACCCTCGGAAGAAATGACCATGACTTGAGGCATCGTTCTGCAATACGCCTTCATCAAGTCAAGCCGGGGAAAGATATAAAAGTACGTGCTTACCCACTCAAGGCAACCACACATCGAGCGCCACTTGTCGGGAGCCGCAAGAATGCAAAATCTCGCGACGGCTCCCACATTTCCGTTAGAGTATTTGGTAAATATCCACCCATCGAATGCGAAAGAGTTTTCGTCACTTGCAATGACCGTTTGCGCAAGCTTGATGAGACGCCTCCATTCTTTTTCTTTTCAATGAAGGCCTCATAACCCCCATCAACTCCATCTTCTACTGTATCCACAGAGTCCGACGATGGGGAAGGACTAGATAGTTTCTCATTATTGGAACCTTCTTTTCCACGAGCCAGCTTGAAAATGTGTACTGTATCGTGGGCGGAACTGACAGCCAGCAATGAAGACACCGTGTTAAAATTCATGGAGTATATCTTTGTCTCGCGGGTCCCTCTGCGAAACTGATATAGCTTTTCTGCGCCGGGAATACTCCAAACACGAATGACTGTCCCTTTGTCAGATGAGGTAGCAAGGAGAGTTCCCGTTGAATTTATTGAAAGGAATGAAATCGGTGCCTTGTGTGCTTGTATGACATTGGCGACGGTTAATGTGCGAGTGGAAAAGAGAAGAACATCCCCAGACTGTGGAGCAAAGCTGGATGATGATGAAGGTACAGAGCTTATTGCTGGTGTACCAGATGTTGATGGTGATGGAACAGGCGAAGGATACGCAAGGTAAGAGCTATCGGCAGAGGGAGATAGTGCACATATTGCTGGAAACAGGGTAAGTACAGCCAAGAAGAAATGGCCTAGTAGACTCGCCTTCCGGATTGGGCGTTGTTTCAATGACATGGAGTAATCTCATGTTTGAGATATCATAAATGTATATCTCGGTCTCCAAGACAATAACGAGAGTCTTTCGGTTCAGCTTGACGGCGAGGATTGAAGAAGGAAAAAGGAGTTCGCAGATCATGGATTGACGCTAATGAAAGAGTCAGAGAAAACTAGGATTTCAAGTATTCGAGGCGCACTTTGGTATTCACGATCTGCAGCTTCCGTGGGCTAGACTGAGGCTGATCCGCAGCGCCTACTAGCGCAATGAGAGACGTGCAAAATAGCATTTCGACGATTCCTCTTGCACCGTCATCTAGGCCTTGTATAAGTCAAACAAAAGACTAGAGAATCAAGAAGACCTTACTCATAGTATATACGCGTCCGAATGGATCACAATTAGTAATGCTGTACCCTTTTCGTGTTCCTACAGATATACATCTGCAGGTATCGGTATTGAGATGAATTCGGTAATAAGACTTGAGCGACATACGAGAAATCCTGGTTGAAATTGGCGAATAACATGTTAGAATTAGTCCGTTCAACCATGCTTCGGTGACAGTAGTAGTAGTGGTCAAAGCAGTATAATTGTTTTGTTCCTTTGATTTGCACTAACAAAGTACGTCATGCCTTGGCTCGCATAAAAATTCAGTTGTCCGCAAGCCGTTAGCTGCGACCTTTTCTTCTTTTACTTTTAGGCTGGGCTTCAATGCTTTCGAGTATTTTCTTGCGAACGTACGGGCTTTCCGTTTTCTCCGTGCTTCGGCTTAAGAAGGCTCACACAGCATAAAGTGAGCTACCCACAAGAATCATTCAGTGAAACCACAAGGCCCAGCCCTTTATGTAGATTACTCCTTTAATTGCTAGTATGTATCTAGGTGGTACTGAAGTTGACCTCGTGGACTTACCGCCCGATACTTCGTTCGAATTGAAGGGTATTGGCCTCTTGAATTTACTTCTCCATCTGCGCCGCGGTCATTCAGTTGCAACATATTTCAGAAGGCAGGAAGGTGGGATGGCAGTCATTGATCTTCTGTTTAATAATACCAGTCAATCCGGCGACCAGACAGACGGCCAAGATACGATGAGATTTATCGTATTCTATCCTGAGTCATCTAGACTTTTTACAATTTTACAATGTCAAAACTATATAGGCCCTGTTTGAGCTTGATTCAGTGTGGGTTCCCTTTGAAGGATTGAAGTGCCGAACATCTTATCGAGACTTTATTGAATCCTGTAATCTTCCCTTCGTCTTGTCAGGACTCGATCCGATTATAAAACTAGCTCTTCGTCCGATCCGTCTTCGATAAATTCAAGTCACGATGGGCCAAAATACAGGAGCCGAGCTTTCCGAGTAAGTACGTTTGAAACCTTGGGGTCTGAGCTCATGGCCATGTCCGAGCCAGAAATTCGAAGCCCACGAATTACCTTGAGGCTCCTCGGTGTAAATTCAAACATCGAAAGTCAATGTGAACAAACTGAAATTGAAGGACCGCAACTCGAAAACCAACAGCCGTTGTTCAAGTACTAACCCTACACAGGTAAGCAGTTCAAACTCGCTTTTGCCTCTGTCACTTTCACTCTCTCGCACACTGTCACTTTAAATGAAGCCAACAACCGTTGTTCAGCCACTGTCCTTTGGTCCCAAGGTAAAAACGAACTTGAATAGCTGAGAACGATGATTTTACTGACAAGTCCGACGGACAGTCAGCATGCAGCACGTAGAGGGATCATGGGGCACGCACCAAAGTCGCCTTTTCAATTGCTCGCTGTCGCTTGATGACGCGGACAAGGAAATTAAGATCCTGATGTTAACATTGCATTAAGCAGCCTTGTCGCATCCAAGGACACGCAGATTTACCTTGATTGTCCAGGCAAGAGCGCAAGAGTTCAATGTATTTTCTTTTACGAAATAACTCGACAGGGGAGTAATGGGATGGCTCAACTCGAAAACTAGACAGTATTTATACCGCCACATTCAATTGTTTGCCGTCCGAACGCGATAGGCAGCACGAATTATGAGTGGACCGGCTTCGTGCTCGTACCGTCTCTCGGTCGGCAGATGGTACTCGAAATCTAGAATCTAGATAATGAAACGTTACCAGTTTATTGGTGTCGCTAGCAGGCCCAGAGATGATCAGAATGATCGTGTTCTTTGGCCATATATTTGAGCTACGGGTGTATGCGGCAGAAGCACCCAAAAGCGACGATAAGAGTCGAATGTAGCGGCTCTTTTGACAGAATATGTAAGAATCAAACCTGTCTCATAACTCATAAAAGTGAATGAGATCGATTTTGACAACAGCCTATACTGATATTACCTGATTGTATTTTAGCTTACTCGTCACCCGGACCCTGAATGGCGCGAGCAGCTGTGTAAGAATTATACCGACGGTTTCAAGAAGGAGTTCCACACAGATCTAGGAAGGATCCTGGGGGTTCAAACAACCCCATCCACAGGCAGAAAAAGGCGATGTCAAAGCGGGAGTTATGAAGTTTGTGTTTATTTGGGTGAACAAACAGTACAACCATCACTCCCACTGATCTTTTGTTCATCCACGATATAATTTTCCTGTAATCTGATCCAAATATTCACGACATCATGAACATGGACGATGATTCCGCAGAAATAGAACTGGTGAGAGTACTTTCTGCTAGCGGTTCAGTGTCAATAATCTCGTCTTAGCTTGAACAGAATTTGAGCAAAACTCATCAGATATCTCAGAAAATGACAAGTAACCTTTGCGTTGATTGTGATTTGCTCATAACTTAACCACTCAGCTATTCTGGACAGCTTTGACACGCGCCTTGCTAGGCTCGAAAAGTCCATCCTACCGTTGTACAACTCTACTCAAATTTTGAATCGAAGAGCAAGTAGTACGTGGTGAACTCAATTCAGTCGCATGAAAAATGCCAACTTGCTGCAGACATTGAGAAAGCATTGATGAAGATCGATGAAGTAGCAAGTAATCAGGAAGGAATAGCTGCTGAAGAGGCGTTGATTCTGAGAGGGTGCGTCCTTCGCTCGATTCAAGCTACGCTGCCAAAGTGACCCATGAAATGTAGACCACAGCCAGGAGAATTTGAAGTATACAAGGATGCGCTTCAACGGCTTAACGCTTCAATCGCTTTCAAAGCGTCTGACCAGGATACCTTTGATACAGCTCGACTGATAGAAACCGGCGCAAAGAAGCTTGCTCAGCTTTATACAAAACTGGTTGCCGAAGGTTCTTCTGGTACAACGCCAGCTCCTGGTGTTGAAATTGTTAGAGCTCCCTTTCCATCGCAATTGCGCTCTACACTCCAGCCCATAGTCGCCTTCCTTCGCACATTGCCCGTTCCATCCACTCATCCATCACATCCGGCTGCTGCTGCGATTCTCACGACGCTCAAGGAGGCTCAACGTGGATACGCTGATATGCGAGGGACGTGGGGCAAGAAGTGCCTTGAGGCACACGGGAAACGCGTCGTCGATCGCGCGGACACAATGGAACCTATCGCTACAGGAAAAGAACTTGGAACATGGGTTCAATCCGTATTATCCGTCGCCCGTGAAGAATATGATCTGCTGACAGAAATGAGCACCCTGGCTAGTCCGTCACAACTCGCGTCTCACTTCGGTAACCTTCTCAACCCGCTCGCGCTTTTGATGAGCAGCATTATCACTTCACTGGTGGCTTTCTCCAAGCGATCTCTGCAAAAGTATGGATTTTTAATACTCTCCGCTTATGAGGCGCTTCTTGAACTGCAGCCGATGTGGGATGAGATTGCTGTCCTTCGGGGACCCCCTGACAATCGGAAGGAGACAAATGAGTACAAAGATGTTCTTCAGGTTGTTCGAATGGTGTGCATCAGGATGTTCCCAGAAGCCCTTGCGGACATCAAGCTATCAACAGCAGAAAGAACTGGAGACACTAGCACAGCGCTACTAGATGCTTCAGTAGAGGTGAAGTTTTGTTCTTTGAAGGCCGCGCTCTAAATTGATGTCACTTTTACAGGTTGTGCAGTTCCTTAACAACATGCAAGAGGTTCTCGTTGGCTCCGGTGATATTTTATCAGTAGTAGGTGACGGAAATTGGAAAATGGGAGAGGGCGTTGTAGTTAAAAAACAAGCAATAGTTGAAGTCAGTGCACAGACGTTATTGGAGCATTTTATTTGTATGTCCCATCTGCATTGAACCGCGCCTGATACGCCTCATGAATCTTTTTCAGACGATGTCGTTCTCACTATCATCAATACGGTCAGCCTTATCGCCCGCACCCAAAGGCGCCCGCCTTTCGATTCCTTTTTCCTGCTGAACAATATTGCCTATCTGCGCAAAAATATCTTGGAGCCCCGACAAGACTCGTTGATTGATTACCTCACAAAACCTACGCAGGACGTCCTGAACTCAAATTTCCGCACAGCAAAAGCGAGCTACCTTGACGCCAACTTTTCTCCCCTCATGCAGTCGCTTTCGGACGATCCCAAGGAGAAGGGCAAAGCCGCAACAAAGGAAAAGTTCACGAGATTCTATGACCTACTCGAGGAAGTGTTGGAGAGGCACAGGTTAGCGAAGGTATTAGAGGATGACGCAGAGAGCAGAGAGGCCATAGGGAACGATGTCATCAAGTTCCTTATTCCATCGCTCAAGGCATTCACCCAAAAGCAAAAAGAGAAGGAATTCAGTAAAAGTAAGCCTCTTTGTGGCTCTCTAGTAAATTGTTTACCTTTGCGCTAAACTTCATTTTTCCTCTCAATCCTACTACGATCCAATCATGACATTTAGATCCCCAGAAATGTAATAGTCCTCCCATTACTGTTCCCGTATTCTACTGATTGATTTCTGTTCTCAGACATTAAACTGTCCGCGGAAACGGTGGAAAGTCAGTTGAGAAGCATCTATCGATAGTGATCGCGATCGCTGTATTATGTGTTTTGGTGGTTCAGAGTACATATTTATATTTTTCTTTTCTTTTGGCTCATGTCTTCGCGAAAGCTCGAGGAACATGAGAATCTGCGGGTGCTTTCTTGCCTCGTTTTCAGCTTCACGGTGTGGAGTCCAACTTTGAGAGAGCCGGCTACTACTCTATCTTCGTCGTCAATTGACACCGTCTCGTTGGTTTATTCACCAAAAAGGCTTTTTTCAAATCATACTGATAGCTTTTTCATGTCCCTTGCCCACCAAACTGCTGGGCCGACACAAACATTTTCGAACCTAGCTTCTACTCGTACGTACAACAAGGACATGAAGATGTCTGATATGATGAAAGGAAGTTAGTATGGTATTGGCTGAACTTCATGTTCCGTTCTGCCAAGATCTGCTCTTGGTACGATTTTTCCGTTAGTATTTCAATTCTCATGTTAATACATCAATTATCCACAAGGTACGTAGAGTCATTGTCTGCTGCTCGTTCTCGTCATTCCCGGCATGGCCTTGAACAGCAAACTTGCGCCTCCGACGTCACCCCTGCTTAGTTGAGGCCTTTAGCCTGCGGATATAGGGTGTTGGTGGTCGACCGAGTATGCTCAACGATAATATTCATACGTCCTGGAACTTAGGTTCTATAAATTCCTCAGGAAAGGGGGGCATGAGCGGATTAGGGTGCTCACTATTCGAAGCCTTCTTTCCAGTGTGCTTGAGAAATTTCGACTGAATCGAGAGGCGAACATTCTAAACAAGAAAGGCAACTGAGAAGTTCTGTCAAACCGTAAGTGTATGCATTAAATTATGTTATGACTGATGTGAAATTTTCAGGCTATTAGGTGGTACGATTCAGTCGATATATTCTTCCGCGACAATACAAGTCAGCACTACCGTCACGATAGAGTGTGTCTGACACGCCGTCCTGTCAAGAATAAACCGATGACTGTATTCACCAAGAAAATTCCACCTGTTAGCTATGTTTTGTTCTATTCGTTGCACTCGGACAATTTTAGATGTGATGATTTTCAAAGGTGTGGCTGAGGCCTGGCGCTGTCCGGATCCTGATCAGACATCGTGGGCAATTCCAAGAACCAAAGGCCGCATTACGAGGATGCCTTTGACGTTCAAGGAGGAGGGAAAGTATAAAAGCAGGACAGAACGCTTTCATGTTCTTCACTCGAACAAGTAACCATCGTTCAAGTACTTCTATCATCATGCAGTTCAAACTTGCCTTTGTCACCGCTGCTCTTGCTACTCTTGCGGTCGCCACACCAACTCCTCGAACTGAGCCGGCAAGCAGTTGCAGCACTGGCCCCGTACAGTGCTGTAATAGCGTCGAATCTGCGAGCAGCAGTCCCATCGCGCTTCTCCTTGGGCTCCTTGGCATTGTCCTTCAGGACATAAACGTAAACGTCGGCCTCACCTGTTCCCCCATCACTGTCATCGGTGCTTCGGGCAGCAGTTGGTAAGCTTCCAAACTGTACGACTTCATTGCAGAGCATTCGCTGACTGTATACCTAGCTCTGCGCAGGCCGTCTGCTGTGATGACAACAGCCACGGTATGATTATCCATTTTGTTTACATCAATCCTTCTTGATTCTGATCCGTCTTGTAGGTGGACTCATTTCCATTGGCTGTGTCCCCGTCTCTCTTTAAGCGTTCAAACCTTCAAAAACTGGCGACGATGTCGTAGCAGACATCTGCGCTCGTTTACTATCGTTGGAGTTGGGGGGGTTGAGACTACACTTTCATTATTCATGTTGGCATTGCGTAGGGGTTAAATTCAGGACGATGATTCTGTATGAACCGTTGTGATTTGCTTAATATGAACTGGTCTGTTATCATAAGTGATATTGTGCGCATCAAGTCATCGGCCGCCTGGCGAAATGGCATCGCGTCTGACTACGATGAAGTGATGGTAATCAGGAGATTGCAGGTTCGACCCCTGCGGTGGTCATTTTACTCTTTTGCAAGTTCCTCGTAATCGCAGAGGTGAAAAACAACTGTACGAAAAGTTAGAGGTGGAGAGTCCACCTTCTCTACTATTCCTCAAAGTAAAACTCTGAGTCCCGGCCCCATGCGCATCCTTCTCTACTTTTTATAAACCTACACATTGTCGGATAGCGCCCAATGAGCGCTTTTATTTCGGTAGTTCTCACACACAACCACTAACGATTCAAGACGTGGGAGTGCAACCCGGACGCACAGAGGCTTGAACGACAACCGATAATTTCGAAGTGTATCGACTCCTACTCATGATACTGGATGAACAACGTGATGAGCGCGACGCTCAGAGCATCGACAACTTGGACGACCTGGACACTCTCAGCGACATTTCCTCTTCTCAATATTCTCCTTCTGAATTTTCTTCGTCAAGCTCTCTTTCTCCTGTACGATACTACCTGCGCTCTCTTCTCCTACCCATTGTCGAACGCGAATCTCATGTAATATCTCGCCTTCAAAAACGATTTCGAACTCCATTCTGGGATAAATATTTCGTTTATACCAGTTCGCTCGGGACACATACGTTCTTTATGATTTTATTGCCGGCAATGTTCTTCTTTGGGTTCAGGGATATGGGAATGGGGTTGGTCATGGTGGGTCAATGTTCACACCGCCTTCCAATCCAAGTTCTCATGGACTGTATAGGTCATGGGTGGAGGAGTTTACGCAAGTAGTATCGTGAAGGACTTGGTTTGTAGTCCGAGACCTTTGGCACCGCCCGTTACACGCTTGAGTCAGTATCCCACCCTACTGGAATATCGTATCAATCTCACTTCTTCACAGCTATAGGCAGCCATCATCTTGAATACGGTTTCCCTTCAACGCATTCCACGAATAGTGTCTCTATCGCTCTATTCTTCTGGGGATATGTCCACACACTATTTCCTGACGATTCTATCGTTTACTGGACTTGTACAATCATTCTTCTGATCTACACATTGTCCATCGTCCTAGGCAGAATCTACACTGCCATGCATTCCTTTGTCGACTGCATATTCGGAGTATTACTTGGAGCTAGCGTTTGGTGGTGTGTTACCGATATGAACATCGGGGGATTTTTGACCGGCCTCGGATTTTCCACCCGGCTTCAAATTTGGATATCCGACGCTGTGTCGGGGTCCGCAACGAACATCGGCTCCTCTTCTACTGCCACCGCATCTTTATCGTCGTTCTTCACGTCCGCAATATCCACGTTAACTCATTCCCCAGTCTCTCCGCCGCTCCTTTTAACGACCTTCTTTCTCTTACTTGTCAACCAGCACCCTCAACCAATTGATGATTGTCCATGCTTTGAAGATGCCATAGCATCTGGTGCAGTTGTCTATGGTGCCCTACTTGGCCGATGGGCCACTGCCTACTTTCATCTGCACGACCTAGTCGAGCGTGTAGGCGGACCCCAACCCATGCTAGGTGCCGGATGGGATGTTATCAACGTACACAATAATAACTCCAACGACAAACTTTGGATTCCTATTGACAGAGACTACAAAGACTATTTTCTTTTCACCCTTGTTGCCTTCGCAAAAGTTTTTCTCGGAATTTCCCTAATTTTTGTTTGGCGTCTATTCGCCAAATCGCTCTTAGGTCTTCTTCTTCCCCCGTTATTCCGACTTGTGGCGGGATTAGTCAGCGCAGCCAGAATCAAACTGGGTATGAGGTGGTTGGGGATGCCTAATCGGAGGTTTTACCTACCTGCGACAGAGTATAGAGGTCCTGTCCCGAATGGGTTCATCGGAATGGGCGAAGAGGAAGGTGAATTCCTCGGAGACAGAGATGAGTATGATCTTGGGAGGAGGATGAGGTCAATACCTTCTGTCATCGACTTGCCCTCGACTTTGAGGGTGGGTGTGGAAGTGGAAGGTGGTATCGGGAGTGGATTGATGAGGGACAGACCTCGGAATGAAAGCGGGAGTGGACGCGAAATTAAAAGCCGAGCAGGGAATGGGAGCTCAAAACTCGCTCATGAAGTGGGTGTGGACCAGGATATGGTCTACGCCCCAGATGGTCACGACGAAAAGCTGGGGAGTGGGGGCGGAATGAGAAAACACATTCATTATGATGCTGACGGTGAGCCTTCTTCTCGCACTGTTCTCTGTCGTCTCTCCTTCTTTTCTGTTCACATGTCCTGTCATGTATCTCTCTCCTGTTTTGAAAACTATTTTGGAAAGCCATCTATTTTCTCCTTTACGATATTCTCCTTATCTCTCATCCTTCGATTTTCGTTCCCTAACATCGTATTCTCATAATCCCGCGTATGCACCCGATTCTTAATGTCATAGCTTCTACAGAGACTCTCCCACGACTTTTTCGCTTTTTTCGTCTTCTTCCCTTTCGAGTTGTTGTTTTAATCCTTATTCGCCTGCTCTACAATAGTACTGACATTCTCCTTCTGTAATCAAAACTCTAGTTCTAACCAAAATTCTCGTCTACGCCGGCATCGCCATACTTTCGATTGAGGTAACACCACTTGTGTTCGAGCTGCTTGGGTGGGGAGTGTATGTTAGTCCACCGGAGGGGGTTTTAGTCCGTTCGGTGAAGTTTGCCTAGGAATCGCCGTCTGTGTCCAGGGTTTAGGATAGGTTTGATTGCGATTAGTCGCGGTCGGTTGTACGATACTGTTGCAGGCTGTGTCAAGCTCGTCCGGGCTTCCTCATTTTGGATTTGTTCAGGTTGCATGGTATACCGAGCACTAGAAAAGCAACCGGTGTTATTGTTATAGTGTACATCTATAATTTGAACTTCATGAAGATCACTTCGGGTTAAATCATTCCATTGGTATAGTATCCGACGAATAAGTATCTTCATCTGAATGATCGTTGAGACAGCCTACTTGCAATTTTGTGGACGATCTGTCCTAGAGCGTAAGAATGGTATCCTGGATCCATTCAACATATTAAAAAACATGACTCGTTACGTCTATTCATTTCAGAATTTCTACTTTTTGCCTCGCGCTCTCACGAAAAAAAACTCGATGCCCAGTTTTGTCACGGATTGATTCTTTTCCGACGCGGGAAGCATACTAGTAGTGAGCTGCCGTTGATCTGGAGGTAATGAAAGGCTCTGACAATAGGTGAACAGTACTTCGTTCGGCGGAGTTCTTGACTCGGAGAAAAGCCTCATTTAATTTTGACATAGGAGATGCTTGAGATACGGACGAGGAGCGAACCCAGAGTGAACAAGGGCGAACATTCTATAGTTTAAACCCAGTCTGAACTGAAAAGGCAATTTCTCCTTGAAGGTTTGACAAGAGCCAATGAAAATTAATTTCTGTCAATGCATTGATCGCATGGTGTTCTGGACATGCCAGCAACTTGTTGTTTATTGCCAGGTGATATGTACGCCCTACTTTGACAACTCGTGCTGTACGGCAAAATACTATCAAAGAACAAGGTGCAGACATACCATAAAGGGAGCTAGTTGTAAGCGGGTGTAAACATCTCTGGTTTCGATGATAAACTCCTTCCGCATTCCTACTAATTCATGTTCTGATTGCTTTGAAATTGACATCTTAAATGCAGCAGCCACGTCTATCATAGTGAGTACGCGACGAAAATATCATCATGTATAAAGCCTTTTTGACGGTAGTTGACAGAAGCAATTCGGAATATCGTCAGAAATATTGCCAGGAATAATAAGGGATGCTGGTTGGATCCAAGCATCCCGTTCTGTTTGGTGCAGCTCCAGTTTCAACCTGTACGCATGATTTTCTCGCTCCTCTCATTCAACTTTTGATTTCACCAGTGACAACAAATTTACGACGGGTTTATTGTGAGCCTTAATCGAAATTATATCCCTGGGGTTATGTACGTTCTGAACATCGAAGACAAGAGTAGGCAACGCACTCTGCAAACACCATCGTGGCTCGTTTAAGTGAGATAAGAAGAAGGCTTGAAGAGACTCCAGGTATAAAAGCTGGACAAAGATAAATATTATGGATTTTCTGCAACTCAAAACCGTCGTTCAAGTCCTTGCTCATACTCAGCCACTGTGCAGTTCAGGCTCCCTTTTGTCTCCGCCACTCTCGCTACTCTTGTAGTTGCTACGCCTGCGCCCCGCGTGTTTCGCTCAGCAGCTGCTCCACTGGGCCCATCTATGGCTGACAATCGTCGGGCCTGCCGCTGGTGTTCTTGACGGTCTTGGCATTGTCCTCGAAGTTCTGAGTGTCCTAATTTCGGCCCAGGTCGCTCTTCCATCACCCCCATTGGCACTTCGAGCAGCTGGTGATTTTCTTCGTTCTGTGCGGTGTGGAATGTGTTTGATGACGCTGCCTATAGCGCTGGGCAACTGGGCGGCTGCTAAGATAACAGCCGCATACTCTCCATCGATTGTGCTTCTGTCATCTTCTCCGGGCATTCCGGTGCTCGAGGGATAGTAGCGCCGAATTACACGAATCTCCACGGTCAGGGGTTTGACAGCTCTCTCGTCCAGGTTGTCGGTGATATTGAGCTGTGCCTATTAAAAAACGTTTTGGATACATAAGTATATTGAATTTTAATTTTTCCAAGTTGTGGATGCCAAGTTCTCACTTGATACTAAGTCTGAGGATGACTGCCACCTTGATCACGATGCAGTCTTACGAATGAGGTCGAATCACTCGGTCCTGGAGGCTGGCGCCCCCTCTGCCTCCCTGAAATCGGCTTTGTTTCAATTTTTTGAAAGTAGTGAAACTAGTAATCTTTCTTGTAATTCTAAGCTACAATTTCTAGTGGTTCCACAGCGGCAACGCTTCCTCAGAGAGTCCGGATTGGATGCGATTCCGGTGGTCCCGGGCCTTCAATTACTATCCGTCACTATTGCAAGTGAAATCCCCGTTTTCCATAGAGGATGTTAGAAGTGCATCAGGAAAACCTCGAGACGCTGATTATGCTAAACCTTGTTAGAATAGGTGTAGATATTGTAAAATAGGACATAATATTATGGTTTGACAGTTTGGCGAAATATAACATCAATGTGACACCCTGCCAATAGCAGTTGTCCAATTTTGTCCAATTTTCACCGATTACTTGAATATCTTCCCTTATGTTACATATATTTTGGGCAATATGTGTCAATAAATTGACCGATTCTGACTTCGATGTGCTCAAGTATGATAGCGATTGTATTAGAGAAATGACCAAGATACAAAAAGTTCAACAGCGCTGGCACATTACTACCCTCTCCATCCATCACATCAAAATCAAGGTCGGGCATTGTCGAGCTCCACGCGACATTGCACGCGTATCTCGACAGGTCCGCCACCTACCTTAGTCTAGTCCCGACAGGCAGACCTGGGTCGGACGGACACAAAGGCAGATTTCTCCAACCATGACATTGCTCAGTACCCCCAACCCGCTCAAACCATCCCAAAACAACCCGAATTCCTGTTGAAACCACCCAAGCCAATCATCAGTACCCTACCGAGAACTATGTACCCCCGCAAAAACGAACGTTGGGAGCACTGCCGAGGGACGATAATCAAAATTACTGATATAAATCTCCAGTTGAGTCGGAAGAAGCGACCAACCATCTCATAGAAGCCGGTCTCTGTGGAAAAGTAATTGTCGACCAGCAGGACTTGATGGTTCCAGCCGTTGTCTCTACCACTGCAAGCTGCATCGTGAACATTGCAATTGAGTTCTCAGAAGGGGCTTCGTCAAGTTCGAAATGAATTTGCCATTCGTTGATATCTGGAGTACCCCATCGAAATTGGGTCAAGTCATTGAAAATTCTAACTACAGAAGACCACGTACCCGTAACAGTCTCATTCCGAATGAATGTTGGACCAAATCTTGACCAATGGATGTAGTTCCAATCTACAGATTCATTACTGGAACCGATTGTAAAGTTGACACCATTGGGAAATTGAGAGGGATAATCCCAGGCACCCCAGTAGATGCGGTACTCTTGGGTTCTCAAAAGAATCAGAACTAATCCACGATCTTAGAGAAAGACTTGAGTGGCACTCACTGGCGGTGGTTGAAGGACCAGATGAGAACCGTTGACCATGCGACATAGAGAGCGAAAATGAAGGACTCACCAGCAGTCTTGTCAGGAATGCCAATGTGCCAAAGTTTCAGAACTGACTGTAGAAAGTAACCTCAGTGACGCTTGAGATCACCTGCGGACTCCGCATCCCATTTTGCTGATACGGAAGTCACCTCTCCAGCGTTTACAATGATGTATATTCCCCAAAAATACCTGTTCAAAAAGTGAAAAGGCGATATGATGTTGTTAGAAGTTGAGATTATACCAGTGGCAACCACTGTAAGTCGATACCATCCTTCCTTAACGCGAGGAATGGAGACAGACCCATCGTCTTGAGCGCAATGGTGCACAAGCTCATCACAGTCGAAAACTAAACGTCGATTTGTCAACTTACAAGATTGGTTGAAAATCCCACGCATCACGGGATCGGCTGGTTGAAGGTCAACCAAGGCATTAAGTACGTCTTAAAGGGGGATTCGGAAATTGTGGAGTATTTAGGGTAGGCTCGGATCACTTCTTTACATCCAGATTCCTGCGGCTGTGTTGCAAATTGGGAATGGACCAGTAGCTCTTGGAGGATTGCCCATCGTTCTTGTTTAATTTAGATAGTAATACTTTGCTTTCAATTCATAGTTTTATCTCTGACTGTACTAGACAAAAATACATTCAAATTATTTGTGGAATATTTCACAGTTTGGCAGCTTTTGCAAGAATATGCAATAATCCATCTCAATGTGCCACAATTTTACGGGGGTGTCAAAATTTGTCAAAACTTGTCAAAATATGAATTTCGAGGTTTTCCTGATGTGATCCCGCTATCTGGCGATTCGCGAAATATTCCCGCAGCGGGCTGGTATGAAAGATAATACCTCGCTGCCGCTATTCAGCAACTGAGTCACACTCCTTGATGTCTTGCATGCTCATGCACATTGACAGCAGTCCCCGACTATGTTCGGAAGACCCTGAGGTATGTACCGTGTCGACGGCGCCGTGGTTTGTCACCGTCACGGCGTTCTTGCAATTCGATCTCTAATGGCTTTCGAAAATGAACATGTTGGGATCTATGAAAAGCGAAATCTGAGTGCTGTAAGTCGATCTGTGAAATAATTTCAATCAAGTGCGGTTACAAGTCACTTCGAACCGATTTCAGAATCACCGCAATTAGACCAAGTCTGTAGGCTGCTCTTTCGGCGTGCATTGATTTCTTCTCATAGCATAATTGCGCATTCGAAATACAATTTCGTAACCGGATATCTGGAATCCTCTCTTGTCAAGATAATTCCAATGGACTTTGATACCGTCTGTATGTCGGAGGATGGTTGATTGTTCTGACATTAGGGCTCAGACGGTTCAAGTTCCATACAAATCGCATTGCAACTAAATATATAGACCATGGTTGATCCGTCTTAATTAAGACGGAGGTTCAGAAGGGATAAAAGCTGGGACAAAAGTTCGAATATTCCTCACTCGAACAACCAGCAGCCGTCGTTTCAGTACTCATATCTACAGCCATGCAACTCAAACTTACTTTCGTCTCTTTCGCTCTCGCTACTCTTGCGGCCGCCACACCTGCTCCTCGCGGTGAACCTGCCAGCAGCTGTTCCACTGGCCCCATCCAGTGCTGCAACACCGTTGAGCCTGCCTCTAGCGCTGGTGCAGCCGCGCTTCTGGGACTCCTCGGTATTGTCCTCCAAGATGTGAACGTTCTTGTAGGCATTACCTGCTCTCCAATTTCAGTCATTGGTATCTCGGGTAACAGCTGGTAAGCTTCTGCATGTCTCACGAGCTTGAGCCCTGGCTAACAGATTCTATAAGCTCTGCGCAGGCTGTCTGCTGCCAGGACAATAGCAACGGTAAGTTAACGTGCATTTCAAGCACTCGATATTCTTCTCGTTTCTGACTTTCATATTTATAGGTGGACTCATCTCTACCGGCTGTGTTCCCGTTACTCTTTGAGTGTCCGTCGATTCTGCATGCTCATACGCATATACGAGTAATCGGCTTCAATGCTGTACGGGCATGGGAGCCGAAGGAGCTGGTTTTGGCTTGAACTGTGGATTTGCATCGTAATAACTTCTGGTTTGGATTGATTTGTCTGTTGGAGATTATTTGCTTTCATATAAACGAGAAAAATATATATGGATTTTGTGTGAAGGAGATTCAATATGCCTACGCTTTCAATTAGCGACGAATAACTGCAACTCTCACAAGTGAAACCACCTAGGGGAAGAGATTAATCAATATATGCATCTTTGTGACACTTGCTGAGTTCGCCACTACTTTTTCTTCCCGTTTTCTCTACGTCTCCTCACAAATTTGAAAGTGTTCAATACCTTCATGATAATATCTGGACAAGTACTTACTGAGTCCTTCCGCAATGAACTTGTGCGCATGCTCTTGGACTAAGAGGTAGACTTCATCTTTCCGTCACCCGGGTTTGCAACTTCAACTTCTTAGAAAGTTTCAAGTGGCTCAACGAGGACAGACTATATCTTATGTAGACGTATCTACTTCTGTGTATAGCCTAGATAAATACCAAAACTGATATGAATATCGAAACATAAACCATACAGTAACAGAAAACCGACTTGAAACTCACATCGACTCGCTTTGTACTACTACTAGTACCGACGGCCAACTGGCCCCTTACATCGTTATCAATTTGTTTAGCAGCGGAGTCTCAATTCGACTCGGTTATCGCCTTTCAAGATTCGAGAATTCTTGTCGATGATCGTTGTTGGCACTTTCAGTAGTTGCCAGTAGTAAGCTTTTTTGACCTTTGCAATATTTACTGATTCACTGATACTGTAAGCGGCCTCTAGTCTGTATAGTACCGTGGGGTAATAGCCACGATAATGGTATGCACTCATTTCTTTCTTCTACTTCCACTATTCCCGGCCTTGATGATTGTTAGGTCATTTGGGCACTCATTTCATCCACCAGCCTCCGGCGCACTTTCCCTATGGGTGGATCAAGGAACCTTCGGTTGGTTCGTTTCATTGCTTTTTGGTATGCGCCACAGATAGTGAAGATGCAAGATGATGAGAAAATAAGGATGAAAGTGTTCCGTTGTTTACTTGACAATGGTTCCTTTATATATATCAGAACTCAACAGATCATCTAGGATCAACCTTCAACTGTTTCCCTCTTTCTTTTGATACTCCACCTCTGCTGGTCAGAGATAGTGACTACGTGCTCGCAACTTTGACATGTTCACATTGCTTCCAGTAAGTTGCCAATGCTCTGGTACTCTGTATTCACGATCGATCTCCTCCCGTCTCTGCCCATGGCACGTAGCGCCCCAACCAAGTTTTCCACAAGGGATGACGCCATCGGAGGCTCCATGAATTCCACCTCTCCTATTGAGATAAGAGCGCCCCCTGTTGGAGAGAAGTTGAATATCAAGACTCGTGGTTACTATGTATGTGGTTTCTTTGTCTCCTTAAAAACACAACTGCTCATCTGAATGCTCAAGCGAAAGTGGATGATCGACTTTTATCCTAGTGAAGTTAAACCTGAAGATGAAGCATTCTTCTTCAGTGAGTTCTATTTCATCAGTTCTGGCTTCAGCCATATCTGCAGGTAGGGTAGTCCACTCAAACTATGAACATCTTGATAGAGAACGGCTCTCTCGACAAATATCTTGGTCGAAATTTACACGATGACTGGGATCATCAGCAAAATGGGAAAAGTATGGCGGCATGGCACCATGCCCGCCATGCCCGCTCCATGCATGTATGGAGAATTGGAGGGTACATAAATGCCATGCATGCCATGTAGGTTTTTCCATGCGTGCCATGCCTCATTTGCCATGCATGCCATGCCTCATTTGCCATACCTGCCATGCCTCATTTGCCATACCTGCCATGCCTCATTTGCCATACTCACCATAGTACACACTTAGATTTGATGATTCTTAAAAACACGCCAGCAATGTGTAGAGCAGACAAAATATATTTGATTTATAGACACTACTGAAATAAAGTCTGAAAGACTTGTTTGCTATGGCAGGGATCATCTTTGGGGTGGTGCGCGCAGCTGCAGGGATCCAAGGCTTCTGTGGGGTGTAGCACGCAGGTATGCTGTTGGGCGAGTGGGTGGGGTGTAGCGAGTGGGTGAATGGCTGCAAACGAGTCCGCGTTGGACTTGTTTGCTGTTGGGCAAGTGGGTGGGGCATAGTACGTGGGCAAACGCCTGCCAGAAAACGAGTCCAATGCGGACTCGTTTTCTGTCCGGCGTGTGGGTTGGGCGTAGGGTGAACGACCGCAAACGAGTCCAAAGCGGACTCGTTTTGTCGGTCGGGCGTAGCGTGTGGGTTGGGTGTAGGGTGAACGCCAGAAAACGAGTCCAACGCGGACTCGTTTTCTGTCCGGCATGTGGGTTGGGCGTAGATGAACGACCGCAAACGAGTCCAAAGCGGACTCGTTTTGTCAGTCGGGCATAGCGTGTGGGTTGGGCGTAGGGTGAGGGTGTAGCGTGGGGGTCAGGCATAGGGTGAACGCCAGAAAATGAGTCCAACGCGGACTCGTTTTCTGTCCGGCGTGGGGGTTGGGCGTAGATGAACGACCGCAAACGAGTCCAAAGCGGACTCGTTTTGTTGGTCGGGGCGTAGCGTTAGGGCGTAGCGTGTGGGTTGGGCATAGGGTGAACGCCAGAAAACGAGTCCAACGCGGACTCGTTTTCTGTCCGGCATGTGGGTTGGGCGTAGGGTGAACGCCAGAAAACGAGTCCAACGCGGACTCGTTTTCTGTCCGGCGTGTGGGTTGGGCGTAGGGTGAACGACCGCAAACGAGTCCAAAGCGGACTCGTTTTGTCGGTCGGGCGTAGCATGTGGGTTGGGTGTAGGGTGAACGCCAGAAAACGAGTCCAACGCGGACTCGTTTTCTGTCCGGCATGTGTATTGGGCGTAGATGAACGACCGCAAACGAGTCCAAAGCGGACTCGTTTTGTTGGTCGGGCGTAGCGTGAGGGCGTAGCGTGGGGGTTGGGCGTAGGGTGAACAACAGAAAACGAGTCCGCGTTGGACTCGTTTTCTGTCCGGCGTGGGGGTTGGGCGTAGATGAACGACCGCAAACGAGTCCAAAGCGGACTCGTTTTGTTGGTCAGGCGTAGCGTGAGGGCGTAGCGTGGGGGTTGGGCGTAGGGTGAACAACAGAAAACGAGTCCGCGTTGGACTCGTTTTCTGTCCGGCATAGGGTGAACGCGTGTGGGTTGGGCGTAGGGTGAGGGACCGCAAACGAGTCCAAAGCGGACTGGTTTTGTGGGTTGGGCGTAGGGTAGCATATGGTGTAGCATATGTGTGAATGGATTTGTTTTCCGTCGGGTGAGTGGCTGGGGTGTAGCGTGTGGGTGAACGACTGCAAACGAGTCCGTTTCTGAACTCGTTTGCTACAGGGAGCTCTATGGGGTGGTGTGCGTAGCTACAAGGATCGTCAGTGAGTGGTGCGAGAGGAAAATGAGGCAAACCAGTCTATTTTGGACCTGTTTGCTGTTGGGAAAGTCCGTGGGTGCTGCGGGCATGTCCATGAATGGTTTTGGCAGGTGAAGGGCAGCAAACAAGGAATTAGAGCAGAGTCGACTTTTATGTG
This sequence comes from Lentinula detonsa, assembly GCA_027921405.1. NCBI lineage: Eukaryota > Fungi > Basidiomycota > Agaricomycetes > Agaricales > Omphalotaceae > Lentinula > Lentinula detonsa. The sequence continues at coordinate 3,467,240 of JANVFU010000003.1, read as the reverse complement.
CTCATTCTCGAGACCATCCCCAGTCAGCATCGAGGACAGGAACTAGCAGGTCTACAAACCGATCGGCCGTTGAGCTGACTGGGTGAGGTATGGAGAGTGTGCAAAATGGTAGTCAGATATAAAGGGAAGTTATTAACAAGCGCGCAAACTGAGACAACACACAACACTAATTGATTTTCGGATCAGATTATCAATCCTGTAACTGTATAGATCACATGCGCACGGCATTTTTTTCCCTTTTTGTCTTATTTTCGGCCTTCTACTTACATATGTAAACCAATTCGCAGATTATCACTCCAACAAAATTTTTGTTTGATTTTGACTGCCAATTAACTTGACTACTAGTACTTATTTACCATTGAAACTACCACTACTTAGTAAAAAAGATGAACTACTTTGTCACTGTCCCCATGTTTCCATGTTTCCATGCTCCCATACATCCATACAGAAGTCGTGTATGGAAAATTAACAAATAAGCGCCCAAAATGTGCATGGTAGCCATGCCGCCATGCCGCCCCATGCGCCCCATACTTTTGCCATTTTGCTGATGATAGCAAGGCGATCAGAGGCAAAGGAAATGTTGGCGTGTACGAATTTACAGGTTCGAAGAAGAAAAGTTACATGGGTTACCGTCCAGACGAGTTGGTGGTCAAAGTTCTTCGGCAGACCCAATTCGTGAACAATCTCTTGGCGCCAGCAGCTCGAAAACCTTTAGGTATGTGTTCTTTCAGAAACGGGGAACGCTAGCTAGGCTTGACCAACGATCGCTTTTGCTATGGTGACTCATGCTCAGATGGTAGTACTAATCCGGATCTTTCGGGGATTGTCTTGACATCCGCTGGAACGATTCCCCTCCTTCGGTGATTGCGGGTTCAACTGATTTTTTTACACGACATTTTGAAGGGTCTATGACTGTCGTATTCATCTCATCCTGGAACAAATACGGTGGTCAAACAAATCCAGAGGTTTACGTGAAACGTTGCTGGCTGAACACTCATGGCTTCTAGACGGGTTTAGTTTTAGTTTTCATTATCGCGACTTGCTCAATGTTCAAGCTTAACCCTTCTCTACAGTCAACACATTTTTTGCTCCAATGTTGATCAAGATGGCTTGCTTCCGGCCAGCTCGAGGTTCCGATTTTCGATTCTAGGAACAACATTTTCCTTTTTTTCCGACTCACTTGCGTCTCTGTCTCTTTTACTTACTGAAGAATATCCTTCCGTGATGATTTCTGGCTTTGGACCCTGTCCATGCTCGTAGTATCGTAGTACGAGACGTTGATTAAGCTTCAAGTACGAGTTCACCTGATTTTCTTCACATTTTGCCCAAGCCTTTACGACTTCGATGTTTCCACTTAGAAACTAGTATGTAGACTTAACGTGACAACATCCATAACACACTCCGAATCCGACCCGTATCTTGCCTTCTGTTTAGTTAAAGAAGAAGGAAAGCTGGCATCTCACTCGCTCTCAAAAAAAAAAAAAGTGGCGTGAGTGGGGATTTTGCGACAAGATTCGGGTTCGGAGCATTAGCATGTTTAGGCGTGAGAGTTATCGAAAGTTGAAACCATACTGGTTCTTTCGAATGCTAGAAGGAGCAGATCATGGCAAGTTGTTGTATCTCACTCTCTCTTACTCACGAATCCAACCGCGACCCGTACTCAAAGCTCGGAAGCGGAATTCTATACTATCGTCACATTCGGTTTGATTCGGTGTTAGGTAGTACTCAATTACGATATGTACCTTACTATGTAGCTGGGTGTATGCGGCAGCGCAGCGAGTCCTGGTATGTATAAACTCCCCCCTGGTATATGCTTCTGGTACGCATGACGATGGAGCTTTCAAGAAAAATATACCTCGTATGGTATAAGTCAGTACAGGATATAATGCGCATTTTGTACGGTCCCGCGTGAGATTCAAGGGGCAAGAATGCATTCTTCACTCGTCACTCAATTTTCTTTGATGACGAGTGAGGAGGCCCATGCTGATTGGATTCAAAAAAAATACTCAGAGTTGTGCTTGTCCCATGGAGCATTGTAATGTGGACGATGGTACCTTTTTGTACTGAGTGGCATGCCTTCTAATCTACAAATCCAATGCGCTCATATGCATTGATATTGATTCTTTCCCCTCCGCAACTTGAATACTTTCGATTTGCTTGTCGTTCCTTTCAATTTAGACTCAGATTCGGTCCTCTCAGGTTCCTGATCCTCCTCCTCCCCGTCTTTCTCCTCCGCTTCCGTTTCCTATCTGTTGTTCTTCTAAGTAGTCCCTCCCATGATGATGTGGATTATTTATCCCACAACAAGCGTCACGGTACCGACTAGTACTCGTATGGTACATCTTCGATTGTCGATTGTGTCAAATGGTTGACCTTCTTTCTTTCTTTCTTTCGACTTTTCAAGTCCATATTCACGAGAATACATTCAGATGTGTTATGATTTTCTTTGTGGCGCCCAAGCGTGAGCGACTCGAATTGAAGAAATCGTTGGGACTCACTGTCAGGTTGAGTTTTTTTGAGTTTATGCCCATATGGCATTTTACAGAAGTACGTCTAGATCTTTGGCTCTTAGCTCATCGCAGAATCAGAATCAGATATTTGTGGCTTGTTTTTGCCAGAATACTGCGACTGTTACTGGTAGTTTTAACAGTGTTTTGCCAGATAATCACCCAGTTCTGGAAGATAGTACAACCGCTCAGCTCGCTCGCTGAGTAACGCAATCTTATACAATTGGCCCCAAGTCGAGTATCAACTGAGTGAGCGCTTTCGTTTGTTCCGACTTCATGATTGCCGCGGCCATCTCAATTTTTGAGAAACGTAGGAGTAGTAGACTGCTCACACGCAACGGAGCTCGGGGTATAAGAACGAAATAGGAAGGGAGTAAGGAACGGGATTGGAAGTTCCACTCGGAACTTACACTGTAATGCTCATCATTAGTGGAGAAACGGAGAGTGTTCCAACGAGCATTGTACAACTGAGGATAAGCAAGTTACGTAGACGTAGGCAAGTAGCAGTGAAAGAGATTTCTGGTGAAACTTGCGAGCTATTCGTGTGCTTCGGAGTAGTGAGTTATAGGACTACATGAAGTTTGGAGGGGAATTTTCGAGATTGGAGATTTTGAACAAGATTCCGGAAGAGGATTGGCTCACTCGAGCGTTATCGCTCCAAGGCACAGATATACAGTCCTTTACATAGTAGTCCGACAACACACGTATCGCCGGTACATCACCTTCAGTAGTGATTCCTTCTACGCCACTTATAGTGGTAGTACTGAATATGTAACGGCGCCTTATTTTCCATTGTATCTATGAGTAATTTGTTAACAAGACCTGACAATAGTAGAGTATCATGGAATTGGTGAACGCACCAATGTAGGGGCAAAGTAGACAACGTGAATTTTAAGTTCACTATGGTCATCATCAGCGAGGACGGGACGATTTCACGGGAGAAGCAGTAGCGTAAGGGGTCCCAGTGAGGTGAATGTGCAAGTCGAGAAGTTCCGTAAACGTAGGTTCTTTGGAGTACTGGGCGATCCTGGGCTCGAGGCGCTCTTTAATCGCACTTTTGAAAGTCTTTGAGTGTTGAACTTGAGGGAAGGATTCAGGAAATTCTAAGGATACTAGGATTCTAGTGCGTGAAGTTTGATATGCATCAGAAGAACGGGGTCCCATTGTCCAGCGCTGGACAGCGCTAGACAAAGCTAAAAGTACTGACAGCGCGTGAGCAAAGTACCCCCCTCGCCAGCGCTGTAGAGCACTGTATTGATTCCATACAGTGCCTGACATCACTGTCCAGTATTGAATTGGCACTGTACAGCACTGTCCAGCGCTGTACAACCACCAATTCAAATTTCAAATGTGCTAGTCTCTGAGCGCGCCTTGCGATATTGACATCAAGCTGTGGAATTGTTTCAATGCCATGAGTTCAATATACAGTACTGAATTGAACATATTGAATTGACCCTGTACAGTACTAAATTGGCGCTGTATAGCACTGTCAAGAGCTGTTGAGAATTAAGTTGGCGCTGTCCAGAGATCTCCAGCTCTGTCAAGTATAAATGGCGTCCTTTTGTGCTATCAGCTCTGGGAGCAAAACCCAGGTTTTGCTGATGTGTGGGATGTTATGATTGAATCATGCATAGCACAGTGGAATTGGAATTGAAAGAAGATAGAAGACGGTAGACGGACGAGTGGCGATAGGTTGGTGGAATTTGAGGGGGAGAAATTATAGTGAGGGACCAATATACAATTGCCGATAATACGCAAAAGCCTTTCTCTTGATTTACATGTTAATTCACTCAACATGCCGGCGGCCTCCTCCATCTGAAGTTTGAGCTTCTTTCTGGGTTCTTTAAAACTCAGCCATTCTGATATTTCATGAATGATGATGGCTTCCACACGCTCTTGCACCCTATTCGACCGGAACACCCCACGCAAAAAGGAACTCTAGAATACAAAAATACAGCTTTTTTATTGATATAATAATAACAGTGATAATACAGGAACGATAGAACGATGACATATGAAGAACAAAGTCCGAGGAAGGCATGTTCAGTTATTTTCAAAGCGACGGTTGAGGAGTAAAGGTAACGATGTTGAGATTAAACTTTGGTCTGAGCTGATCGTCGAGAACGATGAGCAGAAGAGGAGGGATGATACAGAGGATGATAGATTACGCGAAATCCATCCAAGCAAGGACGACCGGAACCGGTGAGCCGCAGCTTCTTTGCTGATCGACCAATGAGAATTTGAGAAGCCGGGCGACGGGATGATGATCATCCCACGATTGACAAAGGGCGGCCGGATAAGCCGTAAGCCGTGAATTCCATTGACATTGGGATGGAATTTTGAATTCAAACAACCCCCAGAGCGCGCACTTACCGGGCTTTTACCCCAGTTTTTCCCCGCATCTCCAGGTCTTTCCTGATTTTCTTTCCGCTCTTTTCTCTGTCTCTTCCCCGCATTCAAGTTCAGAAAAGGAGTAAATTGAACAAGAGAAGAATTAACGACAATCTAGTCGTTGAATTTTAGGGAGAAGATCCAGGCTATGGCGTCCAAAGGGCTTGTACGACAAGAAGGCTTTCATCCAGACAATACCAGTGATTTAGCCTGGAGACCTACCTCTGCACTAAGTGGGATTGGGACTTCGCATGATTTAGCTGGCAGTGGAAGAGATTTTGACCAAGAGCTGGCTACGCTGATGAGCTCTGAGAGGAGTACAGCGTCTACTTCGAATTCGAATGGCGGCAACGGACCGAATAATGATTACGTTCAACGAACACATAATATCTTTGATATGGGCGTCCGACCACCGAGTTCTTCATCATCATCATCACAACCTCAGCCACACCAACAAGGCGCTCAAAGCGCTGACTCACCTCCTCGACACCCAACCTCGATACCGGCACATTTCAACTCGACCTTGCCGGCGTTGAACTCGAGTATGCGATTCGAGCCAGTGCCAGATCCGCCATCCTCATCCTCATCGTCGATGACACCAAGGGGTGAATCACCGGGATTAGGAGGATGGACTAGGCATACGCCATCTCCCCATCCTACTTCGAGTGGGAATCTCAATAACAACCCAAGTCATCCCTACGCACTCTCCCGATCTCGATCTCGTTCTCGTCCGCCTTCGGCATATCCAGGGAGTAGTGCATCACCCAGTATAATATCTTCTTCATTGGGTCCGCAGAGGACGATTAGGAGAAGAGGGAATAGCGTGTCGAGTATGACCAGTGTCAGTCCTCCGCCTTCACAACAATCTGCCCAGGCTATCGTTATCCCGAGGACTGGTCACCATCAACATAGTCAGAGTGCGAATGGTCCTGATGGTTGGTATGGACCGGGAAGTCAAGGAAGTAATACTGGGTTAGCTCTCTTCTTCTCATGTTATCGTCATCTTTTAAACAAGGTCGTACAGCGAATACACCCTTCCAACACCTGATTCACTTCACTCTCACTCTCATTCCCCTGCTTCCTTTCACGGATTCGCAAATCTCAGTTTAAACGTTTCCAATCTGAACCCAATGGGAAATATGAATACCCTCAACTCACCCAGCATGAATATCAGCTCTCCGCTTAATCAATACATCGGTCCTGGTTCTCTCAACAGTGGCATCGCTACAGGCTCGCCTATGTTCAATGGCGGCATTAACGCCGGTATGGGGATGAGCATCAGCGGAGGGATCGGGAACATCAACAACAGCTCGTTCAACGCTAATGGTCATTGGCCTTCATCTCCTAGCGCTGCGGAGCCCCAGTTCGGGTCACCGTTCGACACAGGGAGTGGTGGAAATCATAACAACCATAATCACAATCACACATTGCCCTCTGCTCATCTACATCCGCATCAACATCAGCACGAAGGACAAATACACTTTGGAGGCACCCACACCCCAACTCCAGCGTCCTTCAATTCTTCTCTCGATAGACTAGATCGTCTGGACAGGCTCAATGAGCTTGATAGGCTTGATGGATGGGGATTCCCCGGTGACACTCATAATGATAATCATCATTCTCATAACAATCAACCTCATTCTCACTCTCTTTCTCGCTCTTCTCATTCCGGCCATTCGTCTAATGGAGGGGGGATGACTCCACTTTCTTCGTCGCTGCCTACCACGAGCAACGCATTGCCTCACCCGCAGCAACTTGGAACTGGAGGTGGGAGAGGTCATAGTCATAGTGTTAGTACGGGAAGTGCTGGCACGACGACGACGAGAAGAAGTACGAAAGCTGAGAAGGCGGAGAAGGCTGCTGCGTTAGATACGTCAAGTAAGCATCTCTTTTTCACTCTTGTTCTTAGTATTCTATATCTAATTCGATTCCCCTATCTATTATCTTATAACAGCGTCGAAACACCTTTCTCCAACAGAAAAACAAGCGCTGCTAGCGAATGAGAAACGGAGGAGGAGACGGGAATCGCATAATGCGGTCGAGAGAAGGAGGAGGGATAATATCAATGAAAAGATTGGTGAACTGGCAACGTTAATTCCAGACGTGATGTTTGGGGCCGAGGGCGGTGAGTTGCTGTCGATTTTTACGATCTAGTGACTATGTTCGCCGTTCTATGTATGGCCTGCGCTCTCTCTCAAAGTCTTCTGCTTACGACACATCGCTCGTAATCTCTCGCTCTTATCTTATCTCCTTTGTTTTGTTTGTTTGTTCCTTCATACTAAATTCTCCTCTGCATTATTCCTTTATGCCACGCAGGTACCGGAACCTCCCCACCCCCAGGCCAACCAGGAGACTCCTCTTTGAACACCAACCCTCTATCACCTATATCTCCAACTTCGCCTGCATCTCCCACCTCGCCCATCCAATCTTCATCCTCCTATGGTTTCAACCTTGACCTCATGGGTCTCCCTGTCCCAGATGAGTATTTTCTGCATAATCCCACTGCCGCTACTGCCCCCGGGGGTGCGTCGGGAGGTGGCGTGGCGTTGAAGACAGAGCCGGCCGATGGCGATCACGTCCCTGTTAGTGAGGAGGGATATAATAGGAATAATGGGAGGGAAGGAAAAGGAGGGAAAGATTCCAAGGATAAAGATGGTAACAAAGACGGAGATGATGGAGGTGGAGTGGTGAAAGCGAACAAGGGGATGATTTTGAGGAAGAGTGTGGAGTATATCCGGTAAGTTAACTGTACATCTATTCAGTTGGTGTCTAATACATACTGAACAATTTCTAATCTATCCTCCTCTGTATCCTGCAGATATCTCCAGCAGCTCGTCACAGCTCAAGGCGCTCGGAATAGAGAGCTCGAAAGAGAACTGAGAGTATACCGCGACGGAACGACCGGTGGTAGTACCTCGAACAATCTCAACCCAAATTCGACGACAGATTCCAACGCCAGCGCACATTCTCATTCTCAAAGCACGATGAATGGGATGGATCAGAGTATAGGAGGAAACATGGGAGAAATGGGGTTTGGTGATATGGATGGGATGAATGACTCGATGCACAACATAAATGATATGAACCAGGGCGCCTTCGATGGTATGAACCCCATACACGGCTTCAACGGTGGTAATTTTGGAAGCTTGGGTGGATTTAATCATAGTGCAAACTTTGGTATGTGTATCCCGTTTGGTCTTCTTCCTTCGATGCTATATTCAAAACTTTGAAAAACTTTGGAATGATCTTTCTAGGTGGGATGGGTAACTCGTTTGGCGACATGGGATCTATAAACATGAATGATATGAGCGGAATGAGCAGTATAGGTAACACTAATAACAACTTATCTGGAATGTCCGGGATGGGACCTTTGAACTCGATGGGACCTATGGGTTCCATGGGCATGGGCCTCTCCATGGGTTCACCACTAAGCGACGTTGATGAAGATGAGGACGAGCATAAAGAGCTTAAAGAGGATGTCAAGGACCCACACCGAGAATTCACAGAAATCAAAGATCCTAACCAGAAGCAGCGTTCTAACCGCCCGACCGCAAAGAAACAAAACTCATCTGTCGGATCGGTGAACGAGCCCAGAATGAAACCAGACCCAGGTGCTGATACGGGTTCTGGCACAGGTGTGGGTAATACCACCGCCGTCGCTGCCTCTACGACGTCCAAAGAAAAAGATAACGGTGTAGGCTCCCTTCCTTCACCGGGTTCTTCCGAATCCTCCTCCCACTCTGCTCATTCTGTATCTGGATCGACAACTTTCCCAATGGGCAAATCTACACGTACAACGAGGTTGAGAGCTAATTCTGCGAAGAACAATGCGTCCTTGACCTCATCTTCTGCCTTTGGTAATAATAATATGAATACTTCATCGACCTCGGCGGCAAAAGACCCTCCGGGCAGTGTTGGTGGTGTTATGGAAAATCGCGGTCGAACCCGCCGCGCACGCAGAGGGTCGGACGTCGCAGGCGGCAAAGCCGGTGGGAAAGCTGAGGTTCTGGGGAACATCAGTACAAGCCCCGTCGCCAGACGACGACGAACTGTCGTTGTCAACAAGTCAAAGTCGATGAAACCAGACTCGGCGGAGGCGGAATTGGGTGATCTAGATCCAGATGTGGACATGGACGCTGCGTCTGTCAATGATTCTGCTATAGTTGACGAAGAGGAGGACGAGGAGTACAACGAGGGAGATAATGTAGATGATGACCGAGACGAGGATTATCGCGATGACGAAGAGCACAGTCCTCAAAGTATGGACAGTGCTGCCTCACGGTCTGGGTCTGGATCTCCGAAGAATGCAAGATTGGACGATGACGGGGGCTCACCTTTGGGAGGTACAGATGGAATGACCATGGAAATGGATGACGATGTGCCGATAGGGAGGAGGAGTGGGAGGAGGAACAATAGGGTAGCTGTTGGAGGAGATGGGATGTTGTTTTGAGGGGTTGACTTTTGGATTGCATCTTGCGAACTTTGAATATTTATCGTCAATGTTCACAAAGCCAGCTTAGGATTGCTCGTGCGTGCGGGCATGCTTGGGTCGAGTGTCAAACGTGGAAGGGTGTTGAGGAATGTTGTGGAGGAGATGAACCAACAGGACGATTCGTTATCGTATTGGTTGAGTTTTTGAGGAGGGTGTTGAGGGTTATTTAGTGTGGCAAGTTGCTCCTGGTGATTTTTTTTGACGAATTTATGCCCCCCTTCCTTTTGTATCTCCTACTTCTGTTTTCATCCTTTCAGTATCTTTTCCCCTCATATTCTGGAATCCTCCCTGAACCCATGACCTACATTCCCTCCTATTTCCCTGAATTGAAGCACTGCATTTACGTGCTGATCTACCAGACTCCCTTACCCTCATCCTCAACATATCATATTCGTTCAACACATGTTCCTTTTCTATGTCTGTTGTACTTTTCAGTCCCGTTCTCATATATCTTTCTCATCTTCTTCTGTTCTGTTCTATGTGCTTCAATTCGCATCACGGCTGGGGAGGGTCTGGGGAAGAGGAAGTAATGCCGCGTATGTATGGTGTGTTTGCCGACGACGACGGCGATAATGTCGAAGGCGTTGAGGGAAAGGATGGTGGATGTGAAGAGTTCAAAAGATTACGATGAGTGACGTTCATTCAACAAAAGGGCGGAAAAGAAATGACCAGACCTTGTGGTTCCCCTATGTACTTTTATATCACCTTCCCTGTCTCCGAAACTGATCTCAATTTTTCCTTTGTTGTGTATGTATGTACAAGGTTCGACCGAAAATGTGTTTTATAGTATTACTCCCTATCTAAGCGTATCTGTTCCGATTTTCCCGAGGTCATTCCAGGCTTCATTTAAGGTCATCGGAGACATAGATGACATGGAGACGAGGTCAGGTTGGGACAAAAGGCAGATAATGAGATCTCTATGAGAGGTCATGTTGACATTTTTTGGTGCAGGTCCGCGCTCAGCTGCCCCAACACAGCCTAAAATGCTTAGCACCTGTCTCGCTTGAACAGCTCAGCTGGTTGCTCAGTATCCCCAATCTTAACTTAGCTAATCCGCTGCATGACCACTTTGCAGAAGTTGATCGTATGCAGTCGACGGCGGTAGGTGATGGATCATAAGATTCATAACCCTTGGATATGTTTTCGAACAAAATCAATCGAAAAACGACGGAACCGCGACGCCAGAATAAAATCAATGTAAAGAGTGGATCGTTGTGCATGTCCTTTATTTGAAGACATACACGTACACGTCACACTTCATTCACAGAACCAGATCTTGTTCTTACGAGGGTTGAATTGCCGCAGAGAATTCGCGGACGTTGAGGGTTCTAGACTGGCAATGGAAAAGAGACCCATGAACGGGTTGATAGGTCGAACCTTTCGTGATAATTAAATTCGTTAAATTCGCAATGGAAGCTCAAGTTCTCCGAAAAGTACTCTGCAATGTAGATAGTAGTCGCTGCAGTGCGAGCCGTGCAAAGGCCGATTGATTGAACTCGACTGATGACTTTACTGACTTGTTATTGACTTGTTATTGGGATGCACGCTAGTTCCGCTAGAGGGACAAAGTCTGGCAGTGTGTTGATTCTAGTCACTCAGAGGATAGGCGAGAATTTTATTCGTCATTTCCTCGACGGTGTCCTGAATCTATATAACAGTTACTCAGGATCACTTGTTCAAAGCCAGCTGGTTTGGAGCTTTAGTCGGTGCCTCACAATCTAGCAATAGAGACCGCATATTATACCCATATCTCTTGTTCGACAAGTCGTATGCTAATGTCGGTGGCTCAAGTCAGTGCTCTGACAGGACGTTGAGCGCTCAGCGAGTCGAGCTTGCCTATTTTAGGTATTGATTAGTAAGCGACCGACTGAGTCCGCTCAGTTGAACCTGTTTGTGCATTGTACACAAATGTGGAATAAATTTAGCTTAAGATTGACAGCATTATGGGCCGTGTGTGAAATCGTCAACATTCTTGAATTCAGTATACTAGACTATTCGTAGTGAGCACTACAAAACACAGCTCAATATTCCCAACAACTCGAATGAAAAGGGTGGATAAACTTCCAGTCCATCACCTTAGTGAAGCGGTGGCGAGCGATGCTGACGTGAGTTCCGTAGCTGGTATATGATTCGAGTGCTTGTAAGCTCAAAGAGTGACAGGAAGACAACCGATGGAGATAAGTCCACCTAAGAATATCGTTAGGAGAGGAGATAAAATTCAAAAAAGGCCTAAGCATACCGTGGCTGTTGTCCTCACAGCAGACAGCCTGCGCGGAGCTGTGAACAAATCAGTTAGCACACCACGCACATTGCACGGCCGGGATCAAGAAACTTACCAGCTGCTCGAAGTACCAATGACAGTGATGGGAGAGCAAGTGAGGCCAACATCGACCGTCAGATCTTGCAGGACAATGCCGAGAAGAGCAAGAACGCCTGCTGCACTGCTGCTAGAGGCAGGCTCGACGGATTGGCAGCACTGAACGGGGCCAGTGGAACAGCTGCTGGCAGGTTCACCGCGAGGAGCAGGTGTGGCGACCGCAAGGGTAGCAAGAGCGGCAGAGACGAAGGCGAATTTGAACTGCATGATATGAAGAGGAGTACTTGAACGAAGACTGTTAACTGTTCGAGTTGGGGGAATACTAAGGATATCTTCTAGCTTTTATACATATTTCCTCATAGGCGCAACCCCTCCCCAGCTCTTTTCCTTTCCAGGAAGGCCTTGACATTGATCACACGTATGCTCGTAATGCGCGGTATACATGATGCTCAGAATGTTCACGAACCGGGCGTTATGCCTTCAATCAAGCCTCGAAAAAAAATTGTGTCGAAACATTGAGCATTGAATAGAAGAAAATGCGTACAGGTAGAATTCAATGCCCGCCAAGACACCTCTGTCTTGACAAGACAAAGGACTTAGGACAGGCTGGGTTGGAACTTGGCTATATCGTGACGATATTTCTGACGACGATATTTTTGACGATACGAGTAGTAAGTATTCGAAGGCCAAGCTTGCATTTCGAACTCAGTTTTTCTGCGGCAGTCCCCGTCTACCCTGCACGGTTGGGATTCACGGAAGAGGACTCCAGTTGCCTTTCTGGTATAAACTTTTAGAGAGCCCGCATTCTCCTGAGCCCGGGGTACCACCGATCAAACGCTGATAATTTTGAGAAAAACTAACGTAAGTAGGTAGTTCCAACTTCCAAGTCCAGAACAATACTTATAATTTATCGAAGTAAAATATTACACCCAAGAGTGTCTCTGGCTCAGGCTTAACATTGACTTCGAGCTCATCGTTCATTCATGATAAATTGCTGTTCTACCATCTCCTAATTAATTTCGTAAAAAATTTTCCATGTCATCGTCATGTGGCCATGTCAAATTTCAACGACACCGAACGAAAGAATTGCCGACTCGAACTTCATCAACAGAGCACAAAAGCAGCATCTGTTTTCCTTTTAGACAAACGGAAATCAGCTTAAGCCTCATGGGTTCCGGCTGGCTGCTTGATGGCAGTCGCAGGGAAGAAGCCGAACGGACTTGAATTGTACCAACGACGTACGTTAAAACCCGCGATTATCACACAGGAAGAAAGAAGAAAAGCTCGATGAAGGCATTAAATCAAATTATCCAGCATCATGTGGCTTGGTGTATCAGGGCCGGGTTTTCTTTGAATGTCAGTCTTGTACCACAAAACTCCGTGAAGAAGAACAGGTGAAAGACCTCGTATATTGATGCCTTGTAATATTAAATGAGTCGTAGGTTCCGTCGAGTGATATTCAATTGTTCCGCTATTGTCGTAATCTGAAGTCATCATTAACTTTTGTTTGAGCGATATAGTACTTATGGAGTCTTGCCCATGACATTTGCAGCAACATCACAAGGCAAGTTCGAGGGTGAATGCAGAGCTTAGTATGGAATGGCGGCTAACGGACTGAGGGTTAAGGCTCACATAAGCGCTGCAACATGGGTTTTTCCTGCGACTCTCGCCTTTCCTAAGTATCATCGGGAGCTACATGTAATCATTAAACCTTAACTTGGTATTGAACCCCGTAGATGCAGTTCCCTGGTGGAGAAACATGCCCCTACAACGCTCTCAAGGCGATCAGTCAATGACTCAACGTCTCTTTTAAAGCTTTGAGATGTTCGTAGCTCCCCCTAAGTCTCAATTTTCTGTCTTTCGCCCACATTGTTCTATTAGAAAGTACATGAGCTGATCCTCAGCCCTTAGTATGAGTCTGTTAGGCTTGAGTGGCGGTATGGTTGGGCACTTACCCTGGAGATGATGACGCTTGCCACTCCAAAATCTCTGGAAATGGCAAAATTCACCACGTATTAAAATTCCTTCTGAGTTCCCCTTTCCGGGCTTCATGAGAAATCGAGAACGTGAACCGTCTAAAAGTTTATACCAGCACGGCAACCTCACATGTGCAGGGTAGACGGTGGTTGTATCTGTGAGCGAAGTAGAAATTTGGGTCTGATAGCAGTTCATTGATTCTATTACAACAATTTGAACAAGAGGTCGATAGGTCCTACGAATGTTGTAAAAAATGGCATGAAATATGTGATACGAGTCCTCGTCGTAGGCGGGAAAACAGATAGCATTTAGTCGGTCCCTCTGGGATCCTCTTTCGTAGGTACATAAACAAGCATAAGGCTGCGGTGTGTACTCGAAAGTGCAGTGTGTATGTGAAATGCATGTAAATATAGTAACAATATAGAACTGAAGGAAATCAAAAAGAAATGAGAAACGTCACGGTATGCGTATGTCTATCTGAAACCAATAAGAGGATGTCCGTAGTACGTACCCTCAAACCATATTTGTTCGTGATAGCGGCCTCCACAGCTGGTCCGTATGCTCACTCCATAGTATTCTCATGAATATTGTCAGAAATACGGTCATGGCTACAACCCTGCCCCTGTCGTCCTGTCAAGACAAACGGGCTTTGAATTGTACGCATTTTCTTCTATTCAATGCTCAAATTTTTGATAGAGATTTTTGTGAGGCTTGATTGAAGGTATATCGCCCGGTTCGTGGACATTCTGGGCATCGTGTACACCGTGCTTTACGAACATATGCGTAATCAATGTCAAGGCCTTCCTAGGAAGGTAAAGAGTTGGGGAGGATGGCGCCTGTGAGGAAAAATGTATAAAAGCTAGAAGATATCCTTAGCATTCCCCCAACTCGAACAGTTAACAGTCTTCGTTCAAGTACTACTCTTCACACCATGCAGTTCAAATTCGCCTTCGTCTCTGCCGCTCTTGCTACCCTTGCGGTCGCCACACCCGCTCCTCGCGGTGAACCTGCCAGCAGTTGTTCCACTGGCCCCGTTCAGTGCTGCCAATCCGTCGAGCCTGCCTCCAGCAGCAGTGCAGCAGGCGTTCTTGCTCTTCTCGGCATTGTCCTCCAAGATCTGACGGTCGACGTCGGTCTCACTTGCTCTCCCATCACTGTTATTGGTACTTCGAGCAGCTGGTAAGTGTCTTGATCCCGGCCGTGCGGTATGTGTGTGGTATGCTCACGAAATTGTTCACAGCTCCGCGCAAGCTGTCTGCTGTGAGGACAACAGCCACGGTATGTTCAGGCCTTTCTTTGAACTTATCTCCAGTCCTAACGACTTTCTTAGGTGGACTTATCTCCATCGGTTGTGCTCCCGTCACTCTTTGAGCCCAGACCACTCGAATTTTATATCAGCTACGTCGGACAAGTTGTCGGGATTCGGGAACGGTGAACTGTGTTCTGTAGTTCACTAAAGATAGTTGATATGCCAATTTCATGAATGTTGACGCTTTCGCCTATGATAATGCTCCCAGTTATAATTCCCGACGATCTGATTGAAGCTGATTCTACTCCGTTCGAAGTGATTTACCGACCTATATCACGTTAAGTATAATGGAAGTGACCTCGACAATACCTGTCTTTTACAGGTTTCAGTTCGAAGTGCTTCAGCCTTCCACCACCAAACGAGTCTGTTACAGGCGAATCTATATATGCAAATTTCAGAAGTTGGTCATGCACGATTGGAGACACAAGGAGAATTGTTTTGACAGCGCGAAGACGTCAGAAGTTGGGGTCATTTCTCTAATTTCGATTTTTCATGCTTGCTGGAGCATCGAGAAGTTTGGTCGCGATAGATTCAAACGTACCCTTGAAGGAT
Organism: Lentinula detonsa; assembly: GCA_027921405.1. Classification (NCBI taxonomy): domain Eukaryota; kingdom Fungi; phylum Basidiomycota; class Agaricomycetes; order Agaricales; family Omphalotaceae; genus Lentinula; species Lentinula detonsa. The sequence goes on along the minus strand of JANVFU010000003.1, from coordinate 3,451,695 downwards.
TCTTCTCTGAAGGACTGGCTGGAATAAGTCTCTATCTCAGACTCTTTCCCCTATGATTAGCTGGGAAATTTGATTGTGATAAGAGATGTTCCTCAGGTATGCTGTGAAAGCTAGCGCCGGAAGAGGAAGAGGAAGAGGATGGGCCCGGCGCTGGACTAGTATCGCTGTGGGAACAACCCGAACGTTCGCGGAAGGGCGACAAGAGATGGAATTTTCAATGACCTATTCGAGACTCACATTGACATCGTATATTTTGTAGAAGAAAATACAGAAGGCTCACCGGTTCAAGGGACTACATACACAAGTGGGAGTAAGTCAAGGACCAGAACTTGGCGGAAGGAAGTGGTTTTCGAAAGGTCAAGGTTGCATGATGAGATAAATTATAATGCAAAGGATGGCGAAGTGAGGGAACGTAGCAGTGCCATCTTTGACTAGCATAGAATTCTTTTGAGGGAAGTAGGTGACTAGCAAGGTTCAGGACATGAACTTGACGAGCACATAGTTGCCTAAGGCGATCCCCCTTGCTCAATTTTGATGATCCAGTGGCCTCGACAGCGCTTAGCTTCGACAAATCGTCTCTTCTGCTTTATGATCTAGCTTCTTGCTTTTTCGACAATTTTGCGTAAAGATAAGGCAAATGATTTTTTTGAGTGTGGAGAATTTCTGCGCCGTAACGGCGTATGTCTGCCGGCTTGTTTGCCGACATATATGTCCGAACTCCGGAGTAACGTTGAGCCCCTTGTGTATGTCGGAAGGTCCCATTGGTTAACTGCTCGCAGCTCCCTCGTTCTCGTTATTCTCCCTCAAGTGCTGTTATCAAAGCTTCGAAAGCTGTGAAGGATGGGCAGAAGAAAGATAGAGATTCAACCTATAACGGTTAGTACTTACTCTTTGCCAAAGGATTTTCAGTATAAGTTTAGCCAGAATTGTGACTTGTTCTCCTTCTCCCCCTCTTTTTCCGAACGATGATTTGCGAAAGAAAACTTACCAGGAAACCTGATAGCACGAGAGAAACCGTTCAGTAACATTTTTGAAGGTGAGTGTCAGTTCACAACGTGGATTTTGTCAGGATTATTTTTGGCTACTCCTTGGCTTGGGGCGCCCTGGACTTTGGCTTGGCATTCTCGTTTTATCTCGCTCTTGGTTGCTAATTCTAAAATTATCTCTTTTACATCCTCTGTCAACTTGTGCTATCCTTCCCAAACTTCCCTCTTTCACCATGTGTTCATCGTCATCATTAACGACAATGAACACAACTACAAACACCCTTGACACTACAATGAACCTCTTCTACTGTCTGGTGAATGCCTACAACATTAAACGATTCCTGAACAAAGCGAAAGAATGGACTATTCAAAAAGGCATATGAGCTGGGTGTGCTTTGCAGCGTGGACGTTGCGGTCATCATCTTCGGTGAGTTCGTGATTCCTCTGCTCATGATCAATGGCTAATGACGGCGCTGTATCCAGACGAAAAACCTGGTCAACACGAGAAATTATACGAATATGCCTCCTCTGACGTTCGAGACATCGTCAAGCGACATATCAGGGTACCTTATGTCCTTCATCTCTTTTAGTGTATCACTTACGCATTGCCCAAGTTCTCTGGCGAGAAAGACTGTCGTGGTCCCCACGATTTTTCCGGTGGAAATGCGGCTAAACTAGATGAAGGTGAAGGCGATGACGATGATGATGACGTTGACGAGCCAAAGAATAAAGGATCAACAACGAAGAGCACTAAAGCCTTTGCTTCCCGAGATGTACCGACCCCTGCGCCTTCTCCGCCTTTACCTCTTGACGGTCGTCCGGGTTCACCCGGCCTAGACAGAGGTGGCTCTACCAAAGACCGAACAAGCAGAGGCAGATCTCCTATTCTCAACTTACGCAAACGGTCACACTCACATCTGACCGGTGATCTTCACCGTGATTCCCGTAGTCGAAGCCGTTCGCCTTCCTCTCTTGGACATCTTCCCCCGTCGTTCTTGCAGCAGCAGCAGCGAGCTGGCGTTGCCGGTTCGGGAGGATATACATCCATCTCGAATCCGCGTACCAACTCTAACCCCAATTTTGATTTGTTCGGTATAGCTTCCATTGGTACCGGAGCTGGACCTTCAGCCTCATCGTCGTCTTCTTCTGCGAATATGGATTTCAGCGGTCGAAGCTCGAATGGATTTAGCGCTTTAGGTGATCTCAGTAGCATGCGAGATCTCAGGGACATAAGAGATTTAGGCTTCGATGGTCATAGTGTTCGGGACTTGCGTGGTATCAATGACCTCCGAGACTTGCGTGGACTTGGTATGGGAAATTTTGACACTCTTCGGGATCTACGTGCTTTCAATGGGGCGCACAATCTCAACGGTATCGGTGCACTTGGAAGTGGCGGAGGGTCGATAGACCTGAACGCCTTGCGTGGCATGGACCGCATGGATGCTATCAATACTCTGCGAAGCCTCGGAGTTGATTTACGTGGTATAGGTCCAGAAGGTATGCGTGACCGCGACTTCCTGGACGTGCGTGACCCTCGCGATCCTCGAAATTTCGACCTGCGTTCTCCTGACCTTGAAAACCCTAACCTCAATTCTACACTTGGTGCACGGATGATGTATCAGCAGATGATGCTCCATCAACAACATCATCAGCAACTCATTCAAAGGCGGGAACGGTTGGCTGCATTGCAAGCTGCTCATGCTCATGGCGAGCCGATTCCACCTCATATACACTATTCTTCACACTCAGCGCACCCACATAATCTGCTACATCGACCCTCTCATTCCTCGATCCATTCGAGAGAGACTAGAGACGCAAGGGACTCTAGTGATCCAAGACACACACCAAGTTCACTTTCAAAAGACCCTTCGAAAGACCTAGACCGCCACGAGTCGAAGAGACGGACCTCATCTAGTGCAGATGTCGGTGCATCAGGTCCTTCAGCAGGAGACGGATCAGGAAAGGAAAAGGACAAGGACAGAACTAAAGATGGTGACGACATGGGTGACATTGTAGCGTTTTTGGACGCTGTGGACAATCCTTCTACCTCACATGTGCGGAGTGGGCCGAGTGTGCCTCGTCGATCTAGTTCGACGAATCAGACATTGGATTGGCCTACGAGTGTAACAGAAAAAGATGGTGGCAAGTGTTTTTTATTCATTTTTTCAAAATATCTGCATGCTTCCTGAATTTCATCTCGTTCATCTACTTGCTATCTCAGTCCTGTTATCAAACAAGATCACTGACACATGGTTTTCATCTTATAGTTCCAGGCGCATCCTCATCATCTTCACCTCCCTTCGTTTCTGAACTTAACCTCCCCGCCGGTTTATCTTCTCCTGACACCACTTGGCTAGACTTCTTGTCAAGTACACCTGCACCAAGTAGCTCACTCGGTGGCCTCAGTATAAACTCTGTACCCACTTCATGGGGTCGAGGAAATTCCACTAGTTTTGGCTCACGCATGTCCGATCCTCCTCCTGGTATGAATACGAGCATGAGCACGACGAACAATTTGCGCGGCGGAGATCCTTTTGGTAGTATAGGAAACACTACTGCGTTTGATAGGCAGATGCTTGCGGATGTCTTCAGCGGGCTTGGTGGAAATGTAATGGAAAACGATTCCGATTCTGCCTCTGGTCTTATTCCTGGTCCAGGTCACGCTGCACGAACTGATCGTACCGGAGATACATCATTCGGAGTGGTAGGTTCCTTAGCTGGGGTACATGCGATTTCTACGCTGCATAATATGCCTAATATATCGAACATATCCTCAATGCCTATATCAATCCCTCCAGATTTTGATATGGATATGAATGGCGTTGGTTTCAGCATGGACGCTATCGGCGGGAGTATGAGTATGGGTGCGAATACCAACCTGGACGCTGACGATGTTTCAAAGACGGCTGAGACATTACCTGCTTTGAAGAAACGACGGCTGGAGAAAGACAAGGACAAAGGGAAAGAGAAAGGAAAGGAGAAAGAAAAAGGAAAGGAGAAAGAGATTGTTATCCCAGCCTCACCTGCGTCCTTGACTGATGTGCAGGGTGGAGGCGGAAGGGGGGGAGGTGGTGAAAGTGAAGATGAAAGAACGAACCAGCGACCGAAGAAACAGCCAAAGGTCGCAAAGTCAAAGCCTGGTTCTGATCGCGACAAGGAGAGATCATTGCAGGCTGCGACTGGATCTGAGCGAGAGAGGGACAAGGACAAGGACAAGGAGCGATCGGGGTCCAAAATAAAATCACACAAGTCGGAGGTTGTACGCGATAAGGACAAGGACCGGGGGAAAGACAGCGGAGCGTCTGCGACAGCTTAAGAAGGATAAGGGCCTGATAAAGTGCCCTGACGGGAAGAGACAGGGTGGGGTAAGGTCATTTCGTTGACGTTTCTTTCATCATAAAGTTATAATTATGACTCTGGCGCTACTACTTATATCCTTTTTCCTCGCTGAATTGACTGTTCTGACCGTGCTTGGACTGATTGTTCTACAACTTTTCCATGTGTATCATGTATGTATAATATCTTATCGTTGTATGGTGTGTATTTCCTTTGCCTCTTATCCCGTTTACTGAGGTGCAGGTTCCAGATTCATCTGTTGCAGTGAATATAGACGTCAATCTCTCGTATAGTTGATCCTAGACTTCTTCATGATTCTACAGTGAACTTTGCGAAGGATCATTTATTTGATTCTTCTAATGTGTAATGAGGTGACTTTTTTCACAAGTGGAGAAGGGGTAAGATGCTACCTTGATTATTGTCGTTGATGACTGAAGGGAGGTCTTCTGAAGTCGAGGGAAGATTCAGTCTGCATCAGTGTATCATGGAGCACAGGGCTCGAGGTTTTATGCGTCTTGCGATTAGCGCGACGTTCGCTTTCCCCAGTCATACATTCGAAGTCGCACGTATCTTTCGTACGTTCTTTCCGAGCACGCTTCTCACTCACGGGAGGCTATAATCTAACAACAACTCGGACACATTCCTAGGTCCGAGACAGTGCATTCCCGTACTTATTGACACATTCATGGGTCAAGGATGATATGGTGTGCCATAGCTCTGGATTACAATCTGGTATGTGCTGATAAATTGATATCATCAATCGGATAATGAAGGAACAGGTTTCGAAGCATTCAACATATTTTTTGTACCCATCTCTATCCGTCTCATTCGACCATCACGCCAATAGAGACAAAATTGGTCCTGCGTACCTGTTCATGAATGTTGGTCTGAAATTATTAGTAAAGAAGGTCGTCCAAATCTGACCGGTCTTGAGCCTAGGATTCTCCATCCCATCGCTTGTTATATAGAATCGGCAAGAACCTCACTTCAAAATATACAGCGAAACTTTTATCTGTTTCTTATACAGATTGCAGTGAGTGAATTGCATCCTGTCTGACTGTCACTCAATCTTCCTTTCGACAATTGCTCCGATTCTAATCGTATTGCGCACATTCCGTATCAGTAATGAACAACAGGATATAACTAATTTCTATGAATCACTCAGCTCGGACACAATCACATTGACTCAAAACGGACAGGCCAATCACGAGATAATTAACACAATCCATCTATCCCACCCATCTTCAGGTCATATTTTTGCGTTCCCAACTTTGTACTCCGCCAAAGTGGTTTCTATAAAAAAGGTTGGAACTTAGTATCATCGTTCAATCCTGGTGACACCCCATGACACCAGTGGCCCTAAGTTGCGACCAGTTGCGATAGATTTTCCCAGCTGTTTTCAACATCGAATGATGACTGTCCCTCTATCTACGAGGTTGCGTGAATAAGTGTACTGTACGATAGCGAGGTGTGACTCGCCGCACAATCATTACCTTGGTCCCTTCTCTTGTGAATGGTCTTCGAATGGCCTTATTCATGGTGATTGAAAGGGAATTTCAGAAGCACTTATCAGCTGTTCACCAAATCCACGGGATAGCGTATTTTGTGCAATGCTCAAACACCCTCCTGTTTTTGTTGTAGACACTAGTGGAATAAATTTGTACAACTCATCAGTTGTGCGAAAAGCTTAATTTCTACCTTTTTCTTGGTTTTTGTCTTGAAATCCTCCAGACGATGTTGAGGGTCAGTAGGGGTTAATATGGTCAGTGCGATAAATGAATGTGACAAAAACCGTCACAAACACAAAAGATCCTCTCCGAGTCTGCCGCATCATCATCATCCAGTGGAAATCAGATAGATCATAGTTGGACCGGACCCATCCATATGTCGCATATCGATTCTCTCCTTCAGCTTTGAACTGTTACATGTATTTCAATAAGACTTTCAAGGAGACTTTCAAGAAGGTGATGTCTATCCATGATGAATCTTTGGCGTTATTTGATGGTGAACCGGTTGCTGTACCGAGTTTTCATATATATCATGATGTTTATGACTGTACGCGTCAATACGTATTCCAGTGGATTTCTGCCGTACAACACTACTGTCGCAGGTAGACCGGACATGGGCCTATATCAACACTCCAGTCTTAAAAGTAGCTCTGATACCATCGACTGCCTTACTCCGGGTTCGTTCAACCTGTCTTGTGAGCTACGGGATCCTTTGTTTTTTGTCTTCATACCTTCTCCAGTCTCTTCTTCTCCCGTAGATTTGGTCCAGGGTAACCGCTCAAACCATCAATCATAAACCCATTTGGAACACCTCTTCGTCTCTTGAAATTCACATTCATTCCTTCAAAGTTGAACGGAGGTGGCCTTTTTTTTTTTTGGAGAGAACAAATTCCGAATCTAGACGTACGTTTTAGCATATATAGATGCCTTCATTCGCTCTGTGCTTGCCTATTTTTTTGCTTCCCAATGATGAACACTCCTCCAGCGGATTTCGACATAATTTTTGGTGGGGGTATGTCCTTATTTATACATGCTACTACTTGCGCAAACTGAATTTCACATCCATAATGCATAGGAGGAACTGCAGCATGTGTTGCTGCAGGAAGACTGGCTGCTGCCAATCCAACCTTGCGGATCCTTGTAAGTCAATATTCTGATTCGGAGGGAGCTTTGAGCTTCATCCATTATCATAGGTTCTCGAAGCGGGTGAACACACCAAGAACGAGGATTCTCATGTACAACCTGGTCGTTACTTTGGTCACCTATCTCCAGCAAGCACCACTCTCAAATTTCACGTCGGAAAACCATCGGAGGCACTTGCAGGTCGCTCTCTGGTCATACCTTCGGGTCGCTGTATCGGAGGAGGGTCTTCCGTGAACTGTAAGCAGTATATAACAGCTTGGACTGTGGTACTGACTTATTACTTCAGTTACTATGTATACTCGTGCTTCTGCATCCGACTATGACGATTGGGAAACTCAATTCAAGAATCCAGGCTGGGGATCCCAGTACCTCCTACCTCTATTACGAAAGGTCAGCAATGTCATCCTTGGCTGTCTGGTTTTAACTGTATGGTCGAGATAGACCGAGACCTATCAAGCTCAGCCGAACCAACCAACCCATGGGTACTCTGGGCCTTTGAAAGTCTCTTGGGGTGGACATGTAACTAACGTTGCAAATCAATTCCTTGAAGTCGCAGCTGCTACAGATCATAATCGAACATATACCGAAGATGCCAACGATTTCTATGAATGTAACAAATATGGGGTACGTCAATCAGTACCACGAATTGTTTGCGATGGTTGACTGGCTACAACACTGTCTATGATCACAGAAATGGCCGAAGTACATCGATGCTCTATCTTTTTTTGGTTAAGTCTAACTCGATCCCGTTATCAGATGGATTGACGGGGAGACGGGGAAACGCTCAGACCCAGCTCACTATTACATCTACAACCAAGGGGCTAACGAGAACTTGGTTATACGGACTGGACAGCAAGTTAAGCGTGTGCTTTTTGAGTATGCTCCTCTGTAGGTCTTCACGGTCTTCGACTGCTGACATCAATTTTTAGAGGAGAGAAAGCTGTTGGATTGGAATATGTCGCCGACAGAGTCCTTCGTCCTGATGCAGATCAGGCTCCTCAGCAAGTATATGCATCTCGCTTAGTAGTCCTTTCTAGTGGTGCTTTTGGGTCCCCGGCCATACTTGAAAGGTAAAGAGTTCTGCTACTCCTGTGTATATACATCTTACCATTGTATCTGGAAATATCTATAGGTCAGGCATAGGCGCAGCCGATCTGCTTGCCAAACATGATATACCAGTCAAGGTCGATCTTCCTGCTGTAGGAGAGAATTTTCAAGGCATGCTTGGACTTTTCGTTTTGCAGTCTATTTATTGACGGGTGAGCATTAAAGACCATAATATCTGCTTTGTCCCATACCAAGCAAGCGACGAAGCGGAAACGTTTGACGCACTCATACGTGGAGACATAGCCGAAACTACTAGTAGGTATACTCTCTATATATCCCTCATGACTTCTCTCACGAAGAACATGCTGAATGACGGTATTTTTTCATAGAGAATTCTGACCTGTGGACAGAAGGAAAGGGCCTTTTAGCTGCCAAGTCAATTTGCTTTTGGGGTATATTCAGTGGCACTTTCTGACATTGGCTTATTTGTAGTGGCATGGATGCTGGAATCAAGATACGCCCGATCACAGAACAGGATTTCGCCGAACTAGGCCCAGAATTTGAAGGACGATGGAACGATTACTTTGTAAACGCGCCTGACAAGCCGGTGATTTGGTTTGGGCCGTCATCCTTGTAATTTTAAACTGTTCATGTACCTTTATGTGGTCGTACTGACTGTCCGTTTAGCCTATTGGGAGATCACACTACAGCACCAGTCCGCAGGTACTTCAGCATGGCTTACGTCAATGTAAGTGAATCAACCGTGTGTAACAAACGACTTTCTTTATCAGAGTTGACACCTAGGAATACCCTATCTCTATGGGGAGCGTGCACATATCTTCGGGTGAAGATCCTCACGCACCCAGCGACTTCAACCCAGCTTTCTTGAATCAGTACGCACTCGTACTTATTGTTTAGATGCAAAAATCTGACGACCTTGGTAACAGTCCCGCCGACCTCGCTACTTTGCGATGGGGCTACAAGAAGACGCGTGAGATTGCCCGACGAATGAAATACTACCGTGGAGAACATCTTCCTATCCATCCAAATTTCGCTGCTGGTAGCGAGGCCTTGTGTAGCGGGGAAGTTTCTGGTCCGATAACACTCGATGCACCGAGATTGAAATATACAGAAGAAGACGATAAGGCTATAGATGATTTCCATAGAAAATTCAGTATGCATATTGATTTTTTTTGTTACTTTAACCTTACGCTCACATTTCGTCAGTTCAAACTTCGTGGCATTCTGTGAGTATCAGAATGTTTCAGGCGGTGCCAGAGCGAAAATTGATTCTTGTGCTCACAGCTAGGGACATGTGCAATGAAACCTCGGGAGGAAGGAGGAGGTAAATCGTCAATACATGCCAGACAATCATCTCCCTTATCATATCTTAGTTGTGGACCCTCGGTTGAACGTTTATGGTACCACAAATTTGAAAGTTGCAGGTGATCGTCGTTTATTCCACCTCTCTCTGCTTCTCGAGTTCATGCCTTCCTTCAATCTTTCCATTCCGCGGGTCGGGTTTTGTTTTCTAGATGTGAGTTATCCATGCATCTTCCATTGATTGACAATGCTAATCATTCATTATCGATATGCAGCTCTCAATCGCTCCGGCGAACGTAGGCGCAAATACTTACAGTTCAGCTTTGACTGTCGGAGAGAAAGCTGCGGTCATAATCGCAGAGGATTTAGGATTGCAGATTGATGGAGTTGGGGCACTAGAAACTTCCGAGCAAACGATATCTGGACTTGATGAACTCGTACCAGCGCCTCCGACAAAGACCAAGCTTCCCGATGATTTTGCTGGCCTCGAAGGGATTGAGGGATTGACTATAAGCAGCATGGTCAATGACGAGTATACGAACTCAAAGCCTGCAATGATTACCGTCATGTAGAACGAACATTCTTAATGTATGTATGAGTCTGTTCATAATTCGATGGATAATGAGCGTCAAAATGCGGCCAGTCACTGGAATACCTCGTAACGATTTATTATTTATTCTCAGGTAAATACAAAGGAATATGTACAAGCAGGACCAGAATTGCAAACGACAAGTGAGAAACGTTGTAGATTTGGACAGGACAACGGAGCAACATCAACCAGGCAAACGACACAAGGAAGGGACAGGGAATGGAGAGGAAGACAAGAATATTCATCGACCCTTGGAAAAATTTATGAGTACATGGTAAGGTAAATCCAAGAAGCGACAATGAAAAAAATCAAGGAAGGAGTGGGGATTAAGATCAGGATGAGAATTACCGATCATGACGACCATGACTATCTGCACGATAGCCATGAGGGATAGGAAAATAGAAGCAAATGAGAGAGCGGGCGAAAACTTAGTCCTGAACTGTTTCGCAGGTATTTCTATGGGTGTCAACGAGAGGAAATGTATCAAATATATTTCCTGTTTTCTGGTCCTTCAACGTCCTTTCACTTTCTTACACTTTCTTGTTCTTCTCGAACCATCATCTTGTTCTTTATTATATGTTGCTCCCCTTACTTCTTTGCCAAGGTTAAACTCCTCATACTCTCCTCCAACAACAACAACGCAGTCATACTACAGCTCTTGTCACAGTCTGATGAAGAAGAAGGGGATGGTAACATCGGCGTCAAAGGCTCCCTCTTGACTGCATGCTGAACCGGCTCGTCAACATCAACGACCTTTATAACCGCCTTGCCTTCGAGAACCTTCCTAACCTTATCCGCGTCCCAAGGCTTCATATGCATATGAGCACCAGGTAAGGAGGAAGAAGACCCAGAAGAGCTTCCAGAAAACGCATCCCAGAACGCATTTCCCAGTCTGCGCATCAAAGTTTGAGAAGCCGTGCTGGCAAGCGCAGCATACATGGCATTCTGGGCTTGTTGCACCTGTTGCTGTTGTTGCTGCTTTGTCGGTACAGCCTTGGGTAAATTGAGTGACGAGTGTGTAGAAGAAGAAGCGGCGAACGATCCGCCGAAAACACTGGGGGTTGAATGTTTGCCTGCGAGGAGTGCACTGAGGGTGTTGCCCATCTTCGGTGGCGATGGCGAAGGAAGATTCGGCTTGTTCGAGTTCACAAAGTACGCTGGCTTGAGTGATGTTGTCAAGTGATACGGGTGAGACTGTTTTGCCCCAAGTTGGTGTGAAGGAAGTGTGAATGGTGATGAGGTAGATAACTCGCGCTCCAGGGCCTTGCGCTGTTGAGCATATGTAGAAGAATTGCTGTTGGAATGCGACGAGTGTTGAGGAGGTGAAGATTGGCTTGTGTGAGAAGCTTGGGATGACGAAGCGGCCATCTTCGTCCATAATTGCATACGGTATCTGGGAGTAATTAAGGGGTCAGACAATGAGACCACAAAGAGAACGAGTATATACTGACGCATCCAGAGTCTTCATCGTGAAAGGATTCGTATCAACGAATCCTTCGAACCCATTGTGAGATCCAGTACCTGGACTGGGAGTGGTTTCTTCCTGGTGGGCACCAGGAACATTCATCACAGGATTCATATTCTCTTGTAATGGTCTTGGAGAACCTTCCGGTGAACTCGATCCGTCTCTTGAGCTGGCCGCATTTGCTGCCAATACATCTCTGACCCACTGTCCGATACTCATATTGGTTCCACCAATGTTCAGGTTGGTATTAAGATCGGGCATCAGGACGGTGTGAACGGGAGTGTATCCACCACTTACACCGCCAAAGCCAAAGCCGGCCTGGGAAACACCACCCCAGAAACCTGCGGTGTTGTTGATACGAGGAGAAGTAGGAAGGTCTTTGTGGGTGTTGGGCACAAGTAGATTACTCGGGCTAGCAGTGGACGTAAACGCAGGAGGTGACACGCCAGCGGCGGCAGCGGCACGCGTAGCCAGCTCCTCGGCTGCGCTCCTTTCAGGAAGTGGCGCAGGTGGTGGAAGATTCAAATCATCTATGGTCAGGCCAGAGGAAGCTGCTGCGCTGTTCAAGTTCACATCAACGCCACGTATGGTGAGGACGGGCGACCCAGAACGAATATTTGATGACGGGGATGACGGTGACATGCCCGCTGCGCCACGACCTTGTAGTAGCGCCTTCTTGAGTGCTGCGACCTCCTGCCTGAGCGCGAGATTTTCTGATTGCGTCGAACCAAGCTCCGATCGGATGGTTTGCAAGAGACGATCGCGTTCGGCAATGTCCATCTCCAAGGTAGAGATGTACTCTGACAAAAAATGTAAGAATATCAAGTGTGACTATAGACGAACGTCCTCACCTTTTCTCCTGACTCTGAAATTTCTCGCACTGATCTTGTTCCTCAACTGCCGCTTCTCTTTGCTCGACATCCTGGCGAACACCTCTGGAGGTGGACGCCAGTCTGCCGGCAGATCATCGTCATCGTCTTTATCCTTATCATTATCGACTTTCGCATTCGAACTTGTCGAAGACGAAGGAGAGACTGCAGAGACATTCTCCTTGTTACGCGAGAGAAGGGATGTAGCAGAGGTAGACGGGAGATACGATGTAGATGCGACCGAAGAGGAAGGTGAAGGTGCAGCAAAAACGGGCAAGGGCACAGGTAGAACTGCACCCGGTACAGAAGATGTGGCAACCTTTTTGGTGATACCCCCACTCTGCACCGTTCCTTTGCGCGCTTTACCGTGTCCACCGACTTTGACGGGAGTAATTGTGACAGTCAGCTTCTCCTTTGTCAGTTCGGCAGTATCTTCTGAGGTTTTTGTAGACGAAAGGTTGAACTGTGACCGAGTCTTATCGTCATCTATGATAGGAACAGCGGCATGTTCCGTTTTTTCCTCTTCATCCTCGTTGTCATCAAAATCAGATTTGGCATGAGTCGATGGTGAGTCGACAAGCTGAGGGTCAATAGCCATTGCCGTTGAGCCCGCAGCGGAGCCAGACGAAGAATTAGAAGACGTAGAAGGGTCGATGGTCAGACCGCTCACGCCACCAAGACCCAAGGCGCTGAGAAAGTCGAATGGCGTACTAGGTTCAAAAGACATCGAACTGGACGACGGATCGGCCTTCATCTCCTCGTCTAAGAGGTTGAAGAATGAAGGAGCGCCGTTCCCGCCGCCGTAACCGAACTCGAAACTATGGTTGTTTTCAGCGCCAGTTAGGCCACTGAGAAACGAATAAGGATCGGGAAAGGAATTTTCGACGGGTTGTGGAGGGGTAGAAAGGATTTGGGACAAAGAATCTGAATGAGAGGAAGGCGAAGAAGCACGTGAGGAGCTTGAAGGTCCAGGGGACATCGCAGCCAGCGACGATGAAGGACCAAAAAGCTCAGTGTTGAGGTACTCCTCGAGGTCAGTCATGTTTGTCGGGGTGGCAATAGAGGGATTACTGGTGGTGGCCGAGTCGACGAGCATCTAGTAAAGGAGTCAGCAGAGCTGGTCGTTTATCGCTCTATGTGTAATGTGTACAGTTTCGAAATTGAAAAGATTCTGTAGATGTGATATGGCTGATAATTGTACGAGGAAGGAGTGGTCGATGAAAGAAAGAGAACGGCAGTCTGGTGCCAGCCGCTCAAAGGCCCATAATTCCCACGGCTGGTCACGCCGAGAGCCGCGTAAATGATTTCGGCTGACATATTCTTAATGCCGTGAGCACTTCCCGCTTTCGATATCCTTCCATCTCGTTCTCCGACTGCTTTTCGTTTTTACTCGAGTCCCGTCAGCTGCGAGTAAAAAATACTAGCTGGTTCTAATCTTTAAAGAGACCTCAGTCCATTTTTCATCTTGCAGTCACTGCCAGCCATGATTGAAACAACGTCCATCGATGGCGCTGAGAGTGAAAATCCGCCATCCTCGGATCCATAACGAATGAATCAATGTAGTAGACAAAGATATATCATGGTGTAGAATCATTGTTTTCATTCCGATTCTATCTCAGCATCTTCCATCGATCTTCAATCAGTCTTCCATCTTCTCAATACGCCTACGGTGGGGGTACATCGTGTCTTGCACACCCCAAAAGTTATTGCTCGATAAATTCAACTTAGCTATCGATGAGTGGTAGCATGTCAAGATTGATATGATACACAAGCTTTAGTGAAAGTACTGTGTATTGGAACGACCTCTCAAATGGAGTATTATTTTGTGTGGTGATGTCGTATAATTACAAGATCTATGAATATTTGTGCGATACTTATTTAGTGAAAGCAACCACAAGAGACAGATAACGAAGTGAATAAATCAAAAAAACTCCCTACCGGACCGGCCTTTCCGTCTACCAATTACCCGTGCGGGGTTTGTATTCGCGACGATTACCGTCATATCTCGATGTCCTTTCACCATACTCGTTACCGCGAGACCAACTCTTGCCGCGACTGTCATCGCCATCTCTTGACCGGTTCCCACGATTTTCGTTGTTATCGCGGGACCGACTCCAGCTACTACTGTTCCCATTCTCATTCGTATCCCTGAATCTGCTACTACTCCCTGAATCCCTAGACCAGCTGTTGCCTCGTTTTTCAGAATCGTACCCAGGAGAATACGATTTGGACCGCTCGTTTTGGAACCCTTTCGTCGACCGGCTACCTCTCCCTTCCCAATGCGGCCGTCCTGACGATGAATAGGACCGAGTCGGCTTTCGCTTCTGCGATTCTCCAAGCCCCAGTTTGTCCAAAAACCCGGGATTGAGATACGGTGGTGTTTCCAGCCCACACGCTTGTACAGTCCAATCTTTGCATCCTTCAAAAATCACACCTCGTTGAACCCGTAGTTCAGGAGATTTTGGAGTATAGTATCCAAGCATGGCTAGGAAGGTTTCCCGGATGGCGTCTTCGTCGAAATTCCTCATGAGCTCAAGAGGAGCAGATTCCAAGTCGGACAACCGGGGAGTGTAAGGTGTTTGGATGTGCGGGCGGGATTTGGGTTCAGAGTCGGCTTGCTTGGCGAGTTCCTCAACTTGATGTGTAATCTCCCCCGCTGTAACAGGTTTGATTGGTACCTCCGTCAATTGCCATGTAATAAACCCAATTTCCCAGGGAAGTAAAACCAGGTCTCCACGTCCGATGACACCACCTGTACGACCCGTCCTTCCGATACGGTGAATATATTGCTCTGTCGTTGCGGGTACACCGACTTGAATTACACGGGTTACCCCGGGATAGTCTACTCCCCTCGCAGAAATATCGGAAGTGACGAGGATCGACGCTGGAGAACGGTCTTGTCTGAACATATCTGATGCTCGAATTCGGGATTGCATTACACATTTCGAGTGTATCTCGTAGACATTTGTCTTTGTGGGAAACAACTCTTTTGCGAGTTTACGAACAACGACAGAGAAAAGCTGTGTCATCTTTGCGGTAGGCAGGAACAATATGATCTTGGACTTTGGGTTCGTCAGCTGGTCATGAGCAATGAGCCTCATAATGTGTGGAAGTTGTGAGGCAGCGCTAGGAAGAACAGTATGATACTGAGGGACGTGTGCGTGAACAGGAGAGTCGTCAGACTTGACACAGTCGATAATCTTGTGATCCCGAGCCAGCACAGTCGTGGCTACTTGGCGGATTACAGGAGAAACCGTAGCAGAGAAAAGTAAGGTCTGACGTGTTGGTGAAGGGGGAAGCTCTTCCTGAATGGCGTGTATGTCATCTCGGAAACCCATGTCCAACATTGTGTCAGCTTCGTCCAGAATAAACTAAGTTAAGAATGAGAAACAAATATGACTAGGAAAAAAGGTCTAGGACGTACAGTCTGTGCGGTTCGAATACTTTTGAGTACTTCCGGTTCGGATGCCATCAAGTCTCTAAGCCTTCCAGTAGTTGCAACAACTACGTCCCGGTTGCCTTTCATCCAATCTCGCATTTGTAGTCGTTTGTTGACACCACCAGTGATCAGGCGGACCTCTATCCCGTCATGATGGTGAAGGAGCCTCAAGGCTTCCTTGGCGATCTGTGTGGCAAGCTCGCGAGTAGGGCTGAGAATCAGCACGCCAACCGTCTCCCTCGAATACTTTCTCCTTGCTCTACGTTCCAGTCCGTCGTCAGACATCAAGCCAGAATCAAGAAGCGCTTGCTTTCCTGCCTGCTTGATAGCCTTTTCACGAGCTTCGATAGCAGGAATAAGGAATGCAAGGGTTTTGCCTGTACCAGTTTTTGCACGAACGAGAAAATCTCTGACTACAGGTGAACTGGGGTTGTGGGGTTCGGAGATTTCGGGAAGACGAGACAATACGCTTGTTTGGACGGCAGTCATGTTTCGTAGCTTCATAGGCTCTCCGACAAGAGCCTGATATGTCTTCGGCGAAATGACCTCTTTCAGAGTCTCGAACGGCCGCACGTCGTTGTCGACAGCATCAGGCGCTGCCTGTGCTACAGCCGCAGCAGCAGATTGAAAGCGAGAGCCTCCTAGGAGATGAAGAAGGGCGATAATTAACACACAATTACCACAAATAGAACGTATAACATACCGAAGCGAGCATGAATAACGGGAGTTTTCGTAGCAAGTGTCGCTTTGAAGGCTTTCCTCAGAAGCGAGGTGGACATTTTGACCGAGTCTTGTCCCACCAGACTGATCCCTACAGTAAGGAATCTAGGGATGTGGTTGGTACGAGGAAAAGATTTTGGAAATTTTGACCCACGTATCCTCCGGGCCGGAGTACCGGACGTCTGGATTATTGTACGTAAGGTCTTTTCTCGCTCACTCCTGAAAAAGATTGGGTTTTGCTGCAATGTTGAATGCAGCATGATACACCCTACCTTGCTCCTGAATTGAATTCGGCGCATCCGACTGATACCCGACGACCACTGTAGCATTCTTGATGCAGTGCTTCTTGAAGAGTTGCAATTACTATGCAGAACTTGACTGCAAGAATTTTGAAGTGCATCGGATGTACCGAAACTCCTTTGTGGATTTACTTGTTTAAATTACATACATACATATCTAGTACAGGTTCATCTCTGCAAAAGAACGGAAATAGGCAATGGTGCACACTACTGGCAGCAGTAGGTATTGAGAACAGCCTGATATAGATAAGTGATAAATAATCCCAAATGTAGTACATTGTTGAAAGTGAGATGCAGCGGGTGATGCGATGGTAAAAAAAAAAAGAAAGTATCATAACAGAAGGTCGTCAAAGTTGTATGCAACTCGTATAATGTAGCTCGGAGGGTAAACGTTTGGAGTACCCAGCGTTCAAGGTCAATAGCGAATCAAAAGCATGGTATTTAATCGTCGAAATCAGGGCAAGGAAGATTATGGCTTTTCAGCAATTGCCTCAACGTCAGTGCCCTAGTCCTCCACATCTCCTTCTCAAGCCTCAATTTCTCCACATTAGCCTCCAACCGCTCCGTGTAGATCATTTTCCTCTTCCTACTCCGTCTCGCAGCCTTTGTGTTCCTCCTCTTCTTCCACTCTAACCGTTCCCTTTCCGACGCGTTTGGGGGAAGAGGCTCATCGTCCGAGTCATCGTCGAAGTCGTCCGGAAGTGGGAGGTGACGTGAGGCAGGTGATCGACGAGTACGAGGTGCCTGTGGTAGAGGATGGTCTGGACTGTGTGGAGACTTGGGAGAACCGTTTCTCGGATTGGTGGTGCCACGGCCAGAAGAAGAAGCAGAGGAAAGACCAGAAAGATCCATGTAAGGATGATGGGATGTTGGTAGAGATTCAGAGCCTAAGTATGAGCTCTGAGAATCCTGTTGTGGTTCAGGAGCATATGAACTGTGACTTGGACCAGAAAAAGGCATCCGAGCAGATTGGTTCTGCAGATACGCTGCAGTTAGTGGATCGTATGAGCTAGACGCGACTGGTACGTCTTGCATTTCTGCTGGATTGTAGTGGTGAGGGTATGAATACATGCCGCTATCCATGAATTGTTTTGGCTTTGAGTCCGAAAAAAAAAACACTGAAAGACAGCTCAAGGGACGCGGAAGAAAGGGTAAAACGCGCTGAGCGGGGGGGACGAGTAGGAATGAGTGAGAGTGAGTCGCATTGAAGAGGTCATTCTTTATACTCCGAAAAAAGCACTGGTGTCGGAAAGAGGAAGGAAGCTATATTCACTGCCACAACGACATTCAAAATTGCCATCGAAAAAGAGGCAGTGTCATGAAGGGCGTGAGAATCTGACGTACTGTGTATCGGTATATGTTGAAAGGTCGAGCTATGTCGGTCGCAACGCGCACAGTGCTCTAGAGTAGTTCGCAGTTCCAGTAGTACGTAGAACATGGGTTTACTCGTTGCTCCTGTGGTAAGAATTGAAGCTTCTTAATCAATAGGGTCGGGTTTTTTGACAACAGACACCAGTAATACGTACTTCAAAGTTCGAGAGGCTATAACGAGGAGGTCGAGCAAGAATATGAAGGAAATGGTCCCGCAAAGATTCAAGATACTGAGCTTGCGGGACAATTGATTCGCGCGGCTTGAATAGAGGATGACCCTACAACGTGAATTCGACTTCTCATAGTGATGTGCATAAGTTCTGGGTAGTGATGACCAACACGTACATGGCCTGATGGTGAAGCTGGCCGAGGCGTTGATTTGTGGTGGGTAGGATATATCACCGAACAGGCCTGCGCGCTTTCCGCCTCGTTGGCAGTGCTCACAATCAAAGTTGAGAACGCGACGTCGCGACACGAAGACAATGAACCAAATAGGGCATTAAGCGCACAAGAACACCGCCCCCCATAAACCATAAAGGCAAGGGCTCTCGCAGGCTCTGGCCACTCCGAAAAGAAGACGGCGACCACCTGATCAATACTATGTACTGCCTTATTTCAGTTGTGGATTTTCTGTAACAAGACATGGAAACATACAATAACTGAAATATAGGCATTATCAGGCGAGTCGAGGTTCGGACTCAGGATTTGAACGACCTGCGGGAGGAGGAAATGACAGGTCAGAGGTATACACAATCCATACTGTGAAGGGTATGCCTTCAACTTGTCTTCCTTCCTTCACTTCACCAACCAATGCATTTCAATCCACATCTCAAGCTGTGCGCTTTTGAATGAGGCGGAGCACGTTGATAAATGAGTTTACATTTAGACTTCCAGGTGTTCCTGGTTTTCAATGGAGCAGAAGCATAAACTGTGTAAGTTTTGTTCCGACAAGGTGCATTCCGTGGAGAACGTAAAGACGGTGAAGCTATTGTTATTTCGTTTCTCCGACAAGAGCTCGTATAGTCGCGGCTAGTGAGCGCGCGTGTATTCAGGCCCAAGGCACGACCATCAACAATGTGGGGAAAATCACTTACATGGATATATTCAATAGTGATTGTCAAACAAGAAAATGTCGGACTTCGGAATGCTCCTACATCTTCCTGCGTACGAGCCAAGCAGCAAGTGTCTGACAGATCAAGGGTTTTGAAACCCTGACAGAAAGACATTAGACACTTACCTCAGTGCGCAAATATACGGTCTCAAACCTACTGCCAGTGGCATGAAGGGTATAGGATTTGGAGCATTCCTTCCTTGCGCTGTGTTCGACTATACGCCCTACCGGTCTCAAAAGAATGGCTAACCAAAAGCTGGACTTGCACATCTGTTCCAAGTGCATGTTTAGTTGCCAACCTTCAATTTTGCGGTGTCAATGCGCGAATTTTCTTTCTACATGGAAGTATCCATAGCTCACTAGAGCTTGGATTCTGAACCTGTCGAAAATTGAGTCCCGGGTGAGCTACTTGTCTCCCAAGGTATTGTAGAAAGTTAGTCATCGTCTGCACTGCAAGGATCTCAGACATGTTTGCTACATAGTAATCATGCTTTGCGAACGGTGGAAGTGGCAGGGCCCACCAGATGGAATTGAGCCTACTGTAGAACAGTCAGCAAATAATCGCCGAGTACTGAAGGAAACCATGCCCGGTGTGCATACTTCATATATCTCCATACTTGTGGCAATGACTATAGACTTATTATCGCTGCAATCTTTTCCCTTCTTTTCCGCTAATGAATTTTCATGAATTTTTTCCTGTGTTTATTCACGGACGAAAGATCATATTGGGATTTTTTGATTGTGAATCCGCATTCTATTGCTTGGCTTGGCTGTGTAACGCGCCCATCCGCATGTGTTTAGAAAGCAACCATATCTTCCATCGGGCCTGCGGGCGAGGTTAGATAATATCCACAACGACATCGCATCGGTATTTAAACTTGCCAGGAGGTACTCGTTAGCCCTGACGATAACCAGTGAGGACAGCCGGTCGTATGCAGCGCTTCTGAAGAGCACTCGTCATCGAACGCTATGGTAGATCTAGCGCAAACGTATGGAAACTAGAGCGGAATCGGAGACGAGAGGTAAGGACCGAGAAAATAATTCCAGTCAGAGCTTGTTGCTCATGTCCGTAGTGTTCCGAATCCAGAATTTTCAGAATAAACGTGAACGTGACTAGTTCCAAGGTCTATACAAGCGCTCGTAATGGACGCCCTTCTACTACTGCCTGACTAGAACATAGGCAAAGGAGGGCAAAAGAAGCAAAAGATAGTCAATCCCTTTCCCGAAACTATATCATCATTTGCAAGTCTGCAAATATCTAGGGCGCTTTGAATACAATTCCTTTGGAGGCACATACACAATTACCAATGCTTTCGACCACAACTCTGAATTATCATTGAACTTTGGGCAGAAGGAAGGCGAAAAAGAATATAAATTATAGTTCAAGTCATAAGATGGATACATGGGCGATACAACTACATAGCAGATTGAAACAACAAAACATGATAAGTATAAAATTTAAGCCTTCCGAGTCTCACCGGAGCGCATTTTCGTTAGTGCATAGAGTGAATAAGCATATATCGGTCGAAGATTGGTACGATGTGGGTAACCGAAGGACGAAACGGTGACTCTAGTAGAATTTTTCGGACATCATGAATAGATATCATCTCAAACCTTCCTCGTCTTGATCTCCCACATCCCCGAGCTCTTCCTAACAATCCCAGTCCACACCCACTCTCCGTCAATCCCCAACCAATCAATCCTCCTCACACCTTTACTTATCTCCCCCGCCTCTCCTTGCCCAATATGTCCATAATCAGGCTGCCCACGCTTCGAGTCTCCAAAGAGCTCTTGTCCAACGGCTTTGCAACGCGCACGGAAAGCTATTGTCACTAAATCCCGAGCAGTCTGAGGTGGCTGAGATTGTCCGTACATTTCGTGGTTATAGGCGGGAGAATATCCAGGAGATGGGAGAGTAGAATGTGGTGACAAGGGTGTCAGAGGTAAATGAGAAGAAAACGGTGAAGGAGAGGTTAGACTTGAGCTTCTGGTTCTTCCTCCACTCATAATAGTACCCATTTCCTCGTTATAAAAATCTCTACTCGTGATTGGTCTCTGCAGCTCCCTCCACACACCCTCAATGACCTCCCATACTGTTAAACCAATGACGCCAAACCCGACACCGAGTCCTGGCGTACCAGGAATTGCTCCTCCTCGACTTTGTACAGCAGATGCCGACATAACGTCAATGTACCAAGGAAGTTTCGGATGATAGAACCGCATATGCGGAGACGGTGGTTCGCAAGCCATTTGAGCGAGATCAATTCTACTCGGAGGTCGGCCGAGGTAAGGAAAGATACCTCCACTACCAAATCCAAAGTGGTTGTGTTGAGAGGTTTGAAGTTGAATTTGTGTTTGGATCGGGAAGCGGAGGTCAATGAGCATTGGTGGGCGGGAGGAAGAGATGCGATGTAAGAGAGTGGTTGGAACGCGTTTGACTGGGTCGTTCATCTCAATGACGTCCGAGGGGTATCGGTGGCGAGTGGAAGAGAAACGGGTTAAGAGATTAGGTTTCACAGAGTAGTCAGCTCGCCAGTCGCGGGGTCGTCTGACACGATCTTCAGGACTGTATACATTGTTCTCAAGAAGACGATTGTTAGAGCTATAGGGACTACTTTGGTGCGGCCAAGCCATTCGATCCAATTGTCCTCGTTCTCTAGACCTGTGCGGTTCCCTATCGAAATTCGCTCTTGGCCACTGTGATCTGTCAACCGAAGAGGAACGTTTCATAGCTGACCTATGTCGAGGCCTATCTGAATGCCGAGTACGGGACCGCGCACGACCCCAATGGCTTGAGTGTCCGTGTTCGTCATCATTGTCAAGTCCCATCCCAGAAAACGAGTCTATAAGATCCGTCGCATCTTCATGACCACGGTTCATTCTCTGCATTAAATGCGCTCTCGCGTGCCGCATTTGGTCTTCTTCGTCGTCTTCGTCCCAGTCTGGACCATCATCTTCCAAAGCCCAGCCTCTATTAGTGTCCCAGCCTTCATGTCTGGCCTCCTGTCTCGGACGTGAATGTGAGTGTTGGCGAGCATGGGAATGTTCACGGCTATGACGACCAGCGTTGGCAAAATATCCACCCGAATTCTCCCCGCCGAAACCCAGCCCAAGGCCGATACCAGGTGGAGCACTACCAGGCGGAGGACCCCGACCGTACTCATTGCCAAAACCACCGCCGAATTCGTATGGCGAACGTCGATCCATGTCGTAATCCGGTGGTCTCCAGGCTAAACTGGAAAATCCATCTTCTCGACGGACGAAAGATGAAGGTCCTTGGTCGCGGTTTTGTGCCCAGGGCGAAGTTGTATTCATGTAAGGCGTTGGCATTTGCGAAGGAGGGGGAAGAGTAGGATGATAGAAAGCTCCTGGTGCAGTGTGAGGTGGGGCTTGATAATCCCAACCTGGCGGTGCTTGATACCGAGGATGAGGTGTACTGAGCACCGACACGCAAATATGAGTCATAAGAAGCGATTGGATGGGAATATGTGGCTTACCCGGGCAGGTCTCTTCTACCGCTGTTTGCAATACCTGGAAACGCACTCATATCCAGCCCTTCACCACCTTCAAATCTAGCTCCATGCGGTGGTGGAATATTTCCGAAGCGTACTGGCTCTATCGGCCCCGTGTCGTCGAAATCCCATGGCAAAGGATCAAGCATTTTAAGAGGTTCGTGGTGTACTTTGAAGCGAGTGAATGACCAATCAGAGAGTGAGTTCTGGAGGAAACACGGGAAGGAAAAAGGTTCGAATTCATGAGTTGATATATCAAGAAAAGACACGAACTAGTTATACAAGCAATACAGGACAATGGGATATCTTGTTCGAGATATGTTTTTTGTAGCGTTGCTTTATGAAGTCAATCAAAGCATACAGAAACAAAGGAATGCTATGCACACCTGTGCTTGAAGCCAACGTCGTTCAGAAGAGCATGCAAGGACTTCCACCCCTAGCTGCCAGCCTTGTGTGTAAGCTTTGAGTCGATAAGCGGATAGAAGAACAAGCAGCCTAAAATAAGTCGCCTTTCAATTTCTGTTTCGTTATGTCCAATGACCCTTTGTTGAATGTTTTATCCCCCGGAGTTGCGAGTGAAGCAAGAGTACAAGAAAGGATAGAATAATTGAGCAACGCCCATATTGAAAGCAACGGGAATAGCACACACGCGTGACTCAAAAAGCTGTAAAAGATGTTTTGACCTTCCCGCCTTGCGCCACAGTTTCCTCTCTAGAAGATACAGTTTTATTCTATGAGCTAAAGCGCTACAATCGTATCAACAGGAGAACAAAGTAGATAGATTACTACTCCACTAACAGTATGTAAGAGTCAAGTCCTTGTTGAATCTTCGGAAAACGCCAGGGAAATACTACATAACAAGAGACTTCACGCATATAAATGTCGAAGACAAATCTCAATTCTAATTAGCTGGATCGATACACTGTACCAGACCAAGCACTGAAAGATTAAATGGTTAAGTAAGTTCATCATTCCGATTTGGAGCTAAGACTCAAGAAGAAATTCAGATTAGGCTCGGCTCAAGCGAGCGGAATTGAGCTGAATCTACCACGTTTACAAAACATTCTCGCAAGCTAGACGTTATCACAAAAATAAAGTAGAAATATGCTCGTGTATTTGATGTTTTGGCCAACAACGCCCCACTAATCGCTCATCTCCATGTCGAGGTTAAAGTCTCTGAGCCTGATGATACAGTTGTTGTTTCTCTATTGGGGTCCGATTCCCATACGATCTATAGCAGAGTCAGTCTGGCAATTAGAAAATAAAATGGACCACAAAGACTCACACTTCCATCAGTTTCCTTTCGAATGAACTTGTAGTCAAAGAGGGTATTGGCAGGCAGGTCGATGGTCAGTGTCCATACTGGATAGTCCGCAGAGGAGAGTGCGATCTAGGTCAAAGTCAGATCACTCAAAGTGTTGCGTCTCAAGGGTGACCATACCGAATCATCAGTATCCCAAGACCCTAGCTCAGAGATGCTCCCAGAAATGAAGATATTCTGTAATCGGAACCGTATGTCATTAAGGCTAAAGAAATTCAACGAGGTACTTACCTCTCCGAACGTCGTAGTCGCGGTCTCTTCGAACGTCACAGATATAGTTCCAGACCCTGTACCCGTACTACCTGAGGATGTTCCTCAGCATAAAAATGTGCGTCCAGCGGAAATCGGCTCACTCACTTGTGCCACCAGTGCCTAATTCACCAGTATGGATAGCGATAGCACTCCTAGCCGGAACAGAGGCGGTGAAAGATCCTCCAGATACGGTGATCCTGTTTTGGGAATATACGTCAGTAAGCTACGGGTTTCTTTATGTACGCTAGGAGTTGGAAGCAAAACTCACCCTGTTCCTGTACAGTTTCCAGAAGAGCTAGTTCCGCTAATGACATCGCAATAGCCATCATCTGGCAAGGATGTCGAAAACGTCGCGCTCCAGACTGAATCGGCATTGTTGATTGCGACGAAGCCGAGCGCACCTGGTAATCAATTACAGAAGAGTAATTTCACGAAAGCGGGCGACAGCCTACCTCTGCCGAATGCAATTTGCTCAGATTGGGGAGAGACCCAGTCGGTCAATGCTGCCGAGCCAACATTGTTCTTGAAGCCAACCATGCCAGAGACGGCTAGCCAACGATGCTGGCAAAGCCACCCATCGGTTCCTGTGGTACCGCTACATTCACCAGCACCTACAGAAACATTAACCAGTTACTTTTTCTTGCGAGCTCCGAGTTTGCTTACCGCCGTTCGGAGCTCCGTCATCAGTTGTTGCAAATTCGTAGCTGGACAGAATTGTGACTGATAAAGAAGTTAATAAGTAATTGTGATTGAAGAGGCAAAGAAGGAATACTCGACCAGTATTTCCAAACGGATACGCAAGGGAGAAAATCATTGCCGTAGTATAGGTGTTACTGGGAGATTCGTAGTTGAGCGATCCTCCGTTCTGCATAAGATGAACACCGAAAATCAGACTGGCATGTTTTCGTACTACGTTTAGTTAAATTACCCGTTCCGTATCATGATTTGTTACGAAAACATTAGCATCCGAAGAATCAATCCAACCTGAAAGCGAATTACGTCCTCAGTAATTGAAAAAAATTTGAATCGGCTCAAACATAAATAACCTTGATCAGATAGATCCTCGAGATTCGAAATCCCACCACCTGAAAAAGCGCTCTGCAAGGCAGTCGTGTACCGGAACCTGACGATATTTCGATCAGATGGAATATGGGACTAAAGCATTTTGATTTTGTGATCTTACTCTTGAACATTCCCTGCACGACATTCACGGCAGCGTAAATAGAAAACAAAGGTAGGGTATGTTGAGGGTTATAACTTACCAATGCCGGTGTAAAGCTCGGGCGTCACAGGCTGTCCTGCTCCCCATATGACTTCTTGAGTAAGATATAGAGATGAATCGAACTGAGCAACGATTGCTTCGATATCTGCTGGGGCTATATCTATTCATGAGAGAAAAATTATGTTAAGGTCTATTATTTGCGCCAAGTTTTATCATTACTTACTCTTCGCAGCATCCAGACGTAACCCGTCAACGCCCAACGACGACAAGTCATTTGCGTATTCTGCGAGACGGCCTTGAACGTAGGTGGTGTCGGTTGCAAGGCTAATGGAAAGAGACCAAGTAACTTCAACTCTAGCCTCTGTCGCAAGGCAGAGTTCTTGGACTTACTCAGCGAGTCCGTCCAACTCACAGGTCCATACTTCGACTTCATTGTCATAATTTACAATTGTGTTTCCTGGCTCTAAACCGCAGTAGTGGAAATCCTGAAGTGATAGTAGCCCATTTAGTCGGTGGTCAAGGTGGGTAAACGCTTGGATCAAACACCACGACGTACCTGAGCCTCATATATCCCAGGATAGACAAACTGTGTATAGGTAGATCCAGCCACTCCAGTCCCCTCTGCGTTCGCAGTCATATGGTTGAATATGGTATCTTCATAGGAAAGAATTAGTGGAGTTGACCCGAAGGCAACAATAGATCAACAAACCTGCGATAACCAGGACTCCCGCGGCATGACAGGTCTCAATCATACTGACAACATTCAGCGTTTACCGACTAGGATGTTCACATATGAGGAATACCTTTGAAACTGAGCTTGGTCCCCACGTTTTGAAGTCAAAATGTAAGAGACTGGCTGATAGTCAGTCCACCATTGTGTGCCAGTGATATGCTCTTGCGGGGGGCTCGCTGAAATAAAAATGAAGAATCAGCACAGACCAATCTGGGTCGAAGCAAGTCGAACAGACTTTGAACGTATCCATATCCAGCGGGCCCGAGAAAAGTAGTACATTCTGCAGCAATACTAACGTGACCATAAGTCGCAAGACATTACATTCGGCGACAAGGACCAACCTATCCCAAGTCCACTCAAACATTTGGACGATGACTGATTTAGAACCGACAGTCGCGCGAGCATTGAGAGTCCCGTTTCGAGTTGGTTCAAGTGGGATGGTATGAGCCAAGGAACCCAGAAGAAGCAGACTTGGTAGAGCCGTTAATACGAAGAACGACATGGCGTAGGCAAGAAATGTAAGGACTTGTCTAACAGTCTTTCTGTGCTTTTAAAGATGGACACAACATCGCGTCACTTGGATATCTGCCAGTGTAAATCGACGTGGCTGCCCTAGTGTGGAAATTCGTCCATATGCTTGTAAAGATGGCTGAACAAAAATATTAATACCTGCATTCATTCGACATATGAGTCTCGTACATGTGACAGCGATCAAAAGGACCTGTAGTTGAAGACTTTGCCAATTCAAGTTGCCAGAAGGTGGAAAAAGGAGAAGAGATATCGGAAGCGGAAACATCAGTGATCGATATTCTCTTGCCACAAGAGCATGTCAACTCACATTGGGTACTGCAAATGAATCCAGCGTGACGTGAGTAACGAACGACCTGAGGATATTGGAGGTAGGTGAACCTTCGCTACTGTCTATGCGTAGAGCTGTAAGACTGTTCTGCTGTAAGACTGTCCTAAAAGGATTTCGTAGTCGTGTTAACAAGCCAATGTAGCAGAGGCGGACGAGGAGAGTTTAGATTCGCTCTATTACAATAAATCATGTGAAATCAGCATCTCGCAATTGGGAAGTACAATAATGTTTTTTCGAGAAGACCAGAACCTGTAAAAGCCTAATTGCGAAAGCCGAAGTCTGATCTTCAGACCCACGCTCAGCGTGAGGCTCCATCGATAGCATTGGAATTTGAATAATGTGAAGCCCACAGCAACGTGGACGATATGGCTCGCATGAATGACAGGGACCACAGATTGATAGGATGATAGAGAAACCCAAAAAACCCGAGACACCCCGGGCCCCATTGTACATTGTTCAAGAACTTCTTATTTTCGCCAACGGTAGACACATTCTCGGTCAAGAATGCTGCTAGTACTGAGCTGTGATGAGCTCTCAACTGGACCCGACGAGACGTGAGGCTGGATAGGTTGCTTCCAATGTGTTGAGTGGGGCGCAGAGTTATATGTGATGATGGTGGATGCAGCTCAGTGGGCGTCTATGGCAATGGCGCTCTGGGATGTTGCCTTTATTTGCAACCCTAATTCGCACTTTACCATTAATCTCTCAGGCCTCGAAGCGCAAGACGTTTTTAGGTAGCAGGTTGTGACCTTGCCCGCCTAAGACTCTTCAAGCATGTATCCAGGACTTAGAAAACTCTCGAATTCAGTTTATTGAACCTAAAAACATCATACCGACCCATATACTAGGCTTGTATTTTCTGTCTCCTTCCACTCAATGCGTGTCCGGGCGTTGCGGCGGCAGCGGCTTGGAATAATCACTTGAGTAGGTATTCAAAGTCCTTCGTTGCCGATCCGCACCGAACGGCACCAATGTCAGCTTGACTGGGCCTAGGTGAGTTCTTCGGTTGCCGTCCATAAAGAGCGGGTAAAAAGCTATGACCTGTGATGCATAACTTGAATGAGACCACGGGAAGTATCGAATGGATAACAGGGACGTATAAGAAGGGTCGCTCCACCTCAAGTTACACCAAGTTCGCCCTTCAACTCACCAGGCTGCGGGCTCTCTAACTTTCACGAGCAACACAAAACAATAATGCAGTGTATTAAACTCGTCTTCCTCACTGCCATTTTCTCTCTGTCCTCCGCTTCCTTCCTTATTGGTCGTCAATCCAGTGACACCTGCAATGCCTCCAACGCCTGCATATCAGCCTCTGGATGCACTGGCACCTGTGCACCTGTCTCCTCCGGTGGAGGACCTGCCGTATGCCAGGATGTGTGTGTAGTAGATGGCGAGGCTGTGAGCATCTTTTGTCCTGCGTGCTATGCCGGGGATGCAGAAAGTACAGGGGCGGCTTGTGCTATTGATACCAGTGCGAGTTGTACTCTTGTGTAATACAGGTGGGGGGTTTATGAGAAGGGGGGATTTCTTTGCGGAAATCGCAGTTACTACCATTGTCATGTACATTGAAGAATAGGAAAGATAGGAGCACATTTCCATTGGTAATTGATACCATGTTTCGAGCAAAATGAGCGACGAGATATCAAGGTCTCCCTTTACTGCCAGCCTTGTCAGATCATGAGTACTATTATAAGGAGTATTATCCTCGGTTCAATAAATATTGTTTTGGTGATGTGTTTCCTCTCAATGAAGATAATCTGGTCCGAGAAACTACTGCGATTGTTCAGTATCTATGACAGTCGTAAAATTGCCTATAGGATGGGTCTCGTGATTATCACTAAACACAGATACAACCTTATCCAACGTTCGATTCTTGTTCACCATGATAAGTACAATGAGTGGGTACATTCCCTGAGACCAATGTGAATACCATGCACAAATTACGCAGGCATTTTAAAAGGCGGACTCACGGCAAGTTGGAGGTTCACAGGGGTATACAGATCTCCCAGTGTTCCTTTGGGTAAAGGAATCAATGTTGCGATAAGAATGGTGATCTTTTTTGGAAGGAGATTGTTAGGAGTAATAGCTGGAGATATTGTTGACCCTCACTAGCGAGATGGAATATAGAACCCCAGATTCAACTATGAATACCATGATTTTTCCTGTTCTTGGTCTACTGAGTCCCGTGAAGAACATCTTTCGTAGACGCCTAAGTTTAGCGAACAGACAAGTTGGTATAATGATCATCCCAAGACACGAGCACATAGTGACTGACCAAGCTTTGAAAGAGATAGTTCCTGTAGCTGTTAGGTTTGTTAACAGCGAAAGACCCAGATTCAAAACCTGAGTTATATTGATAACTCGAGAAAGGGACAAAAAGGCATTATCGTCTGAGGGAGGAAGGCAAGAGAGTGTGACTCTAACAGCGATCGTGCTCATCTCGCTCACTAAATATAAACAAGAAGTATAAGCGTAGCTGCATTGAGATTTTAGGGTATACTTACAAAGCGCACAACAGAGGAAGAATACGCTTGTGAATAGAGCGGTACGATGATCAAACCGGCAGAGGACCCATGCACGCCATACTACTACACCATCAGTAAGACCGTACTAAGTAAAGTCGGGACACCTAATTTAGACCAGGATCGTCATTCATGAATGATAGAAAACTTACATTCACAAGGAAAAGCGCATTAAAGATTTGTATGTTAATCACGTTGCGTGTCGAAAAGCCAAAAAATAATGATTGAATCAGTTGGATCATGTTGGCTATTGAGGCGGCCATGTACATAGTAGTGACGGTATACATGAACGTGGTCAACCCAAGGAGGAATTTGCGTGAGGGGACGTCAAGTCCTTGCCCACTGGATCGAAAGGGAAAACATGATTTTCATAAATGCCGAATATTGAAAACCGTTCTCAGAAACATACATCATGATGTAAGTTGAGATGGTAAAGAGCGTGGAATAGATGCCTATAGTGTGGAAGTCATTATCCAGCTATAAAGTGTATAAGGCGTTAAATAGGACTGACCGTAAAGCATCATTTCTGGTATGATTCCAATGACATGACTAGTATTAAAGAGCAAGGTATTTCCTAGTTCAACTACTAGTAGCTCCGTAGTATTCAGAGCCATAGCTGTTCCAGACAACTCCGAATGAGGATAGAAGGAAGAGGGAAAATCTGAAAGAGATCCGGAAGAAAATCAGAGTATAAATTTCGCGTATCTTCATTTGGTCACAGGTTTCTATCCAATGGCAGCATTGCTTTGAGAATACCTGAGTACAGGAAAGTGATGGCAGGTTCTGCCTCTCCGAGAAGACTCGAGCTTAGTTGCGATGGCAGCATACATTCGTTGGAAATGAAGCACAGTTAAGTGTCATTGACTCATTCCTCGAGATTTGCACAGCCTGAAGCAATTAATCACGTAAAATACAATCTCAGTTGCTACTTATAACTGTACTTAAGTTGATAAGTCAGGCTGTAGCTCGGAGTTTAATGTTTATGGATTATGTAATATATGAGTAAGGGTTTTTGGCTGGCTTTAGCCCCGCGCTCCCGCCCGTGGTCGCCGGGTGAACCAAACGACCCAAGCAGAGTCAGGACTCAATCGGGGAGACCGGCGGTTGCGGGTGAGCAAGAAATCCAAGTAGAGTGCGACTCTGTGAATAGTATGATTGAAATTTGTTTCGTAGGTAAGTTTCTTGTTAATTATTAGGTATTAGCTGTCAGTTATGTCAGTAATGCTAATACATGCGTCAATGAGTGAATTCTGTATGTGATTGGCTCTTTGGTAATTGGAGATAGTAGAATTGAGTCCTGATATCTGAGAATGGTCATAAGCTTTGAGAATATGAGTAGGAATAATATCTTCATAACGTCGCCAGTATAGTAAGAATGCCAGTGATGTCCAGCCAGCTAAGGCAGCCACTACTTCTGGTGTCACGCCAGCTAGTAGTAATTCGACGGCACCTCCAATGCATCCCCTGGAGGACCCGATATTCCACGCGAAATTGGGTCTGCCGGGTTCTTAGCGGATTCGATATAAGTGAGTTCAGGGAGTACGAATAAAGGGCCCAGCATAGAGACGATCTTAATGAATAAGAGTGAGTAATGGAGTTTTTTTTTTTATTTTTTTAGCAGATATGCATATGGGAATAGAATGAATGGGTAGTGGAGTTTCTTGTTTTTGTGCAAATGTGCGTAGAAAGAATGAGTGCCTAGCCAAGTAATGGTGGATAGGGAGCGCGAGTATGCGTTCAAGAGTGGTAATAAGCCCAAATAGGCAGAATAAAGGTGAATGAGCCTGTGTCTTTGTAGCGAATGAGCATACAAGAATGTGTCCATAGCCGAATGATGGCATAGGACTATGAGCGGCGAACAAGCCTGGGTTTTTGTAGCAAATGTGCATACAAGAATATGTCCGTAGCCGAATGATGGCATAGGACTGTGGCGGCAAATAAGCCTGAGTTTTGTAGCAAATGTGCATACAAGAATATGTCCGTAGCCGAATGATGGCATAGGACTGTGGGCGGCGAATGAGCCTGAATTTGTAGCCAATATGCATACAAGAGTGTCCGTAGCCGAATAATGGCATAGGAAAATAGGTGGCGAATAAGCCTGAGTTCGTAGCAAATATGCATACGAGAAATATGTCTGTAGCCGAATAATGGCGTAGGACGGTAGGAAAGGAGAGACTCACCAGATCCGCCATGTATATTGCCCAGTCAAAAGTGGTCGGAAATTCTTTCCTCAAAGTATGGGAATTCTGATGCAGTGCGGGCATGTTGCCAAGAGAGAATCCTGTAGTTAGGAATTCTACCAAGAAGGGGTAAGCAGGCCAAAGATTACATCGAGTGAGCTCGATGGCGAAAACTGAAGCGTTGTATGGCGTGATGATGCGATTGTTTATTTCAATGAATTCAAGTGATGTGTTTTTAAAAGGTTTTCGGAGGATTTTCGAGTGCGAGAAATCATGCCAAGCGAAGATAGAGTAGAGAGGTTCTTTTGCAGCAATACTAGAGATTTGTGGGGCGAGAAACTCGACAGGAAGGATCCCATTTGAGAGCTGAGTGGGAACCGCCGCATAATGTGCATATATGGTTGGCGGCAGTGCATTTCTTCGTGCAGGTGGAGAATATGTTCCAATACGAGCAGATCCGTGCTCCGGTTCTCGGATGGAAAAGGTCTGATCCTTCTTGGACTGCCCACTTTGACGGCCCGTGTGTGGTGTCGTTGTGGAGGAGATATGTGTGCCCAACGCCCCCGCAGATGATGCAACAAGGGGTACGGGAACCTTTGTCCTTGTTGTCGATTGGAAAGGAGTTCGACAAAGGAGCGGGAGATAGGTCTGTGGAGAGCTTTTGGTTCTTCGTGTTGTTGAAACGTGAAAGACGTAGGGTGGAGGAAGTGTTGGGAGTTGGGGCGTCGAGTGCGTCGTATCGAGATTTGACTCGTCCCCATTCCGTCCTGTAATCGAAGAGGTCGAAGTTGGTCTTCTTGTTCTGGTGCTTCTGGCGCATTTCGAGTTCGATGTCTTTCCATAGATCATAGAGTTTTACCGAGTCGACTTGATTCTCAAAGAAACCAAAGTGTTTCCTGTAGAAAATGGGCTCGTGTGCGTCAGTTCCTTCGGCATATAGGGATACTTGGTATGCATAAAAATTTTCCGTCGCCTCTATCCATTCGAAATGTTCAAGCTCGAGCTCTCTCACGGTGCCAGCGTCTCGACTGTCCTTCATCTTCCTCATGACATCTGCGAGGTCCAAGATTTGTGGTTTACCTTCAATATGAGAAATTTTCGTTCGGCGAAATGAGATGGAGTTGTTATTGAGGAAGTCGACATTCCTGTTGGTGAAAAAAGAAAGCGGAACATTGTAGCCGTGAAGCCCCAGGTCGAGAAAAGCCTGGTCGAAAGAAATGAAAGGTCGTGCGGTGGGATCAACTTCATTCAATTCGTCGTTTGCGCGGAAACGTTTGAGAGGTTGAGTTGTGGTAGAATTGGGTGACGCGTTGTCGGAGTCTCTGGGTCTTGTTCTGAGCTGTTTGCGCTTGTCGGCCAGCCAGCTAAGTGTATGAGCTGAGAGCCAGCATTTGACTCTGTCGAAATATGGTTGGTCTGATATGATCTTTTCATATTCCTCTTCAGGTATGGAAATGTATGAGGAAACGTCCGACACGTTATCCGCCCCTACAATCGCGCGTTCTCGTCGATTAGCGTTACGCATCTGCTTCTCGTAGTTCATTTTCAGTTTTGAGTCGATAGGAAGTTTTGTGAGACGATGAGTTGTCTCTGGGTCCTTGTGAGTCTTTCTGACGCGTTCTGGAGCTTCTCTCGAGGGATCGTTGGGAAGGGGTCCATTGCGAAGGATCATCATCGTATTGGGAGAATCAGAAAGTTATATTTGAGAATTCAGCGAGCAACGGCGGTTGAAGTCGGGAGCAAAGAAAATGATAGGCGCCTGACAGGCGTCAACGGACTCCTACCGCCTTTGCTGACTTATCCTATGATAAGCAGTCTTTGTCATCTTATCTCGGAAAAAATGGTGAGAAAACCCACGTGACTATGACCATTATTCTGTAGGCGGGCATCTTTTCCTCTTTCTTCCTCGCACTCATGTCAAATTGCAGACCTTCGATTCATATCATGCGACGAATGGTCTGTGCCAAAGCAGTGCGTAAAGGAACCAGGATGTCTTAGCGCTCGATATTTTCATCGCGTTCGTCTTCTGTAGAGGTCGAGGAACAGAGCCGGCAGTTCGTACAAGTCCTTTTTTATTACATCTTCCTACTGTGTTTCTCGTTCGTAGGTATCCGTGTACTGTCCGTACGATGTACATACTGTACGTCCAACCCATCCATACATGTTCCTGGGTCATCCCGGTTTGTGTCTTATCACAAGCTCAAGAGCTTGTAATCGTCAACCCATAATACATTACGCGCCCCGGTGTTCAATCCGCATTTGACTTCCTTGGAATCTTATCACGTCAAAGAAGGTCAAGGTAGCAGGGGAGGCCGCATAGAATTCTGCCAAAACATCCGTCGTTCTGGAAGCTTCGAGATATTCAGACCATCTGTACCCTCAGCGCATGTTTGAAGCTGGGCATTCGGTCAAGAATATAGTTAGCTGCATGAGCGCAATTGAAGGCTTTTCCTGCAGCCATGCTAAATTGGATGGAACGTAGATATCGGAATTCCTTTCTTGACAAGACTGAAGAGATTCCACTCCAATCTAACTCCTTCAAGCACGTCTCGTCGCCTGAATTTGGGAGCATGAGCTCGAAACCAACGTCTTCAAGAGAGTCGGACGGTATTTGGGACAATATTTGAGAAACCCAAGGGTTGATCATTGTGGTCACTGCGTCGTCGGGAACCAACAGTATATGCTTGTACCGAAGAGAGCGCAGCTCGGTACATTCCTGGAGGTCAATGAAATCATGTAGGGTATCTATAGAAGCAGGTGAGTGTTCCGCGAATCGTGGAAGAGAATCACGCTTACACTGTACGCGCCCACTCTCAACAGATACAGGAAAGGAAATCTGCAGATAGCGCAGGGAAGGAGCAATTCTT
Organism: Lentinula detonsa; assembly: GCA_027921405.1. NCBI lineage: Eukaryota > Fungi > Basidiomycota > Agaricomycetes > Agaricales > Omphalotaceae > Lentinula > Lentinula detonsa. Next base: position 3,417,021 of record JANVFU010000003.1, on the reverse strand, counting down.
CGTAACAGGTTGCGCAGTTGATAGACCTCCGACTGAGAAGCTGCGTCGTAGTAGAAGCTCCGGATAATCGGAGTCAAATTGTGGGCTCCTAGCCATTCCGCTAACTCTCTCAAGTTTTCGCCGTGCTTCAGCTCCAAAATATGCCACTCAACACGCGATGACACACGACCTAGATTTGAAACCCCCCGTCCGCAATGGGTCCACGTGAGTCTTTTCAATTCAATCCGTTCAAGTCCAGGAAACGAGCAAACCAAATCCGCGAATTCCGAAAAGCGATAGAAATGCAACGAGTGCAATTCCAAATTGACGAAGGAACGCAAGTATGACACAAGGCATCGAACAACCTCCTGAGGGACATGCTCGAAATTCGTATGGGATATGCGCACACAACTCGCGAGTGGCAGCATGGACAACATCCTAGGAATTTTTCTGATGGCGTTCTCGGTATCTAAAACACCTGCAATCAACACCCAGTTTGCCAAATTGTTGAACACGAGTCGTCGGACGTAAGGGGAAATGGTGTTCAATGTGGATCGCAGGATATTTGTGAGTGCGATGACATGCTTCGACCGAAGCTGGATGGAGAGATCGGAAAACAAATGGTAGCGGGCAGAAGGCAGGAGGGGCCGACATAGACTGCAGGCTAATAACGCTTGTGGATCGTTGTAGAGGAAATCTCCAATAGTATCAAAAATTTCCGCGGGAAGCATAACGAAGACAAGTCAAAGTTATGAGAGGAGTGTAGGCGTACGTGGTTGAGGGTGAGCTATTTGACGTTTTACCGCTGGATTGATTATCTGAAGGGCGAGAATGATTAACAGGGTGAAGGATACTACGAACACGAGGATTTTTATGCTTGGAAGTAGTAGGAACGTGATAAGGACGCCACAAAGAATTACTTACAGATTACGAGTCGGGAGCTCCGGGAGCATACCTTCAACTTTGCTGAAAGCGAATTTTCCGTTATCGGCGCGGGACCGGATTCAAATTGGAGAAGCAAGAAATGAAAGCGACGTTCAAGGAAATTCGAATTGCTGCAACAGGCGCTGTAGCTTGAATGCAGCAAAGAGATCTTTGGGCAAAGAGACTAGTTCCGGTATGGACTAGTCTTCATCTGTCAACGGAATGGACTAGCGTGATAGGTCGGTCACCTCGGTTTTTTCGCGGTCGGGAGGAAAATAGGACAATTGAGTAACAGTTAGCTACCTGGTACGCAGAGGCGAAGAATCCCACAAAACTTGATTCTCGAGCGCGCGCAGCAGCGACAACCATCAAACAAGGTCGGATCGGCTGGTTGACGGTGTCTCCTGTCACGGACGAGGGATAAACCGACGGGCTGGTCGATTGTTGTATTATTCAGTTGATGATTAAGATCTTGAAGCGGATCGGGAAAATCATCGTAAGTAACAGAGACTGGAAAATAATCAGCAATGGTCTGAAGGCCGAGCCACTTTCACTGGCAAGACCGTCTAGTAAGTTTCCAATGTCTCTATCGCTTTTCATAGTAATCTCAAGCACTGTATAGAAAGGTTCTGATGGAACGAGGTTGACAACATTTATATTACTTGGAGGGTTGAACCACGAAAATCACGTCTTCAGCATTTGGTCCAACCATTTTCCAGTCATTCTGAATTTTGTTGTCCCGTGGGTGACTACGGTTGTTATTGTACCCATTGGTTCCAATACCGTATTTACCAGGCGCTACCGTCTCAGCGGCGATAGAAGAGTATACATATATCCATCTCGTGACAGATTTTCTTGACTCTTATTAGTGAAACAAAAAATGTACATACTTCCGAATCCAGAGCAGTTTTCGCAATTTAGAAAGTATACCACACGGAGAAACCTCAGTCACCCGAGGCTCGAAAAAAGGATTACAAGTCGGTATCAAGCATACCGCAATCGAGATAACAAATCTATATCTTTCTGGAAAACTATGATGCTTTGACATCCAATTCAGCAGGCATGTTCTGTCCGACGATGCCTGCAAGACAGTTCTCAACAGCTAAGGTAGCCATGGCCAATCGCGTTTCGAATGAGGCACTTCCAATATGAGGAAGGATATTACATCTACGTTTTCATTTAACCAATCATTCAGGACAACATTATGAAAACGACGCGCTCACCTTGGTTCTCTAACCAACGGATGATCCTTCCAGATATTAGGTTCGCCTTCGACAACGTCAATGCCTGCTCCCCAAATCCACTTCTCTCTTAGCGCCTTGGCTAAAGCGTCTGAGTCAACCACTGTCCCTCGTCCTGCATTCACAAGTACACTATGTTTCTTCATCTTGCGAAGGAAATCTTCGTCAATCAAGTGTCGTGTTGAGGGCCCTCCGGGAGCCAAGATAAAGAGCACGTCCGATTCTCTTGCTAGAGTATCTCTGTCGACGGGCCGCAAAGATTTGAGCTGTGGCTGGTACTGTTTGAGCAATGCTTCGTCCCGTTCTTTCTTGGGCGAAGCTGCGGAGTTAGGATTCGAGGAGTAGATGCAATCGGTTACTCCAAAGGGAATCAAGCGCGCGAGGGTGGCATGTGAGATCCGACCAAATCCGAGGAAACCGACTGTGCGCGAGGGAGATATTCCAGATGTGCTGAGTTGAGGGCCACAGAGCGCGAAGGGTGCCCAAATAAACTTTGGCCACTGAAAAACAACGATCATAAACACGCAGGAAGGTAAAAAAAAGTCTCATTGAGGGCATACCAATCCTTCCCTTACAATTCCCATGGTCTCATTCGCGTTCCGACCAGCCATTAATGCGAGCATAACTGATATGTCAGCGACTTTACCACTCGTTAGCTATCGCGCAGCAGATCACAATCAAACAAACTTCTACCAGCATCGGTAAGCACATCGGGTGTATAGCCCAGTCGGACGTTCCGCTTCGCGAGCTCTGATACGTGTATGTGCTCTGTAAGTAACTTATAAGCAATTGCCGGCCACTTCACATTGAAACGGATTACCGTAGCCCACTGACATCGTAGACACGACTTTTAGATTGGGTCCAGCTAGAAGATCAGTGGATTTGATCAGCCACTGGGGTTGAGCCAGCTTGAGCTCATACTCACCAGCATCCAGAAGTTCTGCATTCACCTGGTAAGAGGTCAGCAGTCATGTTGCGCTTCTCGATGCACCATACTAGCCCTACCAGTTCTGAAAAAACTATCACGATGCCAACAGCACCTGATATGTTCTTCAGTAGCCACTCGCGGTCACAAACGCAATCTTCGGTCCAGGTAACGACCTGCTATTATTTGAGAATAGTTTTTGGGATCTTGAGCCTTCAGATTACCTCGATGTCGTCTCTTTTGGTTAATAAAGGCATTACATCTGGCCCAAGGTCTCTGCACACCACGATCTTGGATTTACTTGTTCTGAGATGAGATGAAAGCGAAGTCAGACGGGTCTGTGCTTGGTATACAGCTTGAGATATTGACCCATCGGACAGCATATTTGATGGTCTTCAGTGGTTACCTGAATAATGGAAAGAAAGAGAAAGTTTGTCTGAACCATTGTATTATATGAGTTGGAGGTGAGAGCTAGAACGGCCCGCTTTTCCGGTGTCGATTCGGATGACCGGGGCGAGTTCCGGAGCACACGTGAAGAACTTTTTTTTTCTTCTCTATATTTTTCGAAGTTGGCATCAGGCATCCGACGCGTGCTCCTCGACGTAATCTCACTTTTGACTGCGTACGGTAGCTAGCACAACATGACAAAGTACATCGTAGTATCGGGTGGTGTGGTCAGTGGTATCGGAAAGGGTGTTATCGGTGCGAGCAAATCTTCTACTTAGATCATACACTGTTTACAGTATCTTTTGGCCAGCTTCTTCAACGGGGTTATTACTCAAAACTACTGGCTTGAAAGTCACTGCTATCAAAATTGATCCTTACATGAATATCGACGCGGGAACGATGAGGCCGCAAGAGCACGGTGAGCCTTTCTGAGCGTCTCCAACGCAATCGATTAACCATCGGTACAGGCGAGGTATATGTCCTAAACGATGGAGGAGAAGTTGACCTTGACCTCGGTAACTACGAACGCTACCTGAATGTGACACTGTCGCGAGACAACAACATAACGACCGGAAAAATCTACAAGGAAGTCATAGAGAAAGAGGTTAGTTAAGCCAATGGTGACGCGCAAGCAATGATCATATCCTCAATCCAGCGCAAAGGAGATTATCTGGGTAAAACTGTGCAGGTGACATCGCTCACTTCACGACACTCATGTCCATCATTAATAACAATATTCCTAGATTGTCCCTCATGTCACGAATGAGATTCAGGACTGGATTGAAAGAGTATCCAAAATCCCAGTAGATGAAACTGGAGAAGAACCAGATATTTGTATAGTCGAGGTATGTTTTTCTTTTCTCCATTCGTGTTCGAAGCTGATCATGCCATTTCTTCAGCTGGGCGGCACTGTGGGAGACATTGAATCAGCACCGTTCGTTGAAGCTATGCGTCAATTTCAGTTTCGCGTCGGTCACGAAAATTTTGCGCTTATCCATGTGTCTCTCGTGCCCGACATGCATGGTGAACAAAAGACAAAACCTACGCAAACCACTGTCCACTCTCTTCGCGGATTGGGTCTACTTCCTGACCTCATTGCGTGTCGTCTCCTAGTTCCTCAGCCCCTCAGGCCAGATACCAAAAGTAAAATATCCATGTTCTGTCATGTCGCTGCAGAGCAGGTCTTTGGCGTCCACGACGTTTCGTCGGTGTACCATGTTCCGTTGCTTTTACAATCGCAAGGAATCGTTGAATATCTCACAAAACGATTAAATCTAGAGAGCGTCAGGGTTGCCGATGAAATGGTAGAAGGAGGGTTGTCTCTTTCTAAACGCTGGCGCAAAATGACTTCACAGTAAAATTTTCTTCTGTTTACCCTGGACAATGACTTATCGGTGCTTACAGATCTGAGCGGGCCTTTGACACTGTGAACATTGCTCTCGTGGGCAAGTATACCGACCTGAAAGACTCTTACATGTCTGTTACAAAATCTCTGGAGCATTCGGCTTTCCGAGTGAACCGTAAATTGACTGTACATGTAAGTTGTTATTCCTAATTTCTACGATCACCTTTGAACCACACCGTTTTAGTGGGTTGAATCATCCGACCTAGAAGCAGAAACGCAGGAGAGCGCTCCTGCAAGGTATCACGATGCATGGCGGGCGGTCGTAGGTGCTGGGTAGGTCCCCCTTTCCATACCTCCTTCGAGATTCTTAGCTGAAACTCATGCTTCTTAGAGGGATTCTCGTACCCGGCGGCTTTGGTAATCGAGGCATCGAAGGCATGCTCCTCGCCATAAAATACGCTCGCGAACAAGGGATACCTTATCTAGGGATCTGTCTCGGCTTTCAACTCGCTGTTATCGAATGGTCTCGCAACGTCTTGAACATTCCTGACGCGACTTCTACAGAATTTGACCAAGAAACCAAAAGCCCTGCGATTATTTTCATGCCAGAAATTTCCAAAACGCACATGGGTGGAACTATGCGTTTGGGTTTAAGGCCAACGGTGTTCGAGGAAGGCACGGAAACGTGGTCGAAGGCGAGGAAGCTTTATGGGGGTGCAGGGAAAATTTGGGAAAGGCATCGTCATAGATACGAAGTCAATCCTGATTGGGTAGAGAAATTGTCTGCCAGTGGATTACCCTTCGTAGGTAAAGACGAAAAGGGTGAGCGAATGCAGGTGCTGGAGCTGCGTGGTGCGTGACTTTCTCGCGTTTTTTTTTTTGCTTTCTTCTCTTCTTTCTCGCCTTGAATGCCCTTGCTAAATCATTCCCTTTCGTCTCTACCTTATTCAATTCAGATCACCCCTTCTTCTTGGGTCTACAAGCTCATCCCGAGTTTTGCACCCGCCCTCTTAACCCTTCTCCTCCGTTCCTCGGATTCGTCGCTGCTGCCTCGGGCTCCGGTGTTTTACAAGAGCAAATCGAGCATCAGCTACAACAATTCGTTCCTCCTCACCCAGAAGACTCAATGGTCGGCGAAGCTGAACTGAGGAACGGTCATCCAGTTGCATACGGTAAAGACCATGTGCTCATCAATGGCAGCGCGTCCGCGTCATGAACTCATACAAATGAGCATCGCGTTGAATGCCTACTATAAAGTGCTACGTGCATGATTGTTGTTTTTTCTCAGTCGATTTATTTCCTCTCCTTTTGACTTTCGTTCCTATATAGAAGAAACTCAGTTTTGTTGATATCGCATAACTCGGTTATGTAACCGCATAGACCACTTGCATACTCTCGCATACTCTATCGTCTCTTGTGGACATCTCAATAATCATTCTGCTTGTATCTGTATACTGTTGCGCACTCCCTGTATTTCTAGCCTTACGTAACCAAAGAAAATTCCACAGTCTTTAGTCTCCCTTCCTTGCTCGAAACTCACTCTCTGGAACTCTCTGGAACATGCAGTTTTCGTTTCCAAGTACTTGAGATTCTCCTGCAGAACCACTTCGGCTTTTTAACCTTCTCTCTTTCAAACTCATCCTTGGATACGTCCTCCGAGGATGACTCTACGTGCCCCAGATCCAATTAAAGGATATAATTTCCTTAACTCGCCTGCAACTGAAATAACTTCGAAGTTTTGCGCTTCCAGTCCTATTGAGGAAAGAAAAGGCAAAGTTACTGTCCCTCAATCTTACTTAAACTCTCTAGATCTAAAAGTTTTTGTGCTGGGATTGATCGTGTACAGCCTGGGTTAAGCTTGTCTGTGGCGATAGCCTCTATCGATCCCTCTTTTCATTAGTAGTAACAGTTCTCTCCGAACTCACCCCTTCGAAAGCTAGCGCAGCATCTACCGGCTTGCAAGCTATTCATTTCCGTTCAAATCGAGTCCAGGAACGGCGCACGCTAGACCCCTACGGCTTGCCTGTAACACGGCTATGAAGATTCGACGGGAACGCGCTTGCCAACATCCAGTATGTAATGGTAATGGGGCCCCTAGCTCGCGTGGAAGCTTCATGGATCACATTATCTCACATGAATTTGGGGGGAAAGCCAGCCTGAGGCTGCAACGTCTGCAATACGGAGCAATACGTATATGTGGCCAGCCTTCTGCGCTCGTCCCCGCGGAACACGTTGCAACTTCAATTTTAGAATTCCGGATTCGAGGTAGTACGATTCCGTGATCATTATCAAGCTCAAAATTCCTGGATCGATTCTTTCAGTTTGTAAGATAAATAGAAGTTCAAATTGGTCGCCGTTCTGAAATAGAGAGATATAAGAACAGTACTGGTGGCTCGACCTGGTTCCCAGCCATTCTTCGCTTTTCGCATTTGCTTTCACCAGTTCCCTCACGAAAAATTCCTCACGAAAAATTGCTCACGTCTACTATGTCTTTAGCTCGAGCCACTCTTGTCATTGTTCAAGCCCTCACGAACCAGTGGGCACTTACCCCTCCGAATCCTACTCAACAAAAGAGTCGTTATTACACTGAGGAATTGTACATTCTGCAGATTGCTCCGCTCGTCTTCAAGGTAAGCTAGCTTCTCTTCATGACCCTTCCTGAAATTTAACTTTTCTATACCCAAGGCACATATGATCATCATGTGGATATGTGCTTGCTTTGAAGTGATGTACTACTTCAGCACCCTATCCGTCTCTGGCACAACAACAATTCTATCCTCAGTGTCACCTTTTGCTACGCCTGCACTAAACACACTGATCTGTCCTGCAACAACAGACCCTCACATCAACATTTCACCACTTTTCCTTATTGGAATTGTTGCAGTCGTTTTGGGGTCCTACATCCGCCTGGACTGCTTCAAAGCACTTGGGAAGCTATTCACTTTCGATCTTACTGTCCACCCTGATCATCGTCTTGTTACGACGTCGTTTTACGGGTACGTGCGACACCCGGCTTACACAGGGAGCATGCTTCTTGTTGCTGGTCTTACTTTTTCGCATCTCACTGAGGGAAGCTGGTTGACCGAGTGCGGGCCTCTGAAGAGCAACGGGAGTGCATTGGTGGTCTGGGCTGCGTGGTGGGTGTGGACGCTAGCCGTGGGCGTAAGCCGGGCAGAGGCAGAGGACAACCAGATGCAAAAAATGTTCTCTGGAGAGTGGGAGAGGTATGCAGAAAATGTGGCGTGGTGGTTTTTCCCTGGGTTGGTTTAGCTGCGGAGGGGAGGAAAGGTGGGAGAGAACTGGTAAGTGGGGATGTATCCGTTATGTCTCCTATCTGATGTCAGCTAGGTACTCGTCATTCAGGTGCTTGTGCAATGGACCATTTACGAAAAATTAACGCATTGTACGAATAATTTTGGATGTAAATAATACGACGGGCACGGATAGGTTCACTTTTTGGAATCATGATTGTTCTCGAATATAGTTCAACGACCGAAAGGAGTTCACGAGACATATACTTTCATACGTTTTCGAACACAGTGGATGTTTATATTTCTGGCAACCTCGGAGCTGTTATCTTACCCGAGTATTATCTGCTTCTCGCTGTCCCAATTTTGAGGTACTAATCTCATGAGGCGGCTCAATGAAAGGGCGCATTCGGGTATAGCTATAACTTTCCGATTGGAAGCCAATAAACTACTTTCAATGCTTCCCTTTCTAAACCCCGTCAAATTCCGTCACCTCTGGGGAACTATTCGCGAGTTTGTATGAGAATATAACTGTTCCGTTAAAGCGAAAGTGGAAGAAGCTCTCACCGCCAATGTAATCTTCACATACTCAATTCCAAGTTCCACTGAGTCCGCGGCTAACTCTCCTGCCCAGGGCTGAATGAGGATGAGAACACTGGGAATGCTCGAAGCTCGTGCCGACAGAATGAACCAAGTACACAGTGTCTGATAGCTTTCATGATCGCAAGTTTATCACACCATAGTTCACGAAAGTGATTTCAGTCAATCCAACACTGTAAGTAGTCTTACCTTGCCAAGATTCTAAACCGAAGTTCATCGCTGAATCCTACTACAGCCAATTCGACCTCGCGGGGCGAAATTCTGTGTTCAACTGGGATAATAAGACTGCGGGTACACATATATTATTTGTTTACTAAATGGCGTCTTTGGGCTTCGAAGGATCAGATACTAACTTATCACGGTGGCAAACGGAAGCAGAAAGATATTTAGATGTTGTAGTGGATCCTTCTAGTAGCACAGGAGATGCGTCGCTGACAAAAGGTGAGCTCGCCAAAGATAACCTGAACCATGTAGCTTATGAATCACGCTCATGAAAGCCTTAGTGCGACAAGTCAATCTGACCACTGTCTGTTTCTCTTCAAGTTCTTGTTCATTTTCACTTGTACTTAGTCCTATTCTCCAGTCGATGTTCGAGTCTGTGCTCCCTGTTTTTGAGATACCATACCAGACCTGTAACTGCGATGGTTGCAGGACAAATTACGATCATCGCAATCATTCTACGCACAAGTCACCGAATAAGCAAGTTCATCGTAGAGAAAAGGTTTTCACGAACCCTTTTCTGAATTTTGGAGCGTCTGTCGCAGGATAAAAGACGATAGACCACCATACATTGACAACATTGTTCCACATACTAGACAGCAACATTAGCGCGAGTTTCACTAAGGAGTTTAAGTTTTACTTCATGGATGCCTTTGGGGATAGAATGATGTTAGCATTAATCACATTCAAGTCTTTTGAGGACGTACCAAAACAATTGCTCTTTCTTGGTCGTCGTCAGCACAGATTTGATTCGCCCATCTACACCAGCTGTCAAAAAGATTGTAATCGCATATTGATAACATCCTGACGCGAAAGTTGTTGCTTGTCCAGAGTAAGAAGCGCCCGCAAGGTCTATGGGGGAATCAGCACGTCCATGTAAGAATCGTGAAAAAACATACGAATTTCAGTCCCGTGGGACTACCCCATATCAAGATGCAGATGCTTGCAAAGATACAAGATCCCGACATGTACACAATTCCTGGCCACCTCACTTGCGTATAATCTGTCCAAGTCGCACAGATCAAAGTTGAAAATATTCCGAATGCAGTGACTCCAGCGGGATAGCCTGTAATCCGTTTGCTCGACAGAGTATCCGCCAAACAGCCTTAAGCCATTGCCCCATCAAATTAGTTGAACCAAAACTTTCTGTTTCTCCGGAGATGGCAAACTGTACGAGTTATGGAAGATGATAATCAGACGCGGGTCGTCCAAGAAAATGAAGAAGTTCACCAGAAGGCTACATGTGTGCCATCTCTATCGCATCAACACTCTTTTCGCGAGCTTCCAAGAGAGAGGCGAATGTTTGACTTGGACATATCCTCGCAGACGGGTAATTGCCAATTGTCGATCCTGAAAAACAAGTATTACATGAGTACAAAAAGGCTTTGTATAATAGATTAGAGGCTTACTTCTTCGCTCAGATAGGACACTTTGGTAGTAGCTGGGACATCGGGGAAAAGCCAAAAGCGATGAGAAGGGGTGATGACTCCGTCAATAATGAATCTAGGCCGTCCCGAAGTTTACAATCATACGGAGGTAACATCATGAAGATCAGCACCCAAAGCCAGCGCCAGCCACTTCGTCCAGAGACTCCGTTGAGGTTACTTACTAATGATCTCGTCATCAGTCCCCGCTCATCACAGATTGTCAGATTGTACGGGAAGTCAAACAGCACTTTGCAGAACACCTGAGAACCTGATCGACTTTAGGCAACGCAGAACAGTGGAGATTATTCCACTTACAACGTTCCTGCTGAGCCAGAACTTGTAAAGCTACCGGATCGTTTCCCTAATTCTCCCGGTTTATAACACCTTGCACTAGAGGTCACTCCTTTCGCATTCGTAGATAAGGGAACCCGCTTACGATCCAAGAATATAGTGTGTCCCAACAAATGTTGAAGATTCTGCCATGCCTTGGAAGAAACGAATTGCGTAGAGCTGAAATCCATTCTAAAGTTAGGTGTATTCGTGAGAGCGCTGAGCACTAGTTAAGCATACCTATTGAACATTCATTACCGCACTTGTACTACCTGTTTCTTGAGCATCCAGGCCCAAAGAAAGGTCCGGACGTTCCATCTTGTTGACATTGAAGAGCCGGAAAGAGGACAGCCGCTGTTTTATCAATTGATCCCAAAGTTGAATTCTTGATGGATGGCGGCAGCTGTTCTATCAATTGATCCCAACGTCGAATTTTTGATGGCGGAAATCCAGGATCCCCAACTTACTAGAATATACAGAGATGCGGAAAGTTATTCAATGAAACAACCAAATTCTCAATCCTCTCAAATTGCCTGAGGCCACAAATCGCAGTAGTTCCCCGCTGGGTCGTTAAAGTCGAAGCAAGAAGCCTACATGTTATAACATTGATCATTATCTTGGATACAAATGCTGATACTCATATGTATACCCTGGGGGTAAGCAAAGTAAAATTTCCGAACCCTCTGGAGGTACGTAGGCCCGGTGATTATTTATAATGAAAATGTCGCATACCTTAAGAGCATCGTTGGTATCTTGAACATGAGTCAAAGTAACACTGCAAAGTCAAGTCTATAATTGACTTACTAAAATAGGAACTGGAGGACAATGGACAGCGCGAGGAGTGTTACATTTTGCCACCCTCTCATGTGACCGTTGCATGATAACCTCTTAAGCGCGTCTCCTCATTGTCCAAGCAGTCACCCACTCTTGAACTCATTCTCATACCACAACGCAACCCACTGAATCATGGAACCATCCCCAGAAAACGGGCCCGACATCCCCATTCCAAAAACTCCTGCTCAGAAGCAGCGAACGTATGGTCCGCCTGTCGTCAAAAGCACACCCCAGAGCAACACATACGGCGCTCATGCGAAAGACGAGGTTCCTCAGCGTGCTTCAGTCCTCAATACGTTCCTCGAAGATGATGTTAATGACAGAGTCGTTCTTACTCTCGATGACTTTGCGACCGTTATCCTTGACCTTCCATCCGATTGGGAAGTCAAAGAGAATTTTGATCTGCCGCCGGAAAGCAAAGCAGTGAAGGACGCTTTTGAGGCATACCTAAAGGTCGCAGAAGGGGTGCCAACGGGCCAAGGAAAACGCACCGGAGCACGCGAGAGGGTGCTTTACCAACCACTTGCAAATTTGTTGAACACTTTGAGGAACGGAACGGGCCTGGTAGACAATGGTATAGATGAAAAGATGTTTTACGTGCAGGATCCTCGTCCAGTACTGGGCTCGTTACTTGCTCGGAAGCCTGATCTTGGTGGAATCTACATGCAACTACTGCAGCTTGCAGAGAACAAGAAATTATCAACATATCTTGCGAAGAAGAAGATTGTCGGCGTATTTTGGGGAGTACTGCTGTTCTTCGTGGAGATCAAGCACCGGAATGGAAATTTCATAGGCTTAAGTGTCAGTAAAGGAGGTATGTCTCATGAAAGTCAATCTCATATCATTGAATTAACGAACATACCCGTCACAGCCGGGACTGGCAAACCCAAGAATGGCTCGTCGAGGCCGGTTGAATCACCGCGAGAATCGAGAGAGGCTTCACAGATCGCATCCAACTTTTCTCATTCGAATCCTTCACGGAACAAATCAAACAAGCGCAAAGGAATGGAGGATGTGATCGAACTTACTGGTGCGTCCGGGTCATTAACGGTGTGACCGATTTCTGATTTGTCTGCAGATGAAGTTATCCGACCATCTAAAAAGGCCAAGTCGCAGTCGACGAACGATCCACCGAGGAGATCTGCGAGATTAGCAAATGTTCCAGGTGAATTAATATGTCCATTGGATCATTGAGAATAGGCAATTGACAGTGAGCACTTGCGTAGAAGCGTGCACAAGTTCAAGTTCTTCGTTTGGCCTACAGTCCCTGTCTCGTGAGCAGTCGAGAGCGTTATCATCTACCCAAACCTTTCCACAATCCGACATCCCTCCTCCTTCTACTACTACTTCAACGAGCAGTGGCAGAGAGGATGTGGCCGGAGTTACCATTCACCAGAGTGGAGGCAAAGACAAGACCGTGGAAGTCGAGACGTCGCGGTTTTACGAGAAGAAAGCAGAGGAGGAATTGAAGGAAGAAGAAAATTTAACCCCGACGCAGGGACAACGCCTAACGCGGATCCAGTGTGCGAGTTATGCGAAAGAGATGCTGTCGAATGGATTCATTCGAAATCATGCCATAGGAATTACAGCCGACACTGATGTATTCCGTTTTCACTACTATGACCGTTCAAAAGTCGTCGAAAGCGAGGTCAGTACTTTTATTTCTGGTTGACGCGTCTCCGGCCCGATTCGTGAGCGGCAAATTTTTTTTCCCACATTTGCTTATTGTCCTTTACGTTCATTTGTTGAGTGCGTTTCTCTGTCCTTAGGCTTTTCGAATCGTAAACGAAGAGTGGAAGAAGCTCTTCATGGCTATGGTATGCCAACTGAACCAGCTATCCTCAGACAACCTTGGTTTTATTCCAAACCTGCATTTGGATGACTTCGATTACCTTCGGGATCCAGAACAATTTGCGCAGGATTTCAAACACAATCCAGAAGGTCTAGTTGGTGCCAAATATCGTTTCAAGTGCTCAGATGGCTACACACGAATCTTTGTCATCAAACGGGTTCTTTATCGCGCAGAGGGCATCATCGGTCGAGCCTCGGTAGTAGTGGAGGTGGAATGTGTGTGCACCGAATCTGGTTGTCAATGGCATGGGGAGCGGAAAGTCATAAAGATCAGCTTTCCAAGCCGTAGTCGACCACCTGAAGATGCATTAATCCGGGAAGCTAGGTCAAAAGCCGAATCGACTGGCGACCTGTGGGCTCTTGATCATCTTCCGCAAATAATCGATTCAATCACCATAACCTACGACGAGTCCACAGTCCAAGGTCGCTTGAAGGCGCATCTTAAGGAAAAATATGAAGAACGCGTAATGCGTGTCACTATTCTGGAGAAATTGCATCCTCTAACAGAGTTGGAAGATCCAAGGGATTTCGCGCAAGTGTTTTATGATATACTCCAAAGTACGGCGTTTTTTATTGTATCTTCTCTCCCGAATACTCATGGTCTTATGCCTTTTCTAGTCCACCAATGGCTTTATGAATGCGCAGGGATACTGCATCGCGATCTAAGTAGCGGTAACATCATGTTTCGACGGAAGGATGGCAAGATATATGGCGTCCTGAACGATTTCGACCTTTCCTCCCATGTTCAGGATATGGGTAATGGCTCAACATCTAATCAACGTACCGGTACCAGGCCATTCATGTCTCCCGATCTGTTAGACCCTGATTGGGAGGGCGGCCATCTCTATCGCCATGATTTAGAATCCTTGTTCTTCATCATGCTCTGTCTTGCTTGTCGCTACAAGGCGCCAGGGATACCCGCTACAGAACCGCGCCCATATGCCCAGTGGTTCAGTGGAACGGACCAGCAAGTTTGTGACAATAAAATCGCCTTCCTCACCAAATCATCCACGAAATCTCCACCCATCCAGCATTATTTCGCCAGTTTCGAGCAGTGGCTGTTGGGCATCCATATACAACTACGTTATGGTTACAAACTACGTCCAATATACCCATTAGGGGAATCTTCGCAACTTGGCGTCCAGTCGGCATACGAATATGAGGGAGATCCCGATTTTGATTGGAATACGTTGAATAAACGCGCTTCTTATACAATGATGCGATCCATCATGTCTTCGTTTCAAGGGAAATCTCTCGAGACACGATGGGCAAACTGGAACAGAGATCATTGATTATTTGCTTTTCATTTTCATTCTGTGTACTTTATCAATGTAGAAGTTATATTCCTGCCGAATCCGTAGAAAGAAATACGAATATACCTTGGTAAATACTGACACAATTAAATATAGTTGGGAATTCGGGATTCATTCGAACATGAGATGCTGATCTAACTATGGTGAGGCGTACGACTGGAAAGGATGTCATATTGCAATGTTGGTTTGACTGATTCCTGGAGTATCAAGTTACAGTGCCGATATTGCATTCCCCTCAGGTGCAATAGGATTGCGCATTTTAGCTTGTAGAGTAGCCGCAGCTTCAATAAGCACATCCCCAAACAGTCGCAGTCACAGTTGATGACCAAGCCCTCGAGGCGCTCAGAGCGATTGACGAACCTTCCGGTGAGACATCCAATCTGTGAATGGCGTTGAGCTTCGTATTAGGAGAGCGCACAAGTTTTTCTGCCAGCGCACCATCACTGGCACATAGACCGTAAGGATCCCGCGCGCAGTCTGTAGCGTTACACTCGACCGACACATTCCCAACGTCCAAGAGGCATGGAGATCAACGAAGCCTTGCTTTGATCAAAGCTCATCATCTGTGACCTCCTCACCTCTCTTTTTCCGTGCCATACGTTCCTTCTTCAATTTCCGTGCTTCCGATGAAATGATCTTCTTTGTCTTCTTACTCTCCATCTTGTTCCCCATCGCGTCGTACTGATCGTCTTCTTCACCTTCCTTCTTGTCAATACGCTGTCCAGAGCCCTGACCTTCGATCCAGTTGTGACCTGAAGCTTCAAGACGGCCGTCACGCATCGCCCAAAGCTCCTTGCACAGAGATTCAGAGAAGTCTCGGTCGTGGGTGAGTCCCATGTTATTTCGAATTCTTTCGGCATGATGATTGTCGTTTGAGTTTTTGTTGTCGTCAGGTTGATTTCGTTCGCTAGTGGTCGTGAGCGTGCGTTGCCCCTCTTCGACCTCTAATATATTTGATGGACTGGACAGGAGATGGTCGAGCGGAAACGGGACGAGAGGAGATCATATTCTGTTGCACAAGTGATATACATATGTATAGATAGCGCTGTATTCCGTTTCCAGTACTAAGTATGTATATGACCGTTCGAAAGGAAGTATTTTTTCTTTGTCGAGACGCGTCTCCGGCCCGATCAATGAACGGCAAATCTTTTTTCTCACATTTGCACGCCCAGACTTCAAATTTCAGTACTGGTGTACATACACGCTCGCTGTCAACTCAAATTACCCGCAGCCCTGACTGCAATGGGCTCATCTAATGAGTCAGTAAATGTGGAGCCTCTGTACTCGGATCGACGACGACGACGAGCTCGTGTCTATTTCGCGATCCTGAGCTGCATGAACTGTGTAGCTCTTTACCTTAGAGTCTGTTCGGCAACAAGAAGCCAGCTTCTGGCTGGAAATAATTACCTAATATAGAAATAAATTTTCCCAACTTCTACTCGAGCGATTTTGCTGTTTTTTGCGTGCTCGTTCATGGAACCTGAGCCACCTTCTTCAGACTCTATGCCTGAGGCTCACACTGCTCACAAGACACCTGGAACTACCTCTATTGAGATGGTTGAGAAGGATAGTACACTTTCTTGGGTTTACAAAGGATGCACTGAGGGAAAGGTGGATTGCATGCAAGCTGGCAGTTTCCAAAGTAGTTTGTTCTAAATTAACTACTTAACTACTACCCCAATCCACAACAACATTACATGCTAAAGCATGGCGCAGATTGAACAGCTCTTCATGGTTTGCTAGTATCCTGGAGTTGCATACATGATTGTGGCAAAGGCAATAGAAGAGAAGTAGTAGTAGATCCCAATGAGAACAAGTTTAAGCTGTACAGCATCAAAATTTGGCCTTTGTGGAGGCATTGGGAGCTGGAGCAAGTAAAAAAAAGCAAAATCGCTCGAGTAGAAGTTGCGAAAATTTATTTCTATATTAGGTAATTATTGCCAGCCAGAAGCTGGCTTCTTGTTGCCGAACAGACTCTAAGTTATTATATTTTTCGGTCCTCCAATTGATACCTTCCTACATAACCTATGCAATCCGCGCAACCTATTTAGCCTTCAATTTACTGGCTTTACCCCTCACTTACAGCTTCACCCGGATCTCGACTTCAACCTAATTCAAGATGTCCCGGAAGTGTACGCGTTATGCTCTCATAATAATGCCCAGCCAAAAATTTATACCGTGGACGAACACAACTCTGTAAAGGAATGTATAGTCGTTGCTGGTACGAACGTCGTGGATTCTGGGAGCTTGATCCAAATTACAGGTCGATCTATCTCTCATGGCCTGGTTTTAAACAAAGAGCAATTCTTGGATAAGGTGTATCACATTCCTGAAGATGCAATTGTAGTTCCTTCATTCACTGGTGTGTTAGATAATTCTAACTAAGTCTTTTGTAACTGACTCATTCCGTTATAGACTCCCATGTCCACTCGCTTGAATACGGCTTTCACAGGCTCCTACCTCTTGACGATGCCGAGTCTATACCTGGTCCGTGGCTATTACCCTGGTACTATTTGTATTTACTCTGCATGTAGCGGTAGTATCCCTTGTCAAATCCTACATCCTGTCAAACCCATCCGTTCATGCTAACAAGACAAAGTGGATCTATGGCTGGGGTTTCGACAAGACTAGATGGCATGAGGACTCGGCCAACTCGTCATTTTCATCTACCTCAACCGACTCGGAAATATGGCCCACGTATCATGCTTTCGAATCCGACCCGGTCACAGCCGGACGACCGATCTGGTTGACATCAAAAGACGGACATGCGGTTTGGACATCGAAGAAGGTTATTGAGCTTGCCGAAGGAAGGTGGGGGTTTGAAGACGGAAAGTGGCCGGATAATGAAGACCTTGAAGGAGGAAGGATCATGAGAGGAAAGGATGGAAGACCGGATGGTAAGTTCAGGCCATACCGTGGACAAATGTACATGAGATAGTTGACAGTATATTGTCTCTCTTTCCGATATTCGTCTGTTTACAGGAATATTCCTCGACAATGCCCAATCTCTTATCCACGTTCCCACTCCCTTCGAAGACAACCTCATGCGCTTTGAAATCGCCGTGGCTGATGCCTTGGCGAATGGTATCACCGCGATGCACGATGCTGGATTCTTGCCTGAGACGTTGGAATTTTACGAGCGGACAGTCAGTGAGGGACGAGTCTTACCTGTGAGTACTATGTCAAGTTATTTGACTTTAGCGTACACCTGATAACTAATCTTTGTATAGATACGCATGTACGCTATGCATAATTTCAACGCCTCCGCGCCATATTGGGGTAATACCACAGAGAAATATGATCATAAGGTCAATAGGTTGAAAATGAGCAGCGTGAAGCTTGTTTGTGATGGTATGTCCCGTTTTTGGGTTGTCTATCCGCACCATCTCCCGACAATACTCATCATACTCATACCTTACATCTTTAGGTGCTATGCGGTCTGGCGGTGCATATGTATGTATCCTTCATCGCTCGGTTTCTCAGTATCTTCAACAGTTCTCTCACACAAAAACATATGATATAGCTCTACGAACCATATACCGATGACCCATCCTCATTCGGATTCATGCGTCTCCCTGCTTCACTACTTAATGACATTATCCCGAAATTCCTCAAAGACGGGTGGCAGGTGAATGCTCATGCGATCGGGGATAGGGCAAATGGCCTTGTACTAGACGCTTTTGAAAAGGGTGAGAGAGAGTTATGGGAAGAACAGGGTATAGAACTAAAAGAGAGAAGACCGAGGATCGAGCACGCACAGATTATGACTACTGGGGATCTGGAAAGGATTGGGAAGTTGGGAGGTGAGTACATTGTTACATTGTTTATTATACTACCCTTTACTGATATTATGTTCCACACAGTCATTGCCAGTATCCAACCTACACATGCAACTGATGACATGTGGTACGGCGAGGCGCGGTTAGGTCCTGAACGAGTAAAGGGATTGTACGCATTCCGGTCGATGATGAATTCTGGAGCGAGAATTACACTTGGAAGTGATATACCTGTGGAAGGAATCAGCCCTCTGGAAGTGAGTGTATTTGAGTTTTCTTTTCGTCCTCGTTCCGTCTCAGTCTTCCCATTATCCAACTAACCCATTCAAGGGATTCTACGCCGCCATTACTCGCACGGACAAAAGTGGTAACAGCCCACATGGCTCGGATGGTTGGTTCCCCGAGCAGAAGCTGACAAGGCTGGAAGCTTTGAGAGGTAGGTTCAAATCCCATTTTCATTAGCGTACTTGATACATCTATTTATTTTCTTTCTGCAAATACAGGAATGACAATCGACCCAGCTTATGCCTCCTTCTCTGAATCTACCCTTGGTTCCCTCGAACCAGGCAAGAAAGCTGATTTTGTGGTCTTGTCAAAGGACATAATGAGTGTCGAGGATCCGAAGGAGGTTTTGAAGACAAAGGTGTTGGCAACAGCCTTAGATGGAAAGGTTGTTTTTGGGCAGTTAGTAAATTAGTAGTAGGGTGAACAATATTAAAATTTAAGGAGTATAAGAGAATAATCACCTTCGGATCGAGGTCTTATTTAATTAGCCCAGCTCCAGTCAACTTCAATGAGGCCTTCAGACTCATCCGCGAGCTGCTCGAAAGCAGCAGGAGAAAGTTGCATTTCATCAACACCACATGCAACACAGTTATCAGTTACTGTGACTTCCACCGATTTGCCTTGGTCTAAATTCACATCAATCAATTCTCCTAGCTAGAAAAAACCTTTTGCTTTCACTTACAAGATATTGTAATCGGTCTGTTGCAAATAGGGTTGCAGTTGACACCGTCATATCCACTGATCAAGTAGCGATGAGAGGGCTAGAACAGTAGATCCGAATTTTGGGTTGTACTCACGGATATGCATCAAACACAATGTGGTTCATGGCAACAATCAAGTCATTGTCTGTGTTCACAATCCCGCAAGCTCCCAAACCAGCTAATGATACAGTGTTAAATCTTTGGTGGCACGAACCAATGAGTGACCAAGATAAAGACGCTTACGGTGGTAAAAATTGGCTGAATCGATTGGCATGTTATTGTTCCAACGTAATAACCAGAGACACATTAATTCTTACCATCCCAATTTAGTTGTTCTCCCTCCAGGAAATCAGGAGGATCAGGGGACACGGTTGTGCACGCAGCGCGAGCAACCAAGTCGAATGTCCTTGTTGGGAAAAACCCAACACCTTGTACTGGAGTCAAAGTCGAGATTGCGAGCAAGAAAACGATACCGAGTGATTTTCCTAACATGACGGCTGGATGATCTTTGAGGAGGGAGGCCAACAGCCTTACAACTTTAGCACGAGTCTGCTTTAAATGATATTTGGACTCAGATCGTCATCACATCATGATGGAGAGTTGTAAAAAAAAAAAAAAAGAATCATGTCCCCACATGATAAGACTGTCACGGTATACATATAAGGCTCGGCCCTCAATCATTTTCCAAAATGAAGGCATCAGAGGGCAACCAGTGATATAGCCTTTCGGCCGACTCAGGATGGAGTCCCAGATGATGCCACAGAAGAGAAAGCAAAGACTCAATTGAATCATTGGCACGTAGGTCTTCGCGGGACTCAGAACAACCTTTGAGCAGCTTCTGATGACTTTAACGGACATGTATCTAACATTCATTTTTCTAGGGAGCAACTCGATGAAGCCAAAGGGTTTAGGTGGAGTTGACGCTTCAGCTGGGCCTATTCTATGTTGAGCCCATCTTTTCTGGATACACTTCTCAAGTCTGAGTTCCTTGTCACTGTAGGAAAGACAAATCTTCGAATAGCAGATACCTCCCATCCTTCCATTGAGCGTCTTCCTGCATCCTGTTTTGGGTTTGTATTGGATGGCGGAGCAAGCAGCCGAAATCATTTTGTTAACAGTGAATCGAGAATAGGTCATCTCGCAAAGATTAAGTTAGTATTTCTTTATCGAAAGATGGAAGGCAGAGAATACTTAAGATCCGCAATAACGCCGTTTTCCCTTGAAATGAGTGTTCGATAGACAGCTGCATTACGTGCAAGTAAGTGCAGCCAAGGTCATATTATAAAAGACCTGCTTGCCAGCACCTCATCGACATGTGGTCGTTACTCCCTGTACTTTTCAGCTTTGCGCAAGCCACTTTTATCACCAGCGATGCTTCAAATGTGATCAACTCATCATTTGAATTCATCATCGTAGGGGGTGGAACCACCGGATTGGCAGTCGCCAATCGCCTCGCAGCCAACCACACCGTTTTGGTGGTGGAACAAGGACAGGACTTGGCTAATAATGAGATAGTGAACAATCCGTTCATGTTTGCGGCTGGAACGTAAGCTTTACCGATGTCTTGGTCGTCATATAAACTTACTCCCAATTCGAGGCCATCCCCATGTCGATTCTCAATGAATTCTGCCCCACAAATTGGCTTTGGTGGTACCCGTCGATCACTGCCCTTATCCTAGTATGTTGAGTCTGTATGTTCATTCCACCGTTCCCATTTTGCTACCCGATGTGAGTAGTGGAAGCTGCCTCGGCGGGAGTTCCTCCATCAACGGTATGATGGGTGCTCGACCGACATTTGCTAGTATGAATGCGATCGAGGCCCTTGGAAATCCAGGCTGGGGTTGGAACGATTTCTTGCCGTGGGCATCAGCTGCTTTAAATCTCGGTAGGATGTACTTAATACTTACTATGGACTTGTTTCGCAGATACATGCAGAATTCAGAAACTTTTACTCCTCCCAACCCTTGGCAAATGAAGGAAGGCGCAAACTATATTTCTGTTGTCCATGGATACAATGGTCCTGTGGGAGTGTCCTTCTCCCGCCCTCTCGTAGCTCCCTTGCTGCAAAGAATCGCAAAGAAAACGATCCAAACTGTGTTCAGCGGAGAAGTCACATTGACACCCGATATGGGTGACGGGTTTTCTGGGGGTAAGGAAGCTTATTGAGTTGTAAACCTTTCGATAGCTTACAACATGATGGTCCGAAAGGCCACGTATCGAGTTTTTATTATCAGATTCACTTTAACAAAACTTTACATTCCGATCGACGGTCGTCTTCGGCTTGGTCGTACCTGTATCCTCAAAAACAACAGCGGATAGGTCTCACAGTGCTCACTGAACATATGGTAAACTCCGTAGTCACGTCTACGAGTGCTAGCGGTAAGATCACTGCTACTGGAATTCTTATAGAGCCAACTACAGGAGGTCAGAAATTCGAGTGTGTTGTCTCGAGGGAAGTCATAATTAGTGCGGGGGCACTGCATGTACGTTTTCTGTTTCTTATCAACCAACTCAATGACCCTTGGACTTCACAGTCACCTGTGATCCTACAGCGAAGTGGAATTGGCAATGCAACGTGTGTTGTACGCTCTCTTTTGATCACTACTAGTAGGCTGAGCAATTGCTAATCACACAGATTCCTTCGGGATGTCGGAATTGAACCAGTGCTGGATCTTCCCGGGGTGGGGGCGAAGTAAGCAAGACCCATAGTCTCTCCTTTTTTTCCTTATTCTGATGTGATACTATCATTCAGCCTCCAGGACCACATTGGGCTATACAACACATCATTTCCTCTCGCTCCTTTTGCGAACAGTACAAATATTACTGCCGGCACTGATGTGTTAACAGGAATCGTGGTTGCTCAACCTACTGCTCAAGATACTTTAGGGCTAGAAGGTCAGTCAAGTTAATGTCTTGCTAAAGAAGAAGTTCAGCATTTGAATCTTGTCGTTAATCATCCTGTACCTCAAGATGCTCATGCAATAGAGAACCTCTTACGCAATACCTCTGGATATGCCGTATCAGTCAGCGGCGTCGTGAATCCAGAATCTCTAGTTGCTCAAGCTGCTGTCATAGCTGACGCATATCAGATTGACCGTATGTATATGCTTTGAGGGTTTTTGTAGTTTGATAGCAACAGCACGCCTCGCAGATCCTTTCATAGAGATTTTCTTTACACCTGGTTCTGTATCTCTTCAAGTCGCAGCCCATACCATTCTTCCACTTTCTCGTGGAAGGATTTATGTCAATGCTACTGACCCATCTGCAGACCCAATAGCTGACATGCAATATCTCACTTCAGAGGTTGACATGCATGTCGCTGTCGCTGCTGCGCGCAGGATTTCTCGCATTGCAGTAACACCACCATTCAGTGATTTGATCACTAAGAATGCATTGGACGAGGCGGGTGTTCCTAGAGTGAATGCTACAGAAGAGGAGGTGAGGAAGTGGGTCCTTGACACGTGGGTCTTTACATAGTACACCGATGCAGGGAGGCATGCGCCCTCATGTCTTCTTCGCAGATATGTCTCTGACATTCATTTTGTGGGGAGCAACTCCATGATGCCGAAGGAGCTAGGTGGCGTTGTCTCTCCTGAGCTCTTGGTTTATGGTGTGTCTCTTTGTTCGAATTACTCCGGAATCTGAATGCAATGGAAATTGACACCGATTCAGGTACAACGAATCTCCGAATAGCAGATGCCTCTATCCTTCCGTTGAGCGTGTTCCCGCATCCTACGTTGGGTTTGTATGGAATAGCGGAGAAGGCAGCAGATATGATTTTGCTAACAGCGCGAGAGAGCTCAGGCTATAACTGAATAGATGCTAGTAGTATGGAAGCTTGTTTTGCTCATTCCTTGCACTAAATAATATACCGAGAGCAAAGACCATCGATTGTCATCCCTCTTTTTCCATAATGTCACATCTTTACCTATTGTTGGATACACTGTTTCACCTGCAATGGAAGTTGTACCCCTAGCTCTGGCTTTCCGCGAATCATTGGCACCATAAGGATACTGGGAATTCTTTGAATGTCCACTCCTTCCGACGGCAAAGAAAATTCGAATGATTCAATAAGTTCAAATAGCATGACTTGAAGTTCCATAACTCTAATCCGTGTAAAAATTGGCCTCAGTATTACTAGACATAAGATGCATCGAATGAAGCTCACGCAAATTGCCAACTGAGGGCGAATTTTCGAAGTAGAGTGAAGTAGCAATGAGCGCGTATTTTCTTGCTAGAGCGAAAAAGAAAATCATACCCAATGCAAGACCTAACGCCACCACCTTATACAGGAGTTAGTTTGCAATCAGAATACGATTGAAAATGCTCAACTGAAAGTTGCTCTGCAATGAAATCAGTTTGTGTTATGATAAACGTTAGACTTATCATGTACAAGTTACCGTACACTCCGACCATGACATCTTTCTTTTCAGTGAGAAACCGTACAGGATTCCACGAATCGGCGTCGTCACCCCACACTTGAGTCAATCTTGAGAACATATGTAAGCTGACCTTCACACTCAAAGAGAAGATGGTTCATCGCACCGGTTATATGCACCTAAATGCAGCATGATACGCTGTCCTTTGCGGATTGGAACATGAGATAGAAGCCTCCCAGTTCTGCTTCGCACTGCGACTGAGAGTGGCAGCGTGTCATCGCAATCTGCCTCTCGTATTAGAATAGGAAGTATTGGATGCAGTCGGAGGGTTTCCTATGTATGTAGGAATGTGAATGAAGACCAAGCCATATATCTTGGATCTGTTACCTTCATGACTGCATTGAAATAAGGCATTGAATCATAGTCCGCACTAGTAAGCGCAATGCGATATCCCGTTCGAGCTCGTAAGCTAGCTATTTCTCCGTGTACCCGAGCTTGACTCTCAGTGTTCCTACTCAACTCGTACAGCATCCAAGACATTGTTGAAGAAGTCGTCTCGTTTCCAGCCAGGATAATAGTTCTGGGTTGGAACTGTTATATCTTGTCGGTTTGGAACAATTCATGACTCACGCTATTTGAGAGATAATTTCCTCCTCGCTCAGCCTCTTCTTATAATCATCGTACTTCGTACGTACTAAAAGCGCTGAAGGTCAGTCGAATCGAAGAGACTACGATTAGACAGCTACCCACTTAGGACGCTGATGATATCTTTATCATCCGAATTGGGGTTCAGTATCTCGGCCTCTTGTTTCTGAAGGAGGATGCTTCTTGCTGTACTTTGGGCTGCAGACAGAAAAGCTGCAAATCGCCGGTCTTCTTTAGTTGTGTACAGTCGAAAACCGAAACGTTCGGGAAGGCGTCGACGAACAGCAGTATAGATTTCCGTAAGGGGAGAAGAAGATTTTGAATCAAGGCTATAGGTATATTTACAGAATGAGAATATTCAGGCATCAGAGAATTGGAGAGATTTGTTTACGCACAACATATCTCTCATCGTCCTATACAGTTCATTGTACTCGGCAGTGCCATCGAGGACTCCGAAATTGAAATCAAAAGCGCCTTCACAAGTAGTCTGGTGAGTCCTTCGAATCGAGAAAGCTCATAAAATGACACCGACTCTGGCCAATGACATCTAACGTGACTTTTGGCATCCAATGGGCCATGTTAAGAACGGCGGGGTTCTCTTCCAATTGATCATTCCATTTCGTGACAAGCTGAGAACACATCAGACGAAGCAAGTAGAATTTGCACTCGCAATTCTCACCTTAAACATCATTCCTTGGAAGAAAGTCATGTACACCTTCAACTGTTGGGTAGAAAACGCCGAATTTAGGGCTCTTCTATGTCGTTGGTGTGTCTCGCCTGGAAGCTGTCAGTTCTTCCTGTATATACTCTACACATGGAAAAGTTTCACCAGTTGCCCAAAGAAGACCTCTACCAAATACTCGCTCGGCAATAAGACGTATATCTCTTGTTTTGGGGTAACAGTGGGATTGAAATATATGTTGCAACCCCATCGGATCCGCTATCAAGAGAACGTCTTCCTGTGGTAAAGAAGTTCTCAAAAGTTTGGCAAAGAAAGTGTTGGAAATCCTACGGAGAAACAGCTAAAGATACGAAATGTGGGACCATATTTCTTCACCCATTCAAACTCGAGTTGTCCTGCATCGCTTTGGTGAGAAATTTCGTATTCGTGCCCTGCAAAAACGAAAAAAGAGTCAGTTGTCATGTATGGAACGTTAAAGAAAAAATCACCTAGCAGATAAGATACTGGCTTTGGTCCTCGAAGAAAATCAAGACGTGAAGATCTTCTGAAACTCAGGGCAATTAAGCTTAGCGTAACGAACAAAATCAGTAACGGTAGCATAGTTCTTGAACGTAGTTCACACAAAAAACTGACCACAGCAATTTAAACACTCTCGATATCTTGATTCGGCTCATCCCGATAGAAGGGGAGCAATAGGATTATCAAGGTCGTGAACAATTTGAGCCACGAAGCGAGGCCGATTCCATGCTGGCGAGGGCACTCAAGGCCACTCATCCCGTGAAGCTAAATGAAATACACACCACTAATTTGCGCAAATTCAATGTCAGCGCCTGATACATCACCCTGCCAGATTCAAACCACCCTTTAGGATCTTCGAAATAAGAAGAATGACGAACATTTCCATTTCTACAAGATGCGGAAATTGGTAGGTGATCTCAGTGGCCAACGACTAGATTCACCGCGAGACACTGGATCTGGGGTACAGTGTCCATAAACAACCTTTGATCGAAAATAGTCATACTGCGGCGCCCACCCATCGTGGTTCATATGGCTGAAACGTTGAGACGAACAGAAAGCAAACGCAAAACCATGCTCTCTCCTTTTATTTTCAATCTAGATTTTGAGACCTAGCAATTATTACAGCATATCTCCTGTTCAAATCGTCCGGCAATCCTCGTATTGTCATTAATTCAGGGTATTCCAGAGAAGCTATCTGCATTGACACTTCATCGTATTAGGCCAGACCCACTTCGTGTCCTGGAGCAGCCGGAGCATGCTTTGATACGCAGGTCATTGAGCTGCGAGGTCTGAATTTTCAGCTCCCGTTCGAGCGAAAGCAGTCCAGATATCTTGGACGAGATCCGTGTACAAAATGTCAGCTGGTATGCGCAGGGGTTCAGAGAAGATGTGGTACGCTCCGAAGACCTTTACATTTCCAAAAAGAGAAGGAACAGATTAGATGGATATAGAAAACAAGAAATCGAAGAACGGAAATGAACGTGGATACTGGGAAGGTGAGCTTTTGTCGAATAGCATTCCTTACCTCGTATAAATCACCAGAATGACACCGATAGTACGGCTGAGGATAGGAAATGTGCAAAGGCCAAAGGGATCGTAAAATGAAAGTCCGTGAGCGCGCTGCCTGAAAAAAAAAGACGTTCAAGCGGCCCGGATGCAATCCAAAAGATAACTGACATAGCGGGAAAAGCAGTAGATTTTAAAGCGGCAGCAATAATGTTCTCCGCGGGACAAGTTAGGAACCAATCCGTGTAGACGATGATGGTCGCGTTATCTTTCGTATAAGAGGACCAGAAATGAAGTTGAGGAAATTTGATACGAGAAATTGCCAGAAAAAAATATAACATACAGACATCAAAGTCTTCGTTGATCGTAGAATACGTCCTATCAGCTCCTATCAGTCGGCTCTGATTTCCTCTTCTGTGGCGGACGGACGGGTGTGTGATTCGACGATCGTTTTTTCAGTTCATTTGATCTCTCTTCCAGTCGTTTCGCCTCTATCACAACACTCTTCAAAGCCAGTTCGAGCGCCGCTGAAGCATGCCCTTCAGTTTCACGATAGTTTCGGAGGGCAAGGACTGCGTTGTTGAACGACGACGACGACAACTGAGTCATTTTCTTAATCATTTCCTGCGATCCTTCGGACTTTCTGTCAGCGTAGTGGTAGTTGGATTTTAATTCTGATTGTAATGTTCGTGCCAAGTCAGTTTCAGCCGGTCGAAAGATTGGTTTCTGAAGTTTCGGTATGTGGGAAGGATGACGTGCTGCCGCGACTGGGAAACGTTGATGATCAATTTGCCAATGCGGTTGAGAAAGGTCTTGGGTCCAGACCTGGCATAGTGGAAAGAGCTCAGAAGAAGTAGGAAAACACTAGCAAGTGGGTATGGTATGCCTTACGGATAGAGCGTCTGAGTTCCTGTGGTCTCCAGCCTCAAGCACGTCAAATCCTAGCCCTGCGAGACTAACGAGAAATTTACGAGCATTCCACGCCGAGTCTCCCTTCCAACTTTCTTGAGATGATATATCTTCAAGTTTCGAGTTCCTAAGCGCAATTAAGCGTGGCGTAGACGTCGAATGGTTTCTTGATTGGAAATTCAAGGCGGTCGAAACGAGGATACGAGCCTGAGAGAGCAGTAATGAATCATTTGAATGAACAACGTCTCTGCTCCCAGCCCGAAATCGTCAAAGCGACTCTGAACCATTATCGTAGAGAAGGTTGTACAAAAGCAAGATGAGTCAAGTAATGCAATTCCAGGTTTAATTCAACGTCGGAGACAGATTGTAATTTGAAAAATGCATGGGTTGAAAGAGCGAGAAGGAGACGAAGGAACCTAGACTTTGTGACGTTTGAGTAATTCGGGTGAACAACGTTACATACTTTCCTTCACTACACTCTTCCACATATGTCATATATGACTTTCGGGCTTGGAGCTCTTTCCACCACACTGCAGCCGCGGTATTTTCTTTAATAGAGCTTTGCCTCAGGCCTTCGAGGTACTTTGCAAAAGATGTTCTGAAAGCAGTGGTTTCCGATGTATGCATGGATATGTTGGAAGTATCTAAGAGGCTTTGCAAAGTGAGGAATTATTTCCTCATTACTTATTGGATACAGATGCCAAAGATATGTATGTCAAAATCTTCATTATTGTCATGAGGATATTGAAGGATTTGAAGATGAATAAGAAGGAGAAGAGGTAAGTAAAGGGACACCATTCTCAGCCAGGATTTTAATCTCCGACCGCCGCATACTTATGGCACACACATCCTCAGTCAAAATTTCACTCTACATTTCCCATTTCCTTTCAACATGGAATTCCCGAGTCTTCGAGTTTGGCGCTGTTTTGTATCTCGCAACGATCTACCCAGGGACTTTATTGCCCATGTCCATTTACGCTCTTACCCGCGCTGCATCTGCCATTATCTTTTCACCCGTTATTGGTCGTTATATTGATACTGCCAACCGCCTTCATGTTGTGAGGCTCTCAATTGGTAAGCCTTGTTCTTGGCTACCTCATCATTCTCTTGTCGAAAGACGGTGAAATGTTTCTGACAACCTGAAGCTCACTGCTTTTCGCAAGTCTTGCAGCGGTTGGCGGTTGCTGTGTCTTGCATCGTATTCTGGTCTCTCGTCGCTGACTGGCGCTGGATTCCAGTCCTAGGATCAGGTAATCTCGTAATTCTAGCTATTCTGGCCTGTGTGGAGAAACTCTGCTCTATCATGAACCTTGTTTCCATCGAAAAAGACTGGGTACGTCAGACATAACCACTGTAACAACAGAAAGACCAATAAGACTTACACCAATCAACCTTGAATCAAGGTTGTAGTAATCGCCGGAGAAAATGAAGGCGTTCTGACAAGTACGTCCCAAACCACCATATAGTCTTGCAGAAATGTTAATACATATTCTTGATTTAGCTTTGAACGCGCAGATGCGAAGGATTGATCTTATTTGCAAGCTTGCAGGACCCTTTGTCATTGCCATCATCGAAAGCTATTCGATTAAGGTTGCAGTTTTGGTCAACCTTGGTATGAATTTGGCATCTGTGGCCGTAGAATACTATGCTATTGCGAAGGTAGAATTTAGTCCGTCGATGTGGTTGATTAGAAGGACTGATTTAAGCTCAATAAGGTCTATTCCATTGTACCAGCGCTCCAGGATCCCAAGACATCCTCACCTAATGATAATAATATACTCTTGACGGGCGAGCCTGAGTCTCTGGAAGGAGGGAATATCCGCTACTATGACCGCCTTATCAACAGTATAAAATTCACGCTACACGAATTCAATGTCTACTTCCACCACAAAGCATTTCGCGTGTCATTCTCAAACTCTCTTCTCTACTTCACCGTCCTATCTTTTGCTGGTCAGATGGTCACCTATCTTCTTTCTGCTGGATACAACTCTTTACATATTGCTATTGCCCGGGCTTTCTCCGTTACCTTGGAGATTTCTGCCACCTGGTTCACACCGTTCCTCATGTCAAGGATCACCCCCATCCGAACTGGAATATGGTTCATCAATTGGCAAATTATGTGTTTAGTAGCTGGTGTGTCCTGTTTCTGGCCGGTTTCGTCAAAACCATTCGTAGCCGCGACCGGCCTTGTGGCAGGAACCATTTTGAGTCGTGTAGGGCTTTGGGGATTTGATCTTTCTGTTCAAGTTATCATCCAAAAAGTGCGGTTCTTGAATCATGTTTGCAGAACCAAGCCTAAAAAGCTCTTTTGCTATGTGTATAGGAAGTCGAAGCGGAGATTAGGGGTTCCTTTTCTTCTGTAGAGGCTGCCTGGCAAAATATGTTCGAACTCTGCGCGTTCACGTCCACTATAATATTCTCCAAACCGGAGCAGTTTAGATGGCCAGTGATGATGAGCCTTCTCGCTGTATCGCTTGCCGGAATGCTCTACGCGTCGTTTGTCAGGCTCAGAAGGGGACATCTCCTTCACCTTCCTCTGTGTATTGAGAGGAATTTGAAGAAGATGCTGGGTGATGTAATAGGCTATGAAAGGATCATGCAATCACCAACAAATGTCTGATAGGTAGTGGTTTTCAAGCTACCCCCAGAGCGGGCCTTGTCGCTGACTGGGAATTGACATATAGGCCCGTGAAAGGCTTCGATGTAGAGAGCATATAAAGTAGTATATATTGTTGATTTCACTTCTGTTAAGTATAGCAATGATTCTGCTCGCAGAAAGTCTTGCCAGCGGATAACTGTTGCCATCACATGAAGAGAGTCGTGACCGATTACTGTCAGTAGAGAAACAGAATCCATGAATTGCAGGCAAATACAAAGCACGACTTTCAATGTTAGATGGCTACTCTCTCCCGCTCTCTCTCGCCATTCAACCCCTACTAAGCTCCAGTCCGACTCAATTGTTCCCCAACCGCTGCCCAGGTCCCCATCGATGTCCATGTGTCGTTGGTGCACCCTCCTCTGCTCTAGCTCTCGGTGGAACTACGTGAACTCCACTTCCGGTTGCTCTCACCGAGCCTGCATTCGCACCAGACTCACTAGTCTCACCGAACCATCTTGCCAGCCACCTCGGCGCTCGACCATATTGCGCCATAGTCCCTCCTCTACCTCCTGGCTCACTGCCAAATACACCCCACCACCATAAATGTCCGATGACTGCACCGGGAAGCGCAAGTGCTGCTGCCCTCGGTCCACCACTGAGCAGGTCCATACCGAGCAAAGCGAAAGGGAAGTATTTCACGGGAATAGTTATGAGGCCGTATAGAGATGTTTGAGCGCCCGGAGGAGCAAGTTGGGAGGAGAGATATACGAGACAGAGGAGCAAAGGGCGGAAGAATAAAGTGGAGGAGAGAGGAACAGAAGTTACCTGACAAGTTTGAATAAGTATAAAATCTTAAGGAATGGTATAGACAGATTATGTACGCACGATAATTGCAGCGCAAGCAATGACAAGTTGAAATGCGAAGTCTGATGATTTTCGGAGGTAAGGTCCGGATTCAAGTTCATTTCCTGTTCGACTATGATTTCTATGTAAGAGTGTGGCAGGAGTTTCAACTGTACGAGAAGACGTACTACAGCATGATTATCTCAAAAATGAAGCTCAATCCTCCACCTGAACATTAAAAGAAGAATAGTTCGGCATCATAGCTCTTATCAAGGCCTGAGAACACTCACTTCCGAGGAAAAAGCTCGACCACAACCGCCAGACCTAAGTACATCTAAGTTTCCAAACGTGACGTAGGTGTCATATCCTCACCTCAAATCCTCTTGCACCAGATATCAAGGAATGATGAAATAGCACCTTGTACGGGCTAACCAGCTTCATCAGTACCGTCCCAGTAACCGATATCAGGGAGATAGACAGAAAGCGTGTAACAGGTGGTATTTTCTTGATTTCTGCTACCAAGGCATCCATTGTTTTCTGATTTGTAAGATTCTCGAATTCGTTAGATACTCGTGAAGGTGTGAAGTCGGATGATTGAGTTGAATGTGTCGCGTGCCTTTGTTGTAAGTAAGCCTGGAGAAGACTACTACGAAGAACTTCTGTTCATTCGAGATGGTTGAAGAGAAAGCTGCCTTGACGTGTCGCGCGCTTCGTACAAAATTTCGGTCCGTTTTTTCCGATGGCGCCAATCAAACTATGGGCGTCTAAGTTTATCACCCTTTCATTGCGTCCAAGTTCGCAGAATTTTTATAGAGCTCCCCTCGCATTCGGAATCCTTAGACGGATTACCTGCGATCACAACGACAAGAGAGTGGGCAATATAAGCACAATACTAACAACCTGAACGATGGCTTCTGAATCTTTCCATTTGGAATCCTCCCAATCTTCATTATTGAAGCAATACCAAATAGACCTAATTGACAAAGCCATGTCCTGCGGAGCTCTTAAATTTGGCTCTTTCACTTTAAAATCTGGACGGTGAGTGCCAAGTATATGTATGCTTCACTTAGCATCTGAAGCTTTGGGTCGGGCACGAACTGGAGATCGCCCATATTTGTTTTCATTTACGATGTTCGTTTGTGCTTGTTAAGATATTCTTCTTCGTCTTCCTCATTGGATGCTTGATTTGACCATTTTATCTGACTCTTATACCTAGGACCTCCCCTTACTTTTTCAATGCCGGATTGCTTAGCACAGGACCAATCCTCGCTCTTCTCTCCGAAGCATTTGCCGCTACCATCGTCGCAGCACAGCAGCCCTCATCCTCAAATAATAAAACTAGTACACCCATACCACCGTTCGACGTCCTCTTTGGACCAGCTTACAAAGGTATAGCTTTCGCCGCTACTACCTCTCTCGTCCTCCACACACACTACCGCGACTCCCCAAACATTATATCGACGACTCCTGAAACTGGCATTGGCTTTGCCTACAACCGTAAAGAACTCAAATCACACGGCGAAGGCGGGTCGCTCGTAGGATGTTCCGTGTCTAACAAGAAAGTCGTCATCTTAGACGACGTGATGACTGCAGGCACCGCAGTACGAGAAGCTATCGACATTGTTAGTAGAGAAGGGGGTGATGTTGTAGGGGTTATTCAGCTTTTAGATCGGGAGGAAGTCGGAAAAGATGGGGCGAGTAGCACGGTTCATGAAGTTGAAGAAATTATTGGGAAGGGGAGAGTCAAATCGATTTTGAGGATGCGCGACCTCATAGCGTGGTTGGACAGTAAAGGGATGAAGAAGGAATTGCAAGATATGGAGGAGTATAGGAGTCAGTATGGTCTGAAAGATTGATTCTCCAATTCGTAGATTCGGTAGAACAATATAAATGGTCAATTTGTCTTGCCTAGAAACTTGAACCCTACCCGCAGAGTTCAGCAATGTAATCCCTCATCGTAGGCGCTTTCAAAAAAACTCAAAACTCGTTTTAATTACAGCAAACTACATACAGTATTTTATAGCACTTCTACACTACATATACATCAGTGCAAAATATCGGATCGACACAAAGGACAACTCGATGAATGACTCGAATTGAACCACTAATCCAAACGGAATACAAAACAATGAACAGATCGGGACATTAATATATTGTCTGTTCGGTAATAGAGAGTGTAAGAACCGCACCTTATACAGACATCCCGCATGGAATCGATTCTTGCAGATGTTGCAAGGCTTTTTGGGTAATGAACCGTCGTTGACGTTGATAAGCCTACAATATAATGCCAAAAAAGAGAAATTTGGTTACTGAAAGAAAGTAAGTTTGCAAACATAGCTAGATAACGTACGAATAACATATCGCACACTCGACTTGACCTTCGAAATGTCCTGTCACGTTCTTTTTGAACAAAGTTAGACCATCAACAATTCGTCCATTCTAGCAATCAAAAGAAATCTTATGTCGTCAGTCAAAAAGGACACAACACTTTCCACTTACCTGTGCCCAGATAGTCTGCTGAACGCCTAATATCCACGCACGCCATCTATTATCGTCCACTCCCACCTTCTTCGTATCCCTGATCTCAATTCGATGTAACGGCCAATCTCCCGGAATCCTCAGCCGTATCTCCAGCTGCTGCTCATCCACCAAGTACGACGCCGTCACTTCATTCACCACACCCGAAGCGACCTTGACCGAAAGAGGATTCTCGTCCGAGGCAAATTCTGACTGGGCTTCGGGACTCTTCACATGCTCGAGCTCAGCCCGGATGAGAACGGGAGAAAAGTGTGATTGAGTGTAAGCTGCGATGGTTGATGATAATTGACGGTCGCGGCAGTTTACGACCCAGTTGTAGATCAGTGAAGGAACGGTGAGAAGAGCGCGGTAGTAGAGATGTGCGGCAAAATTTTGGAGACTAGACGAAGATCCTGCTTCAAAGACTGAAGAGTGACATGAATTAGACTGATTGAACACATTTTGCGCAGGAAAAAACGTGCACTGAACATAAAACTCGTCCACAGCCCACATGTCCAACTTGTAAGCCTTGACGATCCCGCGGTCTAGGCGCAAAAGGCTGAACACAGTTGGAATGAAATGTTCTTCAATGATACTGGAGTTGCGAAGTTGATCAATGTAGCGCATTCGAACTTTCATCGACTGTCGTTATGATTTACACACAAAGATAGGGTAGACCAAAACCACAAAGCGTACCGTGTCCACAAACAAATCGAAGAGAAGCATCCATCCCAAGAGGTACACGAAGACGGCCTGGGTGAAGAGATTTAGTATATCTTGGTTTACGGTAGCACATGAGTAAAGGATCTACATGTTCACGACCACCAGTCAGATTTGCGTCATCCGCATCGATGTCCAGATTCACAGACTGTTGCAATAAAACCATCAACTCTTTTGGTAATTGAGCCTCCAGTTTGCCCTCCGTATCTACTCCAGCTTCTAGTACAAAATGTTCCGTACATTTCTTTGCAGCCTTATGCAGAATCTGGAACGCTAGTTGAGCGTGATGAATCGGAGATGAAAGAGATAATAGTGAGGACGATGATGAATGTGAGAGTGAAGACGGGAAAGCTGTGATGTCAGAGCTATGGAAAGTGCTCGATGAGAGCAAATGGCACATCTATAATGATTGTGATTAGTACGAACTGGACTGCATAAGACCGGGACGACTCGCCTTGGAAAATGTTTGATGATCCATCAACTCATCTGATAGATGATTAGCGACCAGTTCGAGTACAAGCTCTCGACACACGCTCTCAGGGACTGAGGTCGGCTCATCAAGTGATTTAATTTCATTGTCACCTTCTCCTTTAGCTGCCTCACTTTCTTCGTTTGCGGAATCCCCGTCAAGTATCATGCTCTTTATACTCTTCATGATACTATTTTTCCTTTCGTTCCACTCTGCTCTGAGAGACTTATTTGTCGCAGCTAGATCTTGTACGTGACCGATTAGGCGGAGAGTGCGAGCAAGTGTGAGGAGTTGAAGCGGCGAGGAAGAATGAGAGACAGAAAGCGACTTGACAAATTTGAAATCACAATTCTAAATAGCAGAAAGGTAATCAGGAGAAACATCATTGATGTCAAGGATTGAAAAACCTACCTCAATATTATTTTCAATCACGTCGAATATGAACTGCCAATGTCCTCCGGGGACATTCTGTAATATCGGAGCAAGGTGATAGAACGTCAACGTCATAGCACTTTCGAGCTCTTCCATCTTGACTCCTGTTTCCCCCTCATCATTTTCTACCTCGCCATTCTCTTCCTCTTCCTCAATCCATTTTTGGCAAGCTTTGATCACATTCACCGCCCTCTGAACCGGCAAAAACACTGCTTCACTCTCTACGTCTGGTGCGGTACCAAGCACCAAGGTCAAGAGAATTCGAAGCCCATCCGAAGCTGCCCGGGAGGAAGGAACACCGAGGAGAGAAGAAGCGAGTTCGTTGCGATAACGGTCGAGGCGAGAAAAAGAGTAGCTTGTAGTGGAGGAAGATGAAGGCAGATTTGCCACAAGCGTTGACATAATCGTGATCCCTGTCAAAGGTGCCGGTGCAGATTCCCCTTTTTTGAATTCAGACATTTTTCGAGCGTAATTGAGCCATAAGTTCGACTCTTCTTCTGAAATTCCATCCGTACTAACACTGCCGAAGCCAGCTTGAAACACGCGGGATAGAACCTCTCCTAACACACAACAGTCGCGGTAGCTATCTGTCTTTGCTGCGAAACGGATGCTGGAGAGGAGAAGGGAGCCAACAGACGGAAGAGTGGGCATGAAAGTATCCGTGGATGCAGGAAGTATGTGACACAGATCTTTTCTCCATTCCCTTACCCCTTCCATGGAGTCCACAGACGCGAAGACATAAGCGACAATTTGATGTACCTTTGCAATTATCTCCCTACATCGACGAACACGCCCGGGTTGGTTCATTCCGAGATGAAATAACGGATTTCTCTCATGAGCACTCGGGACCATGACCACCTCCTCCGCATATACACTCAGCACCAGGAGGTGTCGGAGAACCCACCATGAGCTGGAGCTGGTAGCGAGCAGCCCTCTCGCCAACCGGAGATCATCAGAGACTATTTGTAGAAGGGCAAGAGCATATCTGGCATAACCATGAGTGTGATCTGGGTTTGAAGTCGCGGTGGCGGAACCAAATACTGAGGCAACTCCAGCTAGCTCATCGACTACGCCTAAACTTCGACTGATCGGCGCGCCATTCAATTGGTCTAGTGAAGCATCGAATGAGGTTTGCGAAGGCAAAAGAGATTCAACGGGGTTCATCATTGACAGGGTCGAGTTGGAATATCCTTTTGAAGCTTGCGCTGTGATTGAATCTCGAAGCACATAGAACACTGCGACGATATCTTCCGGTGAACACCGATATGTACATCTAGCGTTAATATTAGAAAGGAGAGTCCGAAGGCTTTGAGTGATGGAAGTGAAAACGATTGATACGACTTGTAGGGGCGGTTCGTCCTCCTTTTTTCCGTTGTAGATATGACTGATGTTGGACTTGACGAAAGACTCCCAAATCCGCTGAGCCCTCGCACAAAGATTATCACGACTCGAAGAAATAGTGTCGTCTCTTTCAAGTGTAGACTCTACTTGAAGAGACAAGGAGCCCCGCGGCAGAGCATGAGCGAGGAAGAAAACACCAGGGATGATACTTATTGAGGGGAGTGCTGGTGGAAGAGTAGTTGATGATGATGTTTTGGATGACTCTGGGTCCACAAGCTTAACTGGGGGTAAGTTTAAAATCACTTCCATCAATACCAAAAGTCGGTCTATCCTATCCAATGTTATCGAGCCTTCTTCTTCTTGTTGGTCCTCCAGTCGATTTCCGCCCTCTGCGCTGGTTCCTAGCAAGCTCTCTACACCATCCTCGAATCTTGATAAGAGCACATCGATAAGCTTAACGAGACTTGCGATGGTTATTAGAGGATGGGAAATCTCTTCCCCTATGGTCGTGCGATGGGTGAGGAGCAGCACGTCACGAACTATGTTCAACCCCGAGCTAGAGCTGCCCGACGTGACGGTGTCTCGTGCAAAATCCAGAATCATCTCATCCAACTCGCCCGTGATAGGTTTTAACCTGAAAACGACCTCCATTCCGCCTCGCTTCGACTTGAGCAAGTTGAGAAGTGATATTAGACGCTGAAGAACTTCAACTTTCTCGAGATCTGGATGTGAATGAGATTGTTCAACAACTTGCTCCAACAAAGCCAGCCAAAATAAGCCAACTTCTGATGCTGCAATGGATTGAGACGTTCGATCTGATTCACGACGAAGCAAATATGTTGCTAACAGCTCTAGACCGTCCTTTTCATCTAAGCTACTCCCGTTTATTTGATTGTCCTCTCCAAACGGACGGAGCGAGAGTAATTTGTAGGCGTTCTGGATTAGCAGCGTGTCGATGCGGGTTGCCACGCTATGCTGGATTATGTTGCTTGCCCCAATGGTTGAGTCTGAGCCAAACGCATTCATGAGTCTCGTCAACAGATACAACGACCCGGATCCTTCTGAGCCAAAATCAGCGAGAATCCGCTCACACCCATCCAGCACTAGACTGAACACGTCCTCGAGCAACCGATGGACATCCGAACTCGTCGAGTCCGACGAGTCAACGGGGTCAGAGTTCAGCGCTTTGAGAACACTCGATATGAACGATGAGAGATCGTTGGCTGAGCGAGACGCTGCGCTGGAACCACTAGCAACATTATCAGCGCAGTCTCGTACCAACTGAGCTACTGTCTCCCATGCATCGTCGTAGAGTGACCTTTCTAGTCGGATTCCACGAAGTCCACGTAGAGCCCGAACTATGGCCATACCGAGGACATCAGGAGACAACTTCAGCACGAGCTTTTTTGCTTCCCCGTTTGAATCTTTTGTCGTGGATGAGTCAGAAATACCGATGACCTCTTCCCAAACGCGCTTGATTTGTGTCTTGATGAGCGTACTCAACCCAGCCGTACCCACTTTCATCTCCGAGCTACCATTCTGTGATTGAGAAACAGTCCTCCTGACCAAAAACACCAAACACTCGAGTACAGTCTCGATGAACGCTTTGGCTGCTTTGTCGGCTCCTGAGCCTGAAAATAAGCGATTAGGAGTAATCGTAGTAGATGCGACGGCAGCCCAGAATGAGGAAAATAGATCATTAAAGGGGAGCGAATGCAAGGGAAGCTTGGAAGAATATGATGCCAGTAAAATGCTCGAGGGGATGGTAGACAGAATGATCACAATAGCAGGGTACGCCTGAATAGGCGAACCATTACATCCGCGTTCAAGAAAGGAGAGGAGAGATTGATACGCTCGTGAAGCTGCCGGGGATGAAACAGTCGTCTTCCCGGCTACGTCCTGGTTTTCGGCATCTGGAGAGTCAACTTCTGACTCTGAGCCAGATTCCAATTCTGCATCTACATCTTTGCTTTGTCGAGGAACAGTCATCTCAGAAGCGGTGTATTCAATCTCCCATTGCCATGCTTCAGGGTTGTCTATGATTTAGGAACGAAAACACAGATAGCAGAATCAAGGTCAGCGAAGAGAAAAATCAGAATGAGATAAAAAGAGTTTACCTTTTAAGAATCTCAACAATGATGGCCACATTACACCCTGTACACCAACATCTTGTTCGTTCCACGCACTATGGAAGACAGAAAAGCTGAGAATTCGCAGAGATCTTGAAATACTCTCATCCGCCGATAATGAATGCGTAATGGCAGCGGATACGGTCCCTTTGAACATGCCTAACGCACCGCTGACTACACCAACCAGTCGCCACGCAGCCTTCCGTACCGGAGGTTGTTCAAAGCCGAAGGACCCGGGATCGTTTCCGACTAACGAAGACCAGAGTCTAGCATCGCCAAGGATGTCCCATACCGCAGCCACAGACGTTATTGAGAGTGAGGAGTTTGATACAAACAAAGCTAATGAGCCTATGCCAGCAACGCGTATCCTAGCGTCACGATCGGTGTCTGTCTCCAGGGAGTCGGATTGGAGCCCATCAGAGCCTTGCGGTTGCTGAATTTCAGAGGTATCCTCAGAGACTTTAGCAGTCAAAGGAGTAGATTTTCCTTTTGTTGGAGGTGGCTTCCCTTTAACATTCTTCTGCGTCAATCGCAGCTTGTCTTTATGAGATAAGGTAGGTGTCGATACGGACGGTGAGGGTAGCGCGGGATTTACATACGCGTAAAGACCACCTGGATCAAGAATGGCTCGTTGGGCATAACTTGTAATTTGTTCTCTGCACAACAGAGAAGGAGAATTTCCTGCGAATTGGCGCCAGCTCTCTGCGGCGACATTGGCGACGACTGGATCGACATCGTTTGTGGCCAGGGACCAAGTTCCTATCGCATCTGCTGATTCTGAGCTGTCTGTTTCCAACTGGAGTTTGATTTGGTCTGATACCGCGGGAATGCTGATAAATGACCGATGTACACTCGCTGTTGCGAGTCGTATTCGCTTTGATGCGTGCAGCAAGAGTTGTGGAAGGTGAGAGAGCTGCAGACTACCTTTGAGTGATTCAGACGGCCTGAGCGATGTCACAACTCACCCAAACAGGCAGCATATCCATCAAAATCTGTTCTTGAGCCTCCTTCCCTTTTCCTCTATCACTATTGACCCACCCAGCATCTAGCTCATCCAATGCTTTCTCCCTGGTCTTTACCGCCTTCTTGCCCAAATTCCTTAATACGATTACCAACTCTCCAGGAAGTACATACGCCAAACCTGTCGAGTCCAAGGGATCTGGTCTAATCGGCTGGGGTTTAGTAGGAGCAACATATGCCTTCTGCCGTTGCTGCTTTTCAAGCTCTTTCAGCTCTTTCTTGCTGAGGTTCTGTTTCTTCTTGGCCGCGCCGCCATCTTTTCTCTTTTTAGCACTGATACTCTTCGAAGGACCGTCAAGTTGGGTTTTATGCGAGTTTGTGCCCACTTCAGTAGAGTTATATGATGAGGACTGCCCTGCTTTCTTTGAAGCTTTTGACATTTACTAACAGAGATTGTCGACGAGGAAAGCTGAACCTATTGCGTCATTGAGCGGAGCCGAAAGTCCGAAAGAGCGCTTAACTCGTTTAGGCGCTTAGAGATTTACATATCCAGGGACCAGCACTGCTTCAACAGGCTTCAACATGTCAACTTAAGTCGCGAACGTCCTCTTGATCCCATCGAAAAACAAACGCCCCGATGTTTACAAGGTTTTTTGATGGGATTCATTAAGACCCATCGACTTCTCCCCTCGAGGCACAAACGTATTCTATCAATATATCAATGCAACAGCACGGAACCACGGTGGTTTAATTTCTCTCTAATATTGCCATTGACCCGGATTCTCTGAGCCTGCTGAGCATTTTGACCTGACCATCCTGGTTACTCACTCTGTTTTTCCTCATTCCTTACACGTCTCCGGACACTGCATAGGCACCAAGAAGCCGCTCCGACACCAGCCTGGTTCTTCGATTCAGAATCTTAAAAGCGGGCCCTCCGACTCAACAACGTATTCGTTCTTTCCTTCCTTTCACCGTTCCTACCTGTCCTCGATACCTCATTCTTCATCGAGCTTTGCATTAGAAGGGTACCTTTTCCATCCCAAGACTACCGGAGCACAGGTTACATTCATTGACTGAAACTTATCCCATTCAGTAGCTCCGCAATCGGACTGTACCTGCGAGCTACCACCCTCCGCAGCGAGCCCGTAATGGCCGACTCACAGAGTTTTCGAAAGTCAGTACCTTCCGCGGACGACTCGCAACTATCTTCTTGATCTGACTTTTCTGTCTTCTAGTAAACACTGTCGGTACACTACAACCCACCATGTTCCTCCCGCATCAATTCCGGACGATCCTCATCCCGAACAGACACACAATACTATGAATGACTGCTTCCAGGATGAAAGTGAGAGCCAGCATGCTGAACGTTAATTCATTTTGGCGGTGCTCATTTTTGCGTTCATGTCAGTAGGCTTACAAACACTCTCAATGGAAATGAATACCCCGGTCTTTGAAACAACATCACAATTTCAACTGAATGCGACGGACAAGGAAATCGGTTTGTGAGTACTCCTGTTTTTGTTTCTGCTGATTTCTGGTCTAATTTATAGTAAATAGTGATAGCGCTTCGCAATCCCTGTGGGGTGCGACACCTGCTTCCGTAGTGCTGCTACCCTTTGTTGGCTCTCCCAGCACAAATATAACACCGCCTCCTCGGAATTTAGCTCCATGCGGGCTCTCCGACGTTATGCAGGTGCAGTCAAGCCCTATACACATGCTACTAGCAGGAAACTTTTTCACGCAATCTGCAGCCAAGCCCGACCTTCTTGGTACAACTTCGCAGTTGATTCCCCAGGAATCATTGATGTCCGTGAGCTTTACATGCTCTCATTGCCACAAGCACTTTTCAAGTAAGCAGAGTTTGCGCAGTGAGTGCCTTCGCTATTATTCACTTTCTACCTTTTGCTCTTCATTTACCGGTAACTGCATAGATCATGTCGAGGCTATCCACAACTCGAGGAGATTGCAGTGCCTATATTGCTCAGCTATGTTTTCTTATCCACAAACTTTGCGCCGTCACATCCGAGAGTTTCGATGCCCTGCAATTTAAGTAGGCTCCGTGGATATCCTCGCCACCCTCGACTTATTGGCTCCTCGATGTCATTCAGCTGCGCCGCCCGTCCTTTCGGATGGGTCATGTAGTAGTGTCATCGCCTCCATCGTTTGAGGGTGGAATACCCCCTCAGTTTATTGATACCATGTATTGAGTCTGGCACTCTTGCGAGCCTGTCCCTACAATTCCCCATGTAATATTTTGTTTACATCATCTCAAGGATTGTCCTGAAGTTAACTGGTTTAATCGACTTGTACATATATGAACCATGTGGATCTAATTAGCTTTCATTCTCACCTCATATGCCCAGTAATCCAATACTGTTACATAGACCACGGGGGGGAGTGTGGTCTATATAGTTATATAGAAGATCCGCTATTCTACGGTAGTGCAATAAAAGTGCTATAATTTGGGTGAATTTTGACGCCTCGGCGGCTGATTCTGCTAACGTATGGCGCTCCCGTCATCCCGACACAGCCTTGACAGTGCGCCTGTGCGCCTCCCGCCCTCTGCTCACTGTTAGTAATAAAAGCGCTATAATTCGCGTGAACTTTGGCATATGTGCAAATTGATATATTCAGTATAGTGATGTGTACTGCAGCCATATAACAAAGTACTGTCTAGCTGAGTAAAAAAGGAGTAGTTAGGGAAGAGCAGGAGCAACGTAAAGATAGAAACAAAAGGGAGAGTTCCACAAAGCCTCGTCATCTTGTCCATTCATCGTCGAAGCCCAGCCATCAGTTTTCATCACTGCCCGACCCGCTCCCTTGACCATCAGAGTCTTCATCTTCATCAGATTCTTGTACGAGTGGGTGGCTACGTTGTTGTGGTGGAAGCTGCTTCAAAACCCGAGACTTTCTGGAACCAACTGCTTGTCCTATTCTTGTAGTTTTCAAGGTGCATTGGCGTCGTGATGCCAATATGGGATGTGTATCAGTACGTTTCCGCTTGCTCGATCGGGCATCATGTTCGCCATTGCTTGCTGTCTGTTTTCTACTACCTCGTTTCTGACCCTTATCACTCCGCACTGCTCGCTCTTTTGGAACTTGGGTCTTCAGCCATTCACTGTGCTCTGCAATATCATCCTGAGACATTCGAACCCAGTGACAGGTGCCGCATTGTAGTACGGTGTGAAGAGCTTCAAGTGTTGGAAGATCTTTGATGGTGAAAGGTTGGACGGGCCCCTTAGCATCCATGAATACTGGTAACTGGGGAAGCCCAATGAGGCGTACATGGGACTTCGCAACGATCTTCTGGTGGTAGTTGACATAGTTCATCTTTGAGGTTTTGTTACTCAGTATATGACCTCCACCCACCATTAGAACTAAGACGTGGCAGACAATGCAGAAACTTACGAAGCCCTGATGCAATGATGTCAGAGCACCATGTCTGAAGCTCGATTATTGTACCTGGTCTCTCTATAGAGCCATCAGCAACTGCTTGGGTCACATAATCCAAAACGTACCAGACTGTCGTGCGCTCGCCCAGAGCTCGAACTGTCCAAGAAGGTCCCACATTGTCATGTTCAGATGCTTCCGAACAAATTCAACACTACTGTCTCCTGAAACAAACCAGGTAGGCCGACCTCTATCATCACTGGAACCCGGGGCAAGGATACCAAAGCCGACAGCACCTGTTCGAAGATGAAGAAAGTCAAACTAAAAACCCTATGAGAAGGTGTTGCATACGAGCATCATTAACAAAGACTTACCTCTTTCTTGATACGCTGAGTAGTAGCAGAATAGTCCTTGACCACAGAGATGATGTTCGGCCTTGTACCACAAGTGGAAAGCATTCTCTTTTCATTGACCTCTCGTTTTGCTTGCTCGAGTTTTTCACCAGAGAGTTCAAGTAGTTCTTCATCGTCCTCGACAAGTTTTCGAAGTGCGGGGACCTTTAGTTTTTGACCCACAGGAAGAACTACAAGCGATTTATGAGTAAACTTCTTACCTTCGGATAAATTAAGACTCACCACCGTTTACCTCTTGGGCTTTGATATGAAGCAGGACCTGCATTCGTCCAGGAGCCCTCTTATTCTTCAGCCCCGAGACCGTTGTAGCCAAATGTTTAATGTATTTGACTTTGGTGGAATGCTTTTCAGAAAGAGCTTCGATCTTTGCCTCGTAATCTTCGAGCAACAGAATGAGATCCTGCTTAAGCAGCATTGCCTTTTGCTGCTTTGCCGCCTTTGCCTCATTCATTGTATATGACTGCGCTGGGTCAAGAGTTCGCTTTGCAGCGCGTGGACGAACAGATTGGGTGGGGAAGAGAGGGTTCTGGGAAGCATGTATTGTAGGCTGAAAGGAAGTGAACCTATCCGAAAGGACATGGGGATTAGTGGGGGAATCATTATTGCTGGCGTTCAAGACAGAAATAGAAGGAGACGCAGAGACAGGGTCAGAAGTGACTGAGTCACCCAGGTGGATGTTTGTGTTGCCAGCGTTCAGTGCGGGGGCATTTTCTGGGGAAGGGGAGAGAAGATGTTGCATGCATGGTGAAGTATATAAGCCGGGAAGCAATGACTCTGAATAATATACATATATCTTAAAATTTAAACCAAAATTTGGAAAAGAACTCACCAGAAATACCAGGTCCAACGTCGCCAGCTTGGTCCATGAAATCAAACATTGGGTCATCGATATCGAAATCAAACATTGGGTCATTGATGTCGAAATCAAACAACTCGTTGTTTACGAGGTCAAAGGAGTTGGAGTTGTTCATGGCTACTACAACAAAGGAGCGAATCCCTAAAATTTACCTGTAAAATGAGCAATCACAACAAAACAACATGTCCTCCTGGAATCACGCGTTTTGTGTTGTGCCATAGCTGCAGAGATCGTTTCATAAATTGTTTGGCTGACAACCAAACAGATAAGAA
The DNA here is from genome assembly GCA_027921405.1 of Lentinula detonsa. Lineage (NCBI taxonomy): Eukaryota > Fungi > Basidiomycota > Agaricomycetes > Agaricales > Omphalotaceae > Lentinula > Lentinula detonsa. The sequence continues at coordinate 3,372,496 of JANVFU010000003.1, read as the reverse complement.
TCATGGCCGACAGTCACAACTTGGTGCAAAGAGCTGAAATTTTTAGCCGCCCACTTGTGATCAAGGTCGGCCCGGATAGTACTTGTTGAAAATTAACGTCAAATCAATTCTGGCTTTCTTCCTTTTCCCCTGCATCTCTCGCCCAAAATATTGCTAATCCTTTCTTGGAATGACTGGTATGTTATCTTCCTCTGCCTGAGTAATTGGATTTCGACAAATTGAATTAGAGATCAAACTATCAAACTCGAGCAGTCCTCAGAAGGGAGCTATGGAGGGTATGCTCAGTTTCTTTTCAGGTTTGAAAACTAACATTTAACTACGATTCTATAGGTCAAAAAGCCAGAGATTTAGCGATTCCCCGCGCATTTGAAGGTATGTCCTGGAACTTTACTTATTTCAAACATTACCTATGTCCAAGTCATTTCAGAGTACCAGCGGGAAGCTGACAAGAAACCCAAAAGCCATTTGGTCATTATATCGGATAGTGAAGATGAGGGTGAGTTTCGTTGTGTTGGTGTCTCGTCCGACGGCTCCTAGATAAGATCTTCCAGCAGATTCAGATTCAGAACTTGGCCTTAAGCTCGACCAGTTATCATGTTAGTTGTTTTACATTTCTGTATGGTATCTTTAACTTTCATTCCTAGTAAGCCCGCAAGCGTTGGACTTGAACCAGGGAATCGTGGCAGTCAAACCGGAGGAAATTCAATAGTAAGTTTGACTAAATACTACGGAGCGTAAGAAATGCTGATTTTCTCTCTTACTTAGCCCAAACCCGTCTAGATTTCACTATGAAACTTCAAGCCCAGCTCCTCAAAAATCCACACCCACCCTTCCAAAATACTCTGCAATTGCCACCCCTCCTCAAAAACTGACCCGTAGGCCGACGACCTCTGCCCAGACAGCAACTTCTATCCTCCCTCAAACGCCAACTCATAGATCCACTACCTCTACCACAAGTTCAGTCAGTGCATCATCAGATCGTGGTGCTCCTTCATTACGGTCTCCAGCTCCAGCACAGGCAACGCCGGGTAGGCGGGGCAAATGGAATGCATATGTCGTCTACTCAGGAAGGGCACCTTATGTCTATAGAGGCTGGTAAGTTCTTTTATATGCTGATTTTCCACTGGTTGACGCCATATTACCCCAAGGCAAGGTGTTCGACAGCTCAAAGATGAAGACAACAACCTGGTCTATAAAGGTTTCAATGACTTCACTTCAGCAACACAAGCATGGAAAGCGGCCCATGATACAGGTGTTGTCGACGCTATTCAGAAGGGTCAAGGTCGAACACATTGGGTTGTGACCAAGGGTATCGAGCCAGGTACCTATCGCCATCCGTAAGTTGTTATTTTACTGTTTTATCTTGAACTTTACTGAATCCGATTATCAGGTATGATGCTCTCAGAGATGGTTTGGGCTGGGGTGGTGGTGTTTTGCATGCGTTCTCAAATGAGCAGGAAGCAATTGAGTTTTGGAATCGGGAAGTAAATGCTAGACGTATTATACATGTAGATGACCCCGGATTTTTTTGAAGAAGTTATACATAGCTTCCATTTGCACCTTCGTAAAGATTTCATCAATTTTATTGTTTCATGAACTTTGAATAATGCTGGCTTCGGTATGGTGACAAGTCTGTTGAGTTACTATTGCTTTTTTTGAGGTTTAGACGCTTAGGCACAAATTATCTTGACTCAATGTCGAATGTCGTATAGAATTCCATCTCAGTATTTATCAGGAATATGTATTGTGAGACCACAATCAGTATATGATCCTCAGAGGGACACTGATACATGTGAGTGACTGAGGGTAACAGTTCACCAGATATCGATGAATAAATACCCTACCGGAGGAAGCTTGAAACATGTCAGATATAGCTTGCCATTAGGGAGAATAAATAAATACCAAATACGAAATGAAACAATGAAAATTGTAAGTAGATACCTCAAACATATTGGGAAATACATTGCCTCGACGTTCAATTGGGACTCTTTCCATTAATCCAGATACTCTCAACATGTATTGTCAAGTCCCAACCATCAACTGAATCGGTTCATCTGGAACCCTCAAAACTCTCCCTTCCCAAAGACTCACTGTGAAGGCTCATTCACACTCTGATTGGTTTAAGCTTGAGTATATTCATCGAATGCAGGATTATTGCTCTTGTATTCGGATAGGTAAGTGCATTGCAAAATCGCACCCATCGTGTAATCATTCTTTACAAGTCTTTGAGAATGATCAGTATATGATTCACACTCAATCTTTGTATAGCAAAAGAGGCGGGTCATAACGAATGAATGCAACTTGAGGGAAAGAACAGGAATCTGCCCAATGACATCACCACTTCTACTTGAATTATTTGTGACGTCATTAGGCAGCATTCTTGTTTCGTCTTGTTATCTTCTAAGTTCTTGAGCTTATGTTGATTTTTTCACCTCACCTACTCTAGTCATGCCTTGCATTCTCACACTTGGCACATTTATCACTATGTCTCAATATATAAGTCAACGCCTTGAAACCAAGAAAGAATTGATGTTATTCCTTTGTAAGCCAATAACATTAATATGATGCCTAGTTTTCTGCTTCCCTGCTGTATAATGGGAATGAAAAGACTTACGAAGACATTAACACAAGAAGAAAAGATCTGAAGCAATCACTGAGCAATTGTTTGAAGTCAAGTGAGCTAGACGCTCAATCAATAAACAATGCTAAACACCCAGTGCCTAACTTTATGGGTTCCTCTCGTGTCAAGGGCAACAGCAAGAGCAACTCTCGTCGCATTAAGGACTATGGCCCCGGTAGCAGGAGTGTTCTTGATTTTATGAAGAACTCTGGTGTCAGATCAGCCACGAAAACCCAGATCACACAACTTAAGGCTCAGGAGGCAGCGTATGCAGGACCATTGAAGAGCAATGAGGAATTCTGGGGGGAAATTCAGGTATTAGATGGTGCTATGGACGACGACAATGACGCTGCACAGGTTGAAGAAGTTTTAGAGGGAAGAACCGCCATGGATGATAGCAATGCTGGGGACTGGGCAGATATAACTAGCGAATATTGGACAACTGACTTGGGCAACAGGTCAGTGTATCTTTTCTATAACTTATTATGATTATTTCATATCTATTAGGAAATACCGGGATTATCGTACTCGCCGGGATCGAACAGAACGTCGGAACCAACGTTTTGCAACCCAGCTCGAGGCAATGGCTAATGCATACATGGTGTGGTATGGAGGGCTTGGTGAGGGCGGATTGGATGGAGGAGTACCAGATACTTATGAAGGAGAATTAAACCCCCAAACAGTCATTACTGTTGATATCTTTCGTATGTGAGATTAACTCTTGCGAAGTTTTCTTCTAATTGCTTTCTAGGCTCTTTCTATTCTTTAATTTGTAGCAATGAAAATGATTTATATTGGTCATGCAGCCTTGTCCGAACTGGCCTCTTCCCCTGCTCCCCAGGTCTTGCCACCGTTGGAATTAGCACGCGAACCCTGGAAGTTTTTCGTCTTCAGTCTCTCCGGTGCCCTCGTCTTTCAATCAAAGCATTCATTAAATCACTTTGTGACATACAAGGGGTTCCCTTTAAGCCCTACCTCCAAGTTCAATTCTCAATAGCCTTTGACATATATATCGACATTCTGGCTCGAATCCACGACCGTGTTCAGGCCGCCCTTGCTCGTGATTCACCTAACTGGCGCCTAGCCAATGCATGTCCTTGCTGCCTGTATCATGTTGAGGGTGAGCCTGAGCTTCGGTTTCGCCTCCTTGCCACCTGGGATGGGAATAATTCATTGAAACGCCTGCGACGAACGGAGCGTGTTGACCCTATTGAGGAAGGTGATAAGCCGCTGCTCGGGAAGTCCAAGGAGGGCATAGATATGCGGAAATCAGGCGGAGACTATTACCTAACAAGGGAAGAGGTAGACGAATGGTCAAAGGAAGCAATCAAGGAGATGGGTGGGAAGGTGGAGGAGACGGAGGAAAATTCCTGTGCAGAGCGTTGGAAGAATTTGAGTGAGGAGGTGACTACAAAGATGTGGGGGGTATTTGAAGAAACTGGGGTATTCCTTTCACTCTGCCGGCACAGTTTCGTGCTTTTGATTACGGACATGGTAAACAGTGGTGAATTGTACGCGTGTTCTCAAACTTTGTAAATTTATTACTTATCATTCTTTAGAGCCAAGTATCCACTTGCCATCCTCAACCGTCTCCTCGAAGTCATAGGCTCAGACATTGGTATGGGATATGACATTGGATGCGGCTTTGGGACTACCATCGACAATAGCCCTCTTGGCCAAAAAGCCAAACAACTTCATTTCACCTCACTCGTTGGTGCTTTCCATGGGCACGCTCACTGCCGACTGTGCCAGACATCACATCTCTGCACCTATATCAATGGGCTGGGGCTTGAGCACTTGGAGCAATGTGAGACGTTCTTTTCAGAATCAAATGAACTTGCTTCCAGCACTCGCCACATGAATGTCTTTCACCGCCGCCAAGCAATTGAACGCTATTGTTATCACCATGACAACTTTGAGGTTTACAGTCGGCTTAGCAAGTTTATTGTTGACAACTACAAACAGGCAGTGGAAATCGAAGCGACCCGTGGAGCCCTTGTGAAGACAATGAGCAACCTGGGTATCCCTTCTACCGAGACCTTTGGCCAATGGCTCAAGGAGGAACGTGAGTACCTTAGCCAGTTGAAGAAGGAACCCCTGGAGGAAACATTGCAGATGGACTACTACAGGAAGCTGGTCAAGCTGTTAGACGCAGAGTAAGTAGTCTATTCATCTATTCAATACATTGCACTTACTAGCTAATGACTTTTCGTAGGTCAAAGTTAGCTGCTTCAAGCCATGAATGGTTCCTATATACACCTACCAATGCCTCAGAAGCCTCCAGTAAAGAAGGCCCAAGGCTTGAAACCCAACGACGACATGCGTTGGAGAGTCGGGATGACCTCAAGGAAGAGGTACAATCCCTGGAGCTTCGGTTGGGGATTAAGGGTCGCTGGGCTCCTGAGTCAGAGGAGTGGGAGCGGGCACAGAAGCTGGTTGCAATGGCCACTTATCAGAGGGCACTAGATAAGCTGGAAGGTCTGGTTGTAGCACGACTCTTTGAACTAACCAAACTCAATATGTCCCGCACTGGTGTGTATCCATTCTTTAATATAGCTGCATGCTAACTCATTTGATGTTTACAGGATACAAGCTTCGAAAGCACATTGCGAATGCCCTCAAAGCTCGATCCCAGGCAATTCGTACTGCCGTCACCTCCTACAACAATGCTGCAGCCAAGCTTGGCCGTCCCCAACTGACATGGGAACAGGTCCTTCAATACTCCTTCCTTTCTGATTTCGACCTCCTCCGTGATGCTCGACGTGATGTTCGGGGAGAGGTATGGGCTCAACCAGCTGGCCGCCTGGCCCTCGACCATTACTACAAGCTCCTGCGGGCTCCTGAAGAAATTGTACGCCTCAACAAGGAAATCAAGTCCTTGGTCACCTATATCCATGAAGAAACCATGTATATTCGCATGAAGGCCAATGAAATACAGCAAACCAACCCTCTCCTCGCTGTTCAAATTCAAAAGTATGGATGGGAACGTGGACGGTGCAATGATATGCACCTCATCAGGCTAAACAAGTTGGCGAAGATGCCAGGCTTTACCGGTAGCCTTCTTCCTGGACGTGGGGTGCTTCATATGCTCGTACAATCTGCCATGGATATGGATGGTGAGCATTCTGTGCTAGATGACCATGACCACGACCAGGATGCTCCACCACCGGATGAAGACCCTGATGAGGAGGATGAGGAGCTTTCAGAGCTGACTGCTGTGCTAATGATATCTGCAGATTAATGTAATATTACTTTCTATTGCTTTGTTTGTTGCATTGTGTACAAAATACATGGTATAGTGCCAAATTGCAAAGACAGTGAGCAGAGGGCGGGAGGCGCACAGGCGCACTGTCAAGGCTGTGTCGGGATGACGGGAGCGCCATACGTTAGCAGAATCAGCCGCCGAGGCGTCAAAATTCACCCAAATTATAGCACTTTTATTGCACTACCGTAGAATAGCGGATCTTCTATATAACTATATAGACCACACTCCCCCCCGTGGTCTATGTAACAGTATTGGATTACTGGGCATATGAGGTGTTCATTCTTGAAGAATTAACTTACAGTTGCCAAGGCTGTAACGTTACACGTGCTCAAATCCAACGGTGAAACTGTACGTTTCCGCATGACTGCAGAGTCATGATGTTCCAGCACGTTCCAGCACTCGGACCTTGGCAATATTTATGACAAATTTCCCTTCTTTCTTCCATTGTGCTCACAAGTTCATACATAAATCTGAAAAGCAGATCGATAAACTTGATGTTCCACCGTGCTCGCACGTGGAAAAAGAAGAACAAAATTGAACAGATGAAACATGAAATGTAGAATAACAAACTATCAAGGTTCAGGAGTTTAGACCTTGGTATTACTGATTCTGGTTTGTGTGTAACACCTGCTCACGGTACTATGGAAGAGGATTACCAAAGCTGTTCCTCGAACATAACCTCGAGAATCTATATCCCCTTGTATCCACAGTCGTCACTCTATCCCACTAGATCATTCACAGATTCTCGATCCAGGAAAGTAGGTCAGAGTTGACCTGATCTTTGGCTTCGAGTATGACCCAGTGTCCCGAATCATACTGCTGTATAGTTGTTGTGTTTTCACTGACTTGTAGGATCGCAGCGATTTGAGTGGCAGCAACGGCAACGTAGTCCTCGAGGGCAGCACCCAAAAACACAGGCTTCTTGATGGTAAGGTTCTCTTGAGGGATGCCTAAGAAGTGGATTGATCAGAGCAGTCGAAAACGTGGAAACGATGGTGTAGACCTTGATCATCATCCCTTTCAATTGTCGAGGTCATTATTTCATACCAGCAAAGCGCAGCCGTCATGCCTTCGTCGCGCATTGCATCAATCTGTGAAGCTCTCTCCTGAAAAAACGAAGAATGTCATTTAACAGTGTTTAAGACTGCGTTAAAAAGATTTCTCACTTCGGGAGTGATGTAACTTCCTGCCGCGGTACTTCTGTTTGCTTCAAGCCAAGCTTGAAGGGCACCCGGAGGGGCGAAATCAGTGATCCAGAAAATATTGTCAGCTGGGAAGGTGACGTCGAAAAAGGAATCTAAATGGCTCTCAATGATATTATCGGCCCCTTCTGTGGAGAAGAAGCCCCAGTACCCGAAGATCCCGTAGCCAAACACTTGCTCTGTCTAAAAGCAAATTGTCGCATGAACGTTTCAAATAATTCACTAGCACATATGCTTACAATATTGTTGAGCTCTGCGTAACTCCTCTCCAGGACAGCTGGCGGAAAATATCCGAGAGAAAAGAATGCGAATGCAGAGAAACGTTCAGGAAAGTAGTTCGCAAGACGACCAACGATCTTCGAGCCCCTGTAGAGAGATAGCAACTTCAAGGTCATAATCTGTCTCCGGTGCATAAGCTCAAGATGTGCATACCAATCATGTCCGATCACAATGGTTTCGTTAACGTTCTCTGCATCTAAGAGGTCGACCATATCACGAGAAATCAAGCTGGATTCGTAGAATTCAGGGTCGACGGGTTTGGCAGTACCACCGTAGCCCAGCATATCTGGAACAACAAGCCCATATCCTTCGTCCTGAAAGAAAGCTACTTGGTGTCGCCAGTCATACGACGTGCTTGGGAACCCATGGAGCAATAAAAGAGTCGGCCTTCCCACCTGAGAGGGAGGGGAGTAGTAGTAGTGATAGACAAGTCCTCTGGATACATTCACATTTTTATACAGAGAGGGATCAAGAAGTGAAGCATTTGACGCAGTTTGAGCAGCTGCAAGAGCGCTGAAGGCAGACAGAATACAGAATACAGCGGTCAATGCCTGATAGAGCATCTTCCAAGGACTGATTTGGTGAAGTGACTGAAGCTTCTGCAGTTTCTTTTATACCGTTCGTTCATATTGGGGGCCAGTGCAGTTTTTGAACATCCCAATTAGAGAAACAAGGCCAGATCACCTTTTACAAAGATTCCGTCAGACACTCAAGTTTTGGAGATCAGATTCGGGATAATAGTTTCAAGAGCACGACCTACTTAACTTAATGAAGAAATGCCGCAACCTGATGCTGTAGTGTTAACAAGTTGATTGGAATAGTTACGAGCACGTTATCATCAAAACCAACGCGTTACACGAGATGTTGTGCTACGCGATTCTTGCGCGATTCAAATTTCGGATTCGGATTTGATTCTCCTCAATACCGCTGTACTTTCAACTGATTCGCCAAACATCCTTCCCGGATTCAGGGGCTGGATGTATCTGATGGCTGGATCCAAGTAGTTACTAGCTCGTTTCCCTCGAAGGACGGAAGACTCGGACCGTCCAAGCAGAGCATAAGCAAACGTATAATCCGCGTGGCCCCCACGTGGTCTCCATCATACCAAATTGGGCCTGTATTGTCGTGTATTGATTGTCCCGGGGGGCATACACAAATACGAAGTCACGTGATCAATTTCATCGTTGATGATTGCTCGAGCTATGTATAATATAACCACGACCGTTCGGTATCGATTTTCCGTGCTCTTATTACGCTGTTGAGCTGATTTAGCCGTTGAAACTCGAAGACGAAGAACACCAACTAATCTTTGCAAAGATGATTCAACATATGCGCTCCCTGCCACTAGACGGGCTTGGAATCGTGCCGAATCTGGATGCAAAATTCATGAAAGATCCTGATAGTCTCGATTACGGATTGACTTTGTCACAGAACGTTGCAGCCGATGGGCCACCTTTGAATAAGATTTTGGAGAACCCCCAAGGATCACTGTTCACATTTCCCTACAAAGATGGAAAAACTCGCACTGTTCACTTAAAGCGTGTCCTCTTTCGCTCCCATGAAGTTATCGGCAGAGGTACTATTGTCATTCGGGTCAAATGCACTTGTGCGGGCTGCGGAAGTCACTGCAACTGGGCCGGAAAGAAGCTCGTTCTGAAGCTCAGTTTCCCTGGTGAAAATCGGGTATCCGAACAGATATTTATGGACCGCTGCAGGGAACTGGCGCAAGGTGAACATGCATGGGTCCTCAACCACTTACCCAGCATATATTGGTCGTTTGATATTCCGTTTCGCGACGGTACGCCACAGCAAAATTTCAAAAAGCAATACGACAAGCAATACGAGATGCGCATCATGCGAGGCTCAATCCAGGAGGAATTGCAGTCGCTCACGAGTTTGACGACGGCGAGAGAATGTGCACAAGTCTTTTATGACGTCGTACAATGTGAGTCTCACCTGTTTTGAATATTCGTCAATACAACATCTCACAAAGTAAAATTTTCAGGTCATCACTGGGTTTGGAAATATCCTCAAATACTTCATCGGGATATCAGCCCAGGAAATATTATGGTCCGCGAAAAGAATGGACAGAAATTTGGAGTGTCGAACGACTGGGATCTTGCAGTCTGGGTCAATGATATACGCGATGGGCCCACATCCAAGTTTCGAACTGGCACTACCCCTTACATGGCCCATGAACAACATTTCATGGAGTGGAAGGGCCCGCATCGTTATCGTCACGATATGGAATCCATGTTCTACGTGATCCTTCTCCTGACTTGCCTTTGCTCGAGCCTTAGTGAAAAGCTCCCTGCCCCTCCCAAAACCGACTATTCCTACGAAACATGGCACAAGGAGGGCGACGATTCTCTCCGAGGAAGAAAAAAGACCCTCCTTACTGCCGATAATTGGCAACCGTCTACGACGACCTTCTTTGATGGTTTCTCTATTTGGTTGAGTGTACTCCAATTGACTCTGCGAAGTGGTATCAATAAGCTTGGGGATTCCCGGATCGCAAAGGCATCACAAAAGGTTATATGGCAGCATCCCGACCCAGCGCTTCTGAATTTTGACGAGGACACGCTCGGCGGTGAATTCTCGTACGAGAAAATTGTCTTAGTCATGCATGTGTTCGAAAAAGAAGATCTCAAGACACGTATGTAGTCATGAATGGCAGAACACATTACTCCTTCGCCTCCAGAAAGAGCGGCAGGACGAACAGCAACAAGAAGGGCCAGGAGAGAATTGAACTGTTTATTCCACACTTTTTGGTGCCCAATCGTTCTAACTATCACTTCCTTGACTACAGTTGGTATTTGTAAACTGCTTGCATGCTATCATAGCATGACAATACTGATACGACAATACAGGGTATGACGGGACCACGCGGATTATACATTTCCGGTTTTGCAGATGCTGTTGCTCACTGCTTGGACGGTCTTCCGTTCAGTTCATTGATTCCATGCGTCGACTCTGGACTCTTGTGCTGCCCCTACAATTCCCAGACATCTTTCCTATGTACTGTTGTGTTTATGCCATCCCAACTTTTGTCCTGAAGTTGACTGCTTTGATTCACCTATATGGACCATGTGTATCTAATGGTCGTTCAAGCAAGCTTTCATTCTTGAAGAAATTGACTTCAACAGTTGAGGCTGTAACGTTACACGTACTCAAATCTAACCGTGAAACTGTACGTTTTCGCGTAACTATGGAGTCATGATGTTCCAGCGCTCGGACTATGGCAATAAGACGAACTTACCTTCTCTCTTCCATCGTGCTCGCAAGTGCAGAAATTTGAAACGCAGATCAATAAACTGCGGGATTTCGATGTTCATCCCACCGTGCTCGCACGTGGAAAAAAAAATCGAACAAAACAAACATGAAATGAAGAATAACAAACGATCAAGAAGTTTAAACCTGATTTCGGTTTGTGTGTAACATCCGCTCACGGTAGTGTGGAATTACTAAAAACTGTTATAGCTTCGAGAATTTATATCCCCTTCAAGTTACAGTCGTCACTCTATCCCATTAGATCTTTCACAGATTCTCGATCCAGGAAAGTAGGTCAGAGTTGACCTGGTCCTTAGCTTCGAGCATGACCCAGTGTCCCGAATCATACTGCTGTATAGTTGTCGTGTTTTCACTGACTTGTAGGATCGAAGCGATTTGACTGGCAGCAACGGCAACGTAGTCCTCGAGGGCAGCACCAAAAAACACTGGCTTCTTAATGGTAAGGTTCTCTTGAGGGATGCCTAAGAAGTGGATTGATCAGAGCAGTCGAGAACGTGGAAACGATGGTGTAGACCTTGATTATCATCCCTTTCAATTGTCGAGGTCAGGATTTCATACCAGCAAAGCGCAGCCGTCATGCCTTCGTCGCGCATTGCATCAATCTGTAAAGCTCTCTCCTGAAAAAACGAAGAATGACATTCAACAGTGTTTAAGACTGCGTTAAAAAGATTTCTCACTTCGGGAGTGATGTAACTTCCTGCCGCGGTACTTCTGTTTGCTTCAAGCCAAGCTTGAAGGGCACCCAGAGGGGCGAAATCAGTGATCGATAAAATCTTATCAGCTGGGAAGGTGATGTTAAAAAAGGAATCTAAATGGCTCTCGATGATATTATCGGCCCCCTCTGCGGAGAAGAAGCCCCAGTAGCCAAAATTCTCATAGCCAAACACTTGCTGTGTCTAAAAACGAATTGTTGCATGAACATTTTGTATGAATCACTAGCACATATGCTTACAATATTGTTGAGCTCTGCGAAACTCCTCTCCAGGACAGCTGGCGCAAAATATCCAACAGATAAGAATGCGAATGCAGAGAAACGTTCAGGAAAGTAGTTCGCAAGACGACCAACAATCTTCGCGCCCCTGTAGAGGGATAGCAGCTTTGAGGTCATGATCTGTCTCCAGTGCATGAGCTTAAGATGTACATACCAATCATGTCCAATCACAATGGCTTCGTTAACGTTCTCTGCATCTAAGAGGTCGACCATATCACGAGAAATCAAGCTGGACTTGTAGAATTCAGGGTCGACGGGTTTGGCAGTACCACCGTAGCCCAGCATATCTGGAACAACGAGCCCATATCCTTCGTCCTGAAAGAAAGCTACTTGGTGTCGCCAGTCATACGACGTGCTTGGGAACCCATGGAGCAATAAAAGAGTCGGTCTTCCCACCTGAGAGGGAGGGGAGTAGTAGTAGTGATAGACAAGTCCTCTGGATACATTCACATTTTTATAGAAAGAGGGATCAAGAAGTGAAGCATTCGAAGCAGCCTGGGCAGCTGCAAGAGTGCTGAAAACAGACAGAATACAGAATACAGCGGTCAATGCCTGATAGAGCATCTTCCAAAGACTGATTTGGTGAAGCGACTGAATCTTCTGCAGTCTCTTTTATACCGTTCATTGAACTTCATTCATATTGGGGGCCGGTGCGCTTTTTGAACATCCCAATTAGAGAAACACGGACAGGTCACCTTTGACAAAGATTCCGTCAAACACCCAAATTCTGGGACTCTGGATTATGTCCGGGAATTAGATTCGGGATAATATTTCCAAGAGAACGACTCAACTTAATAAAGAAATGCCGCGACTTGATGCTGTAGTGTTAAGGAGTTAATTGGAATAGATACGAGCGCCTTAATCATCAAAGACTAAGTAATTAGTAATACTAACACAAATGTTGTGCTCTTGCGCGATTCAAATTTCGGATTCGGACTCAATACCTCGAATTCTCACTCATTGATAATCTCTCCAGCGAAACGCTTTCACTTACGGAATTATTACTGATACATACTGGCAAGTCATTGCTTATAAACTTGAATTCTAGTGCTCTTGCTCGAAAAGGCCAATATTCAAATTCCTCACCCCCCTGTAGACTCATCATTTATGCCCACTACCATTAAATCAGTATTCAATCTCGAAACTTCGACAAACACTCCACTGGGTCTAGATACAACCAATTACCACGAAGCACTTGTTGCCAACTGCTTGGATGGTCTTCCGCCCTTCGAGGAATCGAGCTACAACCCCAGTGGCGAGCCAGCCATCAAATACATCCAGCCGCCAAATCCGGGATGGAAATTTGGCGAATCAGTCGAGAGTACCGAGCTTGGTCGAAAATGGATGGAGGGCGCAAAATTTGAAGATGATTGGGAGCATTTCGATGCAGAGAAGGAAGAGAATCGGTATGTACATTTGTCCTTTCCGGTCAGTGATATCGATATCTCAGCTCAACTACTCGGATACAGGAAAATCTACACCCTCATGATCAGTGGCATCCAACCCCGGCCAATCGCTTTCGTATCGTCTGTATCTGCTACGGGTGAAGAGAACATTGCTCCATTCAGGTAACGGTAGCTATATACCATTTCCGATGACTGCTGACCATTTCCTGAATAGTTTCTTCCAAGCCCTTAGTCCCTCACCTCCGTTAATTATGATATCAGCGTTGAATGCACCGAGAGTAAAAGACACAACTGCAAATATCCAGGTATCGAAGTTATCCCAAAAGAGCTTCGACCATCAATAATACTTGTTGACACAGGCCACGAAAGAATTCACGGTAAACATAATCAGTCTTCCTTGGATCGTGCAAGCCAACGCAGCATCAATCGATGCTCCAGTGCACATTTCAGAATGGGAAGTGGCCGGATTGACCAAGGAACCCAGCGTAGCTAAAATCGCGTCTTTCACTGGGAACTCCCTACTCACGGATATTACAGACTCATGTCCGAGCCCCCCGAGTTAAAGAAAGTGCCTTCTCGATTGAATGCACACTCTTCGACAAATACGACATCGTTCATCCTGACACTGGTGTCAGTACGTCTACTATCACATTTGGCTTGATCAAATGCATCCATGTCAGAAAAGATGTTCTAAACGCTCGAGGACTACCAGACCCAGCAAAACTGCAGTCTGTTTCGAGATTAGGGGATATTTCGTATGGGTTGACAACAGAGGCGTTCAGATTGCCGAGGCCTAGTTGGGCTTCGGACGGGGAAACAATTGAGAAGATATTAGAAGAAAGACAAAAAGCCGAATGATTGCTGAGGTGATTGCTGAGAAGTTCAGGGAGTAACTACTTAATCAATGATAGTGTACACCAGATGTATTTTCAAATGTGAGCCCATCGCGATTGTCCTTGAATACAAGCGCGATATCAATCTATCAATCTATCAATCTACCGATACATGCAATCTGGGCGCTCAGGAGCTTCCTGTCTACTCATCGAAACGACCTGGCCGACCAAAGTTGGTATGTAGATATACTTACTACAAGACCATCTTTCGCATGCGAGGTCGAATATCAGCTCCGCAGCAAAAATTTCCTCTTCGTCACAGACATGTACTCAAGCACTCATGGCCTTTCCATAAAACGTCATCCGTTAGACTCACCGCGCCGCCTGGTCTGAGCTCTTGAGAGAGTGCGGTACCTCAAGGCGCGCTTGGCAGTTCCAGAGAAAGAATGCACTACAGAAATCACACATCGACTGCCAAGTCCTATGCAAGGTTGTGGATAAGTTTATAAGGAGTACAACAGATTTTAGAATGATAAAAATACACATGCAGTAGAACCAACCCCTCATGAGCTCCACAATTCCTCTTTAGACAAATCACAAGAACTCCCATAGGCTATCTCCAACTCGACGGCCGTACTACTCGACGAGGCGGTTGAGGGAAGACTGGCAACGTGAGTTGTCTTAACCGCTCCATGACGTTCCTCGCAAGGAACACTGTTCCCTTTTCCTCCTCGTAATACACGAGCTGATCGTCGATATTCTCGATGAAGTGGATATCCGAAGGATGCAGGGTTGTCGTCGCCGAAAAACGAAAGATCGTGATGAATTCATGACGGAAGATTTTCACGTCGACGGTGGTCAACGCCGACTGAGTTGGCGTTAGGGAAGACACTAGATGTACTGGTTGGAGCCATTTCTTCTAAGACAGATACGACAAGACATACCTTGTACTAAACATATTTCTCCCTGAATCCTTGCAAACGCAAACTTCCCCTTCGCTATTGTAGGTGGAATCAAGGAAATGTTGGAAGACAGTTCGTACGCCTTCATTATTGCAGCAGGGCGACAGGAGTTGATAGCAGTATGAGCTGCCATGTCATATATATATTTGACGTTTAATGAGGTGGTGCGAAAAGGGCAAGGCTTGAGCTTGAAGGATTTACGCTCTTATATGAAAGCATGCTTGGACCACGAGGGGGGAAAACAGGAGTATCAAAGTGTATTGTTACCGAACATATGGGTGGAATACGGGTGAATACGCGCACATAGGCAAAGCGGATTCAGCGATAGTCTATTTCAGTACCATTCAGTCCAAATGCTCTCGATTCGAAATGACATCTAGATCGGAACGTCTGTGATTATTTCTCGGCCTAGATCAATATTGCCCTTGCATTGGGGAGGTCATGTTCGCAGAAACGAAGATTGGAAAAAGTGAAGTTGACTAAAATTTACCAAGCCCGGCGATTGTGTCCGATCAGGTCGAAGTCTATGCCGCCAGCATGTTGCGGGGTCATGTCATAAACATAGGATTTCCACGTTCAAGACACAACAATTCTATGTAAATTATACCATAGGTGGCGTTTCATTTCGTCACGACCTCATTCCGAAGCCAATGGAGTTGGGGTAAAGTAGAACAGAGATCGCCTAAAGCTGTAGCTTTTTGGTATTGGATAGAAGCCACCGAAGCGACGACGGAGACGGATAATCAATAACGATAGGAACATACCGTTCACGTTGGACTAATCACGGAGTCGGAGCAAAACAGCCAGTAGCAGCAGGCACTCCCTCAGATTAAACTTCAGCAAGTCCTATTTCAAGCAGATCTGGGCCTATGACCTTGATGCCGGCCTTGTAAAACTTCGTGTGCGCTTCCAAAGCTCGTAGGCGGAGTATACCCCACCTGAATATCAAATATCTTCACAGGTAACTATTACTGGACACTCAGAAGCAGCTCCACAAAGAGATCAATTGTAGCCTGAGCCAATGTTGTCAGATTGTCAATAGCTTGTCCAAAAGTCGACAGAAAGTGCGACGGAGTGTTGTAGAATTCTGGGAGCGTGGCTTCGCTTATGGTGGAGATGTAATTGTCGTCCGCACCTGAGTCTGTCTGTATGAACACATTATCCTGCAACTGGACTGTAGATTGGTCGTGTACGCCAAGGTTGTATTCAAATAGAGCGTCAGCAGGTAGAGACCTGTAGAGACTCTTTTACTCTCCGTTCAAGGGTGACGTTGATAGGATTGAAAACAGGACCTGCAATATTCAGCGTTTCGTAGACGTTGGCGAAGACGTCGAATGTGCCGAATCGCATGTGAGGATTTCTGGAGGCGGAATTGTTAGAATGGTTCCCAGAATGAAATGCATTCGGCCGAGGTCGAGGTCGATCTCCTTCGTTCCACCGCCCAAAAGCATTAACTTACTTATGGTGGTTCCGGACGATATTATGAGAGAAGGTGATGTTATCCGTGACGTCTGCGCAGTCAAACAGACCGTCGAACCGATCAACCTATTCTAAAGGGTCGATGTAACGCGAAACAGGAAAAAAAAAACACATCACACCTGCCACTTGTCGATGATATCGGGTTCAACATATTCGCCATCTAGTTGATCTTTCGCAGCCATCTAACCATACGTTGGTGGATGTTACTAAGCCTACTCGTCATATCTATGAATGAAGAAGGGTTGACGAACCTTAGCCACAGACCGAAACAAGGTACATACTCTACATTCCAGGACGAAGGAAACGTTACAAGCGTAGAAAAGAGATCCTGAGGAGAAACGAGCTTCAGATTCCGGATCCAGATATTGTCGACACTATAGACTTGGAGATTGATCCCATTGAGGGCTGCGTTTTCGTCCAGACCAATGAGCGAAGTGTTGTTCGTTAGCGTAAAGCCAACTCCTTCTGGGCATCTCAAACCACTAATCATATGAGCGTTTTGTAGTCTATGGCATTCATCCCTTCGAAGGTACCATTGTCGGCAATCGCTTGATCGACCATGCTCATATAGGTGGTGTTGAAAACCGAGAATGCAATTGGAAGATTTCGGCCTCAGGCACCCCAGTCATATGGATGTAGTCCTGACATGGGGCGGAAGAGCCTGGAATTCGTCAGCAGAGTCATTGCCGGGCCTGAAAATACACCTCACGATGATTTCCATTGATCATTCCACATATGCCGTCTTGCAACGAGAGCGCTTCACGAAGCTCTGTGATATTTGTTACTACACAGATAGAGCTGGAATTGTGAGAGCCACTGAATCCAAACGGAGAGTGAGGGACAACAGGGGAGGAGAAGCTCACTGGAAAACAATGGATCAGTATTAGAAGCTGATCATAATAGAAGGGGAAAGCTAACCGCTGACTAGCTGCAAGGCGTGAATTGGAGAGAAGAAAAGGCCGATACAGAAATGAGTCTGACAAGGTTTTGCATGGCGGCAATGTGAACCTTGATTAATTTCCGTCAGCAAGGTTTTATTTTTCCGTTGTCTTCAGATGACCGATGGAAGTTCCTGTCGGCCTCAGCAGATACAACTAGACCTTGATGGAAAGAGGAAATATTTGGCGGAGATCAATGTCCGCTGGTGAATATATATGCCCGATTTATGCCCGAGGACATGGTCGCGTGCTATACACGTGATAGAATGTCCACAACGAAATTTGTGTTTTTAATGTACATGGACTCTCTGAACACCAGACCATCGTTGACTCTAGAGTACGTACTTTGCCTATTTTCTCTACTCATATTGGTATCAAGGCCTTTAGTTGCTGGGCCTCGAGGCCGAAGAAAACCTAACATCGGAGGAATAGGCAAATATCTGCGCACCTTAGTGCTACTAGAACTGAGTTAACGAGCAGTCCTTCGAGAGCCTTCGAGGTTCAAAACAGGCCATCTTTGACAACAGTAATTGATCACCGTCCACATCGACCTTCTTTACTGGCTTTGCTTTGTGGCTGCAAACCCTCCGATGGTTTCTCCGACTTGGGCTCAGGAAGCTTGGGATCCACGAGGACGCAGTAAGGGAAGCAGCAAGAAGATGTGGTAATCGGCGGCATCCGGAACCAGCGCTACTGAATTCCGACGAGGATACGGTAATTATTCATACGAGGAAGTTATCTGGACGGTGTATGTGTTCGAAAACGAAAATCTCAAGACACGTGGTCATGAATGGCAGGAGAGATTGCACCATCGCCTACAAGAAGAACAAATCGAGCAACTGAGGGAGGCTCGAAACTGCGTGGACAACTGAAGTGATTGGCCCACATTGAAGTTTTGCACTGGGACTGCGCCGTACAAAGTGGCTCACGAACAATGCATTTCTACCTTCCTATCTGTCTTGCGCCACGATTGTATTAGACTATGAGTTATCTCATATATATTTGCTTGAACTGTCAAGTTGAGATTCGAATACCTTCTAGAATCATGGTCATGGGAAGTCTCGTAGTGTAACACCCCCACTCTTAAAACCTGAGAGCACACGCATCGCTTTTAAAGTTCAAATGGTTGGTTCCCCTGAACGTTTTACAATGTCGCAACTGAAATTCTCATACAATCATTCCTACGTAGCACACATCTTTGTGAGTAGGTTTATTTATCATCGTGGATCCAGGCTCAAGCTGGTCTGTATCAAATCAAACAAATGGCAAATGGCATAGAAAATTCGATCTGTGTAAACAGTGAGAAGGAAGATACATGAGTAAAGGCACAGGCAAGTCGGTATGAAATGATGCTACTGATCTTTAGTCATCGCGGTCGCCATTTACATACGCCAGGAGAGTCGCAATATCAACTCCGAGTTGTGCGGCAGCTACGGCCACACCGGATGCCTCAATCATTTGCTGGACAACGACACGTCTAGGAAGCCTAGGCCTGTTGTTGTTGTTGTTGTTGTTGTTGTTGGGAGGCCTGTTATTGTTGTTGGGGGGCCTGTTGTTGTTGTTGGGAGGCCTGCTGTTGTTGGGAGGCCTACCGCCTCGCCTCCGGGTAAAGGTCTGAAAGAACACCAGTTATTATGCTCATGCTTGAGATCCGCCGTAAGTCACCTACATCTCTCGAGCTAAATTCGTCGTATTCATCAGTAGCAAAATCCGCCACGTCGGGCTGAAGATAGAGAAGAGAATAAGCACGAGAAGCTGCCGAGGCAAACAGCACCGCAGACCTTCACAGCACCCTCATCTGAGGTGAGCGATTGGCGTTCAATATCAGACATCAAGATTTGAGTAGTGGCGACTAATGGGAAAGCTGGGGTGCAGTCAATCGTGAGCTCGAAGCTTTCTCTTCAAGTTTATATGCTTTTCAAGCCAGCCTAATCAGCCCCCATCGGAGGCATAGCGTAGTAATCGATATCGATAAGTGCATTTGCACCCTTGTCTCTTGTTAAAGGAACCATTCCAAAAGTCACTGCGGAGATGTGTCTTGCCATTCATCATCGGATCGATTCAAGGATGAAGTTGATAGGTGCTAATCTGAGTGTAGAAGATACCGTCCCAGAACTTGGTCAACACCGAGAATTTAAATGCTGGTTCGCGGAATGCCTATGTCTTAGGGGCAGGGACGCACGATGATAGTGTCGGATGACAAAGGAAATGTACTAGTACTAGCTCACCTCAATGGGTGAAATGTGTTTGACTATTTTTGTACTTCTTCAGTGTATGAGACGCGATATGGAAGTTTCGACACGAGGAGAAAGCCCTGGAGCCTCATACTTGAACGTCCAAATCTTCAATCTTCCATATATCCTATTTTTACAATTGCTTGAACTCTATCTATCTCCTACGTGTCCTGTACGCGTCCCAGAGTCCAGACTTTGGTGGTTGATTGCGCTTGCGACGATAGCCGAACACTCTTCATAAGCGGTTATTTTCTCTGCAATCTCGCAAAGTTTAAATTTAAAGTGAAAGCTACGGTTTGTTCCTGTTTACACGACCATTTTGTTCCTGTAGGCGCTCATCCTACCTCCACAGTCATGCTTTCATCGGGAAGCGGGACGCGATCAGCCGCATGAAGCTAATGTAGAGTTCTGACTCGACGTTCGACATTCGTATAAGACTGAACCTGGGGCTGTCAGAAGCAATTGTTTTTGCTTTCAAACCACCATGTCCCAACTTCCTTCTGAGCCAGAATTTGAACAGGTTTTTTCTTCTACATCAGTGCATTTTTATCAGCTTATTAGAATTCTTATCCGATAGGCATTGGCAGAGCTAACGACTAGCTTGGGCTCCTTCTTAAAGGCGCACCCTGGCTACCAAAAGGCCCTGGACACTGTGCAAGTTCCTGAGCGAGTCATTCAATTTCGCGTTGTTTGGGAAGACGACCAGGGCCAGGCTCAAGTCAATCGTGGTTTCAGAGTACAGGTACGTGCAGGAGCCTTAATTTCAAATAGAATGTGCAACCACCCTACCCCCAGTACAACTCCTCTCTGGGTCCATACAAAGGTGGCCTCCGGCTCCATCCTTCCGTCAATCTTTCTATCCTCAAATTCCTCGGGTTCGAGCAGACATTTAAGAATGCCTTGACTGGGCTCAACATGGGAGGCGGCAAGGGTGGGTCTGATTTCGACCCCAAAGGTAAATCCGATGCAGAGATAAGGAGGTTCTGCGTGTCATTCATGACCCAGCTTTCTAAACATATTGGGCAGGATATCGATGTTCCTGGCATGTATATTTGATTTTCTTCCGCCACTAGTACTCATTCTTTCTGATTGACCCTCAGCCGGAGATATAGGCGTTGGTGGCCGCGAAATAGGCTACTTATTTGGCGCATACAGGAAACTCAGGAACGAATTCGCCGGCATACTCACTGGCAAAGGCCTGCACTGGGGTGGAAGTAACATTCGTCCGGAAGCTACTGGTTATGGTTTGATTTATTTCGTTGAGCATGTGCGCGAACCTTTCATATATGCTCTCATGGTTCACTCTTAATCGCCATTTGTATTCTTTTCGGGAACAGATGATTCAAAAGGCCTGTCCCGAATATAGTCTCTCTAAGCCCTCAACCTTAGTCGCTATCTCCGGTTCCGGCAATGTCTCTCAGTTCACGGCACTAAAAGTCATCGAACTGGGAGCTACCGTTGTGTCACTCTCAGATTCGAAGGGTGCATTAATTGCTACTACCGATGCCGGTTTCTCCAAGGACATCATTGAGAGTATCGGCCAATTAAAGCTCAAGGGAGGATTTTTGGAATCCTTCACGGATTTCGCGGATGGGGCCAATTATACTTATCATCCTGGTACGCATTTAGACCCCTTTGCGCTGAACAAACTTCCGCGTGGTTCTATAAAATTTTTGACCTTAATCGTCATATACAGGCCAACGCCCTTGGAAACACTTCACTAAAGTCCATATTGTTCTTCCCGGTGCGACTCAGAACGAGGTTTCCGCCGCCGAAGCTGAGGCTTTGGTCAAATCCGGTGCCAGAATCGTAGCGGAAGGATCAAACATGGTACGTCAAACCGCGAAAAACTCATTGATTTGCTCTGACAATGTTCACATTACTTTCTTTGAATACATAGGGATGCACGAAAGAAGCTATCGCCGTCTTTGAAGCTTCCCGCAAGAAGGGTGGTGCAGGCGTTTGGTACGCTCCCGGAAGTGAGTTGATCCAATACATATTTAGTTCTCTTTTGCTTACCTCGTGTCATCTAGAAGCATCCAACTGTGGAGGTGTCGCTGTCTCCGGCCTCGAAATGGCGCAAAACAGCCAGAGATTGACCTGGTCGCCTGAAGAGGTTGACGCAAAACTAAAGAATATTATGACGGATTGCTACCACGTAAGCTTTCTCATAGAACAACTCACTTTCATTCTTAATGTATACTCTTCGATTCGTAGACATGCCTGAGCGCAGGTGAGAAGTGGTCTGGGGAACATAATGCTGGAAGCGATGTTCTTCCTAGCTTGTTGGCAGGCGCCAATGTCGCTGGATTCATCAAAGTCGCGGATGCCATGAAAGCACAAGGCGATTGGTGGTGAATGTCTTGTAGGATATAGATTAACCTTCGTGTCGCACTATAGGTTCCCATTCCTCTAGAAGTTTTCTGTATCGTTGTATACCTATCTGTGTTGTTTGTACACTAGAAGAAGAATGTTGATATCGCTCACTTGGCAGTCAAATCTCGATCCCAAATTGGCATCTGAAGACAGCCAAGTTCTGTACTCAAGGACGGATGGTTTATTGAACAGATGTGCGTTCGAACTGCATCCGATGCGCCAAGATATCAAAGACATGGTGTTATCTTTGAAGAGTGTGAACGGGGCGAGGATTGACAGATTTAGCCATTGCGATACCAAGTTGTGCAAATCACCGAGATGGAGATGAACAATCTTGAATAGTTAACAAAGTTAATATACAAGGATGGCCTGTAATAGCATACAAGCGATGTACAAATACAAAGAGTCTTCCATTAATTTAAGAAGTGATATGTAAGATGATTCGGCACAGAAAAAGATTGGAATAAAAAGCTCAATTCTCCCCCTGCTCGTTTTGTTGCTGTTCGTACTGCTCCTTTTGTTGCTGTTCGTCCTGCTGCTCTTTCTGCAGGCGAAGGAGCAATATGTTCTGCCATTCATGACTACGTGTCTTGAGATCTTCGTTGTCGAACGCATGTACCGCCCAGATCATCTCCTCGTACGAGAAATGACCGCCAAGCGTATCCTCGTTAAAATTCAGGAGCGCCGGGTCCGGACGCTGCCATTTAACCTGTTGTGTTGTCTTTGCGTTCTGGTAATTCGCGAGCTCAACGAAACCAAGACGGAGTTTCAATTGGAGTTTAACCAACCAAAGAGAGAAACCATCAAAGAAGGTCGTCGTGGATGGTTGCCAAGCACCACGATGGATGAGAGACTCTTTTGTTGCTCGGAGAGAAAAGTCGCCCTGCTCGTGCCATTGCTCGTAGCAAAAGTTTGTAACAGGAGGATCAACGAGTTTTTCGCTAGGGCTCGAGCAAAGGCAAGTCAGGAGAAGGATCACGTAGAACATGGATTCCATATCATGACGATAACGATGCGGGCCCTTCCACTCAATGTCATGTTGTTCATGGGCCATGTACGGGGTGGTGCCAGTTCGGAACTTGGATGTGGGCCCATCGCGTAAATCGTTGACCCAGACTGCAAGATCCCAGTCGTTCAACACTCCAAATTTCTCTCCTTTCTTCCCGCGAACCATAATATTTCCTTGGCTAATATCCCGATGAAGAATTTGAGGATATTTCCAAACCCAGTGATGACCTGAAAATTTTACGTTGTGAGATGTTGTATTGACGAATATTCAAAACAGGTGAAACTCACATTGTACGACGTCATAAAAGACTTGTGCACATTCTCTCGCCGTCGTCAAACTCGTGAGCGGCTGCAATTCCTCCTGGATTGAGCCTCGCATGAGGCGCATCTCGTACTGCTCGTCGTATTTCTTCTTAAAATTTTTCTGTGGCGAACCCTCGCCAAACGGAATATCGAACGACCAGTATATGTGTGGTAAGTGGTTGAGGACCCATGCATGTTCACCTTGCGCCAATTCCCTGCAGCGGTCCATAAATGTCTGTTCGGATACCCGAGTTTCACCAGGGAAACTGAGCTTCAGAACGAGCTTCTTTCCGGCCCAGTCGCAGTGACTTCCGCAGCCCGCACAAGCGCATTTGACCCGAATGACGATAGTACCTCTACCAATAATTCCATGGGAGCGAAAAAGGACACGCTTCAAGTGAACAGTGCGAGTTTTTCCATCTTTGTAAGGAAATGTGAACAGCGATCCCTGGGGATGCTCGAAGATTTCGTTCGAAGGTGGCCCGTCGGCTGCAGTGTATTGTGGCAAATTGAATCCGTAATCGAGACTTTTAGGATTTTTCATGAATTTTGCATCCAGATTCGGCACAATCCCAAGCCCTTCCAGTGGCAGCGCGCGCAAATGTTTGATCATCTTTGCAAAGATTAGCTGATGTTCTTCGTTTTCGAGGTCCAACAACTAAAGAAACATGTTTAGATATGAGAGCACAAAAAGGGCAGGCACGTACTCCAGATTCGACGATGGTCTAGAAGTCAAAGTATCAGTACATATGCGGTTCCAAGAAAAGCGAATCGATAGCTACCGAACGGTCGTAGTATATAGCTCGAGCAAATTTGGAATCAACAATGAAATTGATCGCGTGACTTCGTATCACCCCCAGAGACATCATATCACGTGCATAGCCACCGACCTGCACCCTTGTACCTAACGGGGTCATCCGTGCTGGCACAGGTTTAAGGGTATGGGGCCTCAAGGCCATCGCAGGCTGAGACGCAGGTTGATGCGCGAAATCTAATTTCTTGGCTTTAGCATGGCAGATTAGCAAGTACAGAAGCAAAGACAGACCACTGGCGACTTTACGGCGTCTGGCAGCCGGACGACGGGGTAAAAGTTTGGATGTGCTGCCTTTCAGAACTCGCTTCATCTTTTGGGCTCTATCATTGGTGTCTGTCAAACACCGGATGTGGGCTTTCACGTGTAGACATTATTTCAATAAAATTTAGGCCTACCTTGACTGCGAGCTCGCTTCTTGCTACTGCTCACTTGATTACCGGCAGTCTGGGACCGCCCGCGTTCTTGCTTTGGAGGGATAACTTTCGCATCCTTGCCAACTGTAGGAAAGCAATTAGAACGATACCCGTACTGATAAAATGAATGTGAACTTGCGTTCTTCAATAATCATTTTGCCTCCTTCAAGTTTGCCTTCAACAACGTTGAACAACAATCCCCAGTATATCCTCCTATCCACCTTTGCCGTTAACGTATACTTCTTGCCTTTGAAAAGTCCTTTGAAAGCTGCGCCAATGTCAGGTCTCTGTTCTACAATTGATCCTCGTACAGGGAAAGGATCTTGTGTGTAAAATATGATGTTGTTACCCTTTTTCCCCTTGTTAGAGAAAGAGTTGAGCAAAGCAACCAGGGTGGGATAAATTTCCGACTCGAGTTTTGCGGCATCCACAGCCTCAAAGTACTCTTTGAATCTCGTCTTGGTTGTCTTTGTCAATGTATAATCGTCTCTGTCAAGGTCGAGGTTCATAGCATACTGCGCCCATTCCCCAAGGGGGAGGATTCTGAGCTCCGTCAAATCAGCTTCCAAGAATTTGTTTACCTCATCGACTTTATACGGATGATCATTCGAGATAGATGGAGAGTAGGTGTGGCTGTAGCGGCCAAAGGGAGTGACAAGAACAGAATCAGAAGCTACGTGGAGTCGTTTTGGGGTTGCTGGGGTTTGCGGAGCCAGCTTGCCCACATCATCATCCGAAACATCCTCCTCTTCGTCTGAAAGGTCCCCGGCCTGATCTGCATCTTGGCCATGAGGATGTGCGACGGGTGGTTGGAGCCTTCTCGTGGCCCTGGAAGAACCAGACAGAGGATCCAGAGGTACGTTACGAGCGGTGTCCCTGTTGGGAGATGTAGTGTGCCTAGTGCGATCGAGGATGTTATAAAACGAATGCGTAGGGCCAAGTGGTACAGGTACTTACTGGGTAGCTCCATGTTCTCTGCTGAGTGTTGCACTTGTGTCGTTCTCCTGAATATGATGTGTTGCATTTCTGGTCTTGGCTCGAGTTCGATATTTCTTTGAATTGGACATGACGGGGAAAAAGGGAGGTGAGATTGAGAGAATGCGCGCAGCTCGTCGCTTTAAGAGGTGAATGCAAGCGCGCTTTGTCTTTCCCAGAACCAGAATCTTCTGTCAAATCAACAATGCCACCTCAAAAATCGATTGTTCCTAATTTGGGCGATCACATTTGACATTCAATAATGTCATTGTCTGAACCTAATCCAGACTCTTAGCGAGCTCATTCCTGTTCGCTAACAAGAGATCATTGAGGAACACTCCCATTGTATTTTATTAGTATTACTTTGTTTTTTATTACTTTGTTTTTTATTAGTATTACTCTTCGAGGGAAATAAGCGCTCGGAATCCGGTAGCTTGATCCAATAGCTCAATCATTGGGGATACTCTGTTGCGACAACATTGATTTGGAAGACAATGGCTCGAAATGTATATATATATAATTACTCCAGCTCATTCCACGGTCGATCAACATTATGATCACCATCTTCATCTTCGCCATCCTCGTGTGCCTGCACCCCACCAAGCGTCAATGCCTCGATCATCCTCGTGAACTCATTCATGTCAACCCGAGCTGCACTCCGCACACCAGCGTCATATTTTCCATTGTCATCAACAGGTGCGCGTGTATCCCAAGTAGGCGGGGGGCCTTTCCAGCCGCCGTTCCCATGAATGTAGTTAAGGAAGGCACGCCAGAGAGGATCGAGGGAGAGCACAGAAGGATCACCGACAATGTAGAGAAGAGCCTGGGCGCGAGTGATAGCAACTATGTAAGGCAATGCGTGTTAGCAATCAGTCGGTTCAAATCATCTCGAAGCTTACCATTGAATCGTCGAGGGTTTGCAACGAACCCGAGGGTATGCCTGAGGTCATATTCTACAAATTCCTTACTGCTTCGTACAGTCGAAATGATTATCACTCGTCTTTCCTGAAGTAGCGCACAATCAGTACACATTGCCATTGATCGCTAAGATTCGTACTTGTCCTTGGAACTCTTCTACGCTGCCGACCTTGACGGAATCTGCAACAGCTTGCAGGGCTCTTCGAAGCTTGAGTACTTGCGCGTGGTAGGGAGCGATAATACCAATATCATTGTCGGCTAGTAAGGTGATTAAACAATAGAACCTAAAAGGAGCACCAGCACTTACTAATCCTTAGAGTCCTATCTGAGCGCAACTTCTGCACTAACATCTTAACCGATGTCACTTCATCGATGTTGAAAAATGAAGGCGACGAAGCTTCCCGGTCATCTTTCCCAGATATGGAATGGAACACAATTGGAAAATCCTTTTTGACAACATGCTGTGAATTGATGTAGAAATTGATTGTTTTTGAATCCCCACAACATTGGAGGTCCCCGCGATAGAATTTTTCGTTGGGAAACTTCAAGATGGCACTGTGCGAGCGGAAGTTTTTGATGAGTTTCACGACGCTTCAAACAAAGTCGGGACCGTGTCAATAGAAACGAAGAAACGAAAGTAAAAGGGAGAAACATACGATTTACCATATCCTTTAACCTCATCATAAATTTCCCTCTTCATCAACCTTTCAATGTAACTCGTCTCCAGCCCCAGTATTCTCGCCACAGTGGACCTAATAATAGGCCCCAACTGCTTCGGGTCCCCGGAAAGTACAATGTTGGTACTATTGTCTCCAATTGACTTGATTCCAATCATGACCTCCGGCTCTGTAGCCTGACCTGCCTCATCAATAAATATATGACTGAAATGCCCTCTAGGCATTCCGATCCCAGATATAATGCTCGCCGAGACACAAGTTGTGACGATGACTCTGAATTTCATCATATACGGCATGGCGGGAACACTAAAGTGCCCGTTGTGATTCTGATGAGTGTGAGGGAGTACGGAGATTGGAACGTCGTCTTTGTGTCGAGATGGGGCATAGGCTCGGAAGAGTTCTGTGGTCTTCAGACGAGCAGATGCAAGTCGGGAAGTGATAAGATCCGCGGCAGAATTGGATGGCGCACAAGCGAGGATTCGAGAAGTAGGATTTGTTGCAAGGACTTGTAGGATAGCTTCGACCATCGTCACAGTCTTCCCAGTACCGGGACTAAAATCACATAGCAGCATAAAATAAGGAGCATCCTCGTGGATCAACAGGTGCACTCACGGCCCAAAGATGATAAACGGCATCGATCCTGGTTCTCGATACGCAATAGAGAGTACAGCCTGCTTCTGCGGCGGATTGTTCGCAATTAGGGGGTTATACCACCTCAGTGTTGAAGGAGCAGTTGTACGCAGTGCACCCTTGGGTAAATGCAAATTGGTAGGAAACAGAACGCGGTCTTGGGAGAACGCCGAGTCAAGCGCTTGGTGTTGTCTTCGCATCGGATAGCGGTTCAGCTTGAATCTAACCAAGAACCTGTCGCTTGGAGATGCAACAAAAGACCGATGAAATCTCAGTCCGACTTCTTCTTTGCGTAGAACATGGACACCGCCTTCATACCAGTGTCCTGGGGGACTGTTAGGTCGACGAACCAGGATGCGGTCACCTTGAGATATTTCATAGGTGAGACAACTAGATGAGTGTCAACAGACAAGTGCGTACCAACGAGGACACTAGGTCGCTTCTCAGCCAAGCCGGGCACACTTACGCTGAAGCGAAAGCTGAGTATTGGAAATACGGGACAATACGATAAGACATACTAGTAGTAAGAATTGTATCGCGAAAGCGGCGCATCGACTATGTCGTAGTACTGCAAATCCTGACTGTAGTATAAAACGACTGCTGTCAGAAGAGCATACAAATTAAATGATGGTTAACTCACTCCATTTGAAACTCTTCCGTCCAAAGTAGATGTTTGAAATGCTTGCTATATGTTTCACTATTCAGCACCGAAGGAAGGTAAACCCTTTGAAGGCGGGAAAGGATGTCCTTTGTGGAACCAGTCGATAATGTACCAGACAAGTGTCCAGGGATTAGTGCCAGAGGAAGTCTTCCGACATAAGGAATAGCTTGAGTCGATGGTGGAGCTATACCTTCTACGATGTTGGTTTCGGGTTGTCGCTGGGTACGCTTACGCGGGACATATGGGACCCTTGGCTTGAGCATATCGTGGTCAGCGCGAGAACCGACTATAACCAGCAAAAGACGCGTTATCATGAACCGAGATTGAAGGCGAACGTCCTCAAACAGAAATTCAAGGCGATCTTCTGCTCGACCAAGGTGATCTTGGTTCATCTTTACCGAGAAAGCCAGACTGCTGCGAGACGTGATCATTCGCGTAGAGCTGTTGAGGGTTATTGTAAAGCTATATAGACAAGCAGAATAAGATTTTGTGACAAATGTTATATGATTCGACTCATGACGCACGGAGAGAAAGTCTGTGTTCCCTTCGAAGAGGCAAGCCTTATATCCATTAAGACTATACGCGTTCCCGGAACTTGACATTGTATGGTCCCTGTTCGTACAGTACCGGACGCAGCCTCTTGAGGTTCGACGATCATGAAGTCAAAATTTCCTGAAATGCTAACTCCATTCTTGTCTTTCTCCGTCTCTTCCATGGCCGATGTAAATTTAAGGAATTGCTCGCGTTCCTTATGCTGTGGCTGCAGCGGATGCCTAGCCCAAAATCGACTAGGAATGTGCCGATTGCACACGACACAAAGCTGGTGTCCTTGAACCTGTTCAGGTTCTTCCGGAGGAACGTCTGGCGATACGCCTTTCGCAGTGGCATTTGACGCATGTTTCGCGCCAGAGACGTGACCTTGCCAGTTTTTCATTCCTGACACGTATTTTTCACAGATAGAACAGAAAAGCAGAAGGCCGGTCTCTCCAGAGATTTTTCTGAGATGCGACTTGGAGAAAAGATGTGCGTTATAAGCCGATTGATTGGCGAACACGTTAGCACAAAGGGTACAATTGTATACATTGTGTTCGTATTGACATTCCCGGTCTTCACAAGTTCCCTGAGCGAGGATGTTGGGACAAGTTGTTTGAACCATTGTAAAAAAAGCGAAGGGAAAGGAAGGCCCTGGAGAAAGGGAAAGGTCTCCGTCTGGCTAACATGTTAAGTGATTGAGGCCTCGAGGCATCCGCAGTGCCTTCTATTCTTCGAAAACGCTGTACAGGTCAAACCCGCAGCCACTTTGAAGTCAACCCTCAAAAATCGCATTCAGTGGCTTCTGTCAGTTTGTTTGAGGGTCCGAAACTTTCCTTCTTCACTTCATTCGCGTTATCCTCAAGGACGTACAGCAAAGCTTGAGCGCTTGTATTCATTCAAGTTAACGCCCAATTGAAGCGCTCAATGAAATCGTTCAACATGCTCAAGGTGGGTCAATCTGTCGCTTCATTCATATTATCCTACAACTACCAAGGTACAAACGTATGTCTTTAATAAGACATCACTAACAAATGTGTAAGAATTACATTGACCTGGAAGTAAGAACGGATGCGACATACCGCTTGCGTCCATAACACCGCTGCATTTTTCCTTTTCTTTGCTCCACCCTTGATGGTGCCTTTCCCTTCTGGTGTAGCTTCACCGTCACATGTGGCCCCGCTCCCACACACAGGATCCTCGAAGGTAAAGTCCACCTTTTGAAGAAACGCGGAGGGCCATTTATTTGTGAAAGTGACACGGAGCTCAGATCCTTCACCCATTTTCAGCTTCTTGGCTGCATTCTTCAACGTAGCTTCAACCATTGCTTCGGCTTTCTTCTCAGTCTCGTCTGTGGGGTTGATGCCACCTTCTCGCTTAAAGGTGACTAAGACCTTGTAGTCACGACGATTTAGCCCAGCCGAGCCGACCTCGATTCCAAAGTCGCGAGCAGTCAGGTTGTTCGCAGGTTCAGTGGCGATGCCTGCCTCGTTTGGAGTAGACTGGGTTTTCACCTCCTAAGGTGAACGTCAATGCAAAAGTAGTAAAGAAAATGCAAAAGTTGACCTACAGGTGCGGGGGGTCCAGCGACTGGTACTGCAGAAACAGCAGCAGCGAGACCAAGCATGATCAAGGAAGTGTTGAAACGCATGGCGACTTCTTTATAAAAACAAAGAGTAGGTTGTTGTAAATAAACGAGTTGAGAGCTTGAGACCGACGTTCTTTGACCAGCAAAGAAATTATATGTCCTAACCAGTAGTTGGGGGAAAGTTTTCTCAAGGATTGAACACTTTATATATTGTGACCTCCTGGATCTCGGGAGGCCTCGGGCACTCTGACCCATTCGTTTATGATGATGCACTTATTTTGTCTCTGTCAAGGCATCAATCAGTGAATGGCACAAATCCGATGTAATACAATCTTTTACTACAATCTGTTCGGACTTGCGGGATGCTTGCGAAGAACACTACTGATTCTTGACACGAACACCGCCTGCGTATTCTTTCTAAACCTGTCTTTCAGATTCGTCCATCATCAATCAAATTCGTATGATCTCAAAGCGGAGAGGGTCAATCCCAAAACAATCCGAAACTGTGAAGGGGACACTTTTTTGCGCTGCTAAACCTGGGTTGAAAACTCCAAAGCTGACTGATTAGTACTTAATTCTAATGCCTAGTTAACTCGTTGTAGCCTTCCCCTTAGAGCGCATCTAAATTCTGGATTGAGATACAGGAACTCTGGTCCAAGTTTGAGTACAATTGAAAGGCGGGAAGCATATCCACGCTTCGAATGCGCCCAAGGTTCTTCAAGTTTCAAAATGCCTTTCTAAGACTGTTGTCATGTTACTCAATGCATACTCTTCGCACTAGTGGAACCTTGGTTATTTTCCAGGCCTTGAGATTGTAGCGGAGGGGAGCGGAGGGGTGTCAGTGGTTGCTTTTTTTTTTTTTCAAAGTATCCGGGCGCTTAGTGGGTTTGTTGCTGGTAGCGGGGTTGCCAGATAGGTTTTTATCCTCTTGACATGAGGTTGGTTGATGGGATTGAATAAGTATTACCGTGTCTATCCACGAGTGAGTTTTGCTTGTTGCTTCATCTGGATCTGGATTCTGTTCCCGTTTTACAATATATTGCCTTGAGTGACAACGGCGTCCATGCCACAACATCCACTGAGCCAATTCCTTGCCCCGAACCTAACATTTCGCTGTTGGATCCTGCGTCCAAAGCCATCCATGATTGTGCTTAGATTATGCTGCGGCCCCAGTTGTGCAATTTGGATGTTTGTAAATATTAGTATTTGTGAAAGGTACCCCCCAGTCATCATGTATATGACAGTCCTGCAGGATTTCCTGCAACGTCGGCGCCGGTCTGAAGAGGTTCTAAGAGTGATAATGATTGATAATGATGAAAGGCTATGAGCTTGGGCATGAGGGTGGCGGCATTTAATAGTCGCGTTGGCTACGATGAGCGGCCTCAGTAACTTGGAGCCCGCAAGTTGATGAAGTTATGAACTTGTGACGAATATGCAATGTCATATGATACAGGTCAGCAGATACAGGATACCACCACGAAGGAATGTCGGCGACAAAAAAAAAATTCCGTTTCACCCAGCACTCACGGAAACACCGTCCCTTCATCCGCAAAGTTCACGTCGTCGACATCTTCAGTTGTGGATGGTAGTGGTCCTTGATTGTGACTTCCAGCACGACTCCTCGCCAGACTTCCTGTCTCCGCCACACGAACACCACGCTCAAGACTTTCTCTTCGACTGTGACTTCGGCTGGCGCTGATACTCCTTAAGTTCCCCGTCTCTGCTACCCGGTAATCTCCTCTTCTTGTCGCGGTGAGTCCTGCATTAGAGTTCCGCCGACTTAGAGGTTCCACAGGGGAAAGTGACGGATCCCGATGGCCCATGTGGTATGAGACAGTTGGAGACCCAAACGACGAAGATAGTGAGGGCGGTGGAACCGACGGATACGAAAGTGCGCGGGGACCAGCACCTAATGTACCATACACGCCATTGTACTGCATCAGGTTATGCAAGGAAGCAGAAGAAGGTGGAGTGGTCAAATTACTCATGAGACTCGCCGGACCTCCGGACATCAGTACAGGAGAAGATAAGGCATACGGAGATTCAGACGACGAAGCTGAGGTTGGAGAATGTGACAAAGGCGTGTTCCCTTGCGCTGTGTGATTGTTGGGACGACGAATCTGGGATGGTGGTCGAGGTATTGGTACTCCGTTCGGCGGCCGGGAGGCTGTTTGTGTAGAAGAATACATGGATGAGTGAGAGGAAACGGAGGAGCCCGATACACTTGACGAAGATCGGTGGCGTGTAGGCTGAGAATGAGATTCTAGAGATGACATTCCAATTAAATTGTCTACAGATTGTCCAATCTGTGCGCCACATAAAGTGAGAATTCATGGTATGCAAAAAAGGGGGAATTGTGGCAAAAATAAAGAAGATAATAAATCTTGATAGACTTACACGATTCCTATGATCTATCAGTTCTTCACGATAAATTTCGTTTAACCTGGACATTCGAATATAATCTCGTTCAATATCAGCAAGCCTGTGACGTAGATGTTCGTTTTCACGGCGCAAAGCATCCAGCATGACTTCAGTGGTAGGATCATTGCTGGGTGTGGCAGGGTGCCCATGTCCATTCACATTACTAGCGCCGTCACCGTTTGCTTGCTGTTGCTGTGCAGCTCGAAGTAAAGCAAGTTCTCGGCTCAGTCGATTGACGTGATTCTCCGACTCGGCCTCGAGAACGTTTTCGAGCTCAATTTTTTCAACTCTCAGCTGACCGTTAAGCAGATCAGGAGAAAGTGTGAGTTGATGCTTGAGAGACACACCTGCTCCAACTTTCTCGACAAAACATTTGTTATCCTTTCTTCCTCAGCCTCATATGCGTTGATCAATTCTTCTTGTTCTTTGCTCGCAGAAATTCCTGAGGACAATCGTCGAATGGATATAGGCGGAGACATGAGCGATGCTGGTCCTGAACTTCAGTTGATGCCAGGAAGAAGAAGGTAGTCAAAGATGAAAAAAGCGAGTGGTCTTGGACGTAAACATAAGAGAACTATGATTATTACTGTTACCATTAGCCGGCAATATCGGCAATACCGGGCAATTTACTTTTTTACTTAGTGCGTCTCTGATGGTTCTCTTCACTTGTCACTTGTAGAAATAGCAGGCTCAAAAGCTATCGCCGACCATAGCTCAGTTGGAAGAGCACAAGACTGTAAAGGATAAACTCTATGAATCTTGGGGTCGCCTGTTCGAACCAGGCTGGTCGGAGCTTTGGTTAACATTTTTAAACTGTTCCTGTTTTTTTTGCTTTGTTTTTCAACGTATCTTTAATATTTTCAAGCATAAGTTATAAGTATCTAAGCCTGGATCACGAAAGGCAAACTACGTATGATCTGGAAAGAAAGACAGGAAGAACGAAACTGCAGGAGGGTTTTGATGAGAAATAGTCAAGGCAGCATACAACATCGTCGAAAGAATCCAGTACGTTAAGAAGTCAAAAATCATAGCCTTCAACTTTGAAAGTCTTCCCATACTGCAAATAGTTGTCCATGATCTTCAAGATCGAGTCGGGAAGACCCATACTGAGAAGTGTGTATGAAATCTTTGCGTGTCCGTGATGCTGGCCAAGCTTGAAGAAAGCGCGAGCAATTTGAGTTGGATACTATACACAGCTAAATTAGCACTCAGGAAGGCATGGAACGCGCAATCGTACCGTCATCTCAGTATAATCTGCCCACTGATACGCCGCCACACGAATTGCTGTTTGTATGCCACGCTGAATATCTCCCTCTTCAGCGTACATGTCCATGAGTTTTGCCCACGGTTTTTGCGAGTATCGCGGTGTGTCCAGACAACGTTGATAAGCCTGATAATAGTCAAGACGAGAAATTCCAATAGATATTGACTGTTTATAAGATACCTCTTTCGCTTCTTCCTTATGATGCAACCTCATCCCCAAGTCCCCGAGAATTTCCCACTCCAGGCCGGTCTTTCTGTACGCCACATGCTGCGTCTTAAAGTGGGCAACCTCTGCGCGGAAAATCGTCCACACTCTCAAGTCTTCGTACAGCACCATGAACAAATTATCCAACCACCGCTCGCATAACCGCTTGTTACTAAATGAGAATGACTCTGTTCCAGATTGTGTTTGCGTCGATGGTAAAGGAGACTCATGCAGTGAGTCTTTTTCCGTATCATCACCACCTTCTTCAGTTCCAGCAGCAGCCTGTGCGGGCTTCTCCAAACCTAATTCAGACACATCCCTGGAGTCGTCGAAACCATTTGTTGGGCCCTTAGAGGCATCGCCGTTAACATTTTTCCCTTTTGATGGAGCGTCAGCAGCGTTCCCGTCCTCATCGAAGTCTCGGTCGGACTCGGTCGATATTCGTATTGTGGGAATGGATGATTGTAACGAATTCAACGAGGCGCCTCCATTTGGATCCAATCCAAGCCCAATTTTGGTCTTGGAGGAGGCGACGGGGACAACGCCTCCGTTAAGGTCAACATTAGAACTATCATCCAACGACCCAGATTTACGCGGACTATGTGGCGACACCATACCTCTCGTTGATGCGTCATCATCATCGGTCTCGCCTAGTGTCGCACTATCTGATGATATCATCGAATCTCGAATGGTACCATCTTCATGTATGACCTTCCCATCTCCATTGGCAACAGCCGAAATGTCGCCGTGCGCTTTCTGCATTCTGTATTCCTCCTCCATGACGAAAACACTGCTCCGTGTTTTGAGAAGCTCATCCCAGCCAATCTGAGATACAAGTCGGGTAAGAAGGGCGTATGCACGGGCCCAGGTTCCACGGAGACCTGGAGCTGGTAAGCGGAGAAGAGCGGGATCTGCCTATTCAAGGTATCAGATTGGTGCAAAGAATACTGCAATCGATCAAGATATACCTCGTCGTCTTCCGTCTTCACTCTATCTGGCAAAATCTCCCCAATCGGCCTTGCAAATGGTAAATGGACCCTCGCCGGAGTCAGATTCCTGTGAGCATCCCGTCCATTGAACGTAAACATAGGGCAAGAATTCAACGTCAAAAGAGCTGATTCAAATTCCCGCAGATCAATCCAACATTCTGTGAGCTTTTCCCAGGTAACGAATTCGGATGGTGCGCAGTTAACAGCTTGTCGAGCAAGTTTGACGGCCGAGTCATTTTTTCCTTTGGAGCGAAGAAGGTCGCATTGAGCGTGTAGAAGAGTGTAGGATGAGGGTGTTTGACGGATAGAGGAGGCCATAATCTGAACAGCTTTTACTTCTTCATCTGATGCAAATCCAGCGAGAGATGTTTAGATTAATATTTGAAAGATGCAATATTGATCACGCACTCATGCCTATGTAGCTCCTAGCTAACAGACTAGCCACCTCTGGCTCTCTCGTTGCAATTTTTTCAAATAAATTAGCAGCGGGCTGGTATCTCCCGCTATCGCCGAAGTACTTCATGATTCCTGCTGTTAAGTGATTGGATACGACGGTAGCAACCTGAATTTCTGGATCAGAACCAACTTGCCACCCTAGAATTAAGTCCGAAGATCAGACACTTCCAGTGAAGAACAAAAACGATAATGAACCTTTCATGAAAAGCGCTTCTGCAGCTTGTAAGAATCGTATTTCGCTGTCAGGACTAGTGATTGGGTCAAGCTTGCGGTACGCGTCAAGCCAGTAATTGGAGTCATCGGAATATAATATTGAGCGGAGAAGAGCAGAGACGTAGGTTTCTTGCCACAGTTCCTGCGTAGCTTCAAGCCTTTCTCCTCTGAGGTCAATCGCATACGCGTTCACGCCACCAGGTATTTTCACATCTACCCGGATATCGACACGCGAGAAGGCATTGAAGCAGCTTATGCACGATATGATTACATAGGTCACTGAGAGTAGTGTTCGACACGCACCAATAACAGCCGTTTTTGACCTTCCAAGAATTCCCTTTGCTGAACCAGGCAGAGTTGTCTTCGATGGCATAGGTTAGCGAGTTGATGTAAGCTGCGAGGGAAGCTGATGACGAGGCGTCGACTCCGGAGATGTAGTGGTATGAACCAAGCTACGACAATATGTGAATAGTGGTTTTGCATTCAAGGTTGAATCACGCACATCTCGCTGTCCACTTCGCCCAGTACTCTTCACAACGTGACACAGGTCCGGCGGTCCAAGTTCACGAAAGGTGGCTAGACAGCACAGGTGGTTCAGCTCAATATTTGTGATAAACTTTGGTTCTACACACAGAGTGCCTCAGTTCGCGCTGTCAATGATTCGCCCAAATCAACCTGTTTCACGGAGATTAGTAAATTCATTGAGTCAAGTAAGTACACACACCTCGAATAGCTCTGGAATGTCCTTAAACGACGCTTCGGCCATTCCCTAGAAGATGGTGCTGTAAAGTTCGGTGCGCACTGCGAGATACAAGCCGTAATTCTATTTGGTTTTGCTTGGCCGAAGCTTTCGGGATCCCCCGAGCTGCCGAATTGCCTCCGTTCTTTGAGTCGCTTGGAATACGGCTGGGCCCTAGTCTACAGCTCTGTGTTGAGGCTCTACGACCAGAAAAAACCCAACTACTAACCGCCCGGAAGTCTCGGTGTCTGCCTGGACGAATTCACACTTCAGACGACAAGCTCCTGCAGAATGGAATTAGCCTCCAGTTGTATATTACTATATATCGCTTTGACCTATCGTAATGCACGTGGTACATAAGTTTTCTACTTTCTGCCTTCTGCTCAACATCAACCACTCAGGTTGTCATGCCAGTGCTTCTGAGGTTTTGAAGTCAACCAATTCCACCATATTGATTCATCATATTGAGAGCGTACTTAGACGGGAGCCCGATCCGGCGCGTCCGAACCCCATGACCTTTTTTTATCGCTCACTGTTGCATCCACTGATACCTTCCTGGAGAACTTTCTCAATCCCAAGAGTCCGCTACCGAATTCGCACTCTTACCTCTTCAGCGCAGGATATCATGACTGTCTCAACGTCAGAAAGGCTTGCTCAGCTGCGAGAGTTGATGAGGAAGCCTGAAAACAATGTAGACGCATATGTTGTCCCAAGTGAAGATCAACGTGAGTAGCAGCGTATATAAGTTCAACTTGTACGATTTTGATCAATTGCTTACAGACGGTAGCGAGTACATTGCTTCTTGCGATGAACGGAGAGCTTGGATATCTGGTTTCAATGGATCTGCTGGTGCGTTACATAGCAAACATCACCGAATTGTACTAACCGCGTGTAGGCTGCGCAATAATCACAATGGACAAGGCCCTTATGTTCACAGACGGTCGATACTTCCTTCAGGCTTCTGAACAAATGGACCAAAACTGGGAACTCATGAAGCAGGGTCTGCCTGGCATTCCGACATGGCAAGACTACCTCACCACCAACCTTCCTGCTTCTGCCCGTATCGGTATCGACCCAACCCTCATCACGGAGAAGGACTTCAAGTTACTTTCGAGTTCTAAAGAATCCGAAAAGCCGGAAGTTCAGGACACCAACACCCTTGTCCCCATCACTACCAATCTCGTTGATGTTATCTGGGCCTCT
Source organism: Lentinula detonsa (assembly GCA_027921405.1). Lineage (NCBI taxonomy): Eukaryota > Fungi > Basidiomycota > Agaricomycetes > Agaricales > Omphalotaceae > Lentinula > Lentinula detonsa. Next base: position 3,334,613 of record JANVFU010000003.1, on the reverse strand, counting down.
GACCGTCCTCCTCGGCCGAAGAATGCTGTAGTTCCCTTGGAAGAAGAATATTCTGGTGAATCCGTCGCTAGTAAACTGCATCGACTAGCTTCTGCGGTCTCTTCGAATACGCCAAAACCACGCGCACTTGTTCTTACTGCCTTGGACGATATCGCCTGGTTGTTCAACCTTCGTGGATCGGATATCGCATATAATCCTGTATTCTTCTCATATGCTGTGGTTCACTTTCACTCTTTGGAAGAATCATATAACTCGAAGAACCCCCACGCGGTCTTGTTCCTCCAGCGTAATGCCATAGAACACGGGGATTTAAAATCCGTGCTAGGACCTCAGATCGAAATTCGTCCGTACGAAGACATCTGGGAGTACCTGAAGGATTTAGGAAACCAGCTGCGTTCCATTTCCGCGGAGAAAAGTCAGGAAAAGCTAGTCCTGATTTCGGATAAAGCTAGTTTTGCTGTTGCACAAGCTGTAGGCGAAGTACGTGTCTGAACCTCCTATTTTTAGATGAATTAACATGATTCTTTTGTTAACAGGATATAATCAATGCTTTGCCCTCACCAATAACCGTCCTGAAGGCAATCAAGAACTCGACTGAGCTGGAAGGGTTCAGGCAAAGTCATATCAGAGATGGAATAGCTCTGGCGAGGTACTTTTCGTGGCTGGAAGAAAAACTTACCGAAGAAGGAATAAAATTAACGGAGTGGGAAGGAGCGGAGCAGTTGGAGAAGTTCAGAAGGTTCGGTTGTTCAAGATTCGCTGTAGACCCGCATCACTCATTTTATTCCTGCAGTGAACTTCCATTATTCAAGGGTCTTAGCTTTGATACCATTTCATCCACTGGTCCGAATGGCGGTATGTTCTTTTCATCTATTGGTCTCTAACTTTCTAATAATTGTTACCTTCCTCCCTCTTTTACTCAGCTATCATTCATTACTCTCCAGATCCGAAGGACTGTGCGGTCATCGAGCGGGACCAGGTCGGCATTGGTTTCACTGTGAAGGCATAGTGTCACTCTAATTCCCAAACTTTGTAGATATATTTGTGCGACTCCGGAGGTCAGTTTCACGGCTTTCATATTCATCGTTATCACTCATCTTTATGCCCCTATAGCGCAATTTCTGGACGGGACCACCGACGTGACTCGAACATGGGTTAGCTATTTCGACTTCTTCATCCTAGATACGCAAGTATGAATATATCTCAGCATTTCGGTACTCCAACGGATGAAGAAAAACGCACCGCAACACGAGTACTGCAGGGACATATCGCTATAGATTCAGCGATCTTCCCGAATGGAACTACCGGTGCGTTGTTGCTTTTCTTCTGTGGGGTATCGCTGCCTCATGCGATATGGGTTCCTAGGGTACATAATGTGAATACCATGTGCTATTTACCTGCGTTTCGCTCATTATACCGACGGTTCTTAGTGACTCTTGGGCAAGGAAAGCGTTATGGAAGGATGGGCTTGGTGAGTGTTTTGTCATATCCAGGTTTTGAACGCAGCTGATAGCCACATGGGTGTCTAGATTTCCGGTTCGTGTCAACCCGTGTTTTTGACGAAGACATTTTGAGAGTCAATAACGACACCTAGACATGGCACGGGCCATGGTGTGGGACACTACCTCAACGTCCATGAAGGCCCTCATGGTATAGGGACCCGAATAAGTATGTGCATGATCGTTTGTTTGCTTGTTCTAAACTGACTCTGAACCTTCTTTTGTTCATCTGTCCTCAGCCTCTAACGCAAGCCCTCTAAAGGCAGGCATGATTGTTACGAACGAACCCGGATACTACGCCGATGGTAAATACGGTGTTCGCATTGAAAATGTATTGATCATCAAAGAGGTCGAAACGCCTTGGAACTTCGGTGACAAGGGTTTTCTGGGCTTTGAGTGTGTTACTATGTATGTGCTTTCACCTTGCTCTTTCCAAAGGCTTTGCTTGTTCCTTCTTCGAGACGACCGTGGTCTGGACGATGCTTACGTCGTATTCTTCAGGTGTCCCATTCAAACAAAATTGGTAGACCAGAATCTGATTTCTATTGATGGTGGGTTTTCACTGATTGTGATCTGTCTGAACTTACAAAACTTTGTTCAGAAAAACTGTGGCTGAACGACTACAACGGCAAAGTCTGGGAGAAGATTTCACCTCTATTGAAGAATGATGAAAGGGCGTTGAAGTGGCTCGAAAAGGAATGTCAGCCGATTTAATAATTGCCGTAAATAATTGCCGCCGGCAAATGATTTCCCGAAAGGGAAATAAATGAGAAAATCCACCTCATATTTCTACACCAGCAATGCTTAATAGTAAAAGAAAAAGGCTGTGACAGAAAGCCAAACGAAAGATGTTCGTGTGCTTTGCACCGGTCGCTTTCCAACGAATTACACAACAATTCCTAGTCAAGCGAAACCGCTGCCTCCGGCACGTTCACGAAGCATTATAGACCTTCGAATACTAGGGGTACGTGATGTAATTACATTGCTTCCTCTGCCAGACTGGCTCATACTGCTTTTCTCAATACAAAGATGGCGGATTTTCACAATAGCAAGTTGCAAGTTTGAAGTTCAGTTTTCATTTAAACTTCGGAACTCACTGATAGCTAGTGCTGGCGATGACCTACTCCTACTCCACGATTCAGACCCCTACCCAGTCGAAAATCTATATCTCAACAAGGGGGCTGAAGATTTTGATGATCCCTTTCTCAGCTGCGCACACTTCGCGATATATCGTCACTCTCACATTATAAAAGCATGCATAAGCCTTCTACCAATTATTTGACTCATCGATAGATCATCGACCGTCCTTGATATTTCACTTCCGAACGAAAACACCACAACACCGTTCAAACAGCGCTGCCGGTGAGCAATTTTTACCTGTAGCCTCTGGTCAATACCCGTTGTATCATTGAACCTTTTTTCAAGCGTACTATTGAAGGATGAGTGTTCGGAATGAGTGCAAGGCTCAAGCTGCATATGACAGTTGTCTTTTCATCTTCACAAATCTGGTTAGATGTTTTTACATTCAATCGTTGGTTGAGAAGAATTCAATGGTAGCAAAGTTCTCTCCGAACTACCTGTGCAACGTCTTGTATGATTACGGCCAATGCATCAAGCTGTTCTGAGCGATTCCATAAACGTGCTAAGCATGTACGTATAAATACGTTTTCCCTTTCTCATTCAAAGTTCCCCAGCCCCAACCATTTTCCACTATTGGGTTGTCACTCTTTTCGCCCATAGAACCCGACACAATGCTGCTGCCAATGTTTCAACGCCTTTCTAAGGCATTCTTGGTCGTCAGTATTCTTCATCTCCGTGTTAACGCCCAGAGCACTACGGCGGATCGAACATCAGAAGTGGGAGAGGCTGCTATCACTGGTGCGTTAAACTCTTCAGATGCCTTCATACATAGCTTAAAGCTACTGATATACGAGTCAAAAATACTTATCTTACCCATTTTTTCCAGACCCGAACGAGGAATGCTCGCCTTACAGTTATCCTCCTGTCGATAACCAACTAAGTTCCTTCCCCGCGATATGGGAAGCCGCTTCGATCCTCCCAAACGATTCAACAGCGCAGGGGAAGTGGAACTCAATTTCAGCCAGCATTCCTTCAAATATAAGTGTTAAGGTAGTCCCTTTCTGCGGGGTGCAATCCAAATCATCTCAACATCTCATAGACTCAGCCTCCGGCTAGCAATTACTCCTCTAATGATCCAGACTGCTGGTGGACATACAGTCTTTGCACAGAGCCTAAACTATCTGGGCTTTCAGCCGATATCACAGCGGCTCCGGAGGTACGTTCGCTTCTCTGGATGAAAATTTCTTCCCTCCTGATTCAACGTATATCGAAGCCGTCCACCCTTGGTTATGGTTTCGATGATGGACCGAATTGTTCGCACAACGCGTTCTACGACTTCCTTCAAGGTCAGAATCAGAAAGCGAGTATGTGATTATATTTCTTCTCTTGACATATCACCTCATGCGCCCCTGTGCTAGCGTTCTATTTCATTGGTTCTAACGTGGCAGACTGGCCTCTTGAGGCCCAACGTGCTCTCGCTGACGGTATGATATTGTTCGGTTTGGTTGCTGATACTTACATTTATGGTACTATTATTGTCAGGCCACGAAATATGCGCTCGTAAGTGGCTTGATAGTTTATTTATCACACTCTCTGAATTTCGAACCCTTGACAGATACGTGGTCGCATCCATACAGTATGTACTTCGCAATTCTAATGAAGCCTGACTCAGGTTGATGCTGTCTCTTCGGTTCCCTAGTGACTACTTTCACAAGCGAGGCTGCCTTTGCTGAATTATGGTATTGTTAGTTACCCATCTCCCTAAATCCGTACAACTAGCGACTGAAGTTGATTCTTTTGTAGCCGTGCGCCTTAAACCCATTCATTCATTTTTTCTTTCAAAAATGGTTGAACTCGCTGTCATAGATGCAAATGATTAAACTTGCCGTTGGTGTCACTCCTACCTGCTGGAGGGTGAGCAGAATTTACGCTCTCGCATTAGCTGCTTATAACTAGCTTGACTATAGCCACCCTATGGTGATGTCGACGACCGAATTCGCTCTATTGCTCACGCATTGGGACTGCAAACTATTATGTGGGAGTATGATAGCCTGGACAGTGATATCAATGGCAACAGCATAACTGATCAAACCGTGGATACAAGCTACAATAACTTCATTCAAACAGCTAACAATGGCACATTCAATTATGTATGTATCCGCTCCCCTACAATTGATACACAGACTCAAACAGCTTCAGACTGGCGCAATCTTCCTGACGCATGAGTTGAACAATTTCACTATGTCAGAAGCGGTGAAGTTTTATCCACAGTTCAAAAGCTCCTTCCAGGTATGCCAACTTTCATCGAAAAGTATATGAATCTTACGGGAACGGTTGAAGCATATCGTGCCGGTCGGGGTGTCACTGAACAAGACTCAACCTTATATGGAAACTAACTATTCCCTACCAACCTTTGAGCAATGTAAGTCCAGCGGTAGTGAGCCCAAAATTATGGCTGATTCATAGGAAACAATACCATAAATAGACATTTCCGGAACAGTGACAGTGAACGGTACTAGAGTCTCGCCTAATTCGACCAGCTCTTCCGGACCCGAGTCGTCAACTTCCTCGGACTCGTTAAGCTCAACGAGTTCTGCCACTGTCTCTGGAAATGGACTACCGGCCGCATCGAGTTCAAATGCGGCTGACAGACTTACAGATACTGGACATCATTCCATACTTCCAAGCATCCTTTTCTTAATATGTTATCTACTCTGAAGTTTGGACAAACTGGAGATCTTTGGATTATAACTAATCAGAAATTCTACGCTTCGAACTCTGCACGTTATATTCAGAGGACATTATGAGTACATACACTCATCCAGCACGAGAAATACTCATCTTCTGTTACTTGCCGCTATTTAGGACTTACATGCTGTAAATAGCAACTTGATAGGTATTAGATTATGCTTGGCCAGTCTAATTTGGGAAATTACCTGCCTTTTGGGGCTATTGATGTCCCACGACGAGAAAAAGAGCAACAAGCTGCTTCATACTTGCATTTCTTTTCAACCACTATCTCGCTGGTCGAGCTTTACTCTTTTTTTGATATTTGCTCTGGCAGCTTTTGACTAGCTCTACATTGCTATGACCGGAACTCACCTTCCTGTCAACCAACGCGCCGTTCATCACTTTCACGCTCGAGTCATGTCCAACGTCGCTATTGGCCCTGGAGGCCAAGCTACCCTTCTAGCTCCTCAGCCAGCATCAAGCGTCGCCTTTGCGATCTCTACGAGTGCTGTCAATGTAGCCTCTCCAACGCAACAAGCTGTCTTTTCTTCGCCTTCCGCAGCAACAATTGCCGACTCGCCTACGGATACTATATCTTCCTCTTTATTATCTGCATCACCTGCTCTTTCCGATCTGGTGGAAGTATCTACGACCGTAATAGTCACTAGCGAAGTTATTGAAGCAACCAACCTTCTATTAAGCTCGACAACATCAAGCAGTTCAAGTGATTCAAGTTTGACATCAGCGCCTACTACTTCAGCTGCTCCAACCGCTACATCCCTTCCCAGTACATCTGCATCGGATGCCTCAATGGATCCAACAATGGTTACATACAGCTCTACTACTACTGCATCACCTAGTAGTCTAACAGCTGCAGCTGCCAGTTCGGTGACGACTACAGCATCAACCAAGGAACCCACGTTATATATCGGAATCGTGCTCGGTACTATCATCGTGATAGCATGCTTCACCGCTCTTATAGCGTGGTGGTTCCGTCTTCGTACACACAATCGACGCCGCAAGAAAACTGTCGCTGTACCTTGGGCAAATCGGCCAGGATCGTCTTTGTCGTCGTTTACAGATGCTGATTCACTTGAGAAGGGCGAGCCGCTAGATGCTCACCAGCGCACTTGGGAGCCTCGGGGTGATCGTGATGCCGGTGAACCTAAGCGATCGAGAAGCTATCTTCAAGATCAGCCTTCGCCAGTGAAAAGACAGTCTGTGCCCGTCTTGGGTATTCCATCGCCTCCAGCCATTTATCCGTACCATGCTCATCCGCCTCCCCGATATCCAGCATCATACTCTTCCTCACTTCCGTCGGTCTCTCCTGCATCAATTGGCCCATTACAAGAGAGCATTGCGTATCCACTGCCCAACTACTCACCATTTCAAGCCAACTCTCTACAACTCAATAGGCATGTGCACCCCAACCCTCCCTCAGTGCGCATACAGTTCCTGACGGATCCAGAGTTTGGAACACCACGCGAGTCAATGGTCAAACCGAGATATCTGAGCTTAGACGAGGGTCTGAAGGTTCCATGGAATTCTGAAACGCCTGTGCTTACTCTAGAACCATCGTACATTTCTGCTCCTTTAGAGAACAGTCCCAACTCCCCAGTATCTCTATCCGAAAGACATTCTCAAGCGCAACAGAGGGCATCATTGCCTGATCGCTCTGCCTCGGTTTCTCAAGATCAAGGCGGAACGTGGTCGTCGAATATCAAAGCCAACTTGATGTATGCGTTCAATGCTGTTGCCAAAGCAGCAGGCGGAGCTCATTCAGACGAGGAGTATGACAAACTTTCACCCCTGCCTTCCCGGAGTGCGAGCCGTAATCGGAAGAATGATCTTCGCGGTGGAAAGAGCACCAGTGTGCCGATTCCAGAGAGCGGCTGGGTAGAGTATCTCGGTGGAGAGCTAGTTGGAAAGGCCCCGACGCTGGTGGGGTCTCCAACCTTGGAGGAGACTGCTGAAGGTAGAGGCATTGTTCACCTCCGCAAGTCCTTTTCGAAGGACGGTTCACTTCCTTTTCCCGGTACTATCAATTCCGCGTCAACAAGTTATAGTTCCAGTTTCGGAGCCGGTATGGAATTAGATAGCTATAGAGGGAATAACCACGAGTTTGTGCCTCTTCCTTCCTTACAGCCCTCCATGGATCGGTCAAGGCAGACTTCAATGAACTCGTACCAGTCAACCGCAGCGTTGGTCGTGAGGAAGAAGAACACATCTACACGGTCCACGGGAACAATGCGGTCTAGCACGAACAGTTTGTACAGAAATTTTGAGAGTCAGAGAAGGCCTAGATATGCTTATGGTGGAGTAATGACAGTGGGTTCGAGACGGGGAAGTGTAGCGTCTAAAGCGCCAAAGTTGCCTGCTTTGCCATCGTTTTCGCGTTCAAAGTCGGGCTCAAGGACGTCGTCACTTTCGAGATTGTCGACAATGCGGTCAATGAAGTCGACGCGATCGATAATCACTGTGTTGACCGATAGGGAAGAGATGGCGAGGAAGGCATTGATTGAGAGGCAGAGAAAAGGCAATGCTATATCTTGACAGCAGCTAGCTTTTGTAGGAAGTGGATTCGGTGATGTCGTGTACAACTATAAGCTACTTCGGACACGATAATATTATTTGCTACTTGACTCGACCTTTGGGGAATCTTGATGCTGAATATGTAAGTATGTCACTTCCGACTTTCAATCTAGTCGCTCCGACGGCGAATATATGCGGTATTTAATCCATCAGAATCCACGTTTCAACCTGCTTCTTTCCTTTCTACTTTTCTTCATCCTGAAGTTGTTGGAACTCTGCTGGCCAGAGATCCATCTTGCTAACCTTAGTACGGTCAATATGTTCAAAGAACTTTCAACGCTAGGCTTTTCCCTCTTCACTTTTTGGTCTCTACACCTTCTCTCTCCGTTTCCGACCGCATGCGCAGCTCCAGCACCAGGGGGTTTTAGTCCCAACATCTATGATGTTACAAGCAAACCAGACTATGCGTATACTAATTCCGGCTCGCGTCAAGGCCAAACAGCCACGGTCGCTTCTGTTTGGGGTGATAAGCCTTATCACCTTTTCGTGAGCATATCGTCTCTCATTGAATGCTTCGTTCAATTTGAGTGCTGAAAATGTCCTAGCGAAGTTGGATGACTGATTTTTATCCTGCCATAATCCCTCGTCATGATAAAAATAAATACTTCAGTGAGTTACGTTGCAACGAAAACTCACTCCACGGCTGAAAGCTGTTCATTACTGTCTAGAAGACGGAGATTTCACCCGATATCTTGGTAGAAATCTGGCTGTCGATGGGGAGGAAAAAGTAGGCCGCTACAACGTTGGGGTGTTCGAGTACAAGGATACATCCAACTCGAATAATCTCGACATGGTGATCAAAGTGCTCTCGCATTCTGGCCTAGACGATGGGGTCTACGGCGAAGCCAAGACTCTCGATCTTATGGGATTATACGATAAATCCGGCTTCGTGTTTTGTAACACGGCTCGATCGGTGAAAGACCCGCAAACTGGAAAGATAGAGAAGGTCTACCAATATTCAAAGTATCCTGCGATTCTCATGAGGAGAGTTGGTGGGGTGCCGATAACAGAGACCCCACAGTGGGAGAATGAGAATGGGGGCGGCAGAACAAAAAATCAAATGATGGCAGTCGTCAAGTCGCTGGTCAAAACCCAAGTCATGAGCATTTGGGCCGAGCACGGATTTATTTATATGTAAGAATGTCTTTCTCTTATTGAAAAGCATCATTGATTGTTTTGGGTTTCGTTCGCAGGGACCTCAACATGGACAACGTCCACATCTCCTTCGACCCCCAAGGTGATATAAGTACTGCACGTCTCTTTGATTTTGGGTATCCTGGTGCCGTGGCTGTAAAAAGTGGGACAACGCAGGCCGAAATTGTGAGTGGCATCGTTTCCGCTCAGAGCTTTGATTGAGAAATTATTGCTATCGTGTACTATAGGAAGAATTGTTCGAACAGTGCTGGAAGATTTTTTGGCCATCATACCGGTAACATCAGTATACTCTTGTCTCCTCGAGTTTTGATACTCTGCTCAGCCTCAGAAGCAACAGAAGGAGTTCAGTGGACATACTAGGGACTAGCGTTAAGAGCTCATAATCTCGACGTCGAAATTGAATGACGATAGGCACTGCCGTTCAATTAAATATGAGCCGTCGGGATATCCGGATTGTTGTTAATACTAGAGGACTTTACCACTGATCATTGAAATATGCAAATAAGGAGAATCTTCCGGGAATATCTGCGTTGGCGTTTGTGTAACGTTCGATAGCGATGACCGGGCAGAGTGAATTATGTTGCGAAGTTGCGACCATTGTAGCACCAAGTTCTTGGGTGGTTTTGGTCCAAGGTATATTGAATGACAAAGCTTTTCCGGAATTCGTCGGCGTTGTAGGAAGTTTTCAATATGGATGAGCGCAAAACGTGGTGATTATGATTGAAACTGCGTTTTGAGGGAATAGTTAATTCTCCCAAACGTCGGCAGCCCCAGAAAGCAACACAGGAAACGGCCAGTGGAATGGGAGTGAGAAATCAAGAGTAATGTAGAGCGCAAGCATGTGTGCGAGGGTGATAGGGTTCCGGCAACCTCGTTTATTGGGGGCCCCAGCAGTTTTAGCCCCAACCCGAGCGTAATGAATCAGACGTGAACTAGAAGGCCAAGAAGTGCTGGACATATTGTGCCAACTGAGGCCCAATAACCAGTTCTTCACACATAAGCCGGAGACATTGCCCATGTGGAAACCAATGAATGCAGTGACGAGTATCTTGTCAGCTGGCAGGCGGAGGTGTTCCGGGATGGACATTTTGTCACAGAATTGGTTCCAGCATAATCAGCTCGCGCTGTAAGACTGTTTTGTCAGGTCAACCAGGCCCACAGACACTGCCTTGTCCCCAAGTTCGAGAATTTTGGCGGAGTATGTACATAGATAGGTTCTTATTGCATCTTTCGATGATGAAGGGTTGCTCCAGGCATGTATGCAATCTTTGGCCATTACATGGGGTCTGAGTTCACTGTGTTGGATTATAGAAGTGAGAGTGGGTCTCCATGGGGCCCATGCATCTAGAAATAATACCAATTGCCTAGGTTTCGATAAATTACACTGATAAAGCCCCAGGATGACCAGAGAGCCTGTGCTGCTCTGGTAGCAGAGGTACAGTTGAGGACAGCCAAACTCGACAATTTTAATGACCCAATTTTGTAGAGCCGGGCACTAAGCCAGTAGGCTTTTTTATTGCATTCTTATGCTATTTAGCACTAAATGAAGATATTCCATCGAGCGAATAACCGTCAATGGGAATATATTTTTTCACAGGGCAAAAATTTTGCCATACCCCAAAAAAATTAGCTAGAAAAAAATTAGCTAGAAAAAAATTAAAGTGCGGAAAACGCTCAATTTACATTTCCAAACACGATTCCATTAAAGAATACGGAATAAAAAATGCTCAAAGGGTGTGCCAAAAAAGGAAATTTTAAGTGTGCCACCAAAAATTTTGAACATTGTTTCTGCACTGGACTGTCAGCGACTCGATAGCTTTTAATACTAAGCCAGGCATCACACAGAGAGAACAGATCAAAAGATAATGGATAGTGCAGGAGGAGTATGTCCTCAGATACTTGTCTAGCTACAGAGGAGAATAGATGAGATCAGAGATAGAGACTACTCTAAGAAATGCCTGTTAAGACTGTGCCGGTGAGGTTCCGTCGAGTCTTAGAAGGTAGAAGATGAATCGAAGTGATTCGAGAGTAATCGGGATGAATCGAGACTATGGTTTATAACCGAAGTCTCAAGAGATGTAATCGAAGATGATCGGTCAGCTCGATTGCAACGGAAGATGATAAGAGTGAACTAGAACCTTGACACTACTTTCGGTAGTGCCCCCGCTTCGTCGTACGGTTCGGTGAATGTTCAGAGTGACGAGTAAGAGTATAAAGACGTCCGGATAACGATCGGTTATAGTGCGAACATTAGACGATTAGAAGAGAGAGTTCCGGACGGAGTTCAGCAGCAATCTAAGTTGATATTTAAACTGAGGAACTATGTACAAGATACTACAGCTTATATACCTGTATTCCTAATTGTTAAATCCATAACAATAAGAGCTGTAAGTAAAAGACAATAACTAATATAAATCGACGTCATCAATATATATGAAAATACAATAAAGTCGGAATACTAAGCATTCGATAATCGAATGCTTCGTACGACTCGATCGATGCAATCGATCTCGGAAGTAAATATGAATATTACCAAGTCCATGTCCGAAGCCGGAAGCTATACACGGAAGCCTGGAAGCATAACCGTAACAGTATCCCCCTGTTAGGCTTTTGCCCTCGAAAGCCTCGTACGAAGGTCCTAGAGTTGATCCGATCAGATGTTCGAGATTCGAACTGTGACTTGGTGAATGTGAAGAAATCGAGATCGATCGATCAATCACGTAAATGATGGCGCAGTATATGAACCAAACGAAAATTTTTTAAAGTCCCCACTTTTCTTTTCCTCTCACTACCATGTCCTCGCCCAACTCTCGCGCTAACAGCCCGTCTGACGAAGAAGAAAAAGCTGAGCTACTGCTCATTCAGAAGAAGAAGGAGGAACGGGAGGAAAGGGCTAGAAGAGAAGCCGAACAAAGAAAAGCAGAGGAAGAAGCCGAGGCTGCGGCCGAGGCTCGATTGGCGGAGATCCGTCGAAAGAAGGAAGAAAAGAAGAAGAGAGAAGCTGAGGAGAAAAAGAAGAAGGAAGAGTTGGAGAAACGAAGAGTGGAAGAGGCGAAAGCTGCCGAGGCAGCGAAGAAAGCAGCCGAGAAGGCTAAGAAGGAAGAAGAAAAAAGGAAAGTCGAAGAGGAATCGAGGTTGGCTGAAGCTGCGAAGAGGACGGCCGAAGAGAATCGCAAGAAGTTAGAGATGGATAGGCGGATGGAAACGGCGGCTCTCGTTTGGGCTCAAATCGAACGAAAGGAAAAGGAGAAATTGGTCCACTCGGTAAGTACTCGATCCTCTATGATACTTTTGACTTGCTAACTTTGTTTGCAGCCGGTAAGCGAGGCTTCAACGGTAGTGGTCGGAAAGAAGAGGAAGAGGACTGTAATGGTGGTGAGTGATCTTTGGTTCAACTTCTTCAATTTTCTTAATGTCTTGTAGGCTATGCCATCTGGTGACCCCGAGGGCGATGACCCGAACCCAGGCGACAATGGCGATTATAACGACTCCGACAATGAAGATGACGATCCCCACTCTCCTTCTCCGAAACAATCGCGATGCAGCCGGTGCATCTTGAAAGCACTTAAGTGCGAGATGGTGGGTGCCGGTTCTGCTTCCTGCAAAGGCTGCAGGAAAGCGAAGGTCCGGTGCTCGCTTGTGCCGGACAACTACCCCCGTAGGAGCAAACGAACGAAGGTGGAGAGTCCGGTTGCTTCCACAAGCAGCCAAACTATCGACGATCTCCGGACCAACGTCCGAGATCTCAACACCAGAATAGCACTCCAGGAGGAGATGCTTCGATACCTCATCCTTCGCGTTCGGAAGCTTGAAGGGGAACAGGAAGATGAAGAAGAGGAAGAGTCCGAGGAAGATAGAGTGAAAAGGACTGGGGATCGAAAAGGAAAGGGCCGGAAGGAATGAGCGGCCAGTTTCGATTACTTCTTTTGGACTTTGTATATATATCTCTTGTCTTCGTATATCGATTGCAGTCCGTTCGAGGACTTTAAATTCTTTTATGAACTTTTAATAACTTTTTGTAAATCAAATGAAAATGAGAAATCGTTCGAAAGCAATCAAGAGAACGTCCGTAATGGACTTAGAAAGAATTTGAGTTTAAATAGGACTGAGATGTCCGAAAAGTTTCGATTGGTGTCGATCTTCCGGGTAGGGATAAACGCTCAATAAGCTATCATGGCGTTTATCCCCCCGGTCGATTTCAACCGTTCGGAAAGAAAGAAGAATAGAATAGAGTAAAAAGAATAAGTAAAAGCATACGAAAGTTAATCGGTGATGTCCGGTAGAGGTCCGGGCTTGAGTGGGTATCGTTTATGGAATTCTTCAAGTAATTCTTCGGCGTGCATTTCATCAGCTCCAATCCATGAGAACTCCTCGTCGGTACCTTCGTATCCTTTCCATCGAATGAAGTATCGCAACGGACAACGTCGAAAGCGTCGGTCCATCTTCGAATCTAAGATTTCTGCAACTTCAAACTCCTGTTCACCATCGACTTCAATCGGAGGTGGCGGAGGTTGCGAACGATTCGGAATAGGGATTTGGAGTATAAGGTTCCAATTGCGAGACGTGGAATACTGGATGAATTCGAGAAAGGTAGTCAGGTAGTTGTATCTTGTAGGCGAGAGTGCCGATGCGTTCGATAACCTTAAAGGTCCAAGATACTTCTCCGAGAACTTCGGAGTCGGTCGAGTGGTTCGAATGTGTTTCGCTAAGACAAAGACTTCAGCGCCTATTTGGAATTCTGGAGCAGAGATTCGTTTTCGGTCGGCTTGATCTTTGTACTTCTTCTGAGCGTTCGAAATCTCGTCCCGAAGGAAGGAGTGAACTTCATCTAAGTTGGCGACGAAATTGTGAGCTCGGTCAGATCGAATATCGACTTCCGGTCTAATCGAGATGTTCGGATGGTAGCCTTTGTTGGCGAAGAATGGTGTGATTCCAGTCGAAGCGTTCGGTGCGTTATTGTAGGCGAACTCAGCCATTGGAAGTAGGCTGGACCAGTTATCCTGTTGATAGTTGCAGTAAATACGAATGTACTGTTCCAAGGTCTGGTTGACACGTTCGGTCTGTCCGTCAGCTTCGGGGTGATATCCGGAAGTGTAGTGAAGTTCCATATTGAGCGACTGCCCGAGTGCTCGAAAGAAAGCAGAGACGAACTCGGAACCTCGATCGGAGGTTACGTGGTTCGGAACTCCATGTTTGGAAAAAACGTGAATGACGAATAATTCAGCTAACTGTTCGGATGTAATCGTAGTATGACACTTAATGAATATGGATTGTTTCGAAGCTCGATCCACGATGACTAGGATGGAATTGTATCCGTCCGACATCGGAAGCTCCTCGATAAAGTCCATCGAGATTGAGTCCCAAGGTCGTAAGGGAACTGGAAGTGGTTTCAGTAGTCCATAAGGCCTATGTCGACGTGATTTGTTTCTTCCGCAAGTGGTGCAAGAAGCAACGTAATCTCGTACGAGGTCTCGAATCTTCGGCCAGGTATACTGTCGTCGAATAGTTTCGAGAGTTCGGTTTTGACCGAAATGACCTGAGAGTGGATGATCGTGGAAGTAGCGTAATACTTGTAACCGTAGATCCGAATGATTCGGAACGTAAATTCGATTGTCGAGTCGTAACAAACCATCTTCACCCATGGTCCATCGAGGTTTAGTGGAGTCTTGAACAAAAGTGAGTCCAAGTGCCGATTCTGGATCGATCGAAAGTGAGTTGCGGATGGCTTCATGTGAAGCGTTGATGTCCATAACAATCGAAGCTCGGAGGATCGGACCCTCGAGGAAAGTAGCTCGAAGAGAAGTGGTGAACTGTTCGTTAGTGAATATGGGTCTAAAGTTCTGTGGATTGACTTGGGCGTAGCCGATATCCCCCTCTTTTGGGTAGACGTCCCATCGTCTAGTGATAGAGTCTGGTTTCTCGCCGAGTTTGCCGGGTCTGAATCGAATAACCATGTTGAATTGATGCAGGTATTCGGACCATCGGACCTGTCTCCGGGTCAGAATTTTAGTGGTAGAGAAATACTCAAGGTTTTTGTGATCGGTGACCACATCGATCGGGTCTCCGGAACCTTCGAGATAGTGTCTCCACGCTTTGAAAGCCTCGAAAATAGCTAGTAGTTCCTTGTCGTGAGTATCGTAGTTAAGCTCAGCAGAATTGAGATTGCGGGAAAGAAATGCAACGGGATGAATTTCACCGTCATCGAGCATAATCGAAAGGATAGCTGCGATTGCATAGTCCAAAGCGTCGGTCTCGACGATGAGTGACCGGTTCGGTTCCCAGTGAGCAAGGATTGGTGCGTGAGTAAAAGCGTATTTGAGGTTTTCGAAAGCCGATTGACATTCGGCTGTCCATATCCAGTCGACAGTTTTCCGTGTGAGCCGGGTAAGTGGTATAACAATGTCGCTGTAATTGTAAATAAATTGTCGGTAGAAATTTGAAAATCCTAAGAAGGATTGAATATCCTTGACTTTCCGAGGTACCGGCCATTCGACGATAACTTGGATCTTGTCAGCAGCCATGGTGAGGCCTGCAGGTGAAAGGATGTAGCCGAGGTATTCGACGGTATCGACACCGAAGAACCATTTTGCGAGGTTGCAGTAGAGTTTTGCTTCTCGGAGTCGTCGAAGTACCTCCCGGACGTGCTTTTCGTGATCTTTGGGGTTGTCTGAATATACAAGAATGTCGTCAATGTAGACAATAACATAGACATCGAGTAAATCTGCAAAAATGGTGTTGACAAACCGTTGAAAAGCAGCCGGAGCGTTCGTAAGTCCTTCCGGTATGACCTTCCATTCGTATGAGCCGTAGCGTGTCCGGAAGGCGGTCTTCCATTCGTCACCTTCGGCGATTCGTACAAGATGGTAGGCATGGGCTAGATCAAGTTTCGTGTAGATTGCAGCCTTTCGAGGCGCATCGAGTAGGTCGGAAATGAGTGGCAGAGGGTATCGATCCTTTTTGGTGATTCGATTGATGCCTCGGAAATCGACGCACAGGCGTAGTGAACCATCCTTCTTCGGAGCGAATAGAACGGGTGCTCCGTATGGTGATGAAGAAGTCTGAATAATTCCAGCAGCGAGTTGCTTGTCCAGGAAATCTCGGAGGGCTTCCAGCTCTTTCGGAGAGAGTGGATAGATCCGTCCAAGTGGTGGTTCAGCGCCTTCCTCCAAATCAATTTTGAGATCGTATGATCGATGCTCCGGAAGTTCTTCTGAAGACGATTTGTCGAAAACATCGGCGTAGTCCGCGTATTGTTGCGGAAGGGTTGATTCTGACTTCTGAGCTTCAAACTCTTCAGTGCTAGAACCTTTAGCAGTAAGTTCGATAGGAAGATAACGAAAAAGAATTGGTTCAAATCCGGCGTCTTTACAGACCCGATTGAACGCGACTGCCCCTAAAAGCGCGATGTCGACATCCGGTTTAATCGCAGATTCGGTACGTGATCCCATTTGTGCAAGACTCGGATAGGAGTAAATGGGTTCGTAAGGAAATTTGTCCGAGAGTGGACGAGGTGTGAGGCGAGAGCGAGGTTTGGATTGAGTTGTTCCGGGTTTCGCTATAAAAGATTCCTGAGGTGGAATCGGCACTTCCGTTTCCGTAACCGGAGGGTCCGGAAGTGAAGACGTCTGGTAGAAATCATCTCGATTAGTGTTTCGGAAAGAAATCGTTTTTGTAACCCAATCAATCAACGGATTGTAGCGGGACAAGAAACTATATCCTAAGACAGCTTTGCAAGATGAATCCAATGAAGTAACATAAAAGTTAATCAAGAAAGACTCGCCGGTCGGAAAACGAACCGATAGTTCGGTTGTTTCCGAGATAGAATTTGCGGTTAGAGAACCATCGAACAATCGAAGATTAATCGGAGGTATGGGTGTGGTCGGAATGGAATGATTCTGTACGTAAGAAGAATCGATGAAAGAGTCTGTGGAACCGGAATCAAGTAAACAAGGAAATTGAATAATAGATAATGTACCAGCCGGTTCATCTGGCGATTGGAATTCGGTAGATAAAGAGAAACGGAGAGATCGTTCATATTCAGAAAGAGCGGATGCGTTTAGAATTACTTCCCCTTGGGTAGTACGAACCGGATCAACGCAACTCTCGCTTCGTACTGGGGTACGAGAGTTGCGGATCATTTTTCCGAATCGTCCGAGGACGATTGGGTGTCCGTAACTACATCCTCAACCTCGGCTGCTCGACCGCGAGGCTGATTGGATTTTCGATTGGGACAATCTTCCAATTTGTGCTTACCGCCACAAAACATGCACAGGTTGAATTTCCTGCGTCTCTCCTTCTCTTCCGGTTTGACGTGGCCATCCGGTCCGAGATGTTTTTGGTGCAGTTTCGGCTGTTGACTAGTCGAAGCAGTCGAAGATTGACCGTTAAAATTCGTTCCGGTCGACTTGTTCTTGTTGAACCAAGGCTTCTTCTTCCCTTGATTCTGTCCGGTAGTCTGCGGGTAATTCTTGCCTTTAGACTGAGTATCCGACATGGTAGAAGATTGATTAGAAGAGTTGTTCTGAGAACCCTTCTTGCCGAAATTCGAAGCCTTACCGCCCGAACTCGACCCGGTCTGTCTCGAAGACTCCCGTTTCTTTTCTCCTTCCCTCCGCCAGTACCGGTTGTCGATTCGAAGAACCTCCGCGCGATATTCGGCGAGGTTCCGAGGCTCCGGAACTCGAGCCATTTCGTCCTTGATTCTGGACGCAAGTGCGTGCTGATAGGCCCACTTCAAGGAGCTTGCGTTCCAATCGGTGAGAGCAGCGAGTGAGTTGAATCGAATGTTGAATTTACGAACCGATTCATCCTCCTTCATTCTCAAGTTCCCCAGCTTATCCTCAGCCTCTCCCTGCGCGTCGTAAAGACCGAAATTGTCTTGTAACTCTTTCACTAGTGCTGTGAAAGAGCTCGTCCACATCGGGAGAGCGATCGCGTTCGGATCGAGGATATCCGGCTCGAGCCATTCGCGAGCGGATCCACTCAGATAAGACAGAGCGTAAGCTATCTTTCGTTGATCAGTGAAGTAGTTAGGGCGATCAAGAAAGACTAAAGAAAGGGAAACGAGGAATGATTTGAGCTTTCGAGGATCGGAACCATCGAATACGTCCGGTTCCTTCACTTTTGCTTTACTCGATTCGGAAGGCTCTGTTCGTAGGTTAGCGATAGCATTACCTAGCCCATCGAGTGTTCCTCGGAAAGCTTGGAACGTTTGGAGAAACTCCCTTTCGGAAGCATTGTTGTTTGGTGGAAAGATTGGTCTCCGGGGACTATTCGAGCCTTCGGATCCTCCACCTGGTCCCCCTGGACCACCACCGCCTGGTTCGCCTGGACCTCCCGGTCCATCCGGTCCACCATCGCCAGGTAGTTCCGGATCAGCCGGCTCTTCATCGACTACTTCCTCACCATCTTGGTTATCTCGATTACCCTCGAGATCCTCTCCTTCCTCATCTTCCGGTCCTTCCGGGATTTGAGGTCCTGTTGGCGTGTTACGGGATAAAATTTGTCCCATAATCGTTGCTGCCGTTGGAGACGGAGGTATGATGGTGTTCGATGATGTCGTAGCGATGTGAGTGTTTCTTCGAGGTGTCCTGACTTGAACAGGCATTCCAGAGGCAGTGTAGAGAGTTTGAAAATCATAATCCATCGTTTCGGTCGTTCCACCGATTGCAACTTCAGGTGCTACTTCAGTTGTTGGTAGTGATGCTGCAGTAGTGGTTCCGAAAACGTTGTTTCTTCTTCGACCTCCTAAGGCCGAAATGGATTCTGAATAAGGCGCGAACGATTGCGCATTGGCGACAAAAGGGTTTGGCTCTTCAGCCTGTGTTGGAACGTCCGAATTGTCGGTAGTACCGGTCAAAGTTCTTGGCCTGTTCCTACGGGCTTGACGAGTCATTGGAGGCGCCATGGATAATTGAGTATAGAATGGATAGCGACGAATGCGAGTAGTAGTTTAAATATACTGTTAAGACTGTGCCGGTGAGGTTCCGTCGAGTCTTAGAAGGTAGAAGATGAATCGAAGTGATTCGAGAGTAATCGGGATGAATCGAGACTATGGTTTATAACCGAAGTCTCAAGAGATGTAATTGAAGATGATCGGTCAGCTCGATTGCAATGGAAGATGATAAGAGTGAACTAGAACCTTGACACTACTTTCGGTAGTGCCCCCGCTTCATCGTACGGTTCGGTGAATGTTCAGAGTGACGAGTAAGAGTATAAAGACGTCCGGATAACGATCGGTTATAGTGCGAACGTTAGACGATTAGAAGAGAGAGTTCCGGACGGAGTTCAGCAGCAATCTAAGTTGATATTTAAACTGAGGAACTATGTACAAGATACTACAGCTTATATACCTGTATTCCTAATTGTTAAATCCATAACAATAAGAGCTGTAAGTAAAAGACAATAACTAATATAAATCGACGTCATCAATATATATGAAAATACAATAAAGTCGGAATACTAAGCATTCGATAATCGAATGCTTCGTACGACTCGATCGATGCAATCGATCTCGGAAGTAAATATGAATATTACCAAGTCCATGTCCGAAGCCGGAAGCTATACACGGAAGCCTGGAAGCATAACCGTAACAATGCCCTATCTTATATACATATTCTGAAATGAACCCATGGGAACTATCTCACGTCATAACTATGAGGCTATACAACGATCTGTCAAAGGTTGACAGACATGAGAGAATTCTCACACTGTCAATCTGTCAATAGTCTGACAGACGTGAGAGAGTTGTGTTGCAAGTGCGGGAATGACAGTCTGTCAACAGTCTGACAGACATGAGAGAAATGCGTTGACATTGCGAGAATGTCAAGGTTGTCACATGTATGTAAATACAAGAAAAGGAAAAGATAAAAGAAAAAGTATAATAAGATAGACAAAAAGAAATTGAAAAAGAGTCAGTTCGTAACATCACCCTCTCCTTAGGGCACGAGTTCCACGATGTGCTTGTTGTAAAAGAAAGTTTTTGGAGGGTAGTGAAGCAGGATTGGGTTCTGTGTCGGCAAGAGGAAGGGGTCGGAACAATTCTGTAGGGAATAAAGAAATAGGGATTTCAATTCAACGAAATATTGCGGGTTTTGGTTTTGTCGGATTCTTTTCATGGAATTCCTTGAGCAATTGGTCAACATTCGTAAGATTTGACCGTGGTTCCCATGTCTGCTCATGTGAACCATATCCCTTCCATTGGACTTTATATTTGATTCCTCTTCCTACTTCCTTCGAGTCAAGGATTTCTTCTGCTTCAAATTCTTCTTCTCCTCCTACAACAACAGGAGGCGGGCGTGTGTTTCGGGGTTGTGTAGGAAAGCTAGGTTCTTTATACGGAGTGAGAAGAACTTCGTTGAAAACATTGTGTACATGTTTCCATGTACGTGGGATTTCCAGTTTATAGGAACTGGCACCTATCTTCTGCTGGATCATAAACAGTCTGTACCTCTTGTCACCTAATTTCTTCATTGGGCGATCTACCGACAGGTTGGTTCCTTCTAGCCACACCTTGTCACCAACCTTGTATTCTATACCCTTCTTCCTCTTTCCGTCATACTGCCTCTTCATCTCTACCTTTGCTTTCTCTAAAGCTGATCCTACTTCCTTTCGTATCTTCTTCATTCCATCTACAAAAGCTTGTACTGAGGGGTTGTCCGAAGTCATTTGAGTTGCCGTGCCTTTATACGGGTGTCTTCCTGTATCTGCGTAGAAGGGAGAAACTTTCGTTGCTGAATGGACCTTGTCATTATAGTTGAACTCTGCCAGGGGTAACCATTCGTGCCAATTATTTTGTTGATAATTAATAAACAAACGGAGATATTGTTCAATCTCTTTGTTTGTTTGTTCCGATTGACCGTTTGTCTGCGGATGTGGTGAAGTTTGCTTCAATGCCTAGAAGTTGATAGAGTTCTTTCATGAACCTCGAGTGATACTGTGGTCCTCGATCATGAACTATCTTGCGTGGAAGTCCATGGGTGGAGAAGATGGAATCTCGATAAATCTTCGCCATTCCTTCTGAAGTGACTGTGGTATGGGTTGGTACAACTCTCAGTCTCTTTGTGAAGTGGTCGATGAAGATTGCAATCGCATTGTAACTGCCAGATTCAGGAAGTTCTCCAATCATGTCAGTACCAATTACTTGCCAAGGTTCAGTTGTAACGGTGTGAGGATGAAGATGTCCAATGGGTCGAGTGCGATGAGACTTTGTCGCTTGACACTTCTTGCAACCTTCCACATACTTTCCAGCATCTTGAGTAATTCCTGGCCACCAGTAATCACAAGTGACAAGTTCCGCTGTTTTGTACTGTCCAGGATGTCCTGCAAGTGGTGAATCGTGGTACTTAGTAAGGATTTTGGACCTAAGTACTCTGTTCTTCAGTACATAGATTCGTCCTTTCCACTCAATAATCCCTTCAGTTTCTTTCCACTCAGGGTTTTTGGCATCAAGGTTATCCTTTACAAGTCGATCAACATGGTTTCGATTCTTTTGGATTTCCGACAGAAATACATCTTCTGGTGAGGAGATATTAAGGGCGCGAATGAAAAATTCTGGCTTTAGAAGGATGATGTTCTCATTGTCCTTTTCCCCCGTCTGAAGGCCTGTCATCCTTGACAGGATGTCAACTTTTGTCATTGTCTTTCCTGGTTGATGAACCAGATTAAAATTATATTCTGCAAGTTCAAGAACCCATCGAGCTTGTCGTTGATTTAGCTTTTGGGGTTTCTTGAAATACTGTAGGTTTGCGTGGTCTGTAAAGATTTCAATCTGTTCTTCGGCTCCAAGAAGATATTGATGCCAATCATCGAGTGAGTCCATAATCACCATTAATTCCTTGTCATAAATCTCGTAGTTTCTTTCAACTTCATTGAGTGAACGAGATCGGAATGCTACAGGCCACCATTTTCCATCGACAAATTGAGAGAGACAACCACCATTTGCAAAGTTGGATGAATCAGCTTCAAGTCTAAACTTTCCGTGATTTTGGGGAATGAGGAGGACTACTTCTTCACAGATTCGACGCTTGAGTTTGTTGAATGCATACTGTTGGGCCGCTGTCCATTCCCAGACTGCATTTCCAGTAAGTTTTGTCAATGGCTTGGCAACTTTGCTAAATCCTCGAATGAATCGCCTGAAGAAGTTACAGAAGCCAAGGAACTGTTGGACATCATGTTTCTTCAATGGGGTTAACCATTCTCATACAGCTTCGACCTTCTTTGGGTCCATTCGAATCGTTCCATTCTCAATGATTATTCCAAGGTACTCTATGGATGTTTTCTCGAAAGAACACTTCTCAGGCTTGAGAAAGAGTTTGTGTTCTCGAAGAATATCAAGGACTCGGTTTACAATTATTCGATGACTTTTCAAGTCATTTGTAAATACGAGTATATCATCCATGTAGACTATAACATGTCCTTCATTTATCAAATCTCGAAGGATATGATTCATGAATCCTTGAAACGTCGCTGGTGAGTTGGTTAATCCAAAGAACATAACAGTTGGTTCGAATAATCCTTGATTGGTCCTGAACGCGGCTTTCCACTCATCTCCTTCTTTGATCTGTATATTGTTGAATCCCCATCGGATGTCCATTTTTGTGAATATCTTAGCGCCCTTCAATTGATCAATAAGCTCCTGAATGAGAGGGAGTGGATATCGATTTTTAATCGTCATTTCATTCAGTTTGCGATAGTCTTGTATTGGTCTAAGGGTACCGTCTTTCTTTTTGATGAAGAAGAATGGTGAGGCCATTGGGGATGTCGAGGGTCGAATTTGTCCGGTTCGAATGTTTTCTTCGAGGAATGCATCCAACGCTTCTTGTTCCTTCGGGTTCAAAGGATATATCTTACAATCGAGTGGTTTAGAACCAGGTGTTAACTCGATTGCATGATCCCAAGGGCGTTGTTGTGGCAATTGATCAAATTCCTTTTGACTGAAAACATCCGGGTATTTGTTCATATACGGAGTGGAAGTGTCAAAGTGTTTTCGTGTTTCTTCTTCAGCCTTCTTCTCTGTCCATTTCCTGGAATCTACCTGTTCTTGTACATATCAATCCCAATCAAACACGAAAAGTCTCTCACCATCTTTGAGTACCGCTCTTGTTTGAATGTCTTCAGGTGTCCAAAAGTGAGGATTATATCCGCACCGAGTCGGACATCAGTCAAAAGTAACTTCTGATTTAACCCAGTCGACACTTGGATTATGATGTTGCAACCAATCTAGTCCTAGGAAGATGTGTTGTTCTCCAAGATTGACAACACCAAACTGAATTCGTTCCAAGTGGTCTCCGATAGTTACACGGACTTCAGCGTATTTGGTTATTGAGCCATTCTTGTTGAGTGTACCATCAGCATTGTAGACAGGTATCCGAATAGGTAAATCTTTGGTTACAATCCTATGTCATTTCACAAAGTTTGCATCAATGCATGAACCTGTGGCTCCACTGTCGACTAGTCCTTGTGTAACTATTTGCCTGTTGTCCTCTAGTGTTTCAACAATGACTGGAAGTTTCAAGCTTTTTCCATGTGTTCCACGGACGTAGCTTTTCTTTGTTGCGAGACTCTTAACAGCTTTGACTGCTGTTTTCCAGTTCAATGCTCGTATTTCCATGACAGTTTCCTCTGAAGCTTCTCTTATTTGCGAGGAAGGTACCCATGTCCTCAAAAGTCCAACGGCTTTTGGAAGTTCCCCTTCCTTGAGCCTTTGAGCAGTCCATTCAGCCATGCCGGGTTCGTACCATATAGGTTTTTTAAGTACTTTGGGTTTTTTATGGGTAAATGCAGAAGCGTGTTTTTCTACATTATTATATTTGATAGTGAAATCAAGTCCACTATCTACTATGTCCGAAGTATTTAATTTAGAATGCTCCGCCAGACTGTTACGAATAGACTCTTTTTCTTTCTTTTTATACTTAGACGCTCACTCACTCTTTAGGTATGCTAGGCGCTGTAAGCGCTTGCACGAGCGTTTGTATTATTCTTTTATCTTTTCCTTTTCTTTTATTTATGAACATGCGGCAGCCTTGCTGTTCCCATGCTGTCATCAACTGTCGACGCGACTCTCTCGTGTCTGTCAAGGTATTGATAGATCTAGGCCGTCCACATACATTCTTTTACATTGCCTCATTATTTCATCGTTGTATACGGACAGCTTTACTTATGGATATGAGCGGCTCTTATTGAATAGCCTCATGGCAGCGACTCATGATGATTCCCATGGACTCATCTTAGGATATGTATATAAAGTAGGATATTTCATCGAATAGTCTCTATCTCTGATCTCGTCTATTCTCCTCGGTAGTTAGACAAGTATCTGAGGATCCACTCCTCCTGCACTATTCATCATCTTTTATCTGTTTCTCTTTGTGTGACGCCTGGATTAGCACTGAGCTATCGAGTCGCTGACACAGACCTATATTTACTGGGGAGCTCTTATAAAACCCATACTATTCACTCAGGCGGTGAATGAATTCATGTCCATACCAGCTGGTAACCCTGGTACTACATCTACACTATTTACGTTAGTTTCTTCACTAACGTTGTCCATTCTCTCGCTGCTATAATCCATAAGTTCTATGCTACGAACCGCGACTTTGTTCTTCTTTGGGTAGTTCCTACTAATGTGGCCTTTTTCGCCACAGTTGAAGCAAAGGCCATTTACCTTTGCTCGATCCAGGTCCATGGGTCGTCCCGAACCTCCAAAGGTTGTTCCAGATTCATCACGTCTTGCTATCATGGGAGGAGGTCCTACCACTCGAGGTCCTTCCCATCTCTTCTGTGTTACGGTTGTGCTTCCGGGCTTCCGTATAGAGCTTCCGACTTCGAACATGGACTTGGTATCATTCATATTTACTTCCGAGATCGATTGCATCGATCTAGTCGTACGAGGCATTCGGTTATCGAATGCTAAGTGCTCCGACTTTATTATCTTTTTATTTTATATTGATGACGTCGGATTTATATTAGTTATTGTTTTTTATTTACAGCTCTTATTGTTATAGATTTAACAATTAGGAATATAGGTATATAAGCTGTAGTATCTTGTACATAGTTCCTTAGTTTAAATATCAACTTAGATTGCTGCTGAACTCCGTCCGGAACTCTCTCTCCTAATCGTCTAACGATCGCACTATAACCGATCGTTATCCAGACGTCTCTACACTCTTACTCGTCGCTCTGAACATTCACCGAACCGTACGACGAAGCGGGGGCACTACCGAAAGTAGTGTCAAGGTTCTAGTTCATCTTTATCATCTTCCGTTATAATCGAGCTGACCGATCATCCTCGATTGCTTCTCTTGAGACTTCGGTTATAAACCATTGTCTCGATTCATTCCGATCACTCTTGAATCACTTCGATTCATACTATACCTTCTAAGACTCGACGGAACCTCACCGGCACAGTCTTAACATTCTGCTCTTGCCTACGGTAGGCTTGTTGCGTGGATCCTTGACCACGACTTTGTCCTTGTATGCTGTTACCCCAGCTCATGTTGTTGTATCCGCGCTTCTGTTCATCATAGCGGCGGCGGATTCAGTCGTTTCCTGTGACGAGTTTCTTTAACTCATCGTAACTCTTGAATTCCTCAGTCCTTGTCCGGACTAAGTCACTCATGATGTTGAGGTTGACTGCTCTTTCAGCCAACTGAAGGACATACTCGCTCCTCTTGTCGTACCCCGCTTCCTTTAGCAGGAGTTCGAACTCCTTGAAAAAGTCATCGGTGTTACGATCATGCTAGCTCAGGTATGAGTCCTGCATCTTCGCTATCATCTCGCATCCCTTCGCCGATGCTTTCGCTACTTCGCTGCTTCGTATCTTCGCATCGCACCTTCGCATCTTCGCATCTTCGTATCATCGGATCACCTTATCCGTTATCTATCATCTGACACTTGTTCCATATGGTTTATTGTCTTTTCTACTGAATAGAATAATTACTATAAATACTGTAGCCCACTGTACTTGCCTCCTTAGTTTCGAAATCGACATAGATTGTCTATCTCCTATCCTGCACACTCTGAGACTTAGTTCAAAGTCTTCTAGCCATCTTCATCGCTGTGCTACACGTCGCCGAGACATTAGTCATCGCTATAGCGTTGCACGTCTCGCGCCGTCTTGTTCATTCTCGTATTATCTCTGCTAGCACTCCGAGGACTGAAAGGAGCAAGGGTGTTGCTAATAGCTTCGCCGAGTCCTATCTCGTTCATTAGGAAATCACGCAAGTACCTGAGGGTACCTTGCACGATCTTAACAGTATTTCGAAACTCTACTTGTATCCTTTCGCACTTAAAACTCGCACTGATTCGCTTCCCTTATGTCCCAAACCAATCCAGGCCCTGAATCGTCGCGCCCTGTAGGACATCAGCGCTCAGCGACGGTTGAGTCTAGTGCTCCTGGCATAACCGATGTCGCTACTCCGAACCCCTTCATATCAACTGCTCAGGCATTATCTCCATTTAACCGCACTCGCTTCGCACGTATTCAGAACTACGAGACGCGTGATCGGCGTCGAACAAACGCTGGGTTTTCTACCGTTCGTTTGAGCGATGCTAACATTACCGCTGTTCGTAGTACACCCATTCCCGAAGAGCCCCATGTCTCACCTTCGATGGCGTCTCTTCGCCGAATGTACCAACCCCCCGACACTGCTCCTCGCACCCGTGCGCCCTCTGTCGCATCAGAGTCCGAAGCTCATTCATCAGTTCCCGATGGTGAAGAATCCGTACACGAGGATTTCCAAGACCCAGAGGTCCCTGACCTCCCACCTGATCAAGAGCTTGACCCGATACCTCCACGCGCCCCTGGAGGTGATGGCGGAGGAGGCGGAGGAGGAGGCGGAGGTGGTGGTGGAGGTGGTGGCGGCGATGGCGGTGGTACACCTCATCCGCCCGCTGCTAACCCACCTGCCGATAATGCAATACCCGAGGGAGAAACCCTCACTCTTTCAATGCTTCATTCGCTGATCACTTCTCTAAATGGCATCCAGATGTCTATAGCTAGGCCTGCCGTCAGCAAAGGTGGAACGTCCAAGGCGAAACTTTGCGATCCTGACGCCTTTGACGGTTCCGATCCCCGTAAACTCCAATCGTTCCTTGTCGACCTCACCCTCATTTTCGCCGACCGCCCGCGATACTTCACCGATTGTCGCGACGTAG
This sequence comes from Lentinula detonsa, assembly GCA_027921405.1. NCBI lineage: Eukaryota > Fungi > Basidiomycota > Agaricomycetes > Agaricales > Omphalotaceae > Lentinula > Lentinula detonsa. Next base: position 3,307,404 of record JANVFU010000003.1, on the reverse strand, counting down.
GTGGAAGCGACGATGGGAAGTGATCAAAGCACAGCACAAGCACGAACCTGAGTGTGAGTAACGCTCAACACACAAAGGCAGAAAGGAAAAGTGATCTCAGTGACAGTGATAGCACGAAGGGCCAATCACAAGGGTCAAATAAGGCAAGCTAGTTCCCAAAGACCAAGTCAATATTGAGTGTACACAAAGATACAAACACGAACCTAGTTCCCAAAACCAAGAGGTTGAGATAGGGAACTGGTAGCTGTCTACTGTACTATATATACGAGTCTGAAACAATAGGAACCCAGGTAAAGGGACAAGGGTAAAAGAACAAAGAACAATAGATATCAAAGAACAAGAACGCGAGAGTGAAATACTGGAAAGCGAATGAGAAACAAGGGAAGAACAATAAACTAATGACAGCGCGGGAGTGAGTGGTCATCTGAGCGATGAGTAACGAACGCGGTCATGTGGTTACTAAAGCATGTGAAGAAAGAAGAAAGAAAATGATATAGGTACTTAGTTGTCACGACATTACCCCCCTTCTACAGTCGATGTCCCAGCGACCAGCTCCGTAAGGTTTTCATAGGCTTGCCAGGGCAGCGAATTAAAAATGGCCGCCGAGATTTTCCGTGGTGCATTGGGGTGTGTCCGATAAAAGTCTGCAATTTCTTCGTCACTTGATCCCTTCACATTCTCCTCATTTTCCCAACTGTCCTGTCCTTCATCATAACCCTTCCATCGTACCAAAAATTGTAGCTTCTTCCATCGCCCATAGAACCTACTGTCCAAAATTTTGTCCACCTCATAGAACTCTTCCCCCTCCACGATCTCCGGATCCGGTGGTGGTGGCCTAACTCCATTAACCTCGTTCCCTTTCCATGGTGATAGTCGATTAACATGGATGTTGTCGTGGATCTTCATCCAAGTTGGTAGGTTAAGGCGATATGTCAGAGGTCCGGTCTTTTCTGCTACTTCGAATGGCCCGAGTCGCCGACTCCCAAGTTTTTGATTTTTCTGTCGAATCTTTAGGTTCTGTAGTGATAGCCATACCGGTTGTCCAACTGTGAATGTCTGAACCTCCCTCGTGTCATCTCCCTTAATACGCTCCTTACTCATCCTAAGAGCTGCCTCCGCATCCTCCCGGGCATGCTGTAGCAACGTCAACCGCTGATCTATTGTTGGGTACTTGTTCCAAACTTGGATTGGAATCGTAAATTCGGGGGTGTATCCATAGAGGGTTTCGAATGGAGAATGATCATGAGCGGAGTGAATTCGAGAGTTGATAACAAACTCAGCGGTAGGTAGTAGTTGATCCCAATCATCTTGTCGTCGGCTGATATACATGCGAATGTATCGTTCAATCTCCTGGTTTGCTCGTTCTGTTTGACCGTTGGTTTCAGGATGGTATGCTGTTGTGAGTGCTGATTCTACCCCGAGTCGTTTCAAGAGTTGCCGCATTACATCTGCCGCGAATTGGGGGCCTCTGTCCGAAATGAACCGTCGAGGAAGACCATGAAGTCGGAATATTTCGCGGTAGAAGAAGTCGGCTACGCCCTCGGCAGTGATTTCTGTTGTGGTTGGGAAGCAGTGGATCATCTTGGTATAATGATCAACAAAAGTTATTACAGCATTATGTCCGTCCTGGGTCATGGGGAGCTCTCCGATGAGATCTACGCCAATATCCTGCCACGGACCATCCGGAACAGGAAGAGGCTGAAGCGGAGAGGAGTGGTGTGGATTGAGTCGCTTCCGTTGGCAGAGGTCACATCCTTCTACATATTTATCCACAAATGACCGCATCCCTGGCCACCAGTATTGCCTGCTAACGAGTTCTAACGTACCATGCATCCCCGGGTGTCCAGCTGTAGGCGAATCGTGACATTGTACCAGTACCGCCTTCCGGAGCTCCGGGTTGGGTGGTACGTATACCTTGTTTCGATAGTACACCAAACCGTTGTCTTCTTTCCACTCATCCAATCCCCCTGTCAACACTCGTGGTCCCTTCAGGCTCTTTAATCCCTCCAATACCTCTGCCTCTCGTTCGCTAACCTGTCGGATTCGCTCCAGTAGGGGGTTTTGGAATAGTACCATGTGCGCCGCATTGATAAAGTGTTGTGGTTGGAGCACCGTTTGCTCCTTGTTGTCTTCCGCATCGATTACCTGATGGTGTGGCATCCGTGAGAGAGCATCGGCTTGTGTGTTCGCTTTCCCGGGGCGGTGTTTGAGTCGAAAGTCGAATCGGGAAAGCCAGAGGGCCCATCTTGCTTGTCGACAACTAAGATCTTGTGCTGTCCTCCAGAACTCCAGGTTTTGATGGTCGGTAATGATTTCGAATGGTTCGGGTGAGCCTTCTAAATAGTGCCTCCAATCCTTGAGTGCTTCGATAATGGCAAGCATTTCCCTATCGTAGATTTCATAGTTCCGTTCTGCTGGATTCAAGGATGCGGATCGGAATGCGACCGGGTGCCAAAGTCCATCGTCCTGTAATTGCAACAGTGTACCCCCTGAAGCGAATCCCGAGGCATCTACTTCAATCCGCGTCGGCTTTCCTGGGTCCCATAAGACCAGAATCGGGGCTGAGGTGAAGGAGTCCCTTAATGATTCGAATGCTTCCTGTTGCGCCGTCCCCCATTGCCATTTGATGTCTTTCCGTGTAAGGTCGTTAAGTGGTCGTGCTTTCTTTGCAAATCCTTCAATGAACCGTCGGTAGAAATTAGCAAAGCCCAAGAAACCTTGAAGGTCACGGAGTGAAGTAGGGACTGGCCAGTTTTTCACTGCTTCAATCTTTACCGGGTCCATCCGTACTTCCCCTTCACTGATGACAAGTCCCAGGTATTCAATGGACGTTTGTTCGAACTCGCATTTTTCGGGTCGTAAATAGAGGTCATGTTGAGCCAGACGGGTGAGGACTTCGTGAACTACAGTTCGGTGTTCTTCTAGGGTTTCGGTGAAGATGAGAATATCATCTAGATATACAGCCACCTTTCCTGAGGCAATCAAGTCAGCGAAAATTGAGTTCATGAGGGCTTGAAACGTAGCGGGCGAGTTTGTTAGGCCAAAGAACATGACCAAGGGTTCGAAGAGCCCTCGGTTAGTTGCAAACACTCCCTTCCACTCATGTCCTTCCTTCACCCGCACATTGTTGTATCCCCACCGTACATCGAACTTGGTGAATATCTTGGACTTTCGTAATCGGCTGATGATGTCAGTAACCAGGGGAAGTGGGTACCGGTTCTTGACAGTGTATTCGTTCAGTCGTCGGTAGTCCTGTACAAAACGAAGTTTCCCATCCTTCTTTTTGACAAAGAAGACTGGAGATGCTAAGGGAGATTTGGAGGGGCGGATGTATCCTTTTCGTAGATTTTCATCCAGGAATCGGTCTAGTTCCTCTTGTTCATTGGGTGACATCGGATAGATTTTGGTGCGCAAAGTTTCGGGTGCATCAGGCCTAAGATCAATGGCGTGATCCCAGGGTTTGTGCTCTGGTAGACGTTCAGATTCTTTTTCTGAAAAGACTTTAGCGTATTTCTGATAGATAGTGGGTACCATTACTTATGGGTGGTGGTGGAAGCGGAACATATTCCGGATTAATTGTCAAGAGTTCGTCCGTTGTCCCTCCAATGTTACCTTCCTTCAAATCCGGGATCTCCTCAATAGTCATGGCTGGGAGTGCTCGTTTGGTGGTTAGTTGGGCTAGCCGTCCTTCCTTCCAGTCTATATCAGGGTTCACTTTCCGGAGCCAGGGGAGTCCTAGGATGATGTCTTCCAAGCCCAGGTTAGTGACCAGGTATTCGAGAGGTTGAGGTGGGTTCTGATCTACGGTCGAAAGGAGTCGTGCAGAATGGGTAATTTTGCCCGCATTGTTGAGTGTTCCATCAATATTGTAGAGAGTGATGGGATGAGTGAGGGGACGTGTGTGGATGTGGTGCTTATCCACAAAGCGTTGGTGTAGGAATAGACCTGTGGCCCCAGAATCTATCATTGCTGCATTACTGGTACTCTTGAATCTTCCTTGTAACTTAATCGGTACGCGAAAATGGGAAACATCGCTGAATTGGGTGGAACCGAGGATACATGAGGAGATAGAATCGTAATTAGAGTACAGTTTGGGGAACCCGGCAGCAGCCGAGTCAGGTTCCCACTTTAAAAATTCTGCCGGAGCTCTGAGATTTGGTCCGCCAACGCTTTCTGGTTGTCCGTTAACTGCTGTAGAATCGAGGAAAAGTCAGGGAGCGGGGTGGGTGTAGCAGCAATAGAGGTGGCAGGTTCGGCAATGATAGAAGTGGCGGCGGCAGTACGAACCATGTTCGGTCTAGGGAGACCCATGAATTTCCTTCGACAAACTGCGGCTATGTGTCCTGTGAGTCCACAGTGGCTGCAGATGTCCCGTTCGTGGTGTCCATCCGCTTTTCGGTGGTTCTTGGATCCGCATCTGTAGCATTTCCCTGTCATGAACCTTCGATAGTCCTCTGCAGATCGCCCTGTGCTAGTGGCATCCACATCCATGGCAAATGGGTCCCGGGCCGGAGTGAATGGAGTTGGATGGAAGGCGCTTGTGTTCTGGGAATGGGAGTAGTTTACCAGGTTTTGTCCCTTCTCCCTGGCTCGTTCAATCTGTCTATTGTCAATTCGGATGGACTCTTTGATCAAGCTGTCGAGGGTGTCTGTGTTAGCTGAAGAGAGGACCAGACCGTCTTTGATACGTGATGCTAGATGTTGGTAAAAACGATCTCGGAGGTCTGGGTCTGAGTATCCAGTACGGCTTGAGTACTGTTTGAACGATGCTGCATAGGCAGCGACGGTGGTTTTTCCCTGAAAGAGAACCTTCAAGGCGTCCTTGGCATCTACAACCGGGTTTACTGTCTCGAAGCGGGCTTTGAAGGCATCCTTGAACACCTGCCAGGTGGGATAGACAAGAGTGTCGACAGCACCACTAGCTACCTGGCTAATGTTTTCGGAAACTGGGGTAGCCCAGATTGCCGCATCACCTTCGAGGAATGAAATTGCGGATTTGATGCATTTCCCCTCGTTCGTACGCAATGTTTGTACTCCGTTGGCCCATAGCTCAAATGCAGCTATAAAGCGACGAGCATCATCGCTTCTTTTCCCGTTATAGGGCTGAGGCTTGCTGACCCCTTTGTTGGTGCTAATATTGCCCACCATGCTAGATACTACCTGCTGGAGTTGCGATTGTTGTTGGACTAACTGCCCAATCAAGTTTCCGAGTTCTTGGGCGGAGAAGTTGTGAGTCATTTCGGTATCGGAGTCGGATCTGGGTTCGGGTTCTGATTCGGATTCTGATTCTAGTTCAGGTACTGTGATAGTGGTTGTTACTAAGGTGGGAGATGCGCGGGAGCTGGGATTTGAGGATCGTCCAACTCTAGTGAAGGCTGCAGTAGGTTCAGGTACTACTGGAGAGGCGGGTCGTGAGATGTGGATGTGACGACCAGTTGGATCGTAGTCTCGATCAACTGTAAGCAAGTATCGATTGGGGCAAGGGTTCTCGTCACAAGGCTCCCAGTGTCTGTTGTGTTCGTCTTCAGTTGACCAGTGGACGTCGTGATGTTCTACGGTGTCAAAGGCGTGATAGTAGTCTGAACAGTCAGAGTTAACTCCGAAAGTCGGCATGGTGATAGCAGCAGGTGGAGAATCGGTGGACTCCGATTTCCACTCCTCGTAAGATCAGTGATGGATCTGATGGTACGAGTAATAGATCTCGACCTAATGTCGCAACGTAGGCGGAAGCGACGATGGGAAGTGATCAAAGCACAGCACAAGCACGAACCTGAGTGTGAGTAACGCTCAACACACAAAGGCAGAAAGGAAAAGTGATCTCAGCGACAGTGATAGCACGAAGGGCCAATCACAAGGGTCAAATAAGGCAAGCTAGTTCCCAAAGACCAAGTCAATATTGAGTGTACACAAAGATACAAACACGAACCTAGTTCCCAAAGACCAAGAGGTCAAGATAGGGAACTGGTAGCTGTCTACTGTACTATATATACGAGTCTGAAACAATAGGAACCCAGGTAAGGGACAAGGGTAAAAGAACAAAGAACAATAGATATCAAAGAACAAGAATGCGAGAGTGAAATACTGGAAAGCGAATGAGAAACAAGGGAAGAACAATAAACTAATGACAGCGCGGGAGTGAGTGGTCATCTGAGCGATGAGTAACGAATGCGGTCATGTGGTTACTAAAGCATGTGAAAAAGAAGAAAGAAAATGATATAGGTACTTAGTTGTCACGACAGAATCCTCGCCTGAACCCGACGCACTCCTCGCGTTCCACGAACGGTATCCTACCAAGCCAGGTCCACTAGCGTGTAAGATTGTTTCGCCTCTCGCTTTACTGTTCGCGTCATACTTTGTTTCTTTATTTTTACCCTCGCCTTTCGTTTCGCTTTTCTCTACTTTTCGTTCGTGCTCTTCGCGGAAAACAACAAAATGATAGTTTTTTGATTGTTGTTTTCCCTTTTATTGTTTGTTTTTACAATTCACAAAATAAATCAAGAAAAACTTTATTTTACTAAGTCCAAAAAACTTTTATAGCTACAAATTTTTTATTTACAAGTTCAATTAGCGATCTAATCGCTATTTTCTTCTTCTTCGCTATCTTCGCGTTTCTCCTCGCCCCTCGATCCAGATGGCCCGGCAATGTTCGCAAAGACGGGGTAACGACCCATAGCCATGTTCTCGAGGATCGAGAGCATCCGCCTCTCGTTCTCCCTCGCCACGGTTTCCATGGTTCCTACCCTCGTGCGCAACTCACCCAACTCCGAGCGAAGCAAGAGGACCTCTTGCTCTAGCCTTTCCTCCTTTTGCCGACCACTTCCCCGCCTCGTCAATCTCATTATACCCCTCATCCTCGCTTTCGCCTTCTTCGCCTTCTTCCTCGACAATTCTTGTCGCCGTCCTCATCTTCCTCTGCGTTCGGCTGCCCTTGCCAGACCTTTCAGTGTCGTGGCACTTTTCGTGGCGGCAAATGCAACGAGTGCAGCGAGTAGACCTGTCGTCGCGCATCTCGCACGGCTCGTCTACCCACCTACAATTTGCGCAAGGAGGTGAACGGAGGGTCGAGGGGGAAACGGTAGGATTGGAGGGAACGGGCGGAGGTAATGGGTTAGCGACTGTCGTTGGAGACTCGGGTTCCTGCCAATGGTCTTCTGCGAAGTCTTCGCGACGTGCGAGACCTTCAGAAGCTTCAGGCTGCTGAATGAGAGAGGATCAGAGTGCGTTTGCGAAGAGCCTATCGAAAACTCACCTTCAATGTCTCGTTGTCGACGGTTTCACTCCTCGCTCTTTCCTTCCCTCGACGAATCTCTTCTCGTCTCGTTTTCCCGTCGTTGCTTTCTTCGTCATCCTCGTCACCCTTGTTGTTCTTCTTTCCATCCTCGGCTCTTGCAACCCTTTGCCTGGCTATCTTTTCCATCAATCTGCGCCTAGCCGCGCCTCTATCCATCGCAGTTGCCGAATGGCGCTTTCCAGCGAGTTTCTTGCGATGTAGACGCAAGTCGTGTCACGTTTTTGTCGACGATGGGCGGGCAGGAGAATTGGTTTGTGTGTGAGCAGAGGGAGACGATGGAGAGGACATGTTGGAAGTTGAAGTTGAAGTTGAAAATTTAGTCGCCGAAGCCCTATATGCTCGCGCTTCTTTCTTTAGCGCCCGTTCGGATCTTGCCGAGATCTCGGACTTCTCCGCTTTTTTCGATTCCACGGACTTAACGGTTTTATTTTGTTTGAAGCCCACTAGACGCATTTGAGGGCAAATGCGTAAGAGGGGGATACTGTTACGATCATGCTAGCTCAGGTATGAGTCCTGCATCTTCGCTATCATCTCGCATCCCTTCGCCGATGCTTTCGCTACTTCGCTGCTTCGTATCTTCGCATCGCACCTTCGCATCTTCGCATCTTCGTATCATCGGATCACCTTATCCGTTATCTATCATCTGACACTTGTTCCATATGGTTTATTGTCTTTTCTACTGAATAGAATAATTACTATAAATACTGTAGCCCACTGTACTTGCCTCCTTAGTTTCGAAATCGACATAGATTGTCTATCTCCTATCCTGCACACTCTGAGACTTAGTTCAAAGTCTTCTAGCTATCTTCATCGCTGTGCTACACGTCGCCGAGACATTAGTCATCGCTATCGCGTTGCACGTCTCGCGTCGTCTTGTTCATTCTCGTATTATCTCTGCTAGCACTCCGAGGACTGAAAGGAGCAAGGGTGTTGCTAATAGCTTCGCCGAGTCCTATCTCGTTCATTAGGAGATCACGCAAGTACCTGAGGGTACCTTGCACGATCTTAACAATCGGCCTTCGTACGACCTTGCTGAATGTGATTCAGCTTATATCCATTGCCTCCTTCTTCTGGGAGACGTTAGAAAAACTACTCTTTAGTTCTTTTGAAAAAGTCATCGGCCTTCGTACGACCTTGCTGAATGCGATTCAGCTTATATCCATTGCCTCCTTCTTCTGGGAGACGTTAGAAAAACTACTCTTTAGTTCTTCTAGGAAGTCGGCAAAGTCTACATTCCAGTCACTAGCAACTTCGTCTTGGTGGTCGCTAGTGTATACTTCGGCCCAATCATCAGCTCTTCCTCCTCAAATGTAAGAGATAGCCACACTAATGGCTTTGTTATCATTGCTGACCTGCTGCGTTCTTTGCAGGTCATGAATATACGCAAGGAGTGTTCTGAGCCATGCTCGGAACTTGGAGGTATCTCCTGTAAATACGTCGGGTTCTTTTACAATGGTTTTTCGGGAGGTAGAGGTGTTGGAGGTGGGAGTAATGGTAGCGGCAGTAGCAGCGGAGGTGTTGGCATGCATGGATTGGTTGGATGGGTCAGACATTTCTGAGCCGAGTTCGGTGGTGAAGGATGGAGTGGGTGTGGGGGATCCTAAATGGATGGTTGAATCCGGGGATGCGGGAGAGGGAGAGTGAGATGGGTATGGGAGTGAAAAATCCTGAGGTCTTGACGAGAACGCCAGGATAGGAGGGGGAGGTGCTTAGAGGTAGAGGCTCGTGTCAATTTATGTGTTAATCCAGAAGGCTGTCTACGTTCGCTCCTTGCGCAACGTTGCCTTTCGGGTCAGAGACAAAAACACTTTATGCTCCAACGCCTACTATCGAATCTTCCGAAGAAGAAACTCGATATCCTGTTACTAGCCCTGATTTACACTCCTTGGCAGGAGTCAGGCACACTAGAGAGAGTGTTTTCCTCTCAGCACGGGTTGAGCCATACCACAGTGTCTCGATGTAGGTATGTACTAACAAAGTGTCTAGGTCAATGCTGGCCTTAACACAGACGAGCTATGGAAAAGGAGGTGGACAATGGGGAAAGACGAAGGAGGTATAGGCTTGTTAGTGACGATATGAAAAGAATAAGTTTGCAACATAGCGGCGTCCGGTATCCAGCCAAATGTCGAAGATTTGGGCCGTGACGGGTGGGTCAATAAGGATCTCTGATCTTCTGTCAGCGACTCGATAGCTTTTAATACTAAGCCAGGCGTCACACAGAGAGAACAGATCAAAAGATAATGGATAGTGCAGGAGGAGTATGTCCTCAGATACTTGTCTAGCTACAGAGGAGAATAGACGAGATCAGAGATAGAGACTACTCTAAGAAATGCCCTATCTTATATACATATTCTGAAATGAACCCATGGGAACTATCTCACATCATAACTATGAGGCTATACAACGATCTGTCAAAGGTTGACAGACATGAGAGAATTCTCACACTGTCAATCTGTCAATAGTCTGACAGACGTGAGAGAGTTGTGTTGACAGCGCGGGAATGACAGTCTGTCGACAGTCTGACAGACATGAGAGAAATGCGTTGACATTGCGAGAATGTCAAGGTTGTCACATGTATGTAAATAAAAGAAAAGGAAAAGATAAAAGAAAAAGTATAATAAGATAGACAAAAAGAAATTGAAAAAGAGTCAGTTCGTAACATGGACATGACTAGCGGTAAATGAGGAAGGTGCCTGAAGCATGAACCAAACATGTCTGGCTTAATAAAACAGAAATCAGACCTGCAGCTCTCCTCTGAAACTTCAGAAACCCACCAAGACACTCCAGGACAGACCACTATTCCAGCTGAAGATGATGAGGGGTGGGCAATGCTTGTTATGAATAGACTCTTTTCTTCCTTTTTATTTTCCTTTTAATACTTTAGACACTCACTCACTCTTTAGGTATGCTAAGCGCTGTAAGCGCTTACACAAGCGTTTGTATTATTCTTTTATCTTTTCCCTTTCTTTATTTATGAACATGTGGCAGCCTTGCTGTTTCCATGATATCATCAATTGTTGATGCAACTCTCTCATGTCTGTCAAAGTATTGACAGATCTAGGCCATCTACATACATTCTTTTATATTGCTTCATTGTTTCATTGTTGTATACCGACAGCCTTACTTATGGATATGAGCGGCTCTTATTGTATAGCCTCATTGTAACCGTCCGTTAGGGTGGTTATGGCGTTGGAGCTTAAGGCTTCAGTTAGCTTGTAGCTTAAGTGACTTAATTCACGCAGTGTGAACACGACGAGTCTGTATATTAACTCGGTATGTACGTTTATGCGTGAAAGATAGTCTCACCTCTATCTAGGGTGTATATACATATATATACACGATGAACTATACAGTTCATCGTGGGACTATGTGCCCTATCTAATCTAATAGATAAGATACTACTTAGGGGTTATATCGGGCCGTTACACCCTCCCCCACTAGACTGAGTCCAGCAGTCTAAAGCTCTAACCTGGCGTGAGTCGTTGACTCACTCCTGAGGCTGGGTGTACCCAGCCATATCCATACCGTCGTCCTCACCATAATCGATGACGGGATCTCCGGTAGCGTTGAATTGTGTATCATCCCAATCAATGATACGTGGTGCCATATCCATGGCCTGATCTTCAGTCGAAGATGATGCTACTGACTGCGTAGCAGGGAGCACAGAGCCTTGAGCGGCTAGCTGTTGTGCAAACGGCCTCACGTAAGTGAGTACCACGCTATAGTCAGCGTAACGTCCAGCATTGTTAATATTACTGGACTGTGAACCGTCTGGGAACACGTAGTTTTCCACGTCCACGGTGGTACGTGGCACTCCCTGAAACACATGGTGTGCCAAAACGTCGAGAACGACGTGTACAAATTGCCGTTGAATGACTATCCAACAGCTCGCTATTGTTGGGGCTACTCCGTGTAGCCACCATAATAGATATAACGCGATATCTTGTAATTGGGACTGTGTATATCCCCGTATCGCCAGTTCATGCGCGACTTGCCTCACAGTAGGAGGGGAGGCATGACTATAGTCTGGAAGTGGACCAGGCTGGAAGTTGGGATGGGGCAGTAGTCCCATTGATTGAAGTATCCCATCGTATCGAGTGGGATTCAGTGCTAGTTCACACAATATTAGGTGAACTATGAGGTTGGACTCATTGTCCGACAGTACATTATCGCCCTCGTTATTGGGTAACAGGCGGTATACGGCCATCATTCCGCGAATACTACGGGTATTGGTGACCGGTGTGTCCTGGTTGGATTCAACCAGCATGCCGTTCAGGCGTTCCGAGGCGGGGCTACCAAGTATGGACTCCGCCCATTTCGCGATGGGATCGTTTTCACGACACCCATGCCATACTCGACTAGCGAGTACAGTGGAAGATCGCTCTATGCGCGTTCCCCTAGCCACCGTCGGAGCTGCCGAGTTATTCCCGGTATCTACAGTCGCACTGTCGTGGGCGACGTTGGACGGTCCTGCCTCGGTTGGCATAATATCACCCATGGTGAATCCTTTGGCCTCCTTCTGGGAGGCCCTAGGTTCGAACAAATGGGGCAGCGGGCGTCCCTGCCTGTTCATTTCGGTGGCGAACCACCTAGGTACCGCGATGAATTTTTCTATCACCGTGTCTTGCATCGCTGTGCGAGCAGCGCGAGGCACTTGACGTGCCTGTTTGTGCATGGCAATCATACCATGCACTGTCTTCCACATGGGGCGCAACGGCCTAGTATTGTCAGACTCGTTAAGAGCCTTGATTATCGTCTCTACTTCTTCAGCAGAGACTGGGGCTTGGAACGGTAACCTAGTGGCCGTTCCACGGAGGGCATCGTACTCTTTGTTCTTACTGCCCTTAGTTCGTTTAGGGGGAGGCGAGCGACCCTCCTCCCGAGCGCGTTGAGCGGATAACGCGTCCATTCTACGCCTACTCTCCCGATTGATCTTATTCTGCATTTCTCGCTGCTTTCCCTTCAATCGGTTGGGATGTGCTTCTGGCTCAGACTCATCATCCTCCATATCAGTGAGGTAGTGCTCCATCTGATATGCTTTGTAGGAGTACGTGGGCTCCTCTGAATTATCGTGCAGATCGTCGTAAGACACCAATGCACGTGGGTCGGAGGGTTGTCCGGTAGCCTCCCGCTTCCTCTTTTCTCCCATGTTGGGAGCAATACGTGTCGTGGAAGGCACTAGTGGCTCCGCGGGGTTGTCCTCAAAGCGCCCTCGAGCCCGTTCTGTTCTCACAGATCTTTTCTCCTCGACATTACGTGGAGCGTTACTTTCTCCTTCTTCCGTGGAAGCCAGTCGTTGAGATAACGGGACGGAAGACCCACTTGCCACTCTCTGCTCGACAGAGGCAATTCGACTTTGTAGGGGTACCATCGGTACCTCCCTACCTTTACCCTTGTCCAGTGACTTGGGCTGGGGTGCTTCAGCTCGTGCTTCAGCATTGTGCCGATCTCCGTGATCACGGAGATCGTAATACTGGTCTTTCCAGTATAGGCGTCGTTCGTTCGCCTCCTGACAATCACGAATGATTTCGTCAAGTTGTGCCGCGTCTGATTCGTGGCGGGTGCGAAGTTCATTGCGCTCGAGCTCGAGCGCAGTGATCCTATCGTTTAACGTCTGCCTCTCGGTCTCGTGAGCCCTTAAGGTTGACGCTATCTGCTCCTGTAAGGAGTTTACTACCAACTCATGGCCCTGAGTATTGGTAGAGGAAGTCGTTGCTCCCTTAATGAGGTCATCTCGTTCTGAAATGACCTCGTTGAAGTCGCTCGCCGTGATTAGGTGAGCGACATACCCCATGCACATGGGGCAATTGTCGGAGTGGGTGATCAAATTCCCGACAGTAATCCTCAGCGGGGTAGTTGGGACTGACGACGACATTCCTGGTGCTGTCATGACAGGCGCTGGGTACCCAAAATTCGCAAACGGAGTCGCCGTTTGCATTTGTTGCTGAAATGGGTAGCTTGTACCCGGAGCCACGTAGTTGCTCGGCCCATGGAATGGTGGGCCAAAATTCGGTGCAAGCCCGAATTGGGAGTTATTGTTGGGGAAGAACCCTGGCTGAGCTCCTCCCCCAGTTGGTCCCGCAAAGCCAGGACCAGCGATCACTGGGAACGCCGGGGCTCCCGTGTTTGATGACGCTCCCATTGGGGCGTTTAGGGTGTTGGCTGGGGACGGATGGGATCCATCCCCAAACGGTCCTGAGAACCCAGGACCGGATACGTTATGGAAAGCTGGCGTCCCAGCTGTGACGATTGCTCCGGGTAGAGCATTTTGGGGGTTCGACGAATCGTTGAATTCGCCAAACTGGATGTGACGCGATCCCGAAGGATCGTTCGCGTTGTTGGGGTCGTGTTGCGACATGTTGTTGAACTCAGGTGAAAAACACGGAGAAAGAAAACTTAGTTTCGAACGCGTTCAACTTTGGCGTTCCCACGAAAATTTTCACTGTACAATTCCGGTCGGCCCGATAACACGATCACGGGACTTATCCACAGCCATCCCATAGGTTATTTACGCGGTAATAACCTCCAATTGGCGACAGCTTTCAGCGCCAAATACCGATCAAGCGCTTGTAGTGAGCTACAGGTGCTATAGGGCTCGACCGTGATGTCCCCCAAGTTCCACAATACGTGAAAAAATAGTTTCTGCCCCTGCCATTGGTGGCCAACGATGTCGTCGACCAGCCACTCGACCTCTACTGGTTCTCCGAAATCGTATGGTTCCGCCTTTGCACGATCCGGGAACACTACATCGTCGTTGGCGACATGGGGGCGCAACAATGATACATGGAACCGATTGTGGATTCCCCGTTTGGTAAGTTCAGTGGGTAGTCCCAGCTGATATACCGACTTTCCTTCGATCACCTCGGTGACGGGGTAGGGCCCAACAAACTTGGGCATTAATTTCCTTGCTCGACCTTTGGGTAGGTTGAGATTAGACGTGGATAGATATACTAAGTCATTGACTTTAATAATCGGTTCACTGCGTCGACGTTGGTTCGACCAGTGGGTCTGAAAGACCCGAGACCCTATAATGGAGTCGTGTGCCTCAGCCAAATGTAGCAGAGCTTGCTCTGCAAAGTGCCGCACTCCAGGTGCTACTGACACTTCAGCCGGTAGCTCTCGAATCATGGATGGCATATACCCTCCGTCCAACTCAAACGGGGCGAATCCAGATGATTCGTTGATGCTCGCATTGAGTGCGAACTCCGTCATAGGGATCCGTTGAAGCCAATCCCTCTGATCGGGTTGTACCCAAGATCGTAAGATCTGGGTTACTGAACGGTTAGCCCGTTCAGTCACTCCATCCGTCTGCGGATGGTATGATGTAGACATCAACAGTTTCGCCCCTAATAGGCGATGTACTTCTCGCCACCAACGCGAGATGAATTTCGAGTCCCTGTCAGAGACTATGGACTTGGGTAGTCCATGTAGTCGGACCACTTCCTTGAGGAAGAGTTCAGCTAGTTTTACCGCTGTAGTCGTTGTATTGATGGCGATGAGGTGGGTTCGTGACGTCAGCCGACATATTACTACCCAGAGGTAATTGCACCCATTGACTTCTGGGAATGGTCCTACGAAATCCATTCCAATGGATTCCCAAGGGCGTGTGGGTATCGGTAGACTGTGCAGTTTACCGGCTGGTCGTAAGTTCGACCTCTTGGATACTTGACACGTATCGCAGGCTCTACAAAAGGATTCAGTGTCGCCCAGTATGCGGGGCCACCAATACCATCTTCTGACATAGTCAGAAGTACGTTGCTCTCCGAAATGGCCTACCACTTCGTGAGCCTGTTCGAGTATTAAACCTCGAAGTGTTTTCCCCGACGCTCCTTTCCCAGCGGGAATGCATACCACCTCTTCTCCAATCCTATTGGACGCGTATACTATCCCGTCGATCACTTTAAACCCTTCATGATCTTCGGGGTGTTCTATGATCTTTTGGAGCATCACATCCCGTTTAGACAATTCGCGAATTTCAGAGTCAAATTGCGATTGTACTAACTGATGAGGTCTAGGTGCCTCACCCCTCAGTCGAGATTCGAGTACCGTAGGGTTGGGTTCTCTTCCAACATTCCTGGGTTCCTCACGAGGAGTCTCCGCATTATTGTTGAGTTGCAATGCCTCAACATCCCGAGATTCCTCAGTTTCTCGTAATGCAGCCAACCGGTTGCTTTTGATCTCGTCCACTCTCTGGTTCGGGAGATCATCCATTTCTCGATCCAGTTGTACGTCTGCATTGACGTACTCATGGGCCTGGTGAACCTCACCAGGGAGATCTGACTCATAGTATCGCGACAGTGCGTCTGCGATTTTGTTGGTAGAACCTTTGATGTAGCGTATATCAAAGTCATACCGCGACAAATACTCCATCCATCGCGTCTGTCTGCTACTCAAATGGCGTTGCGTCTTAAAGAAAGTCAACGCCTCGTGGTCAGTCACTATGTGGATGCGATATCCCATTAGTTTGTCCGACCATTTCAGCAGTGCTTCTAGTATAGCTAGTGTTTCCTGCTCGAATACCCTGTAGTTCATCTGTGCAGCAGTGAACTTCTTGGACATAAATCCTGCTGGCCGGCATTCCTGCCAGGTAGGCCCTTGTCCGTAATAGGCACCTCTGCCGCATATGGAAGCGTCACAAATGACCCAAATGGGTACTCCAGTGCGAGGGTCTATTGGCTTCAATACGGGTATTTTGTCTGATGTAGCCATTCGTTTTATGTGCTGAAAACACGTTTCATGAAACGGTAACCAGATGAAAGGAACGTTGTTCCTGCACATCAACGATAATGGGCTGGTGTATATAGCGACCATGGGCATGAAGCTGGCTAGGTATTGCACCAAGCCCAAGAACTTCTGGATGTCATTGAAGTTCCGTGGCGTTCTCCATTCTCGGATCTTCGCCATTTTGTCCATATCTGCATGAACTCCACGGTCATCGATTAGATGTCCTAAGCAGTCCATTAGTGCGGCATACAATTCGCACTTGTCGGCTTTTAGGTAGAACTTCTGCTGGCGCAGTCGTTCGAACACTTGACCTAAGTGTTTTTCGTGATCCTCGATGGTATCACTGAATATGAATATGTCGTCTAGATAGACGTGTACGCATCGACCTATTAGATCTTGGAATGTGCGAGTCATGATGCGTTGGAAAGTAGCGGGAGCATTACAATCCCCCTGGATCATTACTTGGCTCACATAGGTGCCAAAGATAGTAGCAAACGCTGTCTTAGGTACATCTAGTACCTCATTGCGTATTTGTTCATACGCATCCGACATATCGATTTTAGATCGGTATTTATGTCTAGCCACATCTGTTCGAATGTGATCTTGGTCTGGGAATGGGGTGACGTCCTTGACCGTGTTATCATTCCTCTGTCGATAGTCGACGATGGTACGGAGTTTCCCATTCTTCTTGGGGATACAAAGCATCGGTGCTGCTTGTGGTGTGGTGGCGTGTATCCACCACTGAGCTCGAGTATATCTCTCGAGTTTCTCGGATAAGTCGATCTTCAGACTATCAGGGCATCGTGGCATATAATAGCTGTACCTCTTATTTTCATCTATAATCGGTATTCTATGGTTGATTTCCCTGAGGGGAGGCAATGTCTCAGGCACTCCCTGTAGCATATCTCTATTACGCTCTATCCATCCAGCTCGCAGTTGCGGGATGTTCTCCTCCGTGTATACTGGAGGTAGATCAGTTATGGTTTTCATGACCTCCTGATTGAGTTCCAATTCGATATCCTCGAATGGAATATATGTCAATTCAGCTTCTCGAGCCCGAAATTGGCGTCGTCGTCTGGATAATCTTCCAGATTGACTTTTCCTTCGTAATCCTTTACGATTTGTTGAGGTCGATATTTGACCTCGGTTACGGTGACTATGTATGATACATAGTCTATCCGTTGATTTCAATTTCTGGATTCGCTCCGTTACTTCATATTCCTCTTCTGAGGAATAAATATCGTCATTTTCTGGGGAGGAACTATCGTCATTGGGTGCTCTTGTTGTATTTGAAACATCCTTTGGTGCATCCTCCCCCGCTTGATACGACTCAAGAGAAGTATCAAAACGTCGGGAAAATTCCTGGACATACTCTACGCAGTCGTCGAGGAATTCAGGGCGGATGTCGGCCCCGTCGTCTGGCTCGGCCAGTCGAATTACCACAGGAGAGTCGTGTGGTAGTGCCCGCTTAATACGCGCTAATTCCTCTCTGATATCAGAGGGGTCCACTATATTCTCGATCGTAGTGGATGATGGAGAGTGTTGTACTCTCTCAGCCCTCTCATTTTGGTCTCTGAGGGCTCGGAGTCACATAGTTGGCTCCCCCGGTGATGGGTTGTCTTTCCTCCTCACCATTTCATTGCGCTCCGAGTGTCTCATAGCCACTCTGCGTTGAAATTCAGCTGCGTCTTCAGCAGATGTCATGGCACTGATCTTGTGCCCGTCGACATTAATTATGTCATTCCTGAAATCGAGGACGACCCGGTGTTTCCTCATCCAGTACGTCCCGATTACCGCGTCGTACCTATCAAGGTTCACTATGTCCCAGTACGTGGGATATGTGTTAGTGCCAACCGTGACTTCTGCGTACGTGCCATAGTTGAATTTGGCACGGCTACCCACAGTCCCTAACTGTAGGCTATGTTGGTGTTTTAGCTCGTACACCTTATGTTCAGCCACTTGCGCGAACATTGGAGTGAGAGCCTCCAGTGAGCTCCCTGAGTCGAACATCACCAACGCTGTGTTACCACCTATATTCAATAGGCAAGACATCATTCGACGTTCGTCCGGACCACCCCTGATTGGGCGGTCTATCTTAGTGGGCGAACGTCGTAGGTTAACTCCAGTCGTTGTAACCGGGCGTTCCAGGTGATTACCCATGGCCTGCAAGCGATTTGCAGCATCGTCACTGTGGACTATAGCAGGAGTACTTGTACCCCACGTACTATTCTCCGATTGATCCGAGTCCTCCTGGATTACTTTGTGTCCATCTACGGATACAACTTGGGCATCATCCTGTCGCCTATCCGAATGATGCCCCTGTGCTCGATCAGTAGCATAGCACATGCCGGCCATACGTTGGTCGAGTTCCAACTGTGTATCATCGTCCTCTGGTTGATACATGGCACCCATATAATCTTCGTACTGTTCGAGTACATACTCCCCATCTGAATCAGGGACTAGTTCGGTACTGTTGTCGATCGGCGTATCGTCAGCCGTGACCTCTAATACCTGAGTATGTTCGGCGGTGTTCACTTCGACAGCATCTTCATCAGATGCTTCAATGCCTATGGCGAACAAACGCTCTTTACCGTATCGTTCGCATGTAGGGTCATTATGGAAATGACCCACTTGTCCACAGCCCCAACATAATTTGGGAGTGCTTTTGCGTTCTTTACTTCGAACGTTATCGCCCTTAGGCCCTACTTTAGGAACCTCGTTGGGCGTTGACATGGCAGCATGTCGCGACGGGTAACCTACGTTTTTCGTCCACGTCGTCGTCGGACGATTGGACTGTGGTGACACTTTCACCAGTCGAAACCTTTGAGGGTTCTGCTTGGCCACATCCGCCGATTTATCAACAGTAGTAGTTCGACTGTTGTGGTTCTGTCCATGTAGCAATTTAGTATTTGCTGCCATGGTGTCAGACTCCTCCTTTCGGCGAATGCAATTGACTATTGCCTTCACTGATGCCACTTCCGGTATAACATGCTCCTCTCGGAGATAGTTGATGAGGTGTAGTGGTAACCCCTCAATTAGTCGAGTGCGAAATGCATCCCGACTAGGCGAATGTAATAGTCGCAAAGCAAAACGGTTGAGTTTTGCAAAGTACTCTCGTACTCCCTGTTTGGCGTCGTATTTTGTGTTTCGCCAACACGTTTCTGAGTATGAGTAAACTTCACTCTGTGTGAAGCGTTTGAAGAGTCCTATCAATACCTCTTCAGTGCGCCAATAGTCGCGTGCGCGATGGGGACCAGTGACGTGGTCATGATACCACTGTTTGGCGCTTCCATCTAACATGCCCTCGAGGCACAGTACCTGCATATCGTTTCCTTTCGGTCCAGTGACTCGATTCACTACCATCCAATTAAGGACAGAATTGACCCATGTTTCAAATGCGTCAATATTTCCTTCTCCGGACCAAGTGTCTGGTTGTTTTATCTTCACATTCTTAATTCCTTCCAGTGCAGGAAGTACGACATCGAGTTGTCGCCTTATCCCAACAATAAGATGGGATTGTAGTCGACGATTGTATTCATCGTGACCTTTATCTGCCAGTGCATCTAATAACGCGCGGGCCTGTTGCGCTTTGCGTTTGCGCTTTTTGTCCTTGCGTTTACGCGACCGGGACTGATAACTAGCTCCCTTGTCTTCCGTGTATTGGCTGTCGGAGTCGCTAGACTCTGACTCGAGCCACGGTGTACGACTCCTTCGCCCTTCGTTGGGAGGACGGTATCCATCGAATGAGTCGTTCGAGGAATCACTGCTACTACTATCACTAGGATAGTGATCCCCAGTGGCTATTAGTGTCCCCTGGGGTATACGGGGATTGGGAACGATATTGTTCCCGTATTCCTGTTGTGTGGGGTGTTGTCGTACCTCTTCCAGCCCCGCTGGTGTCCCTCGATGATGAGGATTCCCTTCGGAATCAAATTCGATTCCTTGTTCGTGCCATACACTCGAACTTTGCCCATCTCTCATGGAATGGGCTCTCATCATTTGGCCGACTACTCTGTCGGCCCATTCCAGTTTTTCCCCTATGTGGCGGGTACTACCTGGAATATTGACGAATCTGGGATCATTCAACATTTCGTCGAACGTCTTCCCATTTGGGTAGACATGACGAGTGCTTGGTTTGGCACTCGTGTTGATGTTAAATCCTTCAGTATCGACAGCGGGTACTCCGAGGTCATCCTCCTCAGTGACCGCTATGTCGGTTTCTCCGTTCTCCTCTATGGCGGCCTCTTTTCGTTCACCCTGCTCGCCAGAGGTGGTTTGCACCTCTACTGGCTCATCTGTGTTAGGGTTGTCTTCGACCCATACACGGATAGCCTGAAATCTCTTATTGAGATATTCGATCTGTTGAGATCGTACTTCTTTAAGAGACCGGTCCAAGGTCTCTTGTGCCTCATTTTCTTGAGATTCAAGCAAGCGAATTAACGCTTGGGTACGCCGATCAGGCGTTTGGACCGTTTTTTTAATGGTCAATTGGAGAGGGAGTGAAATCCCTCCTTCGCGAGGAGGGTTACCTTCTTCGTCGTGATTGTTGCGCACGACGGTTGGTCCTGTACCCACTGCTGTAGATTTATCTAGTTTACGGGCGGCATAATTGGCCAATGGGGAACTACGAACAGTGATTCCATTCGAGCTCGGAGAGGACTCATTCTCTACGAATGGGTTCTCTCGAATTTGACCTGGTTCCGTAGGGGAACGAGGCCTTAATGGTGGTTGGGGTGCAACCACTTTTTCGTAGTCCGCTGGTCTGCTGACTTCGTTATCCCGGGTGGATTGTTCCGATATGCTCATCGTGCTCGGTGATCGTTGATCGCCCGAGTCGATGTTACTGGTTGTACCCAGTATTGGGTCCTGATCAACCTTTTGGGGTTCAATCACGGATCCCGTTTTCTTTTTAATGTTCTTCGGCGGCATTGCTGAATAGAACAATTGAATGTTGAGTTTAATATTGCTCGATGTTCAAAAAACTGTAACCGTCCGTTAGGGTGGTTATGGCGTTGGAGCTTAAGGCTTCAGTTAGCTTGTAGCTTAAGTGACTTAATTCACGCAGTGTGAACACGACGAGTCTGTATATTAACTCGGTATGTACGTTTATGCGTGAAAGATAGTCTCACCTCTATCTAGGGTGTATATACATATATATACACGATGAACTATACAGTTCATCGTGGGACTATGTGCCCTATCTAATCTAATAGATAAGATACTACTTAGGGGTTATATCGGGCCGTTACACTCATGGCAATGACTCATGATGATTCCCATGAACTCATTTCAGAATATGTATATAAAGTAGAATATTTTGTCGAATAGTCTCTATCTCTGATCTCATCTATTCTCCTCAGTAGCTAGACAAGTATCTGAGGACTTACTCCTCCTGCACTATCCATTGCTTTTGATCTGTTTCTCTCTGTGTGACGCCTGGCATAGTATTGAGCTAGCGAGTTGCTGACAGAAGATCAGAGATCCTACCTACCCACTCGTCACATCCCCTGGTCTTCAACATTTGGTTGGAAACCGGACACCGCTGCGTTATAAACTTATTGTTATGATCATGCACAGTCGTAGGGAATAAGTTGGATTGTGGACTATAAGTCCACGGGGTAAAAGACCAAACACCGAGGCAAGTCCCGGTGAGGGTTAGTGAACCTACGGAGAGGTAGTCGGACGTTAACGCTACTATTAATAGCGTTCCCGACACGCCGCTGTCCAAAAGCAAAGTTGAGGGTAATTCCAATCACGGGAGAAACTCACGCAATCATACTTAAGGTGAGGTTTGAGTATGAACTCTATTTGAGAGATATACACTATCAAAGTGCGCTATCAAAGTCGATATTTAAACTAAGGACCAACTATTCTA
Source organism: Lentinula detonsa (assembly GCA_027921405.1). Classification (NCBI taxonomy): domain Eukaryota; kingdom Fungi; phylum Basidiomycota; class Agaricomycetes; order Agaricales; family Omphalotaceae; genus Lentinula; species Lentinula detonsa. Next base: position 3,285,514 of record JANVFU010000003.1, on the reverse strand, counting down.
CTCTTGTAGCTTTATACTGTAGTCGCTACCTAAGGGTTGCTAAGCAATAGTATCCTAGAATAGTATGGTCGAACATGTGGAAGATAAAAGGGGTAAGTATAAAGGGAATGATATAAAAGGATATATAAAGAATCGGTTAAGGTATGAGGGATATAAACTTGAAGTGTAAAAGATCGTGGAGGTAAACTCCGCGACGGAAGAAAATAGTAAAGTCAAATACCGGGACATGATCGTTGGGACCGCGGGAGTTGAACTTGGCATGGTCGTAACACTTATTCTTTTCCTATCATCACTTACAAAGCCTATACCTCCTTCGTCTCCCCCATTGTCCACCTCTGTTAGGAGCGTGCGGATCAAGTGGACCTTTGATACCGTTATTGACAGTATCCTCGCTACGCTGCGCGGTCCGTGTTAAGTTCGTTCGGGATCGAGATAGTATCGACTGAAGGTCGACGGGGTCGAACAAGGTATAAGCGTGGAGAGAGCAAGTGTTATATGATTCTTGGGAGTCGTACCAATTCGATATTAAAACTAAGGCTTCTACCTACGACCGCAAGTCTTATATGCTAAGTTCGCTATCTCCGGTATCGCTACAAAGTATCCTAAAGTAGTTACGACAAATCGGAAGTAGAGATAACAAGTGTGGATAGGAAGACAGTGGACTAATGGGGAGAGGAAGGCGGTACGGTGTATAGCCCATCCAAAGGAGGGGCGACGGGATAAGGAGGATAGGTGGATGAATATCACGGATGTAGATTACCTGATCCATATCATCGGTGCGTCACATCGATGACGGACTTGATCATGTACGGTTGACTGCGTCGGTACCAAGCGCTACACGCGATGCGTACGACCGATGCGCATGATAACAGTATCCCCCAATTAGGCTTTCGCCCTCGAAAGCCATACCTGAGTGTTCCAATCTAAAGTCGAAAAAGTCCGAGAGTATCGAATGGATGTCGTGTCGTGATGACGAAGTCATGTGATGTTGGTTTTCGAATCGTCACGTGTGATTACATCAGCTAGCGCATATAAGAGACCCTGGGAAAGTGAACTTCAACATTTTCATCTTATCCCATGTCTACTACCTCGTCCCCTGCTCGTCCAGCTCGCTCTCCTACCCCGGTCCTCAATGAGGAGGACGCCCAGCTACAGGCGTTTCTGGCGGCTGCACAGCGCGAGGCCCAAGAGAAGTGGAGGAGGTTGCGCAAAGAAAAGGCGTCGGGAAACGTCATTGATGGGCGGAAGGTAGTGGAGAAGACAGCGGTTGTCGAGGAGGACGTGGGTGGCGAAGTTGAAGTGGAAAAGGAGGAGGTCATCCCGAAGGTCGAACCAAGGCCTCGAAAAGCCATTACCAAAATGGTAGCGGGGTTGCCTCGTAGTCGTGAGGTGATTCCGGTGAGTTTTTCGCTCAGCAACCCTGAAGTTCCCTGACAGATATAGATCATTCTGGTTCCGAAGAAGCGTCGTAATGTCGTGGAAGCCGACATGGCGGAGTCGAGTCGAAAGCGGCGAAAAGTGGTCCAGGTAAGTCATAGTCGTCCTTTGTCGCCTATCTAATATTTCTTCTAGTCTCCGGTCATAGTGGACACCGACTCCGACTCTATCCCCGTTCCCTTCCCTCGTCCCTGCGAACGATGCATTCGTGGCGACCAGGTTTGTCGCCCTCAGCCTAACGCTCCCAATGCAGTTGCTTGTGAAAGGTGCCACCTCGCGCGGCAAAGTTGCTCGTTCCTCCAGAAGTCGAAGAGGTCGCGGGTTCAATCCCCGCCCAATGAATCCGACCGGGAGGAGAAACGGGAGTTGCATCACGCCATCGAGGAGCTGATGGTACAAGTCCGCGCTTTGGTGCGCCAAGGGCAGAAAGGCCGAGAGGGTCGAGGAGATTGTCGGAAAGATCGGAAGTGGAAGGGAAAATGTAGGGAGTCTACTCCCGAGACCGACCGCTACAGTTCAGAGTAGTGGTTGTGTTCCTCGTACCGCTCGCCTCGCCCGCTCGTAAATATAACAACATCTTGTACCCATCGCATCATACTCCAATTTTGCTTGCTATCTTCTATAAGTGTGAAAATAAGTTGTGAAAGGACTGAATTCAATAATATCTGTAGTTACTAAGAAGTAGCAAGGTTAACTTAGTAAAATTAAGGAGTAAGAGTAAAAGTAACGTAGCGGTGCGCTCGGTGCGAGCATCAGTGCGGAACCTAAGTTGAGAACAATCACTCAAATTGCTATCACGGTGATTGTTCCCATCGATGTTGAAGAGCATCGATGAAGCATAGAGGTGCTATCGGAATAAGGAACTAAAGGATTAAAGGTCCGGGTTTAGTCGGATATCGAAGATGAAAGGCAGGAATAAGTTCGTCAGCATGGATTTCATCGGCGGCTACCCAAGAGAATTCTTCGTCGGTACCTTCGTAGCCAGCCCATTGAACGAAGTATCGAAGGGGGCATCGTTTGAATCTTCGATCCATCTTCGAGTCCAAGATCTCGGCGACATAGTACTCTTCCTCGCCATCTACTTCGATGGGTGGCGGAGGCGTTTGAACTCGGTGCGGAATGGAGTTCGGAATTGCCGGTTCGAGTTGAGAAACGTGGAAAACGGGATGGATGCGTCGAAGGTAGTCGGGAAGTCGGAGTTTGTAGGATAGGGTGCCTGCACGATTGATAACTTCAAATGGTCCTAAGTATTTCTCTGAGAACTTCTCCGTAGGATGAGTTGACTTGATGTGTTTTGCCAGAACAAATACGTGCGAACCGATCGGAAACTCCGGGGCTGGAATACGTTTTCGATCTGCTTGGTCCTTGTATTTTTTCTGTGCGTTAACGATCTCGTCACGGAGGAATGAATGAAGCTCATCGAGATTTACGACCAGGTCTCTTGCGGTATCGGAACGGACATCGACTTCGGGGCATACGGAGATGTTTGGATGATATCGCTTGTTGGCGTAGAAGGGAGTTAAGCCCGTGGAAGCGTTCGGGGTGTTGTTGTAGGCGAATTCAGCCATCGGTAGGAGTGCGGACCAGTTGTCTTGTTGATAGGTACAATAGATCCGGATGTACTGCTCCAGGGTCTGGTTGACTCGTTCAGTTTGTCCGTCTGCTTCGGGGTGGTAGCCCGAGGTATAATGTAGGTTCATCGATAATGCTTGACCAAGTGCTCTGAAGAATGCGGAAACGAATTCCGATCCACGGTCGGACATAACATGGTTAGGTACACCATGCTTGGAGAATACATGAATAACGAAAAGCTCAGCTAAACGTTCGGAAGTAATGGTATCGTCTGTCAGGATAAATATCGCTTGTTTCGAAGCTCGGTCGACTACGACAAGGATCGCGGTGTAGCCGTTCAAGTCTGGGAGTTGTTCAATGAAGTCCATAGAGATTGAATCCCAAGGTCGAATCGGGACTGGTAAGGGTTTCAACAGACCATAGGGTCGATGTCGTCGAGGTTTGTTGGGTCCACAGGTGGTACAGGATGAGACGTAGTCGCAAACAAATTCTCGGACCTTCGGCCAGGTATAGTGTTTGCGAATAGCGAAGAGAGTCCGATTTTGACCGAAGTGACCGGATAGTGGATGGTCGTGGAAGTATCGTAGGACTTGGAGTCAAAGGTCGGAATGGTTCGGAATGTAGATTCGGCCATCGAGACGGAGTAATCCTTCGGGGTCTAGGGTCCAACGAGGTTTCGTATCGTCTTTAGCAAACTTCAATCCTAGGGCGGAGTCAGCATCAAGTGTTAGAGCGTTTCGAATATTGGAGTGAAGGGTGTCGAAGTCCAGTATAACTGAAGTGCGAAGTATCGGTCCTTCTAGGAAAGTCGCTCGTAACGAAGTAGTAAATTGCTCATTAGTGAATATCGGACGGAAGTTCTGTGGGTTTACTTGCGCGTAGCCGATATCCCCCTCTTTTGGATAGACGTCCCAGCGTCGAGTGATCGAGTCCGGTTTTGCTCTGAGTTTTCCAGGGCGGAAACGAATGGTCATATTGAAGGTGTGTAGAAATTCGGACCAGCGTACTTGTCGTCGTGTGAGGATTTTTGTCATAGAGAAATATTCCAAGTTCTTGTGGTCAGTGACCACGTCGATCGGTGTTCCGGAACCTTCGAGGTAGTGTCGCCAAGCTCTGAATGCTTCGAAAATTGCCAACAATTCCTTGTCGTGAGTATCGTAGTTCAGTTCAGCACCTTGGAAGGTTCGAGAGAGGAAAGCGACCGGGTGAATTTCTCCATTGTTGTACACGATCGATAGGATAGCTGCGAGAGCGTAGTCGGAAGCATCGGTTTCTACGATCATGGCGAGGTTCGGTTCCCAGTGCACGAGAATCGGTGCCGTCGTGAAAGCGAGCTTTAGATTGTTGAAAGCTTCCTGACACTCTGTAGTCCATAACCAATCAATGCCCTTCCGGGTAAGTCGATTCATAGCGTAGACAATGTCAGAATAATTATAAATAAAACGGCAATAAAAGTTTGCAAAACCTAAGAAGGATTGTATATCCTTGACCTTCCTCGGAGTAGGCCAGTCCATGATTGCTTTAACTTTGTCAGCAGCCATCGTGAGTCCTTCCGGGGACAAGATGTAACCAAGATATTCGACCGTATCAACTCTGAATTCGCATTTAGACGGTTTGCAAAACAACTTGTGCGCGCGGAGTCGGCGCAGGACTTCGCGGACATGCTCAGAGTGTTTCGAAGGATCGTTGGAGTAGATGAGTATGTCGTCGAGGTAGACGATCACGCAGACGTCGAGTAAGTCTTTGAAGATATCGTTGACGAAACGTTGAAAAGCAGCCGGAGTGTTAGTGAGGCCAAAAGGCATCACACGCCATTCGAAAGAGCCGTAACGTGTTCAGAACGTAGTCTTCCATTCATCACCTTCCACGATACGTACCAGGTGGTACGCGTGTGCCAGGTCGAGTTTGGTATAGATCTTCGCTCGTTTCGGAGCGTCGAGTAGGTCGGAAATCAAAGGTAGGGGGTAGCGATCTTTCTTCGTGATCTTGTTCAAGCCACGGAAGTCTACACATAGTCGGAGCAAACCGTCCTTCTTCGGAACGAAGAGTACGGGAGCGCCGTGTGGAGATGTCGAAGGTCGGATAGTACCGGTGGCAAGAGATTGATCAAGAAATTCGCGAAGAGCCTCGAGCTCTTTTGGAGAAAGTGGATAAATTCGTCCGATAGGTGGCTCAGCACCTTCTTCTAAGTCGATCTTGAGGTCATAGGAGCGATGTTCCGGGAGGACTTCCGAGTCGAACTCGTCGAATACATCGGCGAAGTCGTGGTAGTCTTCCGGAATCTCATTTTTGGGCAGTGGGTCATCAGTGTCAGTTTTCGACAATCATGCAGCAACTTCAGAGTGAACGGCATAGAGAACAAGTGGTTCCATACCTGATTGCTTACAAGCGTGGTGGAAAGGTACCGCGCTAACCAAAGCGATGTCTACTTCGTCGTGCCGCAGGCGCGACGCCATTTGCATAACTGATGGGTAGGAATAAATGGGTTTGAAAGGAAACTTGTCGGAGAGTGGTCGAGCCTTATACGAGTGCTGTTTGGTGGGTTGTGAATACCGTTCAGCGGATGTCGGATCGATGCGATTCGACGGTTCGAAAGATACTTCTTCGGAGGTCGCGAAGGGGCCAGGCGAAGAAGAGGACGTTGGTGATCCGGGATGGTCGGTATTCTGGAAAGTAAGTGTTTTTGATACCCAGTCAATCGACGGATTGTAGCGGGAAAGAAAACCGTAACCTAAAACAGCCTTGCATGAAGAATCCAAAGGTGTAACATAAAAGTCCAAAGGTATAAGCTTGCCGGACGGAAATAAAATCGGTAGGGTACAAGTTTCGGAGATGGGCTTCGTTGTTAACAAACCATCGAAGAGTCGGAGGTTGATCGGAGTAGAAGTCGGAACGGTCGGAATAGAATTTAAATATACAAATTTTGTATCAATAAAATTGTCTGTAGAGCCAGAGTCGAGGAGAGTATCAAAAGAAATCGGGATGTGAGTCTTATCAAAAAGTACATGGATAGATAAATTGATCATAAACGACTTGGAGTGTAATGAAAGAGCGGACGCATTGAGAACAACTTCCCCACTGCTGGTACGAACCGGTTCAACGCAACTCTCGCTTCGTTGCGGACTATTTTCCCGATCCTACCGTTGAGGCAGTCATCGGAGTCGCTGAAGAAGCGGACTCTTGCGCGGGGTTGGTTTGCGCAGCTCTAACCTTAGCTTCCCGAGCCCTATGCAGATTACAGTCAGCGAGTAGGTGCTTATTCGAGCCGCAGAAGTTGCACAATCCGAATTTCCGTCGACGTTCCTTCTCCGCAGGTGTGATCTTACCATCCACACCCAAACGATTAGTGTAGGCGGGTTTTTGTTGGTTCGAGCCATTGTTCGGAGTGTTCGGCTTAGAGTTCGATGTCAAAGGCTGTGGTGTCAAACTCTTACCTTGCGGTTTGGAGGATGTCGATGTTGTCGGAGTCGAGGTGGATGGTGTGGCGGGGGTTTCGGACTTCTTCTGTTGAGTTTTCGTCTGCCCTCCAGAGTTCCTATTCACCTCACGCTTCTTTTCCTCCTCTCTTCTCCAGTATCGGTTGTCAATGCGAAGTACTTCTTCGCGGAACTCTACAAGAGTCGCAGGTTCCTTGATGCATGCGAGCTCATCTTTGATGCGGAATGCTAGACCGCGACCGTAGGCCCATCGAAGGGCGCCATGGTCCCAGCTGGTCATAGCGGCTAGGGTGTTGAATCGGATGTTGTATTTTCGAACGTTGTCGCTTTCTTTCATCCTCAAGTTACCAAGTTTATCTTCGGAGTTGCCTTGCGCATTGTAGAGACCGAAATTGTCCTGCAGCTCCTTGACTAGAGCTTTGAACGAATGGGTCCATGTCGGCATGGCAGTAACATCGGGATCGAGGATGTCGGGTTCAAACCATTCCCAAGCCGTACCGCTAAGGTACGAGATCGTATAATTGATCTTTCGCTGCTCGGTGAAGTATTCGGGACGATCGAGAAATACGAGGGATAGGGATACCAAGAAGTTCTTGAGTTTCCTGGGTTCGGAGCCATCGAATGCATCGGGGTTCTTTACGATGGTCTTTCCTGGTTCTGTCTTCTGTCGTGACAACTAAGTACCTATATCATTTTCTTTCTTCTTTCTTCACATGCTTTAGTAACCACATGACCGCGTTCGTTACTCATCGCTCAGATGACCACTCACTCCCGCGCTGTCATTAGTTTATTGTTCTTCCCTTGTTTCTCATTCGCTTTCCAGTATTTCACTCTCGCGTTCTTGTTCTTTGATATCTATTGTTCTTTGTTCTTTTACCCTTGTCCCTTTACCTGGGTTCCTATTGTTTCAGACTCGTATATATAGTACAGTAGACAGCTACCAGTTCCCTATCTCGACCTCTTGGTCTTTGGGAACTAGGTTCGTGTTTGTATCTTTGTGTACACTCAATATTGACTTGGTCTTTGGGAACTAGCTTGCCTTATTTGACCCTTGTGATTGGCCCTTCGTGCTATCACTGTCGCTGAGATCACTTTTCCTTTCTGCCTTTGTGTGTTGAGCGTTACTCACACTCAGGTTCGTGCTTGTGCTGTGCTTTGATCACTTCCCATCGTCGCTTCCGCCTACGTCGCGACATCTTCTTAGTCGACATACCAGCTAGAACGCCTTTTAGACCATCAATAGACTCTTTAAAAGAACTGAACGTAGCGAGAGTCATCTGTCCCAATGCATCGGGATTGGTCGGCAATCGAGCGTTACCTCGATCGTCTGGACCACCCGGTCCTCCGGGACCCCCAGGTCCGTCACCATCATCACCACCATCATCTCCAGGTCCGCCGGGGCCTCCGGGACCGCTAGGTGCGCCGGGGTTGTTGTCATCATCGTTGTCGTCGTTGTCGGAGTCGTCAGGCCCAGGGGGGTTGTTTGGCGGTTGAGTGTCATCACGATTGTCGAGGAAGTCGTCGTCTAACGCGTCTTCGGCTCTGGTGGGGGTTGGAACTGTCACCATATGAGGGATCGGAGTGCGATCCTTCTTCGGGGTCTGGACTACGATCTCCTGTCCATCTGCGGTGTACAAGATTTCGTAATCTACCTTCGGGTTGTCGTTCCTACCGAGGACGTTGGATGTCGAGACTGAGGACATAGCGTTCGCGGATGTCATGGGGCCAAAGCCTGGGTGTCGTGCTCGTTGCGAGCCTAGTGCGGATAACGATGCGGTGTAGGGTCCAAAGGATTGCACGTTGTTTGCGAACGGATTACCTTCGGGGTTTACCTGAGAGTGGTCGGGACTGGTGTTTCGATTGCTTCGAGTTCGAGGGGCCATATAGATTTGAACAAAAGGATCAGTAACAGCGTAGAGAGTAGAGTTTTAATATACTGTTAGGAGCGTGCAGATCAAGTGGACCTTCAATACCGTTATTGACAGTATCCTCGCTACGCTGCGCGGTCCGTGTTAAGTTCGTTTGGGATCGAGATAGTATCGACTGAAGGTCGACGGGGTCGAACAAGGTATAAGCGTGGAGAGAGCAAGTGTTATATGATTCTTGGGAGTCGTACCAATTCGATATTAAAACTAAGGCTTCTACCTACGACCGCAAGTCTTATATGCTAAGTTTGCTATCTCCGGTATCGCTACAAAGTATCCTAAAGTAGTTACGACAAATCGGAAGTAGAGATAACGAGTGTGGATAGGAAGACAGTGGACTAATGGGGAGAGGAAGGCGGTACGGTGTATAGCCCGTCCGAAGGAGGGGCGACGGGATAAGGAGGATAGGTGGATGAATATCACGGATGTAGATTACCTGATCCATATCATCGGTGCGTCGCATCGATGACGGACTTGATCATGTACGGTTGACTGTGTCGGTACGAAGCGCTACGCGCGATGCGTACGACCGATGCGCATGATCGTAACAACCTCCTTTTCCATAGCTCGTCTGTCAGCGACTCAGTAGCTCACTGCTAAGCCAGGCGTCACAAAGTCAAGATGAACAAAGTGAATGAGAGTTGAATGGTCTTTGATTCTTGTCTAGCTACAGAGGAGAATAGACGAGAACAGAGATAAAGACTACTCGACGAAATATACTGTCTTATATACATATCCTAAGATGAATCCATGGGAGTCATCATGAGTCGCTGCCTCGAGGCTATACAATAAGAGTCGCTCGTATCCATAAGTAAGGCTGTCCGTATACAACGATGAAACAATGAGGTAATATAAAAGAATGTACAGTGGCTCAAAAAATTGTCCACATGTTTGCTATTTTTGCAGAGAATCATAAATTCCGGGTGGAATACTGGGCGTATCATAAAGCTGTTAGTGAGCGTCACAAAGCCCTCGATATTCCCTTCCTGGAACGCCTTATTTTAACTTGTTTGGCCAAAAGCCCATTGAGTTATGATTGATTAAATTTGCTAACTCATGTGGACAATTTATTGACTTGTTACTTGAAATAAAAAAAACCATGATTTAATACTTTGTATGGCCTCCCTTTGCCTTGATGACTGCTCTAAGTCTTCGAGGCATACTCCTAATCAGCCTCTGACAATCTTCCTCTGTGATCTCCTGCCATTTTTCCGCTGCTCTGTCCCACAATTCCCAAACACCAGAGGGTGGTGTATCATACTCATTGAGTTTGTTTTTGAGAGTTGTCCAGAGATGTTCAATGGGGTTAAGATCAGGAGATTGTGCAGGCCAAGGTAGGCAGTCAATTTCATGATCATTGAACCATTTTGTGGCAACTTTGGACTTGTGTTTGGGATCATTATCTTGTTGAAATATGGCTATCTCTGGATCAACACACACAAATTTTGCATGCTTTCCAGGAGATTACCATCCAGAATGTCCACATACTGTGCCCCCTTCATCCTCCCTTCAACCTCCACCATGTTCCCTGCTCCTTCCCATCCCATACACCCCCACACCATGATATTTCCTCCTGCAAATTTCACAGTTTCTTCTATATCTCTGCCTCCTAGTGATTCACCCTTTCTTCCCCACACATATTCCTGTCCATCTGACCCAAATCTGTTGATTTTGGTCTCATCTGACCATATAACCCTTTTCCAGTCCTCCACAGTCCATTCTAGGTACTTTTGGGCAAAAGCCAAACGAGCCTTTCTATGTTTGGCAGTGAGTTTGGGTCGCTTCTTCTTTTTTCTGATGATTACATCTGCTTTATGAAGGGTGTTTCGAATGGTCTGGGTGGAGACAGGTTGGGGGAGAAGGGGATTGATGTTTTTGGCCACCTGTAACTGCATGTTCATCAGTAACAGACAAAAGTTTAGGGCGGCCTGCTGGTCTGTTTTCCTTATCTGGGAATTCCTCCTTTGCTAAAGAGGCCACCTTAGACTTGGATACTCCTGTCTGAGCAGCAGAAATCTCCCTGGTAGAAGCAGAGGTTTGGAGCAGAGAAAGGACAATGTCCTTTTGAGTAGAGGTGAGAGGTTTCATGGATTTGATATGAGTGCAGAGAAGCTGGGGGTGCTTATATATACTTGAAATTACTGTGATGACATCATTATGATGCCAAGATGACATCACAACTTAGCTCCATGCATGATGTCATCTATGACAGCATATATTGTTGGAGCAATAATCTCAGAGCATGAAGTCAACAAATTGTCCACATGAGTTAGCAAATTTAATCAATCATAACTCAATGGGCTTTTGGCCAAACAAGTCAAAATAAGGCGTTCCAGGAAGGGAATATCGAGGGCTTTGTGACGCTCACTAACAGTTTTATGATAAGCCCAGTATTCCACCCGGAATTTATGATTCTCTGCAAAAATAGCAAACATGTGGACAATTTTTTGAGCCACTGTATGTAGACGGCCTAGATCTGTCAATACTTTGACAGACACGAGAGAGTCGCGTCGACAATTGATGACAGCGTGGAAACACGCTTTATAAATAAAAGAAAAGGAAAAGATAAAAGAATAATACAAACGCTCATGTAAGCGCCTACAGCGCTAATATTCCTAAAGAGTGAATGAGCGTCTAAAGTATTAAGAAAAATAGAAAAAGAGTCTGTTCATAACATTGTCTGTGTTAAGGCCAGCATTGACCTAGACACTTTGTTAGTACATACCTACATCGAGACACTGTGGTACGGCTCGAGAGGAAAACACTCTCTCTAGTGTGCCTGACTCCTACCAAGGAGTGTAAATCAGGGCTAGTAACAGAATATCGAGTTTCTTCTTTGGAAGATTCGATAGTAGGCGTTGGAGCATAAAGTGTTTTTGTCTCCGACCCGAAAGGCAACGTTGCGCGAGGAGCAAAGATAGACAGCCTTCTGGATTAACACATAACTCAACACGAGCCTCTACCTCTAAGCACCTCTCCCTCCTATCCTGGCGTTCTCATCAAGACCTCAGGACTTTTCACTCCCATACCCACCTCGCTCTCCCTGTCCTGCATCCTCGGATTCAACTGTCCATTTAGGATCCCCTACTCCTACTCCTTCATTTGCTACAGAACTCGGCTCAGAAATGTCTGAGACAAACAATCAATCCATGCATGCCAACACCTCCGCTACTACCGCTGCTACCAACACCTCTACCTCCATCTCCCAAAAAACCATCATTAAAGAACCCAATGTATTCACAGGAGACACTTCTAAGTTCCGAGCATGGCTCAGAACGCTCCTTGCGTATATTCATGACCTGCGAAGAACACAGCAGGTCAGCAACGATAACGAAGCCATCAGCATAGCTATTTCCTACATTCGAGGAGGAAGAGCTGATGACTGGGCCGAAGTATACACTAGCGACCACCAAGACGAAGTTGCTGGTGACTGGAATGTAGACTTCGCTGACTTCCTAGAAGAAGTAAAGAGTAGTTTTTCTAATGTCTCCCAGAAGAAGGAGGCAATGGATAAGCTGAATCGCATTCAGCAAGGTCGTACAAAGGCTGAGGACTTTTTCAAGGAGTTCAAACTCCTGTTGAAAGAAGCGGGGTACGACAAGAAGAGCGAGTACATTCTTCAGTTGGCTGAAAGAGCAGTCAACCCCAACATCATGAGCGACCTAGTCCGAACAAGGACTGAGGAATTTAGGAGCTATGACGAGTTAAAGAAACTTGTCACAGGTAATTATTTGATCTGCCGCCGCTACGATAAGCAAAGGCGCGGATACAATAACATGAGCTGGGGTAACAGCTCACAAGGACAAAGCTGGGGTAACAGCTTACAAGGACAAAGCTGTGGACAAGGATCCACGCAACAAGCCTACGGTAGGCCAGAGCCAAAGAAATGGGAAGGCACGCGAGCGGCGGGACCTCCTCCCATGATAGCAAGACGTGATGAATCTGGAACAACCTTTGGAGGTTCGGGACGACCCATGGATTAGATCGCACAAGGGTAAACAGCCTTTGCTTCAACTGTGGCGAGAAAGGTCACATTAGTAGGAACTGCCCAAAGAAGGGCAAAGCCGCAGTTCGTAGTGTAGAACTTATGGACTATAGTAGCAAGAGAACGGACAACGTTAGTAAAGAAAGTAATGTAAATAGCGTAGACATAGTGCCAGGGTTACCAGCTGTCATGGACATGAATTCGTTCACCACGTGGGTGAACAGTATGGGTTTTATAAGAGCTCCCCAGTAGATATAGATCTGGCAGAGCGTTCTAAATTAAACACTTCAGATATAGTAGATAGTGGACTGGACTTCACTATCAGTTATGATAATGTAGAAAAACACGCATCTACATTCACTAAACCAATAAAAACCAAAGTATATAAAAAACCTATATGCTACGAACCTGGCACAGCTGAATGGACTGCTCAAAGGCTCAAAGAAGGAGAACTTTCAAAAGCCATTGGACTTTTAAGGACATGGGTACCTTCCTCGTGGATAAGAGAAGCTTTGGAGGAAACCGTCACAGAAATACATGCATTGAACTGGAAAACATCAGTCGAAGCCGTCAAGAGTCTCGCAACAAGGAAAAGCTACGTCCGTGGAACACACGGAAAAAGCTTGAAACTCCCAGTCATTGTCGAAACTCTAGAAGACAACAGACAAATAGTTACACAGGGACTAGTTGACAGGGGAGCCACAGGTTCATGCATTAATGCAGACTTTGTAGAACGGCATAGGATTGTGACCAAAGACTTACCTATTCGAGTACCTGTCTACAACACTGATGGTACACTCAATGAAAACGGCTCAATAACCAAATATGCTGAAGTCCGCGTAACTATTGGAGACCACTTGGAACGAATCCAATTTGGCGTTGTTAATCTTGGAGAACAACACATCTTTCTAGGACTAGATTGGCTACGACATCATAATCCAAGTATCAACTGGGTTAAATCAGAAGTTACTTTTGACCAATGTCCGACTCGGTGTGGATACAATCCTCATTTTTGGACACCTGAAGACATTCAAACAAGAGCAGTACTTGAAGACGGTGAACAACTTTTCGTATTCGATTGGGATCAATATGTACAGGAACAGGTAGATTCCAGGAAATGGACAAAGAAGAAAGCCAATGAAGAAACATGAAAACACTTTGACACTTCTACTCCGTATGTGGAAAAATACCCAGATGTTTTCAGTCAAAAGGAATTTGATCAGTTACCACAACGACGCCCTTGGGATCATGCAATCGAACTAACACCTGGTTCTAAACCACTTGATTGTAAAATCTATCCCTTGAATCTGAAAGAACAAGAAGCGTTAGATGCACACCAATACAAGATTATTGCAAACTGAATGAGATGACGATTAAGAATCAATATCCACTTCCTCTCATTCAGGAGCTTATTGATCAATTGAAAGGCGCTAAGATATTCACAAAGATGGACATTTGATGGGGATTCAACAACATACGTATTAAAGATGGAGATGAATGGAAAGCTGCGTTCAGGACTAATCGAGGATTATTCGAACCAACCGTTATGTTCTTTGGATTAACCAATTCACCGGTGACGTTTCAAGGATTCATGAATCATATCCTTTGAGATTTGATAAATGAAGGACAGGTTATAGTCTACATGGATGATATACTCGTATTCACAAATGACTTGAAAAGTCATTGAATAATTGTAAACCGAGTCCTTGACATTCTTCAAGAACACAAGCTTTTCCTCAAACCTGAGAAGTGTTCTTTTGAGAAAACATCCATAGAGTACCTTGGAATAATCATAGAGAATGGAACAATTCAAATGGATCTGAAGAAAGTCAAAGCTGTATGAGAATAGTTGAAGAAACATGATGTCCAACAGTTCCTTGGCTTCTGTAACTTCTTTTGACGGTTCATTCAAGGATTTGGCAAAGTCGCCAAGCCTTTAACAAAACTTACCAGAAATGCAGCTTGGGAATGGACAGCGATCCAACAACACACATTTGACGAACTCAAGCGTCAAATCTGTGAAGAAGTAGTCCTTCTTATTCCCCAAAATCACGGAAAGTTTAGGCTTGAAGCTGATTCATCCAACTTCGCAAATGGTGGTTGTCTCTCTCAATTTGTCGATGGAAAATGGTGGCCTGTAGCGTTCCAATCTCGTTCACTCAATGAAGTTGAGAGAAACTACGAGATTTATGACAAAGAATTAATGGCAATTATGGATTTGCTCAATGATTGGCGTCAATATCTTCTTGGAGCTGAAGAACAGATTGAAATCTTTACAGACCACGCAAACCTACAGTATTTCAAGAAACCCCAGAAGTTGAATCGACGACAAGCTCAATGGGTTCTTGAACTTGCAGAGTATAATTTCAATCTAATTCACCGACCAGGAAAGACAATGACTAAGGTCGATATGCTGTCAAGGATGACAGGTCTTGAAACGAGAGAAAAGGACAATGAGAACATTGTCCTTCTAAAACCAGAACTTTTTATCCAAGCCCTTAATATCTCCTCGCCAGAAGATGTATTCCTGTTGGAAATCCAAAAGAACCGAAACCACGTTGATCGACTTGTAAAGGACAACCTCGATGCCAAAAACCCTGAGTGGAAAGAAACTGAAGGGATTATTGAGTGGAAAGGACGAATCTATGTACCAAAGAATAGCGTACTTAGGTCCAAAATCCTTACTAAGTACCACGGTTCACCACTTGCAGGACATCCTGGACAATACAAAACAGTGGAACTCGTCACTCATGATTACTGGTGGCCAGGAATTACTCGAGATGCTGGAAAGTATGTGGAAGGTTGCAAGAAGTGTCAAGTGATGAAGTCTCATCGTATTCGACCCATTGGACATCTTCATCCTCACACTGTTCCAACTGAACCTTAGCAAGTAATTGGTACTGACATGATTGGAGAACTTCCTGAATCTGGTGGTTACAATGTGATTGCAATCTTCATCGACCATTTCACAAAGAGACTGAGACTTGTACCAACCCATACCACAGTCACTTCAGAAGGAATGGCAAAGATTTATCAAGATTCCATCTTCTCCACCCATGGAATTCCATGCAAGATAGTTCATGATTGATGTTAAGATCATGCGACTCCGGAACCGCGGAAACTCCCGCGATAGGATTGCGGAGATTGACGGTGATGCGAGGGGATCATTCCCTTGCAGATGGGAGGAACAGTTCGCAGAGTAAGGGTTATGGTAATTGGACCTCGACACTACTATTGGTAGTGTCCTCAACACGTCGAGTATCCAATGGTGAGGGTAGAAGCTCCGAATCGCGGACATCGCTCCCGCGATCGTCGGAGTAGTGTTGAGTATGCATCGAGGATGTTTACAACATCCTGGATACAAGGAGAAGGGCAGATCTAAGTCGATATTCCAGCTGGGAACTACCTATTCTACATCGAGGCTTTATACATACTCTATGTAAGGGTTGCGTATGTACTATCTCCGAATAGGTTAGTCGGACAAGGAAGAACAAAGGAATGGATATAAAAGGTATAGCACGGATCGGATTTCGATCCGGAGAGATAACGGGCAATTCCCTCGCGGAGTTATACTCCGCAAACATGGGAATTGGATCGCGGACTTACCGTGATCCGCATACATATAACAGTTGAGGACCACAGTATCACTCGAGGTTCATGAAGGAACTCTATCGGTTGTTAGGCATTGAAGCCAACTTTACTATGGCATACCATCCACAGACAAACGGTCAATCAGAGCGAACAAACCAAGAGATCAAACAATATCTCCATTGGTTTATTAATTACCAACAAAATAGTTGGCACAAATGGTTACCCTTAGCGGAGTTCAACTACAATGACAAAGTTCACTCAGCGATGAAAGGCCCTCCTTTCTACGCAGATACAGGAAGACACCTGTATAAAGGCATGGCAACTCAAATGACTTCGGACAACCCCTCAGTACAAGCTTTTGTAAATGGAATGAAGAAGATACGAAAGGAAGTAGGATCAGCTTTAGAGAAAGTGAAGGTAGAGATGAAGAGGCAGTATGACGGAAAGAGGAAGAAAGGTATAGATGGAAGGAACCAATCTTTCAGTAGATCGTCCAATGAAGAAATTGGGCGACTGTTATGATCATGCACGGGTCATAGGGGTAAGTTGGATCGCGGGGTAAAAGACCGAACACCGAGATAAATCCTGGTGAGGGTAGAGTGAACCTACGGAGAGGTAGTCGGACGTTGACGCTACTATTAATAGTGTCCCCGACACGCCGCTGTCCAAAGGCGAAGTTGAGGGTAATTCCGATCGCGGAGAAACTCACGCGATCGTACTTAGGATGAGGTTGAGAATAACTCTATTTGAAATACACTGTTTGAGTGCGCTATCAAAGTCGTTATTTAAACTGAGGACCAACTATTCTACTCTCGTAGCTTTATACTGTAGTCGCTACCTAAGGGTCACTAAGCGATAGTATCCTAGAATAGTATGGTCGAACATGTGGAAGATAAAAGGGGAAAGTATAAAGGAAATGATATAAAAGGATATATAAGAAGTCGGCTAAGTGTGAGGGATATAAAAGCAAAGTGTAAAAGGATCACGGAGGTAAGCTCCGCGACGGAAGAAAATGATGAAGTCAAAAATACCGGAAAAGATTGTCGGGACCGTGGGAGTTGAACTTGGCATGGTCGTAACAGTGCCCCCCCATTAGGATTGAGCCCTCGAGATCCTGAGTAATAGTATGACTAAAATAGATGTGAATGATTAGAAGCAACGGGGATCAAAGTTTAAAAATTGTGATGTGATGTGAAAAACAAAGAAGAGTGAAAAATTGTAAGTTGAACCGGCCCTTAAGTCGCGAAGCATATAAGAACAGGGCTGTCTCAAAGTTTTGATAAGTCCCCCTTCCTTTCACCATGTCCTCTCCTGCCCCCAATAACAACAAAACCATCCAGCAATGGCGCAAACGTATCCTGCAGGCTCAGGCCGCACGACAACGAGCCCGGGAGGAGGAAATTGCAAGACAGGAAGCGGAGTTTGCTGCCGAGATGGAGAGGATCGAGGCCGAGGAGAAAGCTGCGAGAGAGGCAGAGGAAAAAGCCGCGAGAGAGGCAGAGGAAAAAGCCGCGAGAGAGGCAGAGGAAAAAGCCGCGAGAGAGGCAGAGGAAAAAGCCGCGAGAGAGGCAGAGGAAAAAGCCGCGAGAGAGGCAGAGAAAAAACGAAAGGCAGAAGAACAACGGATCGAGGAAGAGAAACGACGGGAAGAGGAGAGGAAGGTAGAAGAGGAGAAACGAGTAGCAGAGGAAAAGAAGAAACAGGATAAGGTTCGGCTTGCGGAGGCGCAACGAAGCGAGAAGGAACGGGCAGCAGAAGAGGCCGCGGCGGAGGCAGAGGACGAGGAGGAGCAAAGCGTCGCGTTTGCCAAGCTGGTAGAAGAGAATAAGAAGGAGAAGGAAAGAGCCACGAAGGACTTGGAGAAACACCGAAAATCAATCTCCCAACCACTCTGTCCCGATGTCAAAGTTCCAGTCCCGATGGCCAGCCCGCGGCGTAAGGCCTATAAATCCAAGGCCATAATTTCCGACGAATCGGACGATGAGGTGGTAGAGCAGCCGCGGGAGATGATTCCAAGGGGCACCAAGCGAAAGAGGACGATCAAAATGATCGCGAAGGTGAGTAGTATGCTCTTCATTGTTCTGCCATTTGAATTTTCTTTTACTTGTTTAGGGTGGTCCGGCCGAGGCAACAATTGACAATGACACTCCCCTTCCCCCTGACAATTCCCAACCTCATCCCGCTTGTTCTCGTTGTGTGATGATCGGTTGACCCTCTGACTGTCGTCCACAATCGACGACCAGGCCAACACAGGCATGCAAGGTCTGCCACCAGCAAAGGCAACGATGTAGCTGGTCCGGTGACAACGCCGCCCGTCGATCGCAAAGTAAACGGGTCAAGTTGGATGATGAGGATGTTTATGAGGGACCCGCCGCGAGAGCAGGCGAACGGAGGAGGGTTGAGGGAACAGAAGTGGCGGAGCAGTTGGCGAGGATCGCGGAGCAGAACCAGGACGTGGTCACTCTTCTCCGAAGATCGCTTGTTGTGCAGGAAAGAATGTTAGGAATTATGGTCAGAGCTGAAAAAAGGGTAATGGAAGCAATGGAAGGGAGTGAGAAAGGTGACGATGAAGATGAAAATGAAGATGAAGATGAAGATGGGGAAGGGGAAGAAGATGAAGAGTTCAAAGAAGCAAAAAGAAGAGCAGAAATATGCGAGGGAAAGAAGCGCGCGGAGTAAACTCCGCGAAGGACTACTTATGACTACACTACTCGTACTCTAACTTTTTGTAGCTTTTTGTTTTTGTTGATTAATTTTTTGTTTTGTTTTGATAATGATGATAGATGTTTTTTGTTGATGTTTTGTTGTGATGAGGGTTTTGTTGTGAGGGAAATGACGGAGTGAGGATCGCGGGGATGTTCAGGAGAAAGAAGGAATTTTAGTCTATAAGTAATTGATCGTCGCGACGATAATCGCCGCGGGGAAGAATGGATTTTGAGGGAATCATGATTAATAAGTAAATGAGGTGAGAGTCGTGATGGAAATGAGGAGGAATTAACGAATACGTAAAGGACATAAGTAAAGATCATAATGGACCAGGTTTGTGAGGGTAACGAAGGTGGAAAGCCGGGACAAGTTCGTCCGCGTGAATTTCGTTCGCGGCGACCCAGGAGAATTCTTCGTCCGTACCTTCGTATCCTGCCCAACGAATGTAGTATCGTAAAGGACATTTTTTGTATCGTCGATCCAATTTCGAGTCCAATACTTCCGCAATGTTGTATTCTTCCTCACCATCGACCTCAACAGGAGGCGGCGGAGGTTGAACGCGATCGGGAATGGTGTTTGGTTTGTATGGTTCTAGTTGGGATATGTGGAAGACGGGGTGGATACGATTTAGGTAGGACGGAAGTTGGAGTTTGTAGGAAAGAGTACCGACTTGCTCGAGTATGGTGAAAGGTCCGAGGTACTTTTCGGCGAACTTGTCGGTGGGTCGCGTTGTCCGGATGTGCTTTGCCAGCACATAAACCTGTGAATGAATAGGGAATTCAGGGTGAGTAATGCGTTTTCTGTCCGCTTGCTCTTTGTATCGAGCTTGCGCGTTAGTAATTTCGTCTCGGAGGAAGGAATGAAGCTCATCAAGATTAACCGCGAAGTCCATTGCTCGGTCAGAGCGAATGTCAATTTCGGGTCTTACTGTGATGTTTGGGTGATAGCCTTTGTTCGCGAAGAACGGAGATAAACCAGTAGAGGCATTAGGAGCGTTGTTGTATGCAAACTCCGCGATCGGTAGGAGTTTCGCCCAATCGTCCTGTTGGTATGCACAGTAAATCCGGATGTACTGTTCCAGAGTTTGGTTGACTCGTTCCGTTTGTCCATCAGCTTCTGGGTGATATCCTGAGGTGAAGTGAAGTTTCATAGAAAGAGCTTCGCCGAGAGCGCGGAAGAAAGCAGACACGAATTCCGAGCCGCGATCGGAAGTAACGTGGTTAGGAACTCCATGCTTGGAGAAAACGTGATGAATGAATAACTCCGCTAATCCTTCGGAGGTGATTTTGTCGTTAGTTGGAATAAAGATGCCTTGTTTAGAGGCTCGATTGACGACGACGAGGATTGCTGTATGTCCGTCAGAGGAGGGAAGTTGTTCGATGAAGTCCATCGAGATTGAATCCCATGGTCGGGCGGGAACCGGAAGAGGTTTGAGGAGACCGTAAGGTCGGTGTCGACGGGGTTTGTTTCGTCTGCAAACTGTACATGAGCTGACATAGTCGCGAACGAATTCGCGAATCTTCGGCCAGGTGTAAAGGCGTCGGATTGATTCGAGGGTCCGGTTCTGTCCAAAATGACCTGAAAGGGGGTGATCGTGAAAGTATTGTAAAATTTTAAGGCGAAGGTTAGAATGGTTAGGAACATAAATGCGATTGTCAAGTTTTAGCAGTCCATCATCACCTACTGTCCAATGAGTATTTGAATCGTCTTTTGCTAGGGCTAAGCCTGCGATTGCTTCCGGATCCTGTTCAATAGAATCACGGATGGTGGAATGGAGCGATTGCAAGTCCATTACCATCGCCGCGCGAAGCGCGGGGCCTTCTAGAAAAGTAGCTTGAAGAGAAGTGGTGAGTTGTTCGTTGGTAAAGATAGGTCTGAAATTCTGCGGGTTAACTTGCGCGTAGTCGGTATCCCCCTCTTTAGGATAGACGTCCCAGCGTCGAGTGAGGGCATCGGGGTTTGCACCCAACTTACCCGGGCGGAAGCGGATCACCATATTGAACTGGTGGAGGAATTCTGACCAGCGGACTTGTCGCCGCGTGAGGATTTTGGTGGTCGAGAAGTATTCGAGATTCTTGTGGTCAGTAACCACATCAATCGCGTCGCCCGATCCTTCAAGATAGTGATGCCAAGCTTTGAAAGCCACGAAAATAGCGAGAAGCTCTTTGTCATGAGTGTTACGAATAGACTCTTTTCTTTCTTTTTATTTTCCTTTTAATACTTTAGACGCTCACTCACTCTTTAGATATGCTAAGCGCTGTAAGCGCTTACACGAGCGTTTGTATTATTCTTTTATCTTTTCCTTTTCTTTTATTTATGAATATGCGGCAGCTTTGCTGTTCCCATGCTGTCATCAACTGTCGACGCGACTCTCTCGTGTCTGTCAAGGTATTGACAGATCCAGGCCGTCTACATACATTCTTTTATATTGCCTTATTGTTTCATCGTTGTATATGGACAGCTTTACTTATGGATACAAGCAACTCCTATTGAATAGCCTCATGGCAGCGACTCATGATGACTCCCATGGATTCATCTTAGGATATGTACAGTGGCTCAAAAAATTGTCCACATGTTTGCTATTTTTGCAAGGAATCATAAATTCCGGGTGGAATACTGGGCGTATCATAAAACTGTTAGTGAGCGTCACAAAGCCCTCGATATTCCCGTCCTGGAACGCCTTATTTTGACTTGTTTGGCCAAAAGCCCATTGAGTTATGATTGATTAAATTTGCTAACTCATGTGGACAATTTGTTGACTTCATGCTCTGAGATTATTGCTCCAACAATATATGCTGTCATAGATGACATCATGCATGGAGCTAAGTTGTGATGTCATCTTGGCATCATAATGATGTCATCACAGTAATTTCAAGTATATATAAGCACCCCCAGCTTCTCTGCACTCATATCAAATCCATGAAACCTCTCACCTCTACTCAAAAGGACATTGTCCTTTCTCTGCTCCAAACCTCTGCTTCTACCAGGGAGATTTCTGCTCAGACAGGAGTATCCAAGTCTAAGGTGGCCTCTTTAGCAAAGGAGGAATTCCCAGATAAGGAAAACAGACCAGCAGGCCGCCCTAAACTTTTGTCTGTTACTGATGAACATGCAGTTACAGGTGGCCAAAAACATCAATCCCCTTCTCCCCCAACCTGTCTCCACCCAGACCATTCGAAACACCCTTCATAAAGCAGATGTAATCATCAGAAAAAAGAAGAAGCGACCCAAACTCACTGCCAAACATAGAAAGGCTCGTTTGGCTTTTGCCCAAAAGTACCTAGAATGGACTGTGGAGGACTGGAAAAGGGTTATATGGTCAGATGAGACCAAAATCAACAGATTTGGGTCAGATGGACAGGAATATGTGTGGGGAAGAAAGGGTGAATCACTAGGAGGCAGAGATATAGAAGAAACTGTGAAATTTGCAGGAGGAAATATCATGGTGTGGGGGTGTATGGGATGGGAAGGAGCAGGGAACATGGTGGAGGTTGAAGGGAGGATGAAGGGGGCACAGTATGTGGACATTCTGGATGGTAATCTCCTGGAAAGCATGCAAAATTTGTGTGTTGATCCAGAGATAGCCATATTTCAACAAGATAATGATCCCAAACACAAGTCCAAAGTTGCCACAAAATGGTTCAATGATCATGAAATTGACTGCCTACCTTGGCCTGCACAATCTCCTGATCTTAACCCCATTGAACATCTCTGGACAACTCTCAAAAACAAACTCAATGAGTATGATACACCACCCTCTGGTGTTTGGGAATTGTGGGACAGAGCAGCGGAAAAATGGCAGGAGATCACAGAGGAAGATTGTCAGAGGCTGATTAGGAGTATGCCTCGAAGACTTAGAGCAGTCATCAAGGCAAAGGGAGGCCATACAAAGTATTAAATCATGGTTTTTTTTATTTCAAGTAACAAGTCAATAAATTGTCCACATGAGTTAGCAAATTTAATCAATCATAACTCAATGGGCTTTTGGCCAAACAAGTCAAAATAAGGCGTTCCAGGAAGGGAATATCGAGGGCTTTGTGACGCTCACTAACAGTTTTATGATACGCCCAGTATTCCACCCGGAATTTATGATTCTCTGCAAAAATAGCAAACATGTGGACAATTTTTTGAGCCACTGTATATAAGACAGTATATTTCGTCGAGTAGTCTTTATCTCTGTTCTCGTCTGTTCTCCTCTGTAGCTAGACAAGAATCAAAGACCATTCAACTCTCATTCACTTTGTTTGTCTCGATGTCGTGACAACTAAGTACCTATATCATTTTCTCTCTTCCTTTTCACATGCTTTAGTAACCACATGACCGCGTTCGTTACTCATCGCTCAGATGACCACTCACTCCCGCGCTGTCATTAGTTTATTGTTCTTCCCTTGTTTCTCATTCGCTTTCCAGTATTTCACTCTCGCGTTCTTGTTCTTTGATATCTATTGCTCTTTGTTCTTTTACCCTTGTCCCTTACCTGGGTTCCTATTGTTTCAGACTCGTATATATAGTACAGTAGACAGCTACCAGTTCCCTATCTCGACCTCTTGGTCTTTGGGAACTAGGTTCGTGTTTGTATCTTTGTGTACACTCAATATTGACTTGGTCTTTGGGAACTAGCTTGCCTTATTTGACCCTTGTGATTGGCCCTTCGTGCTATCACTGTCGCTGAGATCACTTTTCCTCTCTGCCTTTGTGTGTTGAGCGTTACTCACACTCAGGTTTGTGCTTGTGCTGTGCTTTGATCACTTCCCATCGTCGCTTCCGCCTACGTCGCGACACTCGACTTTGTGACGCCTGGCTTAGCAGTGAGCTACTGAGTCGCTGACAATGAGTGTCGTAGTTAAGCTCTGCAGCTTGGAAAGTTCGGGATAGAAAAGCGATTGGATGAATCTCTCCGTCCGGTAGGAGGATCGAGAGGATCGCGGCTAGCGCGTAGTCCGACGCGTCGGTTTCGACGATAAGGGGTAGGTTAGGTTGCCAGTGTGCGAGAATGGGAGCATGAACGAAGCTGTCCTTGAGTTTGTCGAACGCTTCTTGGCGCTCCTTGGACCATAACCATGATACGTCCTTTCGCGTGAGCCGCATCATCGGGAGTACGATTTCGCTATAATTATAAATAAAACGTCGATAGAAATTAGCGAAACCTAAGAAAGATTGAACGTCCTTGACTTTGCGGGGAACCGGCCAGTCAACGATAGCTTGAACTTTGTCTTTCAACATCGTTAAGCCCTCCGGAGAAAGAATATAACCAAGATACTCGACCGTGTCGACACCCCATTCGCATTTGGCGAGGTTCGCAAACAAACAATGTTTACGGAGTCGATGGAGAACCTCGCGGACATGTTCGCGATGCGATTTCTCGTTGTCCGAGTAAATGAGTATATCGTCGATATAGACGATAACATTAACATCTAAAAGGTCAGCGAAAATGTGATTGACGAATCGCTGGAAGGCCGCGGGAGCGTTAGTAAGGCCAAATGGCATAACCTTCCATTCATAGGAACCCCAACGGGTCCTGAACGTGGTTTTCCATTCGTCGCCTTCCGTGATTCGAACTAGATGATATGCGTGAGTGAGATCGAGTTTGGTATAAAACTTAGCTTTCTTAGGAGCGTCCAAGAGATCAGAAATAAGGGGTAAAGGGTAGCGGTCTTTTTTGGTGATTCTGTTAAGACCGCGGAAGTCTACACAGAGACGGAGTTTACCATCCTTCTTCGGAACAAAAAGTACCGGAGCCCCATGAGGAGAGGTGGATGGTTGGATAGCACCTGTTCCGAGGTGTTTGTCAATAAACTCATGAAGAGCTTCCAGTTCCTTTGCAGAAAGGGGATAAAGGCGACCGATCGGGGGTTCGGCGCCAGGCTCCAAATCAATCTTGAGGTCGTAAGGGTGGTGCTCTGGCAGCACTTCAGAATCCACTTCGTCGAATATGTCGGCGAATTCCGCATACTCCAGCGGTAAGCTGGAAGTATCGGTTTTCGTCTCCGCGGAGTCGGGTGAGGTTGAAGCAGCTCGCGCTGAAACTTCAGAATGGATTGCTCGTAGTAAAATAGGTTCGCATTTAGCGGCCTTACATGCGCGGTTGAAAAGGACCGCGTTTACTAGAGCGATGTCGACTTCGGGATTTTCGAGCTTGGAAGCGGCCAATTGAGCGACCGAGGGATAGGTGTAGATGGGTTCAAAGAGGAATTTGTCCGATAAAGGATGAGGTGAGGGGCGAGAGCGCGATCGAGAGGAAGGGCACGAAGTCTTCTTCGATCGATTGGGGTGAGGCTGATCCGGCGCAGGATCAGTTAACTCCGGAGATATCTCTCGCGGAGTTGAGGACGTCGGGGTGAGGGACTCAACTTGCTTAGTGGAACGGAAAGTGATGTTTCGAGATACCCAGTCAATCAATGGATTGTAGCGGGTTAAGAAACTGTAACCTAATACAGCTTTGCAAGAGGAGTCGAGTGAGGTGACATAGAATGTCAGTAGTAGCAGCTCGCCAGAGGGGAATCGAACGTTGAGAGTAGTGGTCTCGACGATCGGCTTAGGTGACAATGAACCATCGAAAAGGCGGAGATTGATTGGAGAGATGGGTGAAGTTGGTAAACTATTTGCTTTTACAAAAAGCGAGTCAATAAAACAATCAGTAGAACCAGAATCAAGTAAAGAGGTAAAAGATAGCATTGCGGCGGAGGAATCGGAAGAATCGCCGCGGGCCGGTAAATCTAAAGTTAGTGATAAAGTGAAAGAATGTTCGTCATATGAAAGAGTGGACGCGTTGAGTTTTACTTCCCGCGTGGTATGAACTGAATCAACGCAACTCCCGTGTCGTACCGGGGTACAGGAGCTGCTGATCAGTTTTCTGAATCCACAGAAGTCGTCTCTACACTCTCCTGCGTCTCTGCAGCTCGGCCTTGAGTCTCACGAGCCTTCTTCCGCTCGCAATCTTCAAACCTATGCTTCCCGCCACAGAAACCACAAAGACCCAACTTCTTCCGGCGCTCCGCCTCGCTAGGGAGGAGTTTGCCATCGGAACCTAGGTTAGCAGCGATCGACGATCGCGTCAATGCTGAACCCGTCGAAGACGAGTGGTTGCCTCCGCTAGGCTTACCTTGTTTTCCCGATCCTTTAGTCGAGAAGGCCGCGGAGGAGGGTGATGGAGAAGAACTTGGCGAGTTCTTCGAGGAGGTAGTCGACGCCTTCGAGAATGAAGTCGCGACCGAGGAATGGGCGTTTTCACGTTTCCGCTCTTCTTCCCGTCTCCAGTACCGGTTGTCCACACGAAGGACTTCTTTCCGGTAGTCCGCGAGATTAGCGGGCTCTGGAAGATGGGCCATTTCGTCTTTGATACAGCTTGCCAAGCCGCGTTGATATGCCCACTTAAGGGCTTGGGAGTCCCAGTTTGTAGACACCGCGAGAGTGTTGAAGCGGATGTTGTAATTCCGCACGTTGTTGGATTCCTTCATCTTCAACGTCCCGAGTTTGTCCTTGGCCTCTCCCTGCGCGTCGTACATACCAAAATTGTCCTGAAGTTCCTTCACCAGCGACGCGAAGGAGGACGTCCAGGCGGGCATCTCCGCGAGGTTCGGATCCAAAATGTCCGGTTCGAACCACTCCTTTGCGGCGCCACCTAGATAAGACAACGTATAGTTGATCTTCCTTTGATCAGTAAAATACGATGGGCGGTCAATAAAGACCAAAGATAATGAAACAAGGAAACTCTTCAGTTTCCGCGGGTTAGTACCGTCGAAAACTTCCGGATCCTTGACTTTTGACCTTGCGGTCTCTGTTGGTCCACGATTTTGATTTGTGGATAATTCGGTGATAGCACCTCCCAGATTGTCAAGGGTGCCTCTGAAAGTAGTAAACAGCTCGATGATTCGCTGTTCTGCGATATCCGTTCGATTACTACCTGGTCCCGCTGGAGGACTCGTAGAATGGCTAGGTCCGCGGGAGCTTGGTGGTGATCCCGGTCCACCAGGGCCGCCTGGTCCTCCGGGTGGTCCTTCGGGATCAGATCCCTCAGGGTCCGGGTCTTCTGGGTGGTCTGGTAAGTCAGGACTTACCTCCTCAATTGGCTCCGCAATCTCAGGTGCCTCAGGAACCTCAGCGGGGATGAGGGATGATGACCGATCCTGTGAAGGACCGGCTTGGGTGGTTAATTGCTGACGCATTCTGTCAGCGAGGGTTAGCGTTGTTGGAGATGGGGGGATGGCCGTCTCCAACGTTGGTATCGCCGTGCGATTGCTACGCGGCGTTCGTACCGTGATTGGTTGCCCATCAGCGGTGTAGAGTACTTGGTACTCAAATTCGGCTTGGTCTGGTGAACCAAGAGCGTGAAGGTTTGATACCCGTACCGTTGCGGGTTGGCTCGGGGCTGGACCGAAAGTGTTGGTACGCCTACGGGGAAGTCCCGTTCCAGAGATTGACTCAGCGAACGGCGCGAAAGCCGTCGCGTTGGTAGCGAACGGATTTGCCATTACTGGCTCCTCCTGAACGTTGTCAGAGTCTTCAGTGGTGGTACAAGCACGTCTGCTCCTGGTGTTGACCATTTTGGATAGAGAGGATATGAATGGAGGAAAAGGAAGTGAAAGGTGGTGGAATACGATGTGCCGGGTTTGAGTTTAAATATACTGTTATGATCATGCACGGGTCGTAGGGGTAAGTTGGATCACGGACTATAAGTCCGCGGGGTAAAAGACTGAACACTGAGATAAATCCTGGTGAGGGTAGAGTGAACCTACGGAGAGGTAGTCGGACGTTGAGGCTACTATTAATAGCGTCCCCGACACGCCGCTGTCCGAAAGCGAAGTTGAGGGTAATTCCGATCGCGGAGAAACTCACGCGATTGTACTTAGGATGAGGTTGAGAATAACTCTATTTGAAATACACTGTTTGAGTGCACTATCAAAGTCGTTATTTAAACTGAGGACCAACTATTCTACTCTCATAGCTTTATACTGTAGTGGCTACCTAAGGGTCGCTAAGCAATAGTATCCTAGAATAGTATGGTCAAACATGTGGAAGATAAAAGGGGAAAGTATAAAGGAAATGATATAAAAGGATATATAAGAAGTCGGCTAAGTGTGAGGGATATAAAAGCAAAGTGTAAAAGGATCGCGGAGGTAAGCTCCGCGACGGAAGAAAATGATGAAGTCAAAAATACCGGAAAAGATTGTCGGGACCGCGGGAGTTGAACTTGGCATGGCCATAACAGCGACAAGAGATATGGACCGTTTACGATCCAACAGAAGATAGGTGCCAGCTCCTATAAACTGGAAATCTCAAGTACATGGAAACATGTACATAACGTCTTCAACGAAGTTCTTCTCACCCCGTACAAAGAACCTAGCTTTCCTACACAACCCCGAAACACACGTCCGCCTCCTGTAGTTGTAGGAGGAGAAGAAGAGTTTGAAGCGGAAGAAATCCTTGATTCAAAGAAAGTAAGATGAGGAATCAAGTATAAAGTCCAGTGGAAAGGATACAGTTCACATGAACAGACCTGGGAACCGCGATCAAACCTCACAAATGTCGACCAATTGCTCAAGGAATTCCATGAAAAGAATCCGACGAAACCAAAACCTGCAATATTTTGTCGAGTTGAAATTCCTATTTCCTTATTCCCTACAGAATTGTTTCGTCCTCTTCCACTTGCCAACACCAAACCCAATCCCGCTTCACTACCCTCCAAAAATTTCCTTTTACAACAAGCACATCGTGGAATTCGTGCCCTAAGAAGAGGGTGATGTTACGAATAGACTCTTTTTCTTCTTTTTATTTCCTTTTAATACTTTAGCGCTCACTCACTCTTGAGGTATGCTAAGCGCTGTAAGCGCTTACACGAGCATTTGTATTATTCTTTTATCTTTTCCTTTTCTTTTATTTATGAACATGTGGCAGCCTTGCTGTTCCCATGCTATCATCAACTGTCGACGCGACTCTCTCATGTCTGTCAAAGTATTGACAGATCTAGGCCGTCTACATACATTCTTTTATATTACCTCATTGTTTCATCATTGTATATGGACAGCTTTACTTATGGATACAAGCGACCCTTATTGTATAGCCTCATGGCAGCAACTCATGATAATTCCCATGGACTCATCTCAGAATATGTATATAAGGTAGAATATTTCGTCAAATAGTCTCTATCTCTGATCTCATCTATTCTCCTCGGTAGCTAGACAGTAATCAAGGATCTTTTCTCTCTAACCATTATCACTCCTCTTGACTATCTCGGTTTTGTGTGACGCCTGGCTTGTATCATGAGCTAGCGAGTCGCTGACACCTCGTCTCACAAAAACTTGACACTAAAACAGCCCAGGTATCACACTAGATGGTGACTCGTTTGTTTGCCTATCTGTTAAGATCGTGCAAGACCCTTGGGCGAAATATTGAATAGACAAATCCCAAAGCATCCTGACAACCTCCGAGCGAGATTGGACTTCGGCGAAGCTATTAGCAACACCTCTATACACTGCGCTGTCCGACGAAGGAATGAGCGAAGCTTGTTAACGAAGCAAATGGAAGAAGAGTAGTTGACTTTAGAAGGGGGCGTTTGGAGTCAATCTAAGTCGATTTCAAAACTAAAGTCTACCATACTTGATGCTACCTATTTATACTAATTCACTATCTCGTATGTCAGACGTGTAGATAAGAAATGACAATAGGAATGAAAAAGACAATAGAATAAAAGGGGATGTAAAAGACAATAAGAGAAACAAAACAAAGGATAGAACATATTGAACAAGTGATCAAATGAACAAGTGAACATATCAGTAGTGCAACGCGAAGTCAGCAAAGGGAGCGAAGAATAAGAGAGCAAAGTGTTAAGTAGCAAAGAGAGTAGGGGCGAAGTCGCGAAGAGAGAACTTAGCAATGTGATAGCGATGACTAACGCATATATTGAGGAACCATTATCGCATGAATATAACAGTATCCCCCTCTTAAGCTCTTGCCCTCAAGAGCTTCATGTAAATCTTCAAGTTGAAAGTCCGAGATTTTCCGTGATCCTAAATTTTCCGAAAGTCGTGATCTGCCAATTCTGCTGTGATAAGATAAGCAAATCACGTGATGTTTGGATGTACTTATTTTGCCAACATTGAAGTTCGTTTCGTATCTTCTTCGTTCACTACATCCACTTCCTACCATCATGCACGACAACGCTAATGCCAGCGGGAGCAAGCATCGTCTCGATGATGATGGCAATGACGAGAGGAGGAGGCCGAGGCCGAGGATGGACGATAGGAGAAAGGAACAATTGGCGCATCTGCGTCAGAAGGTGAGGATGCGAAAGACGATTGTGAGGAAGGAAGAGGAGAAGGAACAGAGGGATGGGGAGGACGACGAAGAACGTCGAAACAAGGTGCATATTTATCTCTTTAACAAACGAATTTCGCTAATTCGAATTTTGTTTATAGTTATCGCCCGTTGAGGAGCCTCCGATGCCTTTGGCGTCACGGTCTGATTTCCGTTCCGACCATTGGGTCGAACCTACCGAGGAACGCATGGATCTTTCCCCATCCTATCCCGATAATCGCGTCTCGGTTGTGATCCCACCTCTTCCCTATTCGTCTCCTCCTGCCGATGGACCGGTAATTGGTGCACCGAGGATTCCTCGATGTGCCAACTGCAAGATCGGAGCTCGCTTAAGTCAACCTTGTATCGTGCAGAATGCGCGAAACAGGTGCACTTCATGCGCAAAGCAAAGGATCAAATGCGTGGACGACGAGACTTTGGCAGCACGGAATGCGCAATTAGCGAAGGGAGAAAGGATTGGCAGGAGAAGGGGAAAATTAGTCGAGGAGGTCGAGGAGGATGATGAGGAGGATCAAGACCAGGGAGATGTGACGAAGGTGCCGCGAATGGGTTTGCGAGAACACTATCCAAGGGGAGCGCAATCGCTGGAGGACCGCATTTTGATAGAGACTCGGCGAATTGGAGAGCAACAAGAGATGACCTTGAGGGTCATGGACCGAATGGAAGAAAGACAGGAGAGGATTGAGAGCGAACTCGCGAGGATTGCGAGAATACTGGAGGCAAGGGAGAGCGAGGCGAATGAGGGGAGTGAAGGCGAGGGAAACGAAGAGAAAAACGACGAAGATGAATGAGGACTTTTGTTTTATAGTAGAGAACTTTTTGTATATATATAAAAAGAAATATCTTGTATCAAATGCAAGTGAATATAAGTAAGCAATTTGAAACGAATCGTGAACTGAAGCGAAGAACAAAAAGGGACTTAGTGAGTTTTGAATAAAGTTCGCGGGCTCGGCGAGCTCGTTAAAGGATAAAAGAAGAAATGTTTATGAGGGAACAACACTCAAGTACTATCATTGTGTGTTCCCCGCGAGTAAAACGCGAGTAGAAATAAGAGAAAGAGAAATTGCAAAAGGTAAGAAAAAGAGTGAACTAGATTCGCAAAACCTTATCTAGTGGTCCTGGTTTATTTGGATACCGTTGGTGGAACATGAGAAGTGCATCTACTTCGGGCGCGTCTTCGTTAGTTCGAATCTCCGTGGCGAGAACCCAGGAGAACTCGTCTGGGGTTCCCTCGTATCCATTCCATCGGACGTAGTAGAGAAGAGGGCAAGCCTTTCGTCTACGATCAATCTTCGAATCGAGGATTTCGGCGATTTCGAATTCCTCTTTGCCATCTACTTCGATTGGGGGTGGTGGCGATTGAATCCGGTTTGGAATGATGTTTTCAGTGTGAGGTTCGAGCTGTGAAATGTGGAAGACAGGATGAATCCTGCTCGGCTTTACCCAAAGCCTGGAAAAAGGCTGAAACAAACCCTGAACCTCAGTCCGAGGTTACGTGGTTCGGGACACCATGTTTGGAGAATACGTGGATGACGAATAGGTTAGCGAGTTGTTTGGATGTGATGGTGTCGTAAGTAGGAATGAAAATCGATTGCTTTGAAGCTCGGTCGACGATCACTAAGATAGCGGTATACCCTTCGGACTTCGGAAGCTGCTCTATGAAGTCCATAGATATCGAATCCCAAGGGCGAAGTGGCACTGGGAGTGGTTTTAGCAGTCGATAAGGGCGATGTCGTCGAGGCTTGTTGCGTCTGCAGTCGGTACAGGATGAGATGTAATCCCGAACAAAGTTGCAAATCTTCGGCCAGGTATATATTCGGCAAATGGATTCTAGAGTGCGATTCATACCAAAATGTCCTGCCAAAGGATGATTGTGGTGGTTGCGAAGTACTTGTAGTCAAAGGTCGTCGTGATTCGGAACGTAGATTCGCTGATCAAGGCGAAGTAGACCATCCGAGTCCAAGGTCCAGCGCGGTCATTCTGCTTCTCCTGCATACTGTAATCCAAGTGTTGCGTCAGCGTCATGTTGATAAGCATTACGAATGGATTCGTGAAGTGCATCAACGTCCATCATAAACAAGGCGCGAAGTGCTGGAGCTTGTAGAAACGTTGCACAAAGTGACGTGGTTAGTTGCTCATTAGTGAAAATGGGTCGAAAATTATGTGGGTTGACCTTGGCGTAGGTGCTATCCCCCTCTTTAGGGTAGACGTCCCATCGTCTAGTCAAAGTGTCGGGCTTTTCACCGAGTTTACCGGGGCGAAAGCGAACTACCATGTTGAATTGGTGTAAAAATTTGGACCATCGAACTTGTTGGCGCGTCAGGATCTTCGTTGTCGCGAAGTATTCGAGGTTTTTGTGATCCGTGACAACGTCGATGGGGTCGCCTGATCCCTCGAGGTAATGTCGCCACGACTTGAAGGCTTCGAAGATCGCCAAAAGTTCTTTGTTGTGAGTGTTGTAGTTGAGTTCGGCAGCCTGCAAGGTTCGGGAATAGAAGGCAACGGGATGTATTCCGTCCTCGAGAGTAATTGAAAGGACGGCAGCGATGACGTAGTCTGAAGCGTTGGTTTTGACTGTAAGTTGTTTGTTCGGCTCCCAATGAGCAAGGATAGGAGCGTGCGTAAAGGCGAATTTAAGCGAATCGAATGCGTCCTGGCATTGCGAAGTCCAGACCCACAGCGAATCCTTTCGCGTGAGTCGTGTGAGGGGTAGGACAATGCCACTATATTTATCGATGAATCGGCGATAGAAATTAGCAAAACCAAGGAATGATTGGATATCTTTGACTTTACGAGGAGTAGGCCAATCGATGATAACCTTGATTTTATCGTCAGCCATGCAAAGACCTTCCGGTGATAGAATTTAGCCTAGATATTTGACGGTTGTTTTGTGCCATTCGCATTTTGCAGAGTTGGCGAAAAGGTTGTTAGCGCGCAATCTTCGCAGGACTTCGCGAACGTGTTTGCGATGTTCTTCAATGCTGTCCGAATAGATGAGTAAGTTGTCCGTATAGACAATTAGGTTGATGTCAAGCATGTCTGTGAAGACAGTGTTGATGAAGCGTTGAAATGCTGCAGGTGCGTTGCTAAGTCCGAAAGGCATAACGTTACATTCAAATGATCCATATCGAGTGCGGAAAGTTGTTTTCCACTCGTCGCCTTCATGAATGCGGACGAGGTGGAATGCATGCTGTAAGTCGATCTTTGTATAAATTTTAGCTTTTCCAGGAGCATCAAGAAGATCAGAAAGTAAAGGGAGAGGATACCGATCCTTTTTTGTAATTCTATTGAGACCGCGGAAGTCGACGCAGAGGCGAAGTGCTCCGCCCTTCTTCGGAACGAAGAGGACAGGGGCACCGTGCGGCGAAGTCGAAGGTGAAATAAATCCTGTAGCGATGTGTTCGTCCAAGAATGCGCAAAGGGCTTCTTGTTCCTTAGGCGAAAGTGGATAGATGCGAGCAAGTGGTGGTTCCTTGCCGTCTTCTAGTTCAATCTTTAGGTCGTATGGGCGATGTTCCGCTAATGTGTTGGCTGTCAGCGACTCGATAGCTCAGTGCTAATCCAGGTGTCACACAAAGAGAAACAGATAAAAGATGATGAATAGTGCAGGAGGAGTGGATCCTCAGATACTTGTCTAACTACCGAGGAGAATAGACGAGATCAGAGATAGAGACTAT
Source organism: Lentinula detonsa (assembly GCA_027921405.1). Taxonomy (NCBI): domain Eukaryota; kingdom Fungi; phylum Basidiomycota; class Agaricomycetes; order Agaricales; family Omphalotaceae; genus Lentinula; species Lentinula detonsa. The sequence goes on along the minus strand of JANVFU010000003.1, from coordinate 3,251,871 downwards.
TCGACGAAATATCCTACTTTATATACATATCCTAAGATGAGTCCATGGGAATCATCATGAGTCGCTGCCATGAGGCTATTCAATAAGAGTCGCTCATATCCATAAGTAAAGCTGTCCGTATATGTCGTGACAACTAAAGTACTTACATCATTTTCTTTCTTTCCTTTTCACATGCTCCAGTAATCACATGACCGTGTTCATTACTCATCGTTCATCTTACCACTCACTCTCGCGCTGTCATTAGTTTATTGTTCTTTTCTTGCTTCTCATTCGTTCTTCACTATTCCACTCTCGCGCTCTTGTTCTTTGTTCCTTGTTCTTTTACCCTTGTCCCTTACCCTGGTTCCTATTGTTTCAGACTTGTATATATAGTACAGTAGACAGCTACTAGTTCCCTATCTCGACCTCTTGGTCTTTGGGAACTAGGTTCGTGTTTGTATCTTTGTTTACACTCAATATTGACTTGGTCTTTGGGAACTAGCTTGCCTTATTTGACCCTTGTGACTGGCCCTTCGTGCTATCACAGTCGCTGAGATCACTTTCTCCTTTTACCTTTGTGTGTTGAGCGTTACTCACACTCAGGTTTGTGCTTGTGCCGTGCTTTGATCGCTTCCCATCATCGCTTCCGACTACGTCGCGACATTAGGTCGAGATCTTCTACTCGTACCATCAGCTCTACCACTGATCTTACGAGGAGTGGAAATCGGAGTCCACCGATTCTCCACCTGATACTGCCACCACGCCGACTTTCGGAGTTAACTCTGACTGTTCAGAAAACTATCACGCATTCGACACTGTAGAACATTTTGACGTTCACTGGGCAACTGAAGACGAAGACAACTTACATTGGGAACCTTGTGACGAAAACCCCTGTCCCAATCGATACTCACTACCAATTGAACGAGACTACGACTCAACTGGTCGTCACATCCGTATCTCACGACCCGTTACTCCAGTAGTACCTGAACCTACTGCAGCCTTTCTTAGAGTAGGACGATCGTCGAATCCTAGCTCCCGTGCTTCTCCCGCATTAGTACCCACCACTATCGCGGCACTTTCATCCGAATCAGAATCAGAACCCGAACCAACATTTGAATCAGAATCAGAGATTGAACTTGACCCCACTCCCGATATGTCGCAAAACCTATCCCTCCAAGATCTTGGAAATCTGATTGGACAGCTTGCTCGTCAGCAGTCAGAGCTCCAGGCAGTAGTATCCACGATGGCAGGCAACATTAGCACGAACAAAGGGGTTAGCAAACCTCAACCCTATGATGGAAAGAGAAGCGATGATGCTCGTCGTTTTATAGCGGCATTTGAACTATGGACTAATGGAGTACGGACCCTACGTTCTAATGAGGAAGAGCGTATCAAATCGGCCATATCATTTCTTGAAGGTGATGCTGCAATCTGGGCCACTCCAGTATCGGAGAACATTAGCCAGGTGACTAATGCCACGCCCAACATCACCCTCATCTACCCCACCTGGCAGTCCTTCAGAGACGCCTTCAAAGCTCGTTTTGAAACAGTCAACCCAGTGGTGGACGCAAAGGATGCCCTGAAGACCCTATTTCAGGGGAAGACAACTGTTGCTGCCTATGCAGCCGCCTTCAAACAGTACTCAAGCCGTACTGGATACTCGGACCCCGATCTCCGAGACCGCTTCTACCACCATCTGGCATCACGTATCAAAGATGGCCTCGTTAACTCATCAGCAAACACGGACACCCTGGATAACCTTATCAAGGAGTCCGTCCGGATTGACATCAGACAAATTGAACGAGCTCGAGAGAAGGGACAGAGTCTGGTAAGCCATTCCCACACCCCAAACACGAGCACCTTCCATCCTACCCCATTCACTCCGGCCCGAGATCCATTTGCCATGGACATCGATGCCACTAGCCCAGGTCAATCGGCGGAGGATTACCGGAGGTTCATGACTGGAAAGTGTTATGGATGCGGGTCCAAGAACCACCGAAAAGCTGATGGACACCATGAACGGGACATTTGCAACCACTGCGGGCTCACGGGGCACATAGCGGCCGTTTTCCGAAGGAAATTTATGGGTCTTCCCAGGCCCACTACAGACCGAACGGTGGCAGCCTCCAACTTCGCGGAACCCTCCACCTCCACCATCGCCGCAACACCTGCTCCCCTCCCCGACTTTTCCTCTATCCTGAAGCAACTGACGGACAATCAGAAAGCGTTGGCAGACCAGATCTCAGAGCTGCGTCAGAATTTTTAAAGTGGGAACCTGACTCGGCTGCTGCCTGGTTCCCTCAGCTGTACTCTAAATTGACATCTATTTATGCATCTACCTCCTCCTGTACAATCGGTTCCACTCAATTTAGCGATCTTTCTCATTTTCGCGTACCGATTAAGCTACAAGGCAGATTCAAGAGTACAAGCAACGCAGCAATGATAGACTCTGGGGCAACAGGTCTATTCCTTCACCAACGCTTTGTGGATAAACACCAAATCCACACCCGCCCCCTTCATCACCCAATCACTCTTTACAACATTGACGGGACCCTCAATAACGCCGGTAAAATCACACACTCCGCACGACTCCTATCCACGGTAGACAAAAACCCACCGCAGCTTCTCGAATATCTTGTCACCAACCTAGGCTCCGAAGATATCATCCTCGGACTTCCTTGGCTCCGGAAGGTCAACCCCGCTATAGACTGGAAGGAAGGACGACTAACGCAACTACCTGCCAAACCACCGACGATGACTATTGAGGAGGTCCCCGAATTGAAGGAAGGTAATGTTGGAGGAACGACAGAGGAAATCCTGGAGATCAACCCACAACATGTCCCTCTGCCACCATCGCTTATAAACGAGCTTGAGGATCCAGAGGAAATTCACGAATATGGAGAAGGTACACCTGTGTATCGGCTGGTTGGTAATCGAAAGAGGAGAAGAGCATTGTTACGTGCAGGAATTATTGGTCACACATCAGAAGAACTTTGGTGTGCCGCCGGTTATACTTATTCCCAACAGTTGGCCGAGGCAGCGCATAAGGATAAACCACAAAAGACTTTCGAGGAAATGGTACCTACTACTTATCAGAAACACGCTAAAGTCTTTTCAGAAAAGGAATCTGAATGCCTACCAGAACACAAGCCCTGGGACCATGCTATTGATCTGAAGCCCGATGCACCGGAAACCTTGCGCACTAAAATTTATCCAATGTCACCCAACGAACAAGAGGAACTAGACCGATTCTTAGAGGAAAACCTACGAAAAGGGTATATCCGTCCCTCTAAATCCCCACTAGCATCTCCAGTCTTCTTTGTCAAAAAGAAGGATGGGAAACTTCGTTTCGTACAGGACTACCGACGATTGAATGAATACACTGTCAAAAACCGATACCCGCTTCCTCTGGTTACCGACATCATCAGCCGCTTACGAAAATCGAAGATATTTACCAAGTTCGATGTTCGCTGGGGATACAACAATGTACGGGTGAAGGAAGGACATGAGTGGAAGGGAGCATTTGCAACTAACCGAGGGCTCTTTGAACCTTTGGTCATGTTCTTTGGTTTAACAAACTCACCCGCTACGTTCCAAGCCTTGATGAATTCGATTTTTGCTGACTTAATTGCCTTGGGGAAGGTGGCTGTATACCTGGACGACATCCTCATCTTCACCGAGACACTGGAAGAGCACAGAACCATAGTCCACGAGGTCCTCACCCGGTTGGCCCAACACGACCTCTATTTACAACCAGAGAAGTGCGAATTCGAGCAATCATCCATCGAATACCTGGGACTTGTCATCAGCGAAGGCGAAGTACGTATGGATCCAGTAAAAATAGAGGCGGTAAAGAACTGGCCTACCCCTACCTCACTTCGTGATCTCCGAGGCTTGTTAGGGTTTGCCAACTTCTACCGACGATTCATCGGAGGATTTGCAAAGAAGGCCCGACCACTTAATGATCTTACGCGAAAGGACATTAAATGGCAATGGGGATCGGCACAGCAGGAAGCATTCGAGACCCTAAGGGACGCCTTCACCTCAGCCCCAATCCTGGTGCTATGGGACCCAGGAAGGCCAACCCGGATTGAAGTAGATGCCTCGGGATTCGCTTCAGGGGGGACACTACTACAGCTACAGGAAGATGGACTCTGGCATCCAGTCGCATTCCGGTCGGCCTCCCTGAATCCAGCGGAACGAAATTACGAAATCTATGACAGGGAAATGTTGGCTATCATCGAAGCACTCAAAGATTGGAGACACTACCTGGAAGGATCACCGGAACCATTTGAAATCATCACCGATCATCAGAACCTTGAATTTTGGAGGACAGCTCAGGATCTTAGCCGACGACAAGCATGATGGGCCCTCTGGCTTTCCCGATTCGATTTCCGTCTCAAACATCGCCCAGGAAAATCAAACACACAAGCTGACGCTCTCTCACGGATGCCCCATCATCAGGTAATTGACGCAGAAGACAACAAGGAACAGACAGTACTCCAACCGCAGCATTTTATCAACACATCTCACATGGTATTATTCCACAACCCCTTACTCGAACGGATTCAGGAGGTTAGCGAACGGGAGGCAGAGGTATTGGATGGATTAAGGAGCCTGAAGGGACCACAAGTGCTGACGGGAGGATTGGACGAGTGGAAGGAGGACAACGGTTTGGTGTATTATCGAAACAAGGTATATGTACCACCCAACCAGGAGCTTCGGAAGGCAGTACTGGCACAATGTCACGATTCACCTACAGCCGGACACCCAGGGATGCATGGTACGTTAGAACTCGTTAGCAGACAATACTGGTGGCCGGGGATGCGATCATTTGTGGACAAATATGTAGAAGGATGCGACCTCTGTCAACGGAAGCGACTCAATCCACACCACTCTTCTCCACTCCAGCCTCTCCCGGTTCCAGACGGTCCGTGGCAGGATATTGGCGTAGACCTCATTGGAGAGCTCCCCATGACCCAGGATGGACATAATGCGGTGATAACCTTCGTCGATCATTATACAAAAATGATCCACTGCTTCCCAACGACAACAGAAATCACTGCTGACGGTGTAGCTGACTTCTTCTACCGCGAAATATTCCGACTTCATGGTCTTCCCCGACGATTCATTTCTGACAGGGGGCCACAATTTGCGGCAGATGTAATGAGGCAACTCTTGAAACGACTCGGGGTTGAATCAGCACTCACAACAGCATATCATCCCAAAACAAACGGTCAAACGGAACGAGCAAATCAGGAGATCGAACGATACATTTGCATGTATATTAGCCGACGGCAGGATGATTGGGATCAACTACTACCTACTGCTGAGTTCGTTATCAACTCTCGGATTCACTCTGCTCACGATCATTCTCCATTCGAAACCCTCTATGGATACACCCCCGAATTCACAATTCCAATCCAAGTTTGGAACAAATACCCAATGATCGATCAACGGTTGACGTTGCTACAACATGCTCGGGAGGATGCGGAGGCAGCCCTTAGGATGAGTAAGGAGCGTATTAAGGGAGACGACACAAGGGAGGTGCAGACATTCACAGTCGGACAACCGGTATGGTTATCGCTACAGAACCTAAAAATCCATCAGAAAAATCAAAAACTTGGGAGTCGGAGGCTCGGGCCATTCGAAGTAGCAGAAAAGACCGGGCCTCTGACATATCGCCTTAACCTACCAACCTGGATGAAGATCCACGACAACATCCATGTTAATCGGCTATCACCATGGAAAGGGAACGAGGTTAATGGAGTTAGGCCACCACCACCGGATCCGGAGATTGTGGAGGGGGAAGAGTTCTATGAGGTGGACAAAATTTTGGACAGTAGGTTTTATGGGCGATGGAAGAAGCTACAATTTTTGGTACGATGGAAGGGTTATGATGAAGGACAGGACAGTTGGGAAAACAAAGAGAATGTGAAGGGATCAAGTGACGAAGAAATTGCAGACTTTTACCGGACACACCCCAATGCGCCACGGAAGATCTCAGCTGCCATTTTTAATTCGCTGCCCTGGCAAGCCTATGAAAACCTTACGGAGCTGGTCGCTGGGACATCGACTGTAGAAGGGGGGTAATGTCGTGACAACTAAAGTACTTACATCATTTTCTTTCTTTCCTTTTCACATGCTCCAGTAATCACATGACCGTGTTCATTACTCATCGTTCATCTTACCACTCACTCTCGCGCTGTCATTAGTTTATTGTTCTTTTCTTGCTTCTCATTCGTTCTTCACTATTCCACTCTCGCGCTCTTGTTCTTTGTTCCTTGTTCTTTTACCCTTGTCCCTTACCCTGGTTCCTATTGTTTCAGACTTGTATATATAGTACAGTAGACAGCTACTAGTTCCCTATCTCGACCTCTTGGTCTTTGGGAACTAGGTTCGTGTTTGTATCTTTGTTTACACTCAATATTGACTTGGTCTTTGGGAACTAGCTTGCCTTATTTGACCCTTGTGACTGGCCCTTCGTGCTATCACAGTCGCTGAGATCACTTTCTCCTTTTACCTTTGTGTGTTGAGCGTTACTCACACTCAGGTTTGTGCTTGTGCCGTGCTTTGATCGCTTCCCATCGTCGCTTCCGACTACGTCGCGACAGTATACAACGATGAAATAATGAGGCAATGTAAAAGAATGTATGTGGATGGCCTAGATCTGTCAATACCTTGACAGACACGAGAGAGTCGCGTCGACAGTTGATGACAGCATGGGAACAGCAAGGCTGCCGCATGTTCATAAATAAAAGAAAAGGAAAAGATAAAAGAATAATACAAACGCTCGTGCAAGCGCTTACAGCGCCTAGCATACCTAAAGAGTGAGTGAGCGTCTAAGTATAAAAAGAAAGAAAAAGAGTCTATTCGTAACATCACCCTCTCCTTAGGGCACGAGTTCCACGATGTGCTTGTCGTAAAAGGAAATTTTCGGAGGGTAGTGAAGCGGGATTGGGTTCGGTCTCGGCAAGAGGAAGAGGACGAAATAATTCTGTAGGGAACAAGGAAATAGGAATTTCAATTCGACGAAATATTGCGGGTTTTGGTTTTGTCGGATTCTTTTCATGGAATTCCTTGAGCAATTGGTCGACATTAGTGAGGTTTGACCGCGGTTCCCAGGTTTGTTCATGTGACCCATATCCTTTCCCTTGTACTTTATACTTGATTCCTCGTCCTACTTTCTTCGAATCAAGTATTTCTTCCGCTTCGAATTCTTCTTCTCCTCCTATAACAACAGGAGGCGGGCGTGTGTTTCGGGGTTGTGTAGGAAAACTAGGTTCTTTGTATGGGGTAAGAAGAACTTCGTTGAAGACATTGTGTACATGTTTCCATGTACGTGGGATTTCCAGTTTATAGGAGCTGGCGCCTATCTTTTGTTGGACCGTAAACGGTCCGTATCTCTTGTCGCCTAATTTCTTCATTGGGCGATCTACTGAAAGGTTGGTTCCTCCCAACCAAACCTTGTCGCCAACCTTGTATTCTATCCCTTTCTTCCTCTTTCCGTCATACTGCCTCTTCATCTCTACCTTCGCTTTCTCCAAAGCTGATCCTACTTCCTTTCGTATCTTCTTCATCCCATCTACAAAAGTTTGTACTGAGGGGTTGTCCGAAGTCATTTGAGTTGCCGTGCCTTTATACGGGTGTCTTCCTGTATCTGCGTAGAAGGGAGAGACTTTTGTTGCTGAGTGGACCTTGTCATTGTAGTTGAACTCCGCTAGAGGTAACCATTCATGCCAATTATTCTGTTGATAATTAATAAACAAACAGAGATATTGTTCAATCTCTTGGTTTGTTCATTCCGATTGGCCGTTTGTCTGTGGATGGTACGCTGTGGTAAAGTTCGCTTCAATGCCTAGAAGTCAATAGAGTTCTTTCATGAACCTCAAGTGATACTGTGGGCCCTGGTCATGAACTATCTTACGTGGAAGTTCATGGGTGGAGAAGATGGAGTCCCGATAAATCTTTGCCATCCCTTCCGAAGTGACTGTGGTATGGGTTGGTACGAGTCTCAGTCTCTTCGTGAAGTGGTCAATGAAGATTGTGATTGCATTGTATCCGCCAGATTCAGAGAGTTCTCCAATCATATCAGTGCCGATTACTTGCCAGGGTTCAGTTGGAACGGTATGAGGATGAAGATGTCCGACAGGTCGAGTTCGATGAGACTTTGTTGCTTGACACTTTTCGCAACCTTCTACATACTTTCCAGCATCTCGAGTGATTCCTGGCCACCAATAATCACGAGTGACAAGTTCCGCTGTCTGGTACTGTCCGGGATGTCCTGCAAGTGGTGAATCATGGTACTTAGTAAGGATTTTGGATCTCAGTACTCTGTTTTTCGGTACATAGATTCGTCCTTCTCATTCAACAATCCCTTCAGTTTCTTTCCACTCAGGGTTTTTGGCATCGAGGTTGTCCTTTACGAGTCGATCAACGTGGTTTCGGTTCTTTTGGATTTCCGACAGGAACACATCTTCTGGCGAGGAGATACATATTTAGGGCATGAATGAAAAGTTCTGGATTTAGAAGGACGATGTTCTCATTGTCCTTTTCTCCCGTTTCAAGACCTGTCATCCTTGACAGCATATCAACTTTAGTCATTGTCTTTCCTGGTCGGTGGACCAGACTGAAATTATACTCCGCAAGTTCAAGAACCCATCGAGCTTGTCGTCAATTCAACTTCTGGGGTTTCTTGAAATATTGGAGGTTTGCGTGGTCTGTAAAGATTTCAATCTGTTCTTCGGCTCCAAGAAGATATTGACGCCAATCATCGAGCGAGTCCATAATTGCCATTAATTCCTTGTCGTAGATCTCATAGTTTCTCTCAACTTCATTGAGTGAACAAGATCGGAACGCTACAGGCCACCATTTTCCATCGACAAATTGAGAGAGACAACCACCATTTGCGAAGTCGGATGAATCAGCTTCAAGCCTAAACTTTCCGTGATTTCGGGGAATAAGAAGGACTACTTCTTCACAGATTTGGCGTTTAAGTTCGTCGAATGCGTATTGTTGGATTGCTGTCCATTCCCAAGCTGCATTTCCGGTTAGTTTTGTTAAGGCTTTGGCGACTTTGCTAAATCCTCGAATGAACCGTCGAAAGAAGTTACAGAAACCAAGGAACTGCTGGAGATCATGTTTCTTCAACGGGGTCAACCATTCTCGCACAGCCTTGACTTTCTTTGGATCCATTCGAATTGTTCCGTTCTCAATGATTATTCCAAGGTATTCGATGGATCTTTTCTTGAAAGAACACTTCTCAGGTTTGAGGAAAAGTTTGTGTTCTCACAGAATGTCGAGGACTCGGTTTACAATTATGCGATGACTTTTCAAGTCATTTGTAAATACGAGTATATCATCCATGTAGACTATAACGTGTCCTTCATTTATCAAATCTCGAAGGATATGATTCATGAATCCTTGAAACGTCGCTGGTGAATTGGTTAATCCAAAGAACATAACTGTTGGTTTGAATAATCCTCGATTGGTCCTGAATGCAGCTTTCCATTCATCTCCTTCTTTAATCCGTATGTTGTCGAATCCCCATCGAATGTCCATCTTTGTGAATATCTTAGCGCCTTTCAGTTTATCAATGAGTTCCTGAATGAGAGGAAGTGGATATTGATTCTTAATTGTCATCTCATTCAGTTTACGATAATCTTGTATTGGTCTAAGAGTACCGTCTTTCTTCTTTATAAAGAAGAATGGTGAGGCCATTGGGGATGTCGAGGGTCGGATTCGTCCAGTTCGAATGTTTTCTTCAAGAAATGCATCTAACGCTTCTTGTTCTTTTGGATTCAAGGGATAGATCTTACAATTGAGTGGTTTAGAACCAGGTGTTAGCTCGATTGCATGATCCCAAGGGCGTCGTTGTGGTAACTGATCAAATTCCTTTTGACTGAAAACATCTGGGTATTTTTCTACATACGGAGTGGAAGTGTCAAAGTGTTTTCGTGTTTCTTCATCGGCTTTCTTCTTCGAAGCTTCTCTTACTCGCGAGGAAGGCATCCATATCCTTAAAAGTATGACGGCTTTTGTGAGGTCTTCTTCTTTCAGCCTTTGGACAGTCCATTCTGCCGTGTTGGGTATGTATCGTATAGGTTTTTTATGTACTTCGGTTTCTATTGGTTTATTAAATGTAGACGCGTGTTTTTCTACATTATCATACTTGATAGTGAAGTCCAGTCCACTATCTACTATGTCCGAAGTATTTAAATTAGAACGCTCCTCCAGACCTATGTCTACTGGGGAGCCTTTATAAAACCCATACTGTTCACCCACACGGTGAACGAATTCATGTCCATGCCAGCTGGTAGTCCTGGCACTATGTCTACACTATTTACGTTAGTTTCTTTACTAACGTTGTCCGTTCTCCCACTATCATAGTCCATGAGTTCTACGCTACGAACCGCAGCTTTGCCCTTCTTCGGGCAGTTCCTACTAATGTGGCCCTTCTCGCCACAGTTGAAGCAAAGGCCATTGACCCTTGCTCGATCTAAGTCCATGGGTTGTCCCGAACCTCCAAAGGTCGTTCCGGACCCATTGCGTCTTGCTATCGTAGGAGGAGGTCCCGCCGCTGGCGCGCCTTCCCATTTCTTCGGCTCTTGCCTACTGTAGGCTTGTTGCGTGGATCCTTGTCCACGGCTTTGTCCTTGTGAGCTGTTTCCCCAGCTCATGTTGTTGTATCCGCGCCTTTGCTCATCGTAGCGGCGGCGGATCAAGTCGTTACCTGTGACGAGTTTCTTTAACTTGTCGTAGCTGTCAAACTCCTCTGTCCTAGTTCGGACTAGGTCGCTCATGATGTTGGGGTTGACTGCTCTTTCAGCCAACTGAAGAACATACTCGCTCTTCTTGTCGTATCCCGCTTCCTTTAGCAGGAGTTCGAACTCCTTGAAAAAGTCGTCGGCTTTCGTACGACCTTGCTGGATGCGATTCAGCTTGTCCATTGCTTCTTTCTTTCGGGAGACATTAGAGAAACTACTCTTTAGTTCCTCTAAGAAGGCGGAGAAGTCTACGTTCCAGTCACCAGCAGCTTCGTCCTGGTAGTCACTGGTGTATACTTCTGCCCAATCATCCGCTCTTCCTCCTCGAATGTAGGAGATGGCCACATTAATGGCTTCATTATCGTTGCTGACCTGCTGCGTTCTTCGCAGGTCATGGATGTACGCAAGGAGCGTTCTGAGCCATCCTCGAAACTTCGAGGTGTCTCCTGTGAATACGTCGGGTTCCTTGACAATGGTCTTTCTGTCATGAAGTGAGCCGCCCCTATTATTTTCCTTTTCTTTACAATACATCATTCCATCACTGTTACCTATCATAATCGATCCGGAACCTTCCAGTCCATTCCGTTCCATTCCTCATTCCTGAACTATACAGTATGACATCATGGTTCCCGTACCTTACCTTTGTATATATAAGCCAGCCCCCACAACCTGATCCCTTATCTTGACCTCTTCGTCGTTGGGATCAGGTATGTCTTTACTTACTTCTCAGTATTTATTATGAATATAACTTCGTCGTTGGGATCAGTATCCATCCGCTTCCACTCAGTCTTGCCGCCATCGCCACCTCTTTGTGACATTAGGTCAAGATCCTTTACTGCACTGATAACCTACCGATTGGGTTATCCTTGCAGGATCTGCTTCCACCACGTCTACCAGCACAGCCATACCAAGCCCACCCGCTCAAACCGTTGACTGCTCTGCCTACCCGCACGCCTTTGACACCAAAGACCGAACTCACATCCACCACCCCCCGAACCAGAATTGGGCTGATTGCAGCTCCCAACCTTGCCTCCACGCCGTTGCTAATTCCATTATCACTGAAGACTTCTTCAGTGACGGGACACGAATCGCACCTATTATTGCCCCTACCCCTAGTCCAGTCAACCCCCCACCAGCCATGTCCAACCCTACCACAGTCGACACCAATCAACTCATGGCTCAGCTCATTGAACAGGTGGCTCAGCTCACAGCTAACCTACAGAAGGCCACAGCCAAATCAAGCATGAACAAACCGGAGCTCTTCAAGGGCACCAGTAGTGCGGAAGCACATCGGTTCATCGCCCAGATCCAGAGCTGGGCGATGGAACAAACGGACTTGAGTGGCAAGGAAGATAAGCTGATAAAGGCAGCCCTAGGATTCTTCTCAGGAAACGCGGCGGACTGGGCCACCCCATACCTCTTGGAATTCAGCCATGGAAGGACACCATTCAACGGACGCTGGGAAGACTTTGTGCGAGCCTTCTCACTTCGATTTGAATCAATCAATGCAGGTATGGAGGCCCGGAATGCGATCCAACATCTCAAACAGGGAAAAGGCCAGACGGTAGCGGAATTCGCACAAAAGTTCAAGGACATTGGTGATCGAACTGGACTCTCGGACATTGACCTACGCGAGCGATTCCATAGTGGCCTTAACCCCGAGATCCGACAAAATCTCATCGTGGTTAACATTGCCCAGGGGATAGCCCCCACTCTAGATGAGGCAATCCGACGGGCAGTCTCGGTGGATGTGTTCATGCATGATCCTACCATGACAGGCCGTAATCTGGGCACCTCTCACACTCCCTCTCCTCCTTCCAACTCTTACGCCATGGACGTTGATGCCACGCACACCAGCGGGAATAGTAGGGAGAGTTTTGTGGCACAGATGAGAGGCAGATGTTACGGCTGTGGTGCACAGAACCACGAAAAGAAGAACTGCTTGTACAAGGACACAGTATGCCGCTACTGTGGTCGATGAGGTCACCTAGAATTGGTCTGCCAAGACAAGTTCATGGGGTTGGAGTGAGGCCAGGGTAAGCGTCAACAACCCCGTCGACAACAAGTCTCCGCCTCATCCTCGATGCCCTTTACCCTGTTCCCAAATGAATCAGTCCAAATTGCAGCCTCTGCTCCCACTCCCGTTTCCGCTCCCGCCCCCGCCCCACCATCTCCGCTCACCCCCGATCTCTCTGTCCAGATCGCTCAACTGCAGGAACTCCTGAACAGAGCTAATGCCATGGCCCCAGCATCTGGATCTCAGGAGGGTTTTTGAAGTGGGTGCCCGTCTCGGCCGCACCGAGAGCACCCGTTAACCAATTTGCTATACATTCTACTTCCGCATATGATTCTGTCCCCTCGTGTAAAATATCTACCGTTTTGGAATTGAACTCCAGTTTGTCCCACTTCCGAATCAATGCGAAATTAAGAGGGAGGAATCATAGTATAGCAACTGCGGCCATGGTCGATTCCGGAGCCACTGCTCTGTTCTTGAACCAAGAGTTCGTCACCCGTCACCATGTAAAGACCTTTCCACTCAAGAGGCCAATCGGGGTGTTCAACATCGATGGTTCCGCCAACCGGGCAGGGCAGATTACGCACTTCGCACGTTTAGCCCTAACTGTCGATGGTCAGGAACGTTGGACAGACCTACTTGTCACTAACCTGGGAAGCGAGGACCTCATCCTAGGACTCCCTTGGTTACGGAAGGCTAACCCAGACATTGACTGGGAGAAAGGACGACTCTCGGTCAAACCGCAATGGTCAACGACGGATGAGGAGGAAGAGGAAGAAAACATTCGGATGATGGAAACCCCGAAACCCGTGTCAAGTACAATCGACCAAGAGGAGGAAGAGTCACCTATTCACCGAATTCGAGCCAACCGGCGGACCCGACGTGCATGGGTGAGATCAGGCATTCTACAGGAACAGACAGAGGAGGTCTGGTGCGCCGCTGGGTTCACCTACTCCCAACAGTTAGCGGAACAGACCCACAAAGCCAAACCCCTGAAAACCTTTGAAGAGATGGTCCCAGAGCCCTATCGGGACTTCCAGAAGGTATTCTCCGAAGCCGCTTCCGAACGACTGCCAGGACACCAACCCTGGGACCACGCAATTGAGCTAATCCCTGGAGCACCCAAAACCATGCGTACCAAGGTCTATCCCATGTCGCTGAATGAGCAAGCTGAACTCGATCGGTTCCTAGATGACAACCTGCAAAAGGGCTATATCCGCCCCTCCAAGTCTCCATTGTCTTCGCCAGTCTTCTTCGTGAAAAAGAAGGATGGAAAGCTCCGCTTTGTACAAGACTACCGGAAACTGAACCAGGTTACCATAAAGAATCGCTACCCGCTACCACTTGTGGCCGACATCATCAGTCGCCTACAGGGAGCACGGTATTTCACCAAGTTTGACGTCCGATGGGGTTACAACAATGTTCGAATAAAGGAGGGCGATGAGTGGAAGGCGGCTTTTGCAACCAACAGAGGGTTATTTGAACCTCGTGTAATGTTCTTTGGTCTCACTAATTCCCCTGCCACCTTTCAAGCTCTCATGAACTCCATCTTCTCCGATCTAGTGGCAGCAGGGAAAGTAGCCATCTACCTAGACGACATCCTCATTTTCAGCAACGAATTACAAGAACACCGACAGATAGTGCGGGAGGTACTAACACGGCTACAGAAACACGACCTTTACCTACGACCAGAAAAGTGTGAGTTTGAACAACTTCAGATCGAATACCTGGGCTTGGTGATATCGGAAGGGGAGGTGCGCATGGATCCGGTAAAGGTAGCTGCAGTCTGTGATTGGGCAACCCCAAAGAACCTGCAAGAGCTGCGGGGATTCTTGGGTTTTGCTAACTTTTATCGACGATTCATACGGAACTTTGCCCGCATAGCACGACCCCTGAACGACCTGACCAAGAAGGACAGCAGCTTTGATTGGGGAACACATCAGCAACAGGCATTTGACACCCTTAGGGAAGCGTTCATCTCGGCACCAGTACTGGCTCTTTGGGATCCTGATAGGCTCACACGACTCGAGGTGGACGCATTGGGCTTTGCGACGGGAGGAGCAATAATGCAGCTGCAAGACAATGGCCAGTGGCACCCAGTGGCATTCTGATCAGCCTCCATGCAACCAGCGGAATGGAACTACGAAATCTACGACCGAGAAATGTTGGCCATCATCGAAGCACTGAAGGACTGGAGGAGTTTCCTGGAAGGATCGCCACAACCATTCGAAATCCTCACCGACCACGCAAACCTTGAATTCTGGCGAATGGCTCAGGACCTCAGTCGTCGGCAGGCATGATGGGCGTTATGGCTATCACGGTTTGATTTCCAGTTAACTCACCACCCAGGCAAGGCGAATACACAACGGATGCTCTTTCGCGCATGGCAGTGCATCAGGTCCTGGACAGTGACGACAACCAGCAACAGACAGTTCTGAAGCCAACCCATTTCCTGGAAATCGCAGCAGCTACACTACAGAATCCACTGGAAGACCGAATCCGGAAGGCGTCGCAGAAGGAGGCGGAGGTACTTGAAGGATTGGAGGAACTGAAGAAGAAGGGGCTTCGACGGCTGACCAACGGAGTGGCAGAATGGGAGGAGGACAATGGACTAGTGTACCACCGGGGTAGAGTATATGTCCCACCGGACAACAGCCTGCGGACTGAAGTACTACGACAATGCCATGACAATCCAACGGCCGGTCACCCAGGACTTCATGGCACCCTCAACCTGGTCAGCACTCACTTTTGGTGGCCCACTTTACGGTCCTTTGTCGAAAAGTACGTGGAAGGGTGCGAGACTTGTGCAAGGAAGAAGATACAGAGGCACCCGCGAGCAGTAACACAACCCCTGGAGGTTCCGACGGGCCTGTGGGAGGAAGTGGGAGTGGACTTGATCACACAGCTGCCTTCTTCGCAAGGCCACAACGCCATCCTAGTTTGTACCGACCTCTACGGCAAACAGATCCACGCAATTCCCTGTACTACCTCCATCACTGCAGAAGGTGTGGCAGACATCTACTACCGCGAAATTTTTCGCCTTCATGGACTCCCGCTTCGCTTCGTATCGGATCGTGGACCCCAGTTTGCAGCAAAGCTGATGCGATCCCTACTCTCCCGCTGTTATATTCATGCAGGACAGTCTATTTCTTTATACACATACATACACTAATCGCTTTCATCGCGTCCGATGGATCCATTATACGTTTATCCTTCATCGCATCCGAAGGATGCGATTGCACTTTCTTTATTACAACACTTGTAGTTAACATCCACACATTCCTTCATTCAACATTATTACTTCTTACCGAGATCATATGCTCATCAGTCATCTTCTTATACATGTGTTATTTACTTATTACTCTGGTTAGCTACAAGACTAGTATTTAAGCCGTAGTGTAGCTTAGCTGTACTTCAGTTTAAATATCGACTTCAGTTGACTTATACAGTCTATACTCAGTTAAGACTTTACACTCGCCTCGCTTCGGATCGGATCCTTCGCTCCATCCGACTGCTTCTACCTGGGACATACGACTCTAACGAGGGTACTACTAATAGTGGTATCAACGTCCCATTACTCCGCACCGCACCGCATCGCATCGGACGGTCCACTTGGCTGTATTCAGCATAACTCTAACACCCGCCTCGGAATCAAGTCGAACCTCACATCAGGTTACCACCCCCAAGCCAACAGCCAAACCGAACAGGCCAACCAGGAAGTCGAAAAATACCTCAGGCTGTATGTGGGGCGCCGCCAGGATGACTGGGCAGAGCATTTACCGATGGCGGAATTCGTGATCAACTCCCACACTCACTCGGCGATTGTAATGTCCCCGTTTGAACTTACCTACAGCTACCTACCCCTGTTCAACATCCCAGTGGGACAGCGCAGTGGGATTCCGGCGGTGGATGACCGGATTCAGATACTTCGGGACGCACGACAGGATGCAGGCGCAGCACTACACCTGGGGAAAAGACAGCAAAAGGAAAGCTACGAGAGGGGAAAACGGAAAGCGCATCAATTCCGAGTGGGAGATCAGGTTTGGCTAAGTGCAGAGGATATCAAGCTCCAGCTTTCTAGCGAAAAGCTTGGGGATCGACAGCTTGGACCATATACAATCTTGGACAAAGTTGGACCTCTTGACTATCGCCTGGACCTACCGTTGTCCCTCGACCGGGTCCACCCTGTCTTCCATGTCGACAAGCTATACCCATGGCGAGGAAATGCTGTCAACGGCCAGATTGCGACACCACCAGAACCAGTATACCTAGAGGATGAAGACAAACCGGAGTATGAAGTAGAGGAGATCTTGGATAGTCGGGTTAGATGGAAGAAGTTAGAGTATTTGGTGAAGTGGAAGGGTTACGATGCAGGGCATAATTCATGGGAGCCGGCTCAAAATTTGGAACATTGCGCCAGCTATGGTCCGAAAATTCCACAAGAAACATCCCCGGGCGGCAAAGGCTTGACCATCGAGGGCAATGGTCATAAGGAGGGGGGTAATGTCATGAAGTGAGCCACCCCTATTATTTTCCTTTTCTTTACAATACATCATTCCATCACTGTTACCTATCATAATCGATCCGGAACCTTCCAGTCCATTCCGTTCCATTCCTCGTTCCTGAACTATACAGTATGACATCATGGTTCCCGTACCTTACCTTTGTATATATAAGCCAGCCCCCACAACCTGATCCCTTATCTTGACCTCTTCGTTGTTGGGATCAGGTATGTCTTTACTTACTTCTCAGTATTTATTATGAATATAACTTCGTCGTTGGGATCAGTATCCGTCTGCTTCCACTCAGTCTTGCCGCCATCGCCACCTCTTTGTGACACTTTCGAGAGGTAGAGGTGCTGGTAGCGGTGGTAGGAGCGGAGGTGTTGTCATGCATGGATGTGTTGGTAGGATCAGACATTTCTGAGCCAAGTTCAGTAGCGAATGAAGGAGTAGGAGTAGGTGATCCTAAATGGATGGTTGAATCCGAGGATGCGGGAGAGGGAGAGCAAGGTGGGTATGGGAGTGAGAAATCCTGAGGTCTTGACGAGAACGCCAGGATAGGAGGGAGAGGTGCTTAGGGGTAGAGGTTCGTGTCGAGTTATGTATTAATCCAGAAGGCTGTCTACGTTCGCTCCTTGCGCAACGTTGCCTTTCGGGTCAGAGACAAAAACACTTTACGTTCCAACGCCTACTATCGAATCTTCCTAAGAAGAAACTTGATATTCTGTTACTAGCCCTGATTTACACTCCTTGGTAGGAGTCAGGCACACTAGAGAGAGTATTTTCCTCTCAGCACGGGTTGAGCCGTACTACAGCGTCTCGATGTAGGTATGTACAAATAAAGTGTCTAGGTCAATGCTGGCCTTAACACAGACGAGCTATGGAAAAGGAGGTGGATAATGGGGGAGACGAAGGAGGTATAGGCTTTATTAGTGATGATAGGAAAAGAATAAATTTGTAACGCAGCGGTGTCCGGTTTCCAACCAAATGTCGAAGACCAGGGAGTTGTGACGAGTGGGTAGGTAGGATCTCTGATCTTCTGTCAGCGACTCGATAGCTCAGTGCTAATCCAGGCGTCACACAAAGAGAAACAGATAAAAGATGATGAATAGTGCAGGAGGAGTGGATCCTCAGATACTTGTCTAACTACCGAGGAGAATAGACGAGATCAGAGATAGAGACTATTCGATGAAATATCCTACTTTATATACATATCCTAAGATGAGTCCATGGGAATCATCATGAGTCGCTGCCATGAGGCTATTCAATAAGAGCCGCTCATATCCATAAGTAAAGCTGTCCGTATACAACGATGAAATAATGAGGCAATGTAAAAGAATGTATGTGGATGGCCTAGATTTATCAATACCTTGACAGACACGAGAGAGTCGCGTCGACAGTTGATGACAGCATGGGAACAGCAAGGCTGCCGCATGTTCATAAATAAAAGAAAAGGAAAAGATAAAAGAATAATACAAACGCTCGTGCAAGCGCTTACAGCGCCTAGCATACCTAAAGAGTGAGTGAGCGTCTAAGTATAAAAAGAAAGAAAAAGAGTCTATTCGTAACATCGGCCTTGGCTTTGTCAAAAACATCAATGAATTCGGCATACTCCGCGGGTATTTCGGGCGCTGTTGGTTTTGGGACTGGCTTGTCCGACTTGGCAAGGCGTCCAGCGAGCTCCGAATGAACTGCGTGAAAGAGGATTGGTTCGAATCCTTCCTCCTTGCAAACATGACGGAATGCTGCTGCTCCAAGTAGTCGTATGTTGATTTCGTCTTTGTCTAAGCGTGAGGACCTTTGGGAAACAGAAGGGTAAGTGTAGATTGGTTCAAAGGGAAACTTCTCTTTTAGTGTGCCTCGGCGAGAGGAGCGAGACTTCGGCGAGCGTGTCAGCGAAGGTTGTTGTGAGCATGGAGTATCCACCGAAATATCATCCTGGGATGGCGAAGCCATTGCAATCGGATGTGATGTCTGTAGGTGATCTTGAGTATCAGCGAGTTTGCGGAATGCGATGTTTCCAGTCGACCAATCAACCAATGGGTTGTAGCGGCGAAGGAAATTATATCCTAGAACTGCTTTACATGAAGAATCAAGCGAAGTGACATAAAAGTCCAAATTCAAAAGTTCGCCAGAGGGAAAACGAATAGGTAGAGAAGCTATCTCCGAAATCGGAGTCGGTGCTAAAGAGCCATCGAATAACCTAAGATTTATAGAAGGGATACGCGTGATTGGGATGTTATTTTGGGAAACGTAGCGAGAATCAATGAAACAATCGGTAGAGCCTGAATCAAGAAGAGTGAGAAATTTGAGTAGATAAGTGTTCGGTTCGTTCGAATTAGTATCGGAAATGTTAAATTTGGTGGTCAAATGTAAGCGAAGTGATTTATCGTTCAAAGAAAGAGCAGATGCATTGAGATATACTTCCCGTGAGTCGGTACAATCCTCGTCAACGCAACTCCAGTCTTGTACCGGGGAACTAGAGCTGCGGACTATTTTGGCAACTCCGGCGAAGCAGCCGAATCTACCGTACTAGCCGCGCGAGCTTTGGAGGCTTCTGAGGCCTGTTGCTTCCGACATTCGCTCAGCTTGTGACCAGGAGCGCCACAGAATAAGCAAAGTCCGTTCTTCTTTTGCTTCTCGTACTCCACATCCGTCAGTTTGCCGCTTGCGTTGAGCTTGTCAGCATATGGTTTTGCTGATGTCGAGTTAGCTCGTCCACTGGAGGGGTTGTTCGACTGATCCGAATTTCCCTGTCCATGGTTTTTTCCTGATTTGTTTCCTTTCTTTGGCTGAGCCGCGCCAAATGAGGAAGATGGGTTTGAAGAAGAAGGGGGTGCTGTAGTTGCGGGAATGTCGTTCGATTTCTTGCCTTTACCCGAACCAGATTTCTGAGATTGGTCCCTAGCGCGTGCGGATTCGCGTTTCCGCTCCTCCTCGCGGCGCCAGTAACGACTGTCAATGCGCTGTACTTCACGCCTAAGATCGATGAGTGTGACAGGTTCTGGGTATGAGCGAGCAAGTTCGTCTTTAAGTCTGGTGCTAAGACCTCGTTTGAAGGCCCAAGCTAAAGCAACAGCGTCCCAGTTAGTTTGTGCAGCGAGCGAATTAAACCGAATCATGTATTTCCGAATCGTGTCGTTTTCCTTCATGCGGAGATTTCCTAAACATTCTTCCGCATTGCTTTCCATATCATACAGACCAAAATTATCCGTTAGCTCCTGAACAAGGTATTGGAATGAGTGCATCCAAGCAGGAGGGTCAAAAGGATCTGGATTAAGCAAGTCAGGTTCAAACCATTCTTTGGCAGACCCACTGAGGTATGACAAGGCGTAGGAAACTTTTTGTTCGTCGGTAAAATAGTTTGGCCGTTCAGCGAAGATGAGCGCAAGCGAAGCGAGAAAGGATTGAAGTTTTCGCAGTTCCGAGCCATCAAAGACGTCAGGATTGCGAAGTTTCGCTTTCGATGAACCGTTGCCATTACCAACTTTACCCATGACCGATGAGAGACCCTGAAGAGTAGTAAGCATAGAGGTCATAAGACCCATAGCGATATTTTCTGGATTGTTAGGGTCGTTGATATTACCATCAGGATTACAAGGATTACCAGGAGGACCATCAGGACCATCAGGAGGACCACCGCCTGAAGGGCCGCCACCTGGAGGACCGCCTGGACCACCTCCGCCATCTCCACCATCATCCCTGCTGTCATCCCCCGGGTCACCCAAAGTCTGAGGGTTGTTATTGTCGTCTTCGCCATGTTCGCTGTGTTCCTCGGCTTGATTCGGGTCATCCTCGTCATGTTCATCAGCTTCCTCAATTGGAATCTGAATATGAGCAGAGGGTGAGGATGGTCGGTCACTTGCGCATCCACGAGTGGTGGTTACGTAAAGTCGACGAAGTGAATCAATCAAAGGCGAGTTGCTAAATCCCGTGACAGCGGGAGGTGGTGAAGGTGGAACGGTGATGTTTGCTTCACTGAGTCGAACTGTAGCGAAGTTGGGGTTTGTCCGTCGTTGTTCTTGAGTGACATTCTGAATGCGGGCGAAGCGAGAGCGGTTGAATGGAGAGAGGCTTTGCGCATTAGTGACAAAGGGATTCGTGATAGTGGATTCCGTGACTCCAGAGTTACTGGATTCGTTGGTGATTGTTCGTTGGCGTTGTCGAGTATTAGATGGTTCACCTGGAGGCGTTCGAAGCATAGTGAGATAGAATCAAATAATGATGTATAGTTGAGTTTTGAAATACTGTTAAGATCGTGCAAGACCCTTGGGCGAAATATTGAATAGACAAATCCCAAAGCGTCCTGACAACCTCCGAGCGAGATTGGACTTCGGCGAAGCTATTAGCAACACCTCTATACACCGCGCTGTCCGACGAAGGAACGAGCGAAGCTTGTTAACGAAGCAAATGGAAGAAGAGTAGTTGACTTTAGAAGGGGGCGTTTGGAGTCAATCTAAGTGGATTTCAAAACTAAAGTCTACCATACTTGATGCTACCTATTTATACTGATTCGCTATCTCATATGTCAGACGTGTAGATAAGAAATGACAATAGGAATGAAAAAGACAACAGAATAAAAGGGGATGTAAAAGACAATAAGAGAAACGAAACAAAGGATAGAACATATTGAACAGGTGATCAAATGAACAAGCGAACATATCAGTAGTGCAACGCGAAGTCAGCGAAGGGAGCGAAGAATAAGAGAGCGAAGTGTTAAGTAGCGAAGAGAGTAGGGGCGAAGTCGCAAAGAGAGAACTTAGCAATGTGATAGCGATGACTAACGCGTATATTGAGGTGTCGTGACAACCAAGTACTTACATCATTTTCTTTCTTTCATTTTCACATGCTCTAGTAACCACATGACCGTGTTCATTACTCATCGTTCATCTGACCATTCACTCTCGCGCTGTCATTAGTTTATTGTTCTTTTCTTGCTTCTCATTCGTTCTTCACTATTCCACTCTCGCGCTCTTGTTCTTTGTTCCTTGTTCTTTTACCCTTGTCCCTTTACCTCGGTTCCTATTGTTTCAGACTCGTATATATAGTACAGTAGACAGCTACCAGTTCCCTATCTCGACCTCTTGGTCTTTGGGAACTAGGTTCGTGTTTGTATCTTTGTTTACACTCAATATTGACTTGGTCTTTGGGAACTAGCTTGCCTTATCTGACCCTTGTGATTGGCCCTTCGTGCTATCACAGTCGCTGAGATCATTTATCCCTTTAGCCTTTGTGTGTTGAGCGTTACTCACACTCAGGTTTGTGCTCGTGCTTGTGCCGTTTATCGCTTCCCTTCGTCGCTTCCGCCTACGTCGCGACATGAGGAACCATTATTGCATGAATATAACACTATCATCATCAGCAACAATGAAGAGTGTCCCAAGCTCATTGTTTCGAACAAGGTGTGAACCGAGGCCGCCATCGTGCCTTGTAGTCGATCAACGAGAGAAAGGAGATAATGGTTGAAATAAGTTGAAATGAGCAGAAATGGTTGAAATGGGTTTTAAACCCTAAGTCAATGACTCCCGGTCCAAGCATGGTAAGGTAAGAAAGGAGAGAGGGAGAGATGATGATGGTAAGAAGGAAGAAGAGAAAATTCGTCACAGCATGAGGCGCTGTTACTTAAGGGTCAGTCCTACGAAAAATCTCGGGCGGATATATCGCGCCAAGAAATATCGAAATTTCTATATATGGTAATCAGAAAATTTTTCAATGACATCAGTGAGATGCCACGTGATGCCAGTTCGGCCATGAGGCGTCTTGCGCCCTCCGCCATTCATCTCTTTCATCTCCTCTTTTCCCTCACTCGTTTAACCTTTTCTCCGCCTGTGTCGGCTCTATACATCATGACCAATGCAAAATGGGTGGATCAGGACAAGGCTGCACTTGTTGACTTTGTGTATAGCCGCAAAGCTGAGCTTGGAGATGGTGGCAATCTAGTCAATGTCACAAAGAGGTGACGGTGGCGGCAAGACGGAGCGGAAGCGGACAGATACTGATCACAACGACAAAGTTATATTCATAATAAATACTGAGAAGTAAGTAAAGACATACCTGATCCCAACGACAAAGAGGTCAAGATAAGGGATCAGGTTGTGGGGGGCCGGCTTATATATACAAAGGTAAGGTACGGGAACCATGATGTCATACTGTATAGTTCAGGAACGAGGAATGGAACGGAATGGACTGGAAGGTTCCGGATCGGATATGATAGGTAACAGTGATGGAATGATGTATTGTAAAGAAAAGGAAAATAATAGGGGCGGCTCACTTCATGACATTACCCCCCTCCTTATGACCATTGCCCTCGATGGTCAAGCCTTCGCCGCCCGGGGGTGTTTCTTGTGGAATTTTCGGACCGTAGCTGGCGCATGTTCCAAATTTTGAGCCGGTTCCCATGAATTATGCCCTGAATCGTAACCCTTCCACTTCACCAAATACTCTAACTTCTTCCATCTAACCCGACTATCCAAGATCTCCTCCACTTCATACTCCGGTTCGTCTTCATCCTCTAGGTACACTGGTTCTGGTGGTGGCGCAATCTGGCCGTTCACAATGTTCCCCCTCCATGGGTATAGCTTGTCAACATGGAAAACGGGATGGACACGGTCCAGGGACAACGGTAAGTCCAGACAATAGTCAAGGGGTCCAACTTGGTCCAAGATCGTGTATGGTCCGAGCTGTCGATCCCCCAGCTTCTCGCTGGAAAGTTGGAGCTTAATGTCCTCTGCGCTCAGCCAAACCCGGTCTCCCACCGAAAATTGGTGTGCTTTTCGTTTTCCCCTCTCATAGCTCTCCTTTTGCCGTCTCTTCCCTAGGTGTAGAGCCGCACCGGCATCCTGTCGTGCATCTCGAAGTATTTGGATACGGTCGTCCACTGCTGGAATCCCACTACGTTGACCCACCGGAATGTTGAATAGAGGCAGATAACCATAGGTAAGCTCGAACGGGGACATCCCCAGGGCTGAATGGGTGCGGGAGTTGATCACAAACTCCGCCATTGGTAAATGCTCTGCCCAGTCATCTTGACGCCGTCCCACGTACAGCCTGAGGTACTTCTCGACTTCCTGATTTGCCCGTTCAGTCTGTCCGTTCGCTTGCGGATGGTAGCCCGAGGTGAGGTTAGACTTGATTCCCAGCCGAGCAAGCAGGGATCGCATCAACTTTGCTGCGAATTGGGGTCCCCGGTCTGAGACAAAGCGGAGGGGGAGTCCATGAAGGCGAAAAATTTCGCGGTAGTAGATGTCAGCGACACCTTCCGCTGTGACTGCGGTTGTACAGGGGATGGCGTGGATCTGCTTGCCATAAAGGTCAGTGCAAACCAGGATGGCGTCGTAACCTTGCGACTGGGGTAGTTGTGTGATCAGATCCACTCCCACCTCTTCCCACAAGCCCGCAGGCACCTCCAGGGGTTGCGTTATCGCTCGGGGGTGTCTCTGTATCTTCTTCCTTGCACAAATCTCGCATCCCGCAACGTACTTTTCCACAAAAGATCGTAAGGTCGGCCACCAAAAATGTGTGCTCACCAGATCGAGCGTACCATGAAGTCCTGGATGGCCCGCCGTGGGGTTGTCGTGGCATTGTTGTAGCACTTCGGTTCGCAGGTTCTCGACTGGTGGGACGTATACCCTACCTCGATGATAGACCAATCCATCGTCCTCTTCCCATTCCACGATTCCATCAGCCAAGCGTTGAAGGCCTTTCTTCCGCAGCTCTTCTAACCCTTCCAGTACCTCCGCCTCCCTCTGCGATGCTTTCCGGATACGGTCCTCTAGTGGGTTCTGTAGTGAGTTTGCTGCAATCTGCACAAAGTGAGCTGGCTTTAGGACCGTTTGTTGTTGGTTGTCTTCGCTGTCCAACACTTGGTGTGTTGCCATACGGGAAAGGGCGTCAGCCTGTGTGTTTGTTTTCCCTGGGCGGTGAATAAGCTGAAAATCAAACCGGGATAGCCATAGTGCCCATCGTGCTTGCCGTCGACTTAGGTCCTGGGCGGAGCGCCAGAACTCTAGGTTTGCATGGTCGGTGATGATCTCAAAGGGTTGTGGAGACCCTTCCAAGAAACTTCTCCAATCCTTCAGCGCTTCGATGATAGCAAGCATTTCTCGGTCGTAGATTTCGTAATTCCGCTCCGCTGGTTGCATGGAGGCCGATCGGAATGCCACTGGGTGCCATTGACCATCGTCTTGCAGCTGCATTATGGCCCCTCCAGTCGCAAAGCCTGATGCGTCCACCTCGAGTCGAGTGAGCCTGTCGGGGTCCCAAAGAGCCAACACGGGTGCTGAGATAAAAGCTTCCCGGAGTGTGTCAAACGCTTGCTGCTGATGTGTCCCCCAGTCAAACTTCGTGTCCTTCCTCGTCAGATCGTTCAGAGGGCGTGCTATTCGGGCAAAATTCCGTATGAAACGACGATAGAAATTAGCAAACCCTAAGAATCCTCGCAGCTCCCGTAGGTTCTTTGGTGTTGGCCAGTCGCGGACTGCCGCTACCTTTACCGGGTCCATGCGCACCTCCCCTTCTGATATCACCAGTCCCAGGTATTCGATCTGCAGTTGTTCGAATTCACACTTCTCCGGTCGTAGGTACAGGTCGTGTTTTTCTAGCCGGGTTAGTACCTCTCGCACCACCTGTCGATGTTCCTGTATATCATTGCTAAAGATAAGGATGTCGTCTAGGTAGACCGCCACCTTCCCCGCTGCCACTAGGTCTGAAAATATGGAGTTCATGAGTGCTTGGAAGGTGGCTGGAGAGTTGGTAAGACCAAAGAACATTACGCTGGGCTCAAACAACCCTCGATTGGTTGCGAAAGCCGCCTTCCATTCATCTCCCTCCTTAATCCGAACATTGTTGTAGCCCCATCGAACGTCAAACTTGGTGAAGTACCGTGCTCCCTGCAGACGGCTGACAATGTCTGCAACCAGTGGTAGGGGGTAACGATTCTTCAGCGTGACCTGGTTGAGTTTCCTGTAGTCCTGTACGAAACGGAGTTTACCATCCTTCTTTTTCACAAAGAAGACGGGTGAAGACAGTGGTGACTTTGAGGGTCGTATATAACCCTTTCGCAGGTTGTCATCCAAGAATCGGTCAAGCTCACCCTGTTCGTTTAGTGACATTGGATATACCTTGGTACGCATCGTTTCAGGTGCCCCTGGGATTAGTTCGATGGCGTGATCCCATGGCTGATGGTCCGGGAGACGTTCTGAAGCGGTTTCAGAGAATACCTTTTTGAAGTCTCGATAGGGTTCTGGGACCATTTCTTCAAAGGTTTTCACACGTTTTGCCTTGTGCGCTTGTTCTGCCAACTGTTGGGAGTACGTGAAACCTGCGGCGCACCAGACCTCTTCCGTTTGTTCCTGTAGGATCCCCGACTTCACCCATGCACGACGGGTTCGTCGGTTGGCTCGGATTCGGTGTATGGGTGACTCTTCATTCTCCTGGTCTTCCCTACTCTGTGGAGGTTCGGGGGTGCTAGCTGCCTGGATTGTCTCCTCGGTTTCTCCCTCTTCCACACTCTCTTCGACTGTGGCCCACTGCGGCTTGACTGAGAGCCGTCCCTTCTCCCAGTCAATATCTGGGTTGGCCTTTCGTAACCAAGGTAGCCCTAGGATTAGGTCTTCACTGCCCAGATTAGTTACCAGTAGGTCCGTCCATCGTTCTTGCCCGTCGACGGTCAGGGCCAGACGTGCAAAGTGCGTGATCTGCCCTGCCCGGTTGGCAGAACCATCGATGTTGAAGACCCCAATGGGCTTCCTAAGTGGGAACGTCCTTACGTGGTGGCGAGTGACGAATTCTTCGTTCAAAAATAGAGCAGTGGCTCCAGAGTCGATCATGGCCGCAGTTGCTATACTGTGATTCCTGCCTCTTAGTTCAGCGTTGATTCGGAAATGCGATGAACTGGAATTCAATTCCAAAATGGTAGATATTTTACATGAGGAGAGAGAATCATACGCGGAACTAGAGTGTATAGCAAATTGGTTAAAGGGTGCTCTCAATGCGGCCGAGACGGGCACCCGCTTTAAAAACCCTCCTGTGATCCAGATGCTGGGGCCATGGCGTTTGCTCTGTTCAGGAGTTCCTGCAGCTGAGCGATCTGGGTAGAGAGATTGGGGTTGAGCGAAGTCGGCGGAGCAGGAGCGGGAACGGGAACAGGAGCGGGGGCGGAGGCGGCAATTTGAACCGATTCATTTGGGAACAGGGTGAAGGGTATGGAGGACGAAGCGGAAACTTGTTGTCTACGGGGTTGTGGGCGCTTACCACGGCCCCGCTCTAAACCCATGAACTTGTCTTGGCAGACCGATTCCAGGTGACCTCGTCGACCACAGTAGCGGCATACTGTGTCCTTGTATGAGCAGTTCTTCTTCTCGTGGTTCTGTGCACCACAGCCGTAACATCTGCCCCTCATCTGTACCACAAAACTCTCCCTACTATTCCCGCTGGTGTGTGTCGCATCGACATCCATAGCGTAAGAGTTGGAAGGAGGGGAGGGGGTGTGAGAGGTGCCCAGATTACGGCCTGTCATGGTGGGATCGTGTAGGAATACGTCCACTGAGATTGCTCGTCGAATTGCCTCCTCCAACGTGGGGGCGATTCCCTGAGCAATGTTGACCACAATGAGATTTTGTCGAATCTCGGGATTGAGGCCGCTGTGGAAGCGCTCTCTCAAGTCGACATCTGAGAGTCCTGTCCGATCGCCGATATCCTTGAATTTCTGGGCAAACTCCGCCACCGTTTGGCCTTTCCCTTGTCTGATGTGTTGGATCGCGTTTCGGGCTTCCATACCTGCATCGATAGATTCGAACCGGAGTGAAAAGGCTCGTACAAAGTCCTCCCATCGTCCGTTGAATGGTGTCTTTCCATGGCTGAATTCCAAGAGATATGGCGTAGCCCAGTCCGCCGCGTTTCCTGAGAAGAATCCCAGGGCTGCCTTAATCAGCTTCTCCTCCTTGTTATGCAAGTCCGTTTGTTCCATTGCCCATCTCTGGATCTGAGCGATGAAACGACGTGCTTCCGCACTGCTGGTGCCCTTGAAGAGCTCCGGTTTGTTCATGCTGGATTTGGCAGAGAGTTTGTGAAGGTTGGCTGTGAGCTGAGTCACCTGCTCGATGAGCTGAGCCATCAGTTGATTTGCGTCAACTGGTGTGGGATTGGACATGATGGATGGGGACGTGACTGAGGTGGGGGCTTTTATAGGTATGAATACGGTACCGTCGTCTGAGGTATCTTCTTCGCTGATCGAATTGGCGAGGGCGTGCGGGCAGGGCTGAGAACTACAGTCAGACCAGGTGCTATCTTGGAGATGAACGTGAGTCTGGTCCTTGGTATCAAAGGCGTGCGGATAGTTGGAGCAGTCAATGGCTTGGGCTGGTGAGCTTGATGCGGCAAGGTCTGTATACGAGGTGAAAGCAGAGCCTGCAAGGATAACCCAATTGGTAGGTTATCAGTGCAGTAGAGGATCTTGACCTAATGTCACAAAGAGGTGACGGTGGCGGCAAGACGGAGCGGAAGCGGACAGATACTGATCCCAACGACAAAGTTATATTCATAATAAATACTGAGAAGTAAGTAAAGACATACCTGATCCCAACGACAAAGAGGTCAAGATAAGGGATCAGGTTGTGGGGGGCCGGCTTATATATACAAAGGTAAGGTACGGGAACCATGATGTCATACTGTATAGTTCAGGAACGAGGAATGGAATGGAATGGACTGGAAGGTTCCGGATCGGATATGATAGGTAACAGTGATGGAATGATGTATTGTAAAGAAAAGGAAAATAATAGGGGCGGCTCACTTCATGACAGTCAAGCAGTTGGCTAATGGTGCTGCGGCACATTTCGTGCAGATAGGACCCCCTAAACAAGGTGGTCCAAAGACTGCAAATGCCTGTCAGACTCAGTGGAAGAGTGTACGTCATTGTGGTTCTTTTCCTGAGACTTTATATCAATGAACCTATTCTTATCAGCTGAAGAAGATCTATGAGGCCATCCGTGATGTCAAGGATCATTGCTATGTTGGAGCTTCAGGGTGGCCATGGAATGATGACAATGGATTCCAGGTGACACCTGAGAATGCTGATGCTTGGAGAGCTTTCAGTAAGGCACACCCAGTCTTCTCTCCATTCGCCAACCGAGGATGGCCACTCTATGAGAAGATGTCGGAGATGTGTCCCAAGATTCCAAAGGGGAGGCATGTCTTCAGTGCCGGTAGCTCACAGGCTGACTTGCAGCTGTCTCAATCTGGGAATATCTTTCAGTCTATTCTGAGTGAATCTCAGAATGATGAAGATGGACTCAGTCTTGGGCAGGATGAGTGGCCTGAAAGCCCCCGCCATAGAGAGGCCTCACCCTTGGAGGAAGAGACCGAAGCTGCCTCTCAGTCTTTGTCTCAATCTGTGTCTCAAGCTGATAAGGAGATGATCCAGCCGGTATGTTCTATCAATCTAGCAATTGTAACATGCAGTTTTCTTATTTGAGTATAGACTCCAGTCAAACCTGCTAGTGCAAAGAAGCGGGCTGTGGAAGGCGACGATACACCAGCTACCAAGAAGGCTCGTGTTACTGGTCCTGATGCTCTTTATGCTATCTCGCAATCCACACTTGCAGTTAGTTCTGCTCTTTGTGATATGCTTGGCTCACATGTAGATCCTTCCCCTGAGCGTCGTAAACAGGCTTCCTTATTACTCAAAGATGATCATTCACTCACGCGGACTGATAAAGTCTCTCTCCATCTTCTATTTAGTAAGAATACTGCTGCGGCTGATTCTTACCGAAATGCTGAAGATTGGATCCGAGATGATGTTGCTCAGCGTCTCCTGCAGCTGGATGATCCTTTTCTCTAGTTTTATCATCATATAACCACATTCGTTACTTGGTACTGGTACTTATTATTTTTTTAATAATTAATCAAGGCTTTCCATTGGAATCTGCTCATTTTCACCATCATCTATGTCCATTGCATCCGAGTCTCTGCCATGTTCATCCTGTACATGCAAATAGTCCATCCACAATGCAGCTGCAATTTGATCCCGTAAAAACTCTGCCTGTCGCTTCTCAGATGCTGAGACTTGCTCACTAGTGGCAAGCCGTCCAAAGTCAATCTCCTGGCTACACCGCATGCCGGGTTGAAAGTCAATGCAGGGAGCTGAGATGTTGCCTTCTTCATTGTATTCATAAGTACTGATGTCATTATGATCATGCTCGACTATGAAGTTGTGAAGTGCAGCAAGAGTCGGTGGTATCCGAGCTTGAATGGACATGCTGAAATGAGGAGGCCTAACCAGTATTGACCACCGTTTCTTCAGTATACCAAATACACGTTCAACTACATTCCGAGCTGATGCATGGCGAAGATTGTAAAGTTCCTTTGCATTTGCCGGTCTATTAAAACAAAAAAAATGTAAGCTTTATATGAACTCAAAGCAAATTAGCTCACCGCTGATGAGAACGGCCCCATTCTGCAAGATGGTAGCGTGTATTCCTATAAGGAACAAGGAGTGCATGGCAGATCCCAAATCCAGCATCTGCTAAATAATGACATCCAGCAGGAATTGGAAAGTCTTTCATCCGTGCCTTGCTATACATAGTGGCATCTGCGGCACATCCATCCCATCCACTGATGAAATATTGGAACCGCATATCCATGGATACCACAGCCAAGCAATTTTGTGAAATACCTCCTTTGCGGTTGCGAGCCAAATGTATATCAGTGGCTGATGGAATGCAGTTGATATGAGTACCATCAATGGCTCCAAGAACACTGTCAAAAAAAGGACTCCACTTTGGCTGATATTTGATACGATCTGGGACTGGTGTGTCTACTGTTGGTGGCTTTACCCAACGGTTATAAAATGTGGGTGAAGAAAGAATGGAGAGAATGATCTGAAAATGACTATGAGAGTCCATCAGCAACTATTAACTTGATTGAAGCAATGAGCATACATGGATATAGTTGTGCCAGTGTGTTGGAATCGCTCTCCAACATGGTGTACACTCAATCCTGTCCGGATGAGGTAGAGAAAGATGGCAAGAGATTCTTCAAGAGTGATGTGTGGTGTATCCTCAGCCCCAAAAAGACGGAGTTCAAGACATAGAGCCCAAAATACATGATGGCGGACACCTAGCTCCATGTGAATGCGGTCAGGGTGTCCAAGCAGTAGTTCCTGTAGCCAAGCATGTCCAGACAGTGCTGAATTGTGATACTGGACTTTGGCATAGTAAGGAGAGGTGTAAACAGCTATACCATAGTTTATATAGCATAAAACTGTCACCACAATAGCAGCTGCCATTTCTTTTTGCTTCTTGGGGGTTAATTTGGGGGGCATGATGGGTTAGAAGCTCAGGACAACTGTTTTGTTCGTTATCACTCTCTTAAAGCTTGTGCCGCCAGCGCGCTGGAGCTCGCATCACGCGGCATCTCACTGATGTCATTGAAAAATTTTCTGATTACCATATATAGAAATTTCGATATTTCTTGGCGCGATATATCCGCCCGAGATTTTTCGTAGGACTGACCCTAAGGAAGGTTCTCGCAAAAAAATCTATGTAAGTAGAAGGAAATTATTTTCCACAACTTGTTTATGAATCAAATTTAATATTTATAGCATACAATTATAATTCCTCTAGGGAAGACTGTCTACCAGGAAGGCAGATGGATTCCGTGATGTCGTATACAACTATAAGCTACTTCGGACATGATAATATTACTTGCTACTTGACTCGACCTTCGGGGAATCTTGTGCACAATGCTGAGTAAGTCGGTCGCTTCCGACTTTCAATCTAGTCGCTCCGACGGCGAATATATGCGTTATTTAATCCATCGGAGTCCACGATTGCTGCTTCTTTCCTTTCTACTTTTCTTCATCCTGAAGTTGTTGGAACTCTGCTGGCCAGAGATCCATCTTGCTAACCTTAGTACGGTCAATATGTTCAAAGAAATTTCAACGCTAGGCTTCTCCCTCTTCACTTTTTGGTCTCTCTACCTTCTCTCTCCGTTTCCGACTGCATGTGCAGCTCCAGCACCAGGGGGTTTTGGTCCCAACATCTATGATGTTACACGCAGTCCAGAATTTGCGCATGCTAATCCCGTCTCGAATCATGGCCAACCAGCCACGGTCGCTGCTGTTTGGGGTCAGAAGCCTTACTACCTTTTCGTATGCATATCGTCTCTCATTGAATGCTTCGTTGAATTTGAGTGCTGAAAATGTCCTAGCGAAGTTGGATGACTGATTTTTATCCTGCCATAATCTCTCGTCATGATAAAGCTAAATACTTCAGTGAGTTCCGTTGCAACGAAAGCTCACTCCACTCCACGACTGAAAACGGTTCATTACTGTCTAGAAGGCGGAGATTTCACCCGATATCTTGGTAAAGATCTGGCTGTTGATAATCAGGATGAAAAAGTAGGCCGCAACAACGTTGGGGTGTTCGCGTACAATGGTAGATCCAGACCCAGCCTGGTGATCAAAGTGCTCTCGCATCCCGTAGACGACGGGGTCTACGGCGAAGCCATGACTCTCGATGATCTGGGATTATACGTTAATTCCGGCTTCGTGTCATTCAAAACGGTCAATTCGGTGAAAGACCCGCGAACTGGAAAGATAAAGACGGTCAAGCAAAATTCAAATCGTCCTGCGATTCTCATGAAGAGAGTTGGTGGGGAGCCGATAACAGGGACCCCAGAGTGGAAGAATGGTAGCAAGGAAGGAAGAAACCGGATGATAGCAGCCGTCGAACCGCTGGTCAAAGCCGAAGTCATGGACATTTGGGCCAAGCACGGATTTATTTATATGTATGAATGTATTTCTCTGTTTATTGAAAAGCATCATTGATTGTTTTGGGTTTCGTTCGCAGGGACCTCAACATAGGAAACGTCCACATCTTCTTCAACTCTCAAGGTCGTATAATTGATGCACAACTCTTTGATTTTGGGTATCCTGGTGTCGTGGCTGTGAAACCTGGGACAAGGAAGGCCGAAGTTGTGAGTGGCATCGTTTCCGCTCATAGCTTTGATTGAGAAATTTTTGCTATCGTGTACTACAGGAAAAATTGTTCGAACATTGCTGGGATTATTTTTGGCCACTTGAACATTGATAACGCTTGTCTCTCCTCGAGTTTCGATACTCTGCTCAGCCTCAGAAGCAACAGAAGGAGTTCAGTGGACATACTAGGGACTAGCCTTAAGAACGTTGAAATTGAATGATGATAGGCACAAGTCCAACCGTCCAATTAAATATGAGCCGTCGGGATATCCGGATATACTCAGGAGTACAGGTCTAGTACATCCAGTTACGAAAAAGCATGGTGAATATTTACTACAGCCTCCTACGCTCTGCACTCTAAGGTTGCTGAGAGATGGACTAAGAGACTCAGAAAAATTAACTGAGAAATTTCGTGCCGGGGTCCGGAACAATGTTTGCCACGTGCGACGATTTTTTTCAAGATTATGACTCCGAGTCCGGAGTGCTCGACTCAGCTCCAGTCCCAATGCCTTATAAAGTCTAATAAGTGCCTTGCTTTTGTTCATCTTGTAAATTCTTGATTGTAACACCATTTTCGCCATGTCAACTCCACCATCGCCCTCATCATCATGCTCTTCTTCCTCTGGCCGCTCTTTCACACCGCCAAAGACACCGCCTAATCTGCATCAGAACAGTATAGATCCAGACACAAAATGGCTTGTACAAAAGTTCGGCGGTACCAGCGTAGGAAAATTCCCAGTCCAGATTGCTAAAGAAATCGTTGCGTGCGTTTGAGTACACCCTCCAGTCAAGGCTGATCGCTGATCGTATAGCCAGGAAATACATAGATTCTAACAAGGTTGCTGTGGTGTGTTCAGCACGCTCTGGTACTTCAAAAGCTCTTGGTACTACAAATCTACTACTGCGGGCAGCTTCTGAAGCTTTGGTAAGGCGCCCCAAGCCCGCAACGTCGGTCCTCAATTCCCCTGACGGCACTATGAGCCCCTACTTTGGCTTATTTGGCCAAATCAAAGACATGCCCCACTCTCCACCAGAGACTCCACGACGAAGCCGGTCTTCTTCTGCGGAGGATGCCTCTCTTATGTCCTTGACGCCGCTCACCGTCCCGCAACGTGGACAGGCTCTACCCTCTTTCAATGTCACTGTCGATATGATTCGTCAGGAGCATCTCAAGGCTGCTGCAGACTTTATCTCTGATCCTGACATCAGGAAGGAACTCGAGGAGGAAGTGGATAAAGACTGTGACTGGTTACGCAGTTTCTTGTTCGCTTCCCAAGTTATCAACGAGGTATCTGCACGATCAAAGGACAATATCATTGGTTTAGGTGAAAAGTTGGCGTGCAAATTAATGACGGCTGTATTGAGGGATCAGGTGCGCACCTTATTCCGTTCTCCACGTACAAGTCGGCTTAAGGTCGCTTCATGATCATCAATAGGGTATTGATGCTGAATACGTGTCACTCGAAGATGTAGTCCCTGACGTGGAGGACGAAGTATCCGGAAATGACACATTAGACCAGACCTTTTATGATAAAGTCGCACAAGCTGTCGGAGAACGCGTCAAACAATGTGGTAGAAGAGTTCCTGTAGTCACTGGTATGACCATCACACTTGATTCAGTTAGCTCATTTTTCACTGATGTTCACGCTCTAGGCTTCTTTGGACCCATACCTGGCTCCCTACTGACGCAGGTCGGACGTGGTTACACGGATCTTTTGTCGGCACTCCTTTCTGTCGGCCTCGAAGCTACTGAGCTACAAATTTGGAAAGAGGTTGATGGTATATTCACTGCCGACCCGCGTAAAGTCCCGACTGCTAGACTTTTACCTATCATCTCGCCTGATGAAGCTGCTGAATTGACGTATTACGGGAGCGAGGTTGTGCACCCATTCACTATGGAGCAGGTATGGTCAATTGTTTGCGTACCCCTTGTGTATTCGACTCAAATAACTTCCGCGCCAGGCTATCCGCTGCAAAATACCCATTCGTATCAAAAATGTAGAGAACCCGACTGGCAGTGGGACTGTTATATTCCCAGATCCTGACCAGGGTCCAGACGTCTCTCAGGTGTCTCAAGAGTTGGATGCAAACAACAGCGCCATTCCAGAGCCAATAACCCAGTCGCAACTACACGAAATGGCACAGCAGGCTGTGCAGCACCGTAGTCACAATCAGGGCGGGCATTATCCAAATAAAAAGTTTCCTACAGCTGTGACGATCAAGGAGCGCATCATTGTGATCAACGTTAATTCGAATCGAAAGAGCGTATCGCATGGGTTCCTGGCGGGTATCTTTGGAACACTAGATCAGTTTGGAGTGGTGGTGGATTTAATCAGCACGAGTGAGGTGCATGTGAGTATGGCGATTGAGGATGCTTTAGCTCAGAAAATATTCAAACGCTTGATCACCGCATTGGAAAAGAGTGGGTCGGTGAGTAGTGTCTTTGTCTCAGTCCGGTTTTGTTTATCGTCGTGTTGAAGGTCTCTGTCCATCCAAACATGGCCATCCTCTCACTCGTTGGGCGAGAAATGAGGCACCTCGTTGGAATTGCAGGCCGAATGTTCACCACACTTGGGAACGGCAACGTGAACATTGAGATGATTAGCCAGGGCGCGAGCGAGATAAATATTTCATGCGTTATTGACGGGGAGAACGCGGTGAAAGCGTTGAATCTCATACATCAGAGTTGTTTGCAGTTACCTACGCTTGGAAAGAGTAAGTTGAATTCCTGACTTTCATATGAACACGTGGACTGACATTCCTAACCTTATAGTGGGACCGTGGTTTTTCTAGAACAACCTTTAAAAGCACTACGCCGACGATACCCCCCATTGAAAAAGTAGCACTCGTAAGTATGCAAGGAAGTTGGAAGTAGAATTAACTGTACAGTTGCCATGAGACTCTCAATCATTTTATCTAATTATATGTAATCCTATCCTATGTGCCCCATGGCTGAGTTGGTTACAGCGTCCGACTGTTAACGTCGTTGATTGAATCGGAAGGTCGAGAGTTCGAGCCTCTCTGGGGCAGTTCTTTTTGTGGGCCTTGTTTCCACGGTATCACGCATTTTTACCCCTGACAAGCTTCGTCATTTTATCGGATAATAGTATGCCTCCAAATAGCTCTTGAGCTCCAACTTTACCGTAAAGTGCATCCTATCCTCAGCGCTTTCACTTCCCTTATGCTCAATCTATCCGGTCCATGTCCGGCTTTTTGAATAAAATCCCTCCCAAAAACCATGCATATGCTATCGACTCGGAAAAATTCAACTTGAATCGAGATATTGAAAAAGGTCCTGAAGACAACAGGGATCATGACGGAGTACCCTCTTCTGAAGGTGGATCATCGCCAGACGAGCTCGTTATTGACGATGCCGACCTCGAATTAGAAGAAGAACATGTTGAAGATGTTGAAGAGGACGACGATGAACAGCTCGAACCAATTTCAGCTGTCGCCGACAGCTCTCTTCACCACCGAGGATCATTCTCAGGTCTTTCGCTCTTCTCAACCGCATCTATGGATTTGCGACATCGACCAAGATCCGGCCCTCCAACATGGTGGATCAAGCTTAAAGCATTTCTCTACCCACCAGACCTTCAAAATGAATCTGGTTCGTCATCGATTCCAAATTACCGCTATACTCCAATCTTTTCTGCTGTCATCATCCCGTTCTCTATCCTCCTCGAAATTCCCGGCTTGACCGGCAACTGGTACATCCGAACCGTCAACAATCAGACAGTGGAGAAGAGGCCCAATCCAATCTTACTGGATGTTGCGTTGGGAATTAGCATGGGGTGTGCCTTGGTGGCAAATGTAGCGTTAATAGTTAGGTTTCTGGAAAAGAACGTGAAGTTAATGACGATCTTGTGTGTTACATTTCTTACTTTGCATGGTGAGCTTTCCCATGAGTTTCTCCGCTACCTATGTCACTCAACGAACTCACCTTGTAGATCTCATCAATATCATTGCAGTTACTACCTTTGGTGTAGAGAATCGTTTTGATGACGGGTTCACCTATGGAGAATCATTCTGGATGACTTTATGTTCCACTATCGCATCTACGTTCACCAATGCCAGCCTCATCACTGACTTTATCCGGACTCCTGACTTCGCAAGCAGCGGTACGCTCATAAATATCATGTTTCGAGATTCCGGTTTTCTAAGTCTCACCATTAGGCAGTGGTTTAACACGCAAACAACGTTCGCTAGTGATCATGGTCATCATTCTCCTGGTTTACATCGCATTCGGCGCGTTGATCGAGGGTATTCTTCTGGAACTGAATTTTATCGATGCGTTGTACTTTACAATATGCTCCATCGAGGCTATTGGTGCGTTACTCAAAGTTTATCATATCGCCTGTGTTGATTATGCCATCATTTCAGGTTTCGGGGATGTGCCTCCTACCACAACTGGTTCTAAGGTTTTCGTCTGTTTTTATGCCATCTTTGGCATCATCAATCTCGCACTAGCCGTAAGCCTGACCCGAGAAACCGTACTCGAGGCTCTCGAAGTAGGATACCGCAAACGTGTTCACGCCGCACGGGTTAAGAGGAAAAACCTTCATTGGCGTAAACGAGTCGCGCGACGATGGCGTGAGGCAGTGGAATGGCGACTTAGGGAGAAGGAACATCCAATTTGGGTTCGGGATACCAGTGACACCTCAGGGGTATCAGGCTTTGTTCGCCATTGGGTTCTTCTTTTCGCTGACAGGACCTTTCCTCAATGGACATGGAGGTCAAAGTGGAAAGGATTAGGAGCAGTTGCGCATCCGAAAGGGATGCATCTGAATCTGGAAGCTTTGGAAGGATCGGCTTTGGAGAGCGCGGCGATGGAAGCAGGCGTACCCTTAAGTGAACTATTACCTCCAGGTTTTGCGAAAAGGTGGGCAGAAAAACATCCATCCCGAGGAGGGGAAGACTCTCGTTCGACCTCCTTCTCGAGTACTGCGTCTGCCTCCGCACGGATGTCGCGACAAATTTCCGACACCAATCTGACTTCCCGACTCGACGCGTGGATGTCTCGTTTACAGAATGTTCAGAAGAATCTCAGTCACAATACAGATGACATTCCGCTTACCCATGCTCGTCTGGGAAGGATGATAGCCATGCTAGGTGGATTTGCGCTCGCTATAAACAGGCCGGGCACTTTACACGGGTCTGACAATAGGTCTTCATCTAAGCCAATGAAGGCAGATACTGCTAACGGCGGTCTGCTTTTGAAAGCTTCGTCTTCGATCAAGGAGGAAAAGACCATCTCGCAACAGTATGAGGCTTACCGCCACGCGATGGAGAGAGAGGAGGTCAAGGCTTTCTACGCTAGGCTGATCGTTGTCTGGACCCTGTTCTTGGTTTTCTGGCTGGTACGCATCGTGAACACCCATTCTTCCGGATAATGTTCGCTTATACTCACCTTTAGGTAGGTTCTGGAGTTTTCATGGTAACAGAAGGTTGGAGTTTTGGAATTGCGCTGTATTTCTGTAGGACACTTCTCCTATTGTCACCAATGCATTCAAACCCCTTCTTGCAGGTGTGATTGCATTCACAACCATCGGATTTGGTGATTACTCTCCAAAGACACCAGCCGGGCGATCTATCTTCGTTGGTTGGGCTCTTTTAGGTGTGGCGACCATGACAATCCTGATC
Source organism: Lentinula detonsa (assembly GCA_027921405.1). Taxonomy (NCBI): domain Eukaryota; kingdom Fungi; phylum Basidiomycota; class Agaricomycetes; order Agaricales; family Omphalotaceae; genus Lentinula; species Lentinula detonsa. Next base: position 3,212,994 of record JANVFU010000003.1, on the reverse strand, counting down.
TCAGGTGAGTATGTATAATAGTTGTATTGTGCGATTGCTGAATCACGCTCTTCTCGTTTCAGTCGTCGCAGAGGCCTACACTTCTCGCTACAAGAATGTTCTTCAGTCGACGAAAATCTTTGATCGTGCGGTTACCAGGTACAAGGCAAGAGAAAAAGCGAAGGCACTGACGAAATCGCAAAATCAGTCCATGGTTTTGCCTCCCGCGGTATGTACCTCTGACTCTGTCACCTCGTCGCTCACCCTCTGCGCAGATACCAAAGTTTACCCAGAAAGAGGCCAACTCCGACTCTTTACCTTGTTCACAATCACATTCTAAATCAGATACACACATACACACTGCCAAAGGTGGCGGATTCGCAAACTTGCCACATACCATACGCCAAGTTGACAGGAAGTTAGAGCAGTTACCGCGGAGGATCCTTGCTCATGCACACCTCTTCTCCGAGCACTTGCAGTATTTTGTCGGACCGGGGAGTGTCGGTCATAATGGTGAACCCTCCAATGGACAAGAAGTACCGCCCAGCTTGAGGAAGTTGATGGACGATATCGCTGGCGCGTCTAAATTTGGGGAAAGGATCCAAACGGAGATTCTACAGGACGCGGACGCGAGGCAGACGTTGTTTACGTTGAGTATCGAGAGTGGGTCAATAATTTTTTATGCTTCCCTGCCGTTGTACTGATCGCCTTGAATGTTTATTCCCATGAATCATAGAGGCTCTACGAAAAATGATTGAAGCAGCGGAAGACGCGATCGAGTCTTTGGAGGAACGTAATCGACTTTTGGCGTTAAATGAAGACTGCAATGACCATGATGAACATGATGAACAAGACGAGACGCGACCACCAAGATCTCCGGAAATCCGATTTACCACCAATCAGAAAGAATAAATACGAAATAGATAGAAACTCGCGGTTTCTTTGTCATATATCGAAGGATTTTTATTGTACATTGCTAAATCTAATTTATATAACAGCTCTTCTACTTATTTTGTTTCAACATTGTTGGATGTACTTACATATGACTGGGGGGGTGGCCGCGAGCGGCAAGGGCCGAACCGATTGGAAAAGCAGGTAACAAGACAGTTTTGCAAAGTGAGAGCTTCTTCGAAAAAGTTGGTGTGGCAGAAACCACCCCGGCGAAGTCTAAGAAGAGTGAGTTGTACGGTGCTTGTTTTTGAGCTGACTTCGACAAGTTTCAGCAGAAAGTAATAGATTTACTAAGAAGAAAGAGAACGTTTGAGAATAGATTCATTCCAAAATCCTGCGCTTTGGTTTAAAACTCTGAGTGATCATTTTGGTAAATTATTTACGACATCTAGAATAGGTTTAACCAAACTTTTTCAGCTCTAGTCCCTGTGTACTCTGATAGATACTCATATGCCTCATGATGTCGAAGACCATAATTCGCTAGCATTGCGCCCGACAAAAGAAATTAATTACTCCTGTGCAGTTGGTCTCAAAAGTGTAGCGGCAGAGCTGGAGGTGGAAACCCCACTTGATCCTGATGCCTTTTTCGCTTTTTTAGTTGGGGTCACTTCGCAAGTAACGAAGATGATGAAGGGTGTGAGCAGAAAGTAAGCGCGCAGAATCACAAAGGCATGACATGGCAGTGCATACAGATAGATCCATAAGGAAGGTATAGCTAAATGGAGATAAAGTCGAGTTGAACGTTCAGATACAGAAGCCAAACCAAAAGGTTCGGCAAAAATAAAATGGGCGTTAACTGGGCGTCTGGCGCTTTATATAACTTATTCTTCACCGCCGCGCGACGAGGATCCAAACGCAAAATGCTACGCCCACTCAATTCGCTGCTTCGACGGTGGCACAGGATGCTAGGTCTACAACGTCAGTCACCTCCATCTTGGTACAAAGATCGTCTTCGCGAAGAACTTCGAGAGCGACGAAGCGCAAAAACATCCTTGCACAAGCTCAGCGAGACGTCTGACGTGTTTTTCGCTATAATACGGGCCAATTACGACGGCTTTAACGTCAGAAAAATACCCCCCTTTGTTGCATCCCGGCATAGCTTGGTGTACGCGTACATGCTAGGCAAATACACTCTGCGTTGGGGCTTCTATCGCACGGCTGCGATTCTTTGCAAAGCTCCTCGCTGTGGCTCGGTTCGCGAGGTTGTGAATCCTGGAAAAGATTCCAAACTGCACGAGGTTGCTTTGCGACACCAGATTGACCCAGAAAAATTCAAGCGAGTCGGGCGGAAACTTAGACGGGTGTGGCCTCTCCTTCCTTAGTCGTAGATGCTAGGAGATTTGGAGGCGCAGTCATTGCCTCAAGGATGCCTCGCAGTATCCGGATATACTGTGACAGATATTCTTCTCATACGAAGGTTCAGAATGCCATTGAATGGGACCGGTACTGTTCTTACCATCTTTGTTCATCCGTATACATGCATGAATAGATTGCAGTTACTGTATTCCTTGGCCGGTTCTATGCATGTCACCTCTTTGGGCTTCTCAAAGACCAAGCGAGGGAAGAAAGGCTCCCCCGTGGCTTCCAACGAAATACGAAGCTTTCAGTGTCTTCAAAATAAGATTGACTGCGCCTGATGCTTTCAAGAGAGGACCTGTGGGTCTTGAGCTGCGATCTAGCATTGAAGCGCTGGGAACACTTCTACTTTACAGCACCATGATAGAAAGATTACTGCGACTGGTGTTGATCCTTTGGAGCAGGCTTCCTGGTGGAGTTCCACATCAACAATCCATGTAGCCACACTGCGCACATACACATAAAGCTACACTCAATTATTAAACCTTTTTTTCACAGTAATGTTCATTACTTTGTGAGTGCAAACTTCGAGTAAGCTTTCATTCTTAGAAATAACGAAGTTCACGGTGTACCTAGTAGTGTGCTCTTAATCGAAATCTAGGCCATCGTAAGCAAACGCTTTGCACTATCAGAGGAGTCTCAGGCCTTCTATGGTATTGAATTGGTATCAGTCTCTTCTAAACCTTGTATACCTGAGCGCTACACATCGTCTCCTCGTGCTGTTGCCAGTGCTATCTCAGCAGAGATAAATAGCTTGTATGTACTGCAATCCTACCATATTCCCTTGCTACCCCCCACTTCTCTTCGATCGAGATGACCTCTCAGGTTGATTCGAAGAACTTATCGAACGAAAACTCAGCATTTTCTGAGCTCACTTTATCAGAAACCATTCCATATATCGTGCCCGTCGATCAGAAGCCAATTGTCGTAGGACTATACGGTGTGCCCGGTTGTGGAAAGACAGTTCTCCTCAACGAGCTGGAGAAAGAACTTGGAGAAGAATTCGCTTACTTTGAAGGAGCAGCCGTGATCGCTCGCCTCGTTCCTGGTGGTCTTGATGCTTTTCAGAAGATGGAAGAGCACGAGAAAATGCGCTGGCGCGAGCTTGCCATCAATGACATTCAGCAGAAATGCGCCCTTACTGGACGGGTCGCAGTCGTTGTAGGTCACTTCATGTTCTGGGACGAGAAGGACGAAGCAGGACGGTCTGTGTGGACAGGAAGTGATCAGAAAATCTTCACCCATATCCTCTATCTGGATATTCCAGCTCAGGTCGTTGCACTACGCCGGCACATGGACTCTAGCAGAATCCGTCCTGCGATCTCAGAGGAGCATATTCGCAAATGGCAGCGAGCAGAACGCGAGCAGCTACGCATCCTCTGTCTTGAACATAGAATTTTGTTCTCAGCTATACCTCCCAATAAAGTTGCAATGCATTTGCGCTATTTCCGAGAGCATACAGAGGATCACAACGTCTCCCGTGCAGAACACACATTAGATGAGGCTTTTCGCGAGGTTTCCGGTGGCCAGGAGAAACAGGAGACTACGTTGGTATTCGATGGCGACAGGACGTTGATTCCTGACGACACTGGCATCCTTTTCTGGAAGCTATTCTTAGCTGACAAGTCTACGCTTGGTGACACAGAACACGACAGCGATCCCTTAAAGGAACTATTTAGCAGCCCGTTTGGCTATTCATACGCCGCCTTCTGTCAGGCCGCGCTGATTTACGAAGCGGTCCAGGAGGAACGATTTAGTAAGTACTGCGAGATGGTAGCCTCTTCGGTGACCATGTTTCCTGAAATAATCTCGCTCTTGAAACGGGCTGAAAACAGACCTGTCGGAGCAGTCGTAGTGACCTGTGGACTACGTTTGATTTGGGAGAAGATCCTACAAAAAGCAGGTCTCTCCAAGACCGTGAAGGTCATCGGTGGGGGTCCCATTAGGGATGGTCTGATCGTTACCGATAAAGTGAAGGCCACTCTGGTTGCCCGGTTGAGAGACTTTCATCGAACCTACGTCTGTGTATTTGGGGATAGCATACTCGACTTGCCAATGCTGAAGGGAGCCAATCAAGCCGTTGTGGTGGTCGGCGAAAAGAGGAGCCGCCTCATGGAATCGGCGCTATTGAATGCTATTGAGAATGAGGGGCTTCGAGCGTGGCAAGTATTGTTACCCAAAACTGCTTCAATAGCACCGCGACTCGACAAAGGCAAGCTTCCGGTGATCGACATCACCAAGGACGACATCTTAAATGTTATCGTGTTCTATTGCAGGCCGCGAGTGCTTCATCCAAACGAGAACACAGCGAAGGTTCTGATGACTCCGATGCGGGATGCCCGCGTCTCTGGTCCAGCTTTACAGCAAGTGCATCGTCGTGTTGGTCAGTATCTTGCAACAGAGTTTCTTCCAGACCTAATCGGACTGGAAGAATATTCGATCCAACATGTACAAGGAACTCGGACAAGTGGGCATCGTCTTCTCCATGAAGACAAAACATTGATTATAGCGCTCATGCGTGGAGGCGAGCCGATGGCTTTTGGTGTGAATGAGGCTCTGCCCTCTGCTAATTTGTGAGCTTGCAGCGCCGTTGTTTCTTCTGGTTTGTACTAACCCCATCCCTACATAGCCTCCATGCCAAAATTCCTCAGGATGTTGAGAGCCGCTATCTACAGGGTCAAGAGACACTGATTTTAGTTGACTCGGTGATCAACAACGGGAAGACAGTAGAGGAATTCGTGCTACATATCCGCAAATTACATTCAACTATCCGGATACTAGTCGTTGTTGGCGTTATACAGGCCCAGTCGCTTAATCCAGATAGTGCCCTGGCCAGGATATCGAGGGATGTTGACTTCATTGCCCTTCGTCTATCGGACAACAAGTTCACTGGGAAAGGGACAACTGACACTGGAAATCGTTTATTCAATACGACACATCTGCAGTAGCTCTTGGCAGGTAGGCCAATTCCAATGAACACTGACTGTGGGACTTGATCCACATCATCTTGTACTACTTAGGGTAAATTATAATACCAAAAAACTTTACACATCCTCGATCTTCAGCTACGACAGCAAGAGTTGTGTCTCCATTAGAGAACACGAAAGGAATGCGCGTCTTACAGCAAAAAAAGGCTCATCACAAATCAAAGTGCTGCTGCCAGTGAATAAGTAGATCTCTAGTATGTATCACAATATCCCTCGTCAACCGAACGCAGTCGGTTCCCAAATTGCCATCTATTCTGAAGCCTAAGTATCTTCAATCTTCTTCTCTGAAAACGGGGCCTTCGCCAAATCCAAAATTACCATCCTCATCATCACTGGTGTCTAGATCAAACTGGAACCCATCCTCAATTTCTTCGTTCTTTCTGATTATAAGTGCCTTCAGTCGAGTGATAGCCTCTTCAGCTTCACTTGCTGCCCTTTGGCGCGACTCAAGTTCGTATTCCCGTCCGTTGTCAGGGTCAATTACACCTGCAGGATCCCATGAGATGGTTTTCCCTCGCCATCCTCCACCACGATAGATATAGTTGAGGAATGAGCGCCATAGTGGATCCAGGGAAAGCACCATGGGGTTTCCGATGACGATCAGTAAAGCTTGAGCTCTAGTGACTGCGACTAGGTTCGAAGTAGAGTTAAACCCTTTATAAGACCATGTATAGATTGGGAAAACATACCATTGAAACGATGCGGATTAGCTACGAAGCCCAGCATTCGACTGATGTCAGCGCCAATAAAGTTGGTGCTACTCCTTACAGTCGAGATAATCACAATCCGTTTTTCCTTAATTGCTGATGAGTGATTAGCTTACTAACAATGGACTAGCGAATGCGCACCTGCCCTTGGAATTCTTCTACGCTGCCAACTTTTATCTCTCGGGTCGTGTGTTGGCGACTGAGAAGATTCAAGATCTTGATTCTCTGAGCGTGATATGGCGTAATGACAGCGATGTGCTCCGCACCTAGAACAAGCATGCATAATTATCGATATCGGAACGAGTTAACGAACGAGAATGTACGTACGGATACCATTCTTCCGATCCGATATCAAACTCAGGCAGTATTTCTTCACCAGCGAAGCTTCCTCAATGTTGAAGAATGATGGCGACGATGCCTCTCGTTGATCCTTCCCGACTATGCCATGGAAAATTAGCGGGAATTTCTTTCTTGGAAGCTCATCCGAGTTCTCAAGACTTCGAGTGAGCATTGGGTCGCCACAGTATTGCAATTCGTGATTGTAAAAGTGTTCGTTTGAAAACTCCAGGATGTCTGGATGAGATCGGAAATTCCTAACGAGCTTGATGATTCTAGGAGATAAAATATTATAGCTTGTAAAACGAAGGAGCTGAAAAGGAGCCTACGTTAGACCGCGACCTCCAATGCTCGATTTACCGTCCAGGTCATAGATTTCTCTATCCATAACTCTCGCTAAGTAGCTGGTCTTCAGTCCGAGAACCGATGCGAGCCCAGAGTGCACAATCGGGCCCAGCTGCTTGTTATCACCAGCGAGCACAACATTGGTTTTAGCATCCGCGAGCTCTTTCAAAGGAACCATCACCGTAGGCTCCATAGCCTGCCCCGCTTCGTCCACAAAGATGTGACTATAGTATCCGCGTTCGATTCCAAGACTAGCAGGAACTCCCGCAGTCATACACGTTGAAACTACGACGCGATACTTGCGGAGATCGTCTACGGTCGGCATAGCGAATACCTCATTATCGTTGGTGATAGAAAAACGACGGAGATGCTTAGGCAGCTCCGAGAATTTTCGAGACAGTGAATTGAGCCTGAGAATGACAGAAGGCCCGAGAACTGAGAGCCGGTCCGTTATGAGGTCGGCGGCAGAGTTACTGGGCGCACAGACAAGAAGGCGTGTTGCATTGTTATTAGCAAGAAGCTGTTGCATGGCTTCGACTAAAGTGACGGTTTTACCCGTTCCGGGCCTATAAAAACGAGATCAAAAGTCTGCAATAGAGGAAATTGCCAAGAAAAACACACGGGCCAAATATCACAAATGGCGGGCTTCCTGGAGGCATGTTGACAATAGCAGCGACTGCCTGCAACTGTTCTGGGTCTTGCCCAATTACTCGATTGATAGGTGTGATTTTGTCAATCAACTCGGAAGATGTTCTTCGCATATTTCTAATATGTTCTGGTCCAGGGAACAAAAGTCTAGCAGGATTGTTGCGATTGACGAGGGCTGCGTGCATTCGTCGCAAAGAAAGACGGTTCAGAACAAAACGGACTTCAAAAGAGTTGCCGCGATAAGTGCTGAAACTATCGTCAAACCGAAGGCTGACATAGTTCTCATAAACCTGGTGGACACGCCCTTGGAACCAAGTTTGATCTGTAGCATGTTCCTGGCGAACAAGGATGAAATCTCCTACAAGAACGGAAGGTCTGCCTTCTGCGAGACCCTGAACTTCAAGTCTGAATATAGCTTTAGTTTGGGCTTAAAAAAGGCCAAGGAAAAAAAACATACTCATAACGTGGATGTTTCGGTCTGAGCGAAACACCCTCCATAGCATAAGCATCAAGATCCTGCCTGAAAAAATATCTCAAAAAACAAAAAACAGAATTAAGAACGGAAAAAATACCCACTTCATCTGTTCCTCTTCGAGGAAAAGAAGCGACTGGAAACGGGATCCATACGTCTTCAGGTTAAACTCAGGAGGTAAAAGCTCCCGGATAAGCACAAGTATATCTTTCTTAGATTTTGCACCACGTTTATACAAGATATCCGTGATCTGGCGAGACACATCGAATTTCGGAAGCACAGTGACCCATTTTGTCTTTGTCCACGTTGGGGGCCTCAGGCCATGCCGGATGGGTCCGTCTATTCGGAGAGGTACACGTTTCCGTCGCGTGTAAGGAGCTGAGGGTTGAAGTTGGTTGTGATCATTCTTATCACCAACCGTAGCAACAAGGCTGCGGTGGATGACAAAACGCGTTTTTGTAGCCTGGTTCCGAAATACAAGTTCGAGTCTGTCTTCGTAACGACCAGCGTTCGATGGATGAAAGGTGACGAGGAGAGTCCTTGGACGCCCTGGATTGATATATGGCGAACCGATTAGCTCAACCGAGAACCTGAAATAAAGGACTTAGCGACTGGATTTTCTCAAGTCGAAAAGAAACCAACCCGTCGCCATGCTTGTCGTTTCTGCTAGATGAGAGCAAGCGACATTTGGAAAGACGAATAATGGGAGGCTGAGGTTCGCTTTCCCTAATGATTCTGAGTCGAACAACAGGCTTTTGGTCCTCTCCTACGATTCCGAAATCTACACACCCTAGCCCATCGATCGTGAATCCGTGTTTATTGCTTTCAGCTATTTCAAATGCAGAGTCCAGTCGCTCTTGAATATCATGAGCTTTCAAATGATCATGAATTTGCGACTGTTCAACACGTTTGCTGCATCGGGAACAACGAACAAAAGCAGATTCAGAGGACGAGCTGTTATTCGGCGATGGTTGTGTCTCTTCAACGATGGGAAATGTTAAACGACTACTACTACCAGCACGACGAGAGAGTTGTACATGTCTTTTGCCTTTGACATGATTGTGAAAGTTAAGCCGTCGTAGTACTAGACCGCAAGAACACTTGATGATATCGTGTTGTAAATTGCAGGCTGACCCTCGGGGACATCCCCGTTCTTCAAGCGAGTCGTAGCAGTAATTTGAAGTTGAGGGAGTCATCGTGGTTCGGAATCAAGCCTGTTGAACACGCTGCGTGCGTCCACGACAAGAGCCTCGAGCTAGCTCGAAGTTTGAACTTAAAAAAAAATATTGCCGGCCGGCCTTGAATGACAACCTGTTTGCGGGCTGCAGTAATTGGCAGTCATGAAATGTATACATAGATACCAGAAAACAAATAGAGTCAGAAACTATCATGTACACGCTTAGGATGCAATAGCAAGTAAAGATATGTACGGTGGGCCTCGTCAATGAGTCAAAGCGGTCAAAGAATTGCTCGATTTGAAGGAAGGTATTCAAACCAAAAGATCGCTTGACGAGATTTGGAGCTTTGCCTTTGCTCGTGCCACGTCCCAGAGATCAGAAGCTCTGATAGGACAAGAGGCGAGACTCTTCCCGAGTCGGATATCTTATCATAGATAAATCTATATATATATATAATTTAGGTTTTGGCTGGAGCTTGGCTCCGCGCGGGTGGGTCTATGTAAGTTTCCCGCGCAGAAAACAAATCTCAGAACGGACAGACAAAATTGTGTGCACGCTAGAAATATTAAAAGATTCTGATATATAGAGGCGGGTGGGTTGGGCAAATTAAAACGAGTTCGAAGTAAGAGTTGGAAGCAAAAGGTTGGATAAGCGCTCCAATGGTTAGCTGGCCGAATCGGCACAAATATCTCTCTTTGTCTTAAGTATCCTTAGATAAGTCAGGCGCGGAGAGTCGTCTGCAGGCTCCTGTACATGTGGATACGGTGTTGGCTTACGTAAATACTCTATATATGGCCGACACAATCACTCAAATAAGGAAAGTGCAGTTTTAGCTTTGGCCAGCAACGTTCTCGTGCTTCATGCCCTTCTCAATATCTTGCTATCTCAACGAGACCTCATCCAGAAAATCAGCCGTTCTGAACTGAATGGCTACGGCCAGCTCTGCACGAACAAAAGGGCCTAGCCTAGGCCTGGATTGGGCCTAGATCTAACACCATTGACATCGGACCTACTTATGAGCGGAAAATTTTATGTTTAGTACAGGACCCAGTACTTAAGTTACGTGCAACCGTTTTCACTCCTTGGTCAATCAAGTACACAAGTAGGCGACGCGGGTGTTAATGTCCTGACTTTTCTCCGTAGAGCAAACTTTTTGTGAGCAAATTATCCTTGCCTTGAAGTTATGCTCACCAATGACGATATTCATTTGCATAGAGCATCTTCAATCATAAACATCGGTGCTAGTCTGACGACTTTTCAGTAATGTCCTCTGTACATGCTATATCTGTGCGTAATATTCTTGTGTCAAGGCTTGCCTGAATTCATTCGAGGTTCATTATCATCGTGCAGATTACTTCGCCCAAGTATGTTCAAACTACCAGTATTAATGGTATCTACCCGGACCTTGCACTAAAGTCTAGCGATTCCATCTTGTTCCACGTCCACACCAACCTGCTAAATTCTGTATCGACCAACAAATTCCAAGGCCATGCATATGCTAACAATGGCACCATCGTCAACTTGATAGAAGATTCCCAAGTTCTTACCGTCATCCTCGACATTATGTACCGCAGACCCAGTGCTGCCGTCGACTTTGCTCCTCCCTTTTCTTTTGACATACTTGCCGCGGCAATCAGTCGTTTGTCCGCTTATGGCGTGGACATTCAAGCTCAAGTCGGCTTGAACTCTGATGTCAATGCGCTTGCGCCGCCTATCCTTCGAGCCTTGCAAGCCCACGCACCCACTAATGCGCTTCCACTGTACGTACTTGCCGCCCAACATAACATGGAAGCCCTTGCAGTCGCAGCTTCTACCTACCTTGTTGGGTTCCAGCTTGTTGAACTGACGGATGAACAGGCTGAAGCCATGGGTCCTCATTACTTGCGGCGGTTGATGTTGATGCAGACTCAGCGAGAAGAAGCTTTGAAGAGGGTGACTGTACCCCTTCACATCAATTGATTTGTCTCCTAAATATATCACAGATCTTGCTACAGCCGCCGTATCCCCATTCTTCGACACCTGAATGCGATGTTCTCGACCAGAAGGCATTGACAAGGGTTTGGGCGCTTACTGCTGCCTCTTTTGCTTGGGACATTCGAGCTGGTACGTGCATCCCTCATTTCTTACTGTATACCCGTTCACGTTGTCTCTTCGGTCACAAATAGATCTGCCTTCCGCTGCTTTAGAAGGTCTTCTCGGTCAACTGGCTGGACACATTTCTTGCGGGCTGTGCAAGCAATCAATTAGAGAACAAGTCACCAGAATCGTCGCTGAATGGGAAGCCGTCAAAGTGCGTTGAATCCGTGTTGAATGATATTCAACGAAATTGCTGACTGTGAAAACGCGCCTCTGCAGGGCACAATCTGATTTCAGATATCTGTACAACTTAAACTTTATATGATCATCAGGCTTAGTGCTGGACAGACTATAAGCCTCACAGACGACTCCTGCGTTATCATCTGTATTTCTTTGTTATTGTATATGTCTTTTCCTACATTGCTATTACTATGATATTGTTCTCAAGTTTTTTGTGCGTTATGAAAAGTAGAGCAGCAAAGAGACAGGGATGAAACTGGTCGATATAGTAGTCAAATCAAACATTGCCATTGCGTGAAAAATGAAGAAATACAAGGATATGAGGACCGCGAGCACAAGAGTGTAAAAAACCCTAGCTAAGTATGTAGGCGCTTATGCTGATTCAGCATATTTGACGTGCTCCGGCTTTCTCTGGGTTTTCCAACATCCCGACTCCCAAGATGTCTGTTCCCCCTCAGGCCGCTGCTCTGCGAAGTCCCCTGTAAGTACCCATGCTAAGAGTATGTTCAACTACACTGATAACCAAGCTCGTAGCGCTATCGTGTTCATGCTTCATATCGCACTAGAAACACCTATCGCCATACAAGGACTCTTCTCCCCAATGTCGCTGCCATTCATTCAACTGAATAACACCTCCATCTTGCTGCTCAAGCTGTACGCCTCTCTTTCACTAGGAATCTCAATAACATCTCTCCTTGCGTATCCTTTACCGGATTTCCTTCCGGCAAAACGTGCATTGGCTATCGGGCTTTGTGTGTATCACAGTGTAGTGAGCACAGTGCTGTTCCAGGCGCCTAGGTTCATTCCACATACATTTGGCGCGTTGGCAGAAGCCAACAAGGTGACGCCAGAGATCGTATGGGGAACGTTTCATGGACTTGTCGGGTTAGGTGAGTAAATTCAACAGTTCATTGGGGAGAGATATGTGACATTGTACAGGTATGATATTTTGGTGGCAAGCTACGGTGGGAATGACAGCACAGTTGGCCGCAGTACAGAGACGGGCTTAGACAACTTGTATCTGTCCTTGGAATATTATTAGTGTATCTTAACGTATGTAGTTTGATCTATCCTGAATTCATGCTGTGGCCTACCAATGAATTTCCGATTCTGAACGAAGACCACGAAACAGTTTTGATGTCTGCAGTGCTCCCCTTAATACACAAGTTCGAATTGTAGAAATGTATGTACAGTAGCCGACAAAAAGCCCAAGAGTTATTGTTTTGAGGACCCAATACTCAGCAAGCTCAGGCATGAGCACCTCGACCTCGACCTCTTCGTGGTTTGCCGCTCCGCCTCCGAGGTTTCTTTCCAACTACCCCGTCATCCATATCAATATCCACACTGTAGGAACCGCCATCCCTCATGAGCTCGTCCCGATCTCTTTTCGCCGGGATTTGTACTCGGTCACGCAAGGGAGGAACATGTTCATCAACTGAAATTGAAAGCCGGTCAAGTAGTGAACCACCCCTTCGACTGACGGGAGGACGCTCGGGAAGGTTTCCCTTCTGATCACGTTTACCATTGTCATTGTGTTGGCGAAGGGGAAGATCGTCAACGTCCATTTCGTTGAGGGCTCGACGATGGCTATCTGAAGGTTTTGGTGGATAGTCAGATGGCTGACGATCCTCGTTTCTTTCTGGTGGAGGGAATTGAACATCAGCTGGGCGTCGACGTGGCCCCCGAGCTTCTGGAGAAGTAGTCCGTTTACGTGGTGTGGGTGAGGGAACACGACGTTGCCCACGAGATCCAAGGGGAGAAACTGATTGCCTAGATGGTGCCCAGCGCTGGGGTGAAGGATCACGTCGTTGTCCACGAGGTTCAACTGGGGAAGACAATCTTTTTGGTGGCTCCCGGTCGCGTTGAGGGGTGATATCACGACGCACTACAAGTCGTGCTTCAGGGGAAGGTGGCCGCCAATGACGCTGCGGAGAGACCCGTGATCCACGAGAGCGATTGAAATTTGGTAACGGTTGTTGGACAGGCTTAGCAGGTAAGTTATGGGGTAGCATGGAAGAGCTGCCAATGGGAGAAGGAGGACGGTATCCATTGACAGTTCTACGCCCGTGACTGTCAGAGCCATTGCGAGGATATTTTGGTAATGGTTCGGAAGTATCAATGGGTCTACCACTCGCTGAACGACCCCCACGCCCTGAGTCTTGTTCCCATGAAGGGGAAGTTGTGACTTCTCGGGATGGAGGTGGAAGTGAGGCCTCCTGATAAGAAGCGTGGGGTGAAGTTGAGAGAGGCCTTAACGGCATCGCCTGTGACTAGTTCATGAGTCACTCGATTAAGAAATATGGAATTATGTGTAGTCACTCACAACATCAACAGTGGCATGTCCGCGACTAGCAGGTGCGTCTCTTTCGTACGGCTGTAAGGTGAGAAGTAAGCTCAGGTTCTCGATACAAAGAAAGGAGCTTACCGTTGTCACAGGAGTAGAACGCATAGTTATTCCTCCATTTCGAATGTGAGTAGGACTCTTCACTTCCTGCAATGCCAGATGAGCCACTGCTGGATAAAGATTGAGCACAGAACTTACCTCTGTCACTTTACTAGACTCCGTATAGCGATTATTCGTCACGGGTATCATATTCGCACTGCTTAACGGGACGCGAGGGGCGTTACTGGATGTCCTAGCAGGTCCGTTCGGTATACCATCAGCACCAATACGACTGCCCATTGGCACATTGTTAGTTCCAGATAGGTGCGGCGCGGTGCGTCCTCGCGATCCTCGACCACGGGCCTAGTACAATGAACACAGTTAAAGAGATGGAATAACACATATGGAAACAAGCAAACCTGGCCATTAGTAAATTCATCCTTCCACGTACCAGGATGATGCGAAGGTCCAAGCTCGCGAGTGTCCCTATCGGATCCACGAGGAGACCGCTCGCGGGCAGTGCTCGAACGCGGAGCGGATGGTGCAGCATCATCCCTACCCATAGCTCTAGGAGCTTTAGGAAGCTGGCTAGCTGAATGATCCTCTATATGTCCTCTATTGCCATACACACCTGAGCCCGGTCGTACAGCATTGTCAGCGTTACCACTGGAATTGCTTCTAGATGTGAACGAAGATGGTGCGTCAGTGTTGTCTGATGTAGGTTGATCACGCTGTTGATAACGTGCTGGCGGAGGCGGAGATTGATCCCGACGAAGAGCAGTCGATGGATTAGAATCATTGTTTATAGGCGGTCCAAACTTCGAAGCTCTTTGATGGGGCGGACGATCACGTTCTAGTGTGATGGGTTGCGATCGCACAGCCGGGGGAAGTGCTTGTGCTTGTGCTTGATGTTGAACTACTGGTACATGAAGGTCTTCTGCACTCGGCGGGAGATTATTTCTTGACATTTCACGAAAACGGGCGGATTGTGGCGGTAAAGGCGCTCTTTGTCGACCTGTACGGCAGTACATTTAGCATACAGTAAGTTGCACTCAGCAAACGTACACGTACGCGGAAGCTGTTGGGTTTCGGGAATTGGCTCAATGGGTCGAATCGAGTCAACCGAATCATGTGCAGAACTGATACTGGCAATTTCCTGTGAGCGGGCGTGATCTGTCGGTGGTTCGATTCTGAATTCGTCCGGGACCCAATCTTCACGATCATTGCTTATAGCGACGTCTGGAGGGGTCCCAAAGCGAGTCCGCCGTATTCTAGTGCTTGAAGGAGAAGAATTCCGTTCGTCGATATGCTGTTCGCTATTGGAAGATGGTGGCGACCTGTGTTCTAAGGAGACAAGAGAGGATACAATGAATAGGGAAGTGTTACATGCAGAACAGAGGGAACAGGAACAATGAGAAAAAAAAAGAAATCCATGATGAGCGTCCTTGACTTGAGCAAAGAGAAGGAGGAAAGGTGGAGCCGAAAGCAAGAAGATATCTGTAGCGCGACGTGACCAGAACATGAGACAAGAAGTCTGTTTTTTCTGACTTCATATAGCGCAGATTGTGCCAAAGCACAACGAGATGGATATGATTGGATGAGGCTGATAAACGTACTGTAAATGGGGTTATGGGTTAGTGCTTCACGCTCATCTTGCTTTCGATCTTCCCGAGCGTTGCGCCTGCTGAGAACGGATTTTCCATAAACCGGTTGTTCATGTTCATGGCGAGTATCACGCATTCGGGCTTCATAGGGATAATCTTCATGGGGATAATCTTGCATTCGCTGACGTTGTGAATGTCGGAGCTGCAAATCTTCGAAATCCTTCGCTGAAGATGGAGACCAGCGGCGATCAGATTTGGCGGTTTGACTGGTGTCCCTGTCTCTATTAGCATGGTCATATTCCTTCGGAGAGATAGGTTGAGGAGGTCGGCCACGCCCGGAATCTCTACCACGTTCCGCTGAAATTGAACGACGGCGATGATTAGTGTAAGGCGAACGGTCCCTGCTTGGACTACGACTACTCCTCGCAGCAGGACTTGGGGAGGGATAGCGTCTAATGCGCTCGTTAGCATCACCCGGCGAGACGTCACGACGATCGCCGGGACGATAGTACCTGTCCTGGTGAGAAAGGCTGCCTTGTGCGCTATGCGCTGAATCACTAGGATGTCCACGAGGAGATTGAAGAAGAGACTGTTTGAGAAAATACGTATGGTCAGACCCCGCTGTGAAAATGGAAGGACAAGGACAAAGGGAAGTATGAAGGGGGTCGAGACTGATGCTCTTGCATCGTGGTCGAGGCCGCCCTTTTGATGGTGCGGATGAGTGGGTGCGGAGGAAAGATGCTCACGGGGTGGGTCCAAGTCGATTCGTGAGTTTGATTGTTGTAGAAATAAATCTGTTTTCCGCCACTTCGAGGGTGGCGTATTTCCCAATGCGGCGGCAAAGAGCCAACGTCGTCTTTGTGAAGTGGATTTGCGGCACTGGTTTTGGTAATACCCCCTCCACCTTTACCTTTGGCAGTCTCGCGCGTCACCATTGCGGTCGCTTCAGTTAAAGACGACTGAGAGGACGGCAGAAACGAGACAGCAGAAGTGACAGGTTTGGGAGGTAAGCCATGCATCATCATCTGTGCGGAAGTGAGAATTTTGGATTTTGAACGCTGTGAGCGATTCTGGGTTTTTGGAGAATCAACAGAAACTGAATTAATAGGCTTCGTTGTTCTCAACGAACTGGAAGAGTCTTTGCGCTGCAAAGGAGTCGAAAGCTTGGGTGAAGCAGGTCTTGAGGTACCGTTCACGCCCTGTGCAGAAGGAGAAGCAATACGAGTAGATGCAGAGGCTTCCTCAACAGGAGGCGCCGCATTTTCGTTCTCGTCTCCAGAATCAGACCCCAAGGACACACCATCTGCATCGTCGATAGGTCCCGTAGTAGCAGCAAGCTGATCTTCTCCGTCATCCCAGTCCAATACGTCGTCGTCCATGAATAGCCTTTGGTATAGTGGTGAGCGTGTAAGGGTAAGACGAGAAAACAAAGCCGTTCTGACGTTGTGTACATAATCCTCATTCAAAGTCCGATTGACGCCGCGCGCTTAGAATATTAAAAATTTCACTTCGATTTTTCGAAAGACATCTACGAGCCAAAGTATACTGCTAGTACATGCTTTGCAACATTAAATCCAAGTAAGGAGATGATGTATGCCGTGAACAGTGGCAAGAAGGGCGAAAGAAGCAATTCGGAACGTATGAGGAATGGCAGCGCTTAGTATCTGTTTCAGCAAGGACTCATCAGTTAGAAGACAGTATCTCACCATTTAGACCGAGGTATACACCATAGGTATACTGCGCGAACCTGTGCGTTGATGAACTGAAATGAACAAAAAGACGTACACAGCACGTACCCAGCAAGATATAACGTATTTCCGAGGAAAAGACACACCCAATTGTCTTTGAGGACAACAGGTACGACGAAGAGTTGTGCAATATAGAGCGTAAGAAAAAATGGAAAGAAAGCGTTGGTATGCACGTCAAAAGCGTAAGCCCATTCGACGGAAGAGTCCGCAGGTGAAGAATGTGAGGGCGGCGCGACAAGTAGACGGTTCGAAACTAACCTATATAACAGGCATGGGCATCAATACATCTATGGGGGAAGCAAGCACATACCACAGCACCGTCGCAACCACCAATCCGGTCAGAAGATAATCCCGCAAGATCATGATCAAAGCAAGCTGGAGAGCTTGCCGAGGCGGGTATGAATATGCAATTGACCAAAGGATGGCAGACACTATATTATCCTGATGTTGAGCGAACGGACGTGGCTAGAACAAGCTACCAACCAAAGAGGCACGCTGCGATGAGCACAAGGATAGCAGGGTCATCCCGGGCCCATGTATTTTTGGTTTCTATAAAGTAGGGACTTGAGATATTTCAGAACAAACAGGAGATAATACTGACGCTTGTGGAAGTAAACATTCCGATACCTTGAAGACGTTCAGTTCAAACAAAGCAACGCATTCGCCATAGCACTCACACTCACACTCTCCGTGGCGCTAGACACAGATAAACTAGCTGCCAGATGGCTTGTTCAAAATCCTACAAAGTATTTGAGAACATGTTCAGCGTAGCGAGCCAGAAGGTTAACCATTTGGTTGAAACGATGTAGCCGGCGGAAAATCAACGGAAGACGTTGTGACATGGGGGCAGGAGAACGAACTTGGCTGCCTGAGTAGCTTGGAAGATCCATGCTGGCATCTATTTGAACCTTGGGACGAGAACGACGGAATGCCAGCTTGTGTGTTTCCCGTAAGTGTAAGAATCCAAGACCAGAGGAACAAAACGTGGATTTAGTGCACAGGCTGTGACACGCTGTCAAGTGACTAATTCATCGAAGTCGAACATGTCACGGTCACATATGATCGCGCATTTCGCTGTTGCACGGTTACACTGCACCTCCACCATGGCATCCACTCAAACTGAACCGTCTTCGGATGCTCCGATGGTATGCACCGAAAGCTACTGGTATATTTCTCTATGCTTTACATTTGCTCTTTAGAAACCCACTTTCACGATGGACCGTTTTTCTGGTTCTGGACGTACAGATTCAACTGTTGACGACTCGCCCTTTGGATCTACCCTCAATACGCCCTTAGATGAAAACATGCGGGAACCTTTCGAAGCTATTGGCGAAAGGCTGAAGGAATTACAACTACACCGCGCCGTTAACAACACAAACGAAGACCAACATGTTCATATAAACAGTCTCGAACAAGTTGTCGCTTCAAAGGTCTGGCCATTCGCTATACACCCGCGCTCACTAATTTGTCTCAATATTCCCCTTATCAGCCAAGTGCAGCCGATATCAACGAAGGCTCAGAAAGACATGACTCCTCTCTGATCTCTCAATCTAATCAAGAACAAGTCCAAGATGAATTCAGTCAGAAGCTTCAATCTCAACCAGTACAAGAACAAAACTCAACCCGTATATCAATTTCCGCAGACGAAATTTCTCAAGCTGTAGCTGAAGAGAAGTTTGACGGATTGTTGGCCAACATATCTGACACCTCTGCTATATCAGACAAATTCCTCTCTTCGTTTCTTACAGTGCCTTTCTCCTCACCCGAAGTTCCGAATGATCAAGTGATGCCCGCCTCTTCGATTCCATTCTCAAACGAACTCTCTCGGTCTCTGTACAATATCCAAATATCTCAATCTATCGAATCTTCTCCTGCGCCCAGTTCAAGTATCTTGAGCAGTATGAGCCCTACCGACAGTCCTGTGTTCTTTTCGCCTGAGCTGGATACCGGCTTCAATGCTCACTCGCGTGCTTCGGTGAGCCTATATTCAGACTGTTGTGTTTCAGATACGTTTCAGATACCGGACCTGAGAGCCATCACAGAGCCTTTACAACCTTCCTAATGCCCCTATAACCATATCTCCATCCATGGCCAGCGCAAAGACTGATTGTTCATCTTACGGTGAGATGGAGGTATGTGACCTTCGGTCCAGGTTTCCTCCGAACCTAATTCCTTATAGGCGACAACAGATTTGAGAGCCCAGGTCCCCGCAATCCCTACTCAAGAACAATCTAACAAATACAAGAATTATCAAGATCATTTTGCGTTTAATCCAGAGCCCGACTACACTTTTTCTGTTCTCCGATCGTTGGATCTTTCTCCTGCAAACCTTCCTGTTCTGTTCTTCAAAGTAGCTTGTTTTGTTCCTTGGTGTGCTCTCGTTGGCGGCACCATCCTGCTCTCTCCAACCAACATCGGAAAAGTCGCTTTCAGTCCTGGAGTCGGTGTTGGCAATTTCCGCTTGGATTACGTATCACCCCCGCCGAAAGGTATACATCGATTCGCTCATTGGACCGAGTGTGCTATTCCTCAAATCATGACCTTCTTGGCTGCGTTCGTGACCGGACTGTGGTTTCTCACTCGTACAGGAATGGGGCTAGGTTTAGCGATAAGTGTCACGGCCGTTGTTCTTGCACAGATGGTTATCGTTTGGCAAGATTTCGACTTTAGATCGGGTGGATCCGGGGGCACTGCAAGTAGACCACTTGGAGAGGACGATAGGGAGTCAATATGGATGGTGATGAGGCTGTATGCAATGATGGAAGAGAACAAGACCTGGTTCACGGGAAGTCTAGAGAAGGGGCTTTTCATTGTCGGCCAAGGGGCCGAGACGGAATGAAGCAGATAAGTTTAGTTATGTAGCTCTTTCTCCTGGCGTTAGCCATTCTCGTTTTGTACAAGTTTTTACCATGCACCCTCAATCCATTGCCGCCCACCAATTCTGATTTGGCTTCTTATGTACATACTTTTACTTCGCAAGCTTGTATTGGCTATATTTCCAATCATTCATCTCTAGAAGTTTTGACCATCCTAAATTCGCCTATTCAAGCCAACTGTGCTACTCCCATTTGCTCAATTTCCCCTCCATTTCTCTCCCATCATGTCGAATTCGACTGGACTCCGAGCCAAGACCACAAATAGAGCACATTCAGCTCTCTGACGATGACAGTGCGACACCGAGCACAGTTCCTCCAGACGTCGAATCACCCAATCAGTGCCTGTACGACTTAACGCTCACCTAGACACTTATTTCAAAACATGGTCCATCAGAATAGACGCATTGCATCTTCGAGTACCACCGAAGGCTTTCAACAATTCGTTTTACGTCTTCAAGCCGAATCTGAAGAAAACTTTCTTGATGCAGTCAATGAACTAGTCCTCAGTCCTAGTTACACCAGCCATCCAGAGACTGTTTTTGTCACTCCCTCCGCTACAGTTACTCCTACTCTATAGCTGTTTCGAATAATCAGAAACAGGAGTTGACGAAGTTTCTTGAAGCCGATTTGACCGAGCTCAGAATCGCACCCCGTACGGAATGAACGCAATGTGCTCTGAACCTTGACCTTGACAAAGACGGTCATATGTTGACAAAGGCAGCGAAAACCAAGTTCAAATATACTCGGAGAGTCAAGGCAGTGGATGATGCGAGAATTGAATATCCCGCCCCTCCGGCAACTCTTTTTCTCAAAAGTACGGCAAAGGCAAAGGCAAGCTTGAAGGATGACAAAATGATAATTGAAGAAAGCGGCAAGTCCACATTCGTTTTATCAATCGGCACACCGTTTTGATTGCTTTCTGACCTTTTCTGACAGTCACCAGGGAAGGTTAGGTAAGTTCAAGGAACAAGCCAAATGGCGACGAGAGCGCATAGGTTGAAAAATGATAAGCACCTACTTACTATTGGATTTTCTGAGATTACTCACTTGTGTTCCTGGGCGCATCTTACTGCAGCAGCTTAGACCAAACATCCGGTGTCCTCGTTTTCTTCGTCAGTACATATATTATTTCCCTCAGAACGTTGCAATTTAATACATCACACGATGGTATAAAATTTCCGAAGAATGATCGCTTTCGTCGGACATGTCGAGGGTTCTGTATTTGGGGTTGCGATAATTGCAAGGCTGTCTACGAAGGCACGTAGAGGCTGCATAGAGGTTGAGTGCGTGATAATTTCGTGAGTGTTTCTTGAGAAAGCGTTTAAGATATGTCGATTGTCTCTCCGTCATCAGTCTTCCTTGAAGACAGGTTCAAGATCAACAACTCAAGTTTAGATAATTATTGGAGGTGCAAATCCATACATTCGAAGGCGCGCGCACATCAGAGAATCTCACAACCCCCTTGGTTTCACCGGGCTCGTCTTCTCTCCGAATTCCGCCCGAAAGCATCTAGACTCATGGGGACAAAGCAGTTCAAGTAGATATTGAGAACATACTAGGTCCATCTGGGATGCCCTGCCATCATACACAATTGCATTTCTCAACAAAGACCTGCAATGGACTGACCCCACATGTCTACGAGACATGACAAAAATCAACTCAGTATGGTCCCCTTCAAGGTTTACCGTTTTGGCATGTGTCAGTCGACTACTTTAGCGAGAGTAGCGATAGTCTGGAAGTATAAAAGATGTACGGAACTGATTCATGAATGCAGAATACTGACCTCCTGTAATCCTCACAAAGTCAATACTCGATGGCTCTTATCTTGACTAGGATTCTTGGCCTCTCGGTCCTCGCATCTCATGCCTTTTGGTCAGTCGCTGCTCTGAATCCATCCTGCGCACCAGGTGGAAACTTTGACCTGTCCCCCTGGGAACTGCAGCTTCCTATCGGCTCTCCTGGCTCTCCAGAGACAATATCGAGCGCATCTCTCCAAGGATGCTCCGGTTGGGAGAACTTTGACTACTTCTTCACTGAAAGTAGTGATGGTGCGCTTGTCATGAAGGTTGATGGGTCCCCCGCGTCCTCCGGCTGCGTCACTACCCCGAACTCCCTTCACTGTCGCACCGAATTCCGCGAAGTCGATCCATCTACCGGCTCACCAACGAGCTGGAGCCCCAACGCTGCTACAAACAGGTTGATCGTCGAGCTTGTTGTTACAGAAGCCGATAACAGCGAGCGTGGGACGGTCATCGGCCAAATCCACATTGACGACTCGATTTCGTCCAAGCCCGTGTGTGAGTTGTACTACAACTCTGACGGCGATATCTCAATCGGCGTGGAACAAACACGAAGCGGGGGAGATGAAATCTTCACGTCCCTTGGGAATATTCCGATCGGGACCGTGTTCACTTATGAACTCGAGTATTATACCGGATTGTTGAAGGTCGCTATTAATGGGAACTTCCAGACTCTGGATACGTATGAGCTGGATGCGCCAAACAGTTATTTCAAAGTTGGGAATTATAATCAAGGCTCGAGTCAGTCCGATATCCATGTTTTTTCCATCTACCTCGAGCATTAGGTCTATTTCTAATTCCGTGCGCTTTTCCAAGTTGGTAATCATCATAATGTTCATTAATCACCATGTGCCAAATATTCCATTAACAACCGTATATTTGAAAGTTTACCGCTGCCCCCCTTGAAGATCTTGTCTAATATCTTACCAGATGCAAAGGAAGAAAGATAACCGTCGTCTTTCACACCAGCAGTTTGAAAACAAACGACAGGAAAATGTACTTGGATATCTAGGATGACCCTATTTATCTAACCCGGGCCGGCCTCACGTAGAGACCCCCCAATATTCATCAGAACCGTGATGTTGTCCTCTCCGTCTTTCTACACAGAATTCTGACCCGTCGAACACCTGGTTCTACAGTGTCCACGCCATCGCAAGGAAATCTGAGGCATACCTCGCACTTTGAAGAAAGTTACCATATTTTAGACCTCTTATTCAGTCTCCATTTTGTCCAGTGGGATTACCGATACCTTCATATTCTCATTCTCAAGCATTTACAAACTCGTAGACATGTCTGGTCCAGAAGTTGCATCGAGATCTATCTCATCAGCACTCTTGCGGCTTGGGCATCTGCACTTGGTTCAATCTCGCGCTCCGTGACTTTGACACTGACGCGTCGTCAGACAAAGTTCCAAGTTTTACTTGCTCTCATCATACAGTTTACGGAGCCTATCACTGCGACGGCTGTCAATCCATTCATGACTCAATCAGAAATCTGCGAGAAGCACAGGGATTACGCAGGGAGACGAGAGGAAGACGGGTTATTATGCTGGAGTTATCGTGAGTGCTTTGATATGATTATACATTCCTTAGTACTTACGCTGAACGACTTCTTGGGTTTCTGCTCTGTGTCTTCCCGGGCTCATCTACATTCTTGATACCTACATTACACGGTACAGTAATCGGTTTTCTTCTCTGAATGCCTCTCTGTGTTTCAACAGGGGAAAGCATCAGATTCATCGTAGTACGGACGTCGGCCGATTCTTTCACTCGGCCCTTTCGGACTTGCCCTGGCCATGTTTGGTATGTCGAGAAGTTTTTGGAGTATGATGGTGTTTAAGGCTGCATAGGGAGTCTTTAATGGTAACATTGGCGAGTCGTTACAAACCACTTGTGATTTTCTGGTTGTAGCAGGCGATTACGATTTCAGAATACTTTCTCAAGGTCTCGATGGTTTCGTTTCTTCTCTACCACCTGTACCGTCGTTCACTGGCTGATTATATATTCCTAGTTCTTGTCTCATCACAATAGTATCAAAAACTGTCATAACAGAGCTCACAGATGAGACGAACGGAGTGGACGTTTCCACAATTCTTCCACTGATGTGCAGTGGTGGCGTCACACTCCGGTGTCTTGAACTTGTTTCTTCTACTCTCTATCTTCCCGGGCATAGATTTAAGAACACCTCACTTATTGTGGTCCAATCTTAGCTCAGCCATAGGCAGTCTCCCTCGCTGATCCCTCAACACGTTAGCCGAATGTATTCTGATGAAACATTTTCCTCGTCCAACACCCTTTCTTGCCGTGCCCAATCGTCCGAATACTGGCGTTCGCAACCTTCTCGATATCTTACTTTGGGTCAAAAGAGGTATGTACGCTATATAGCATCATTCAGCTCTGTAAAACTTAATAGGGTGATCTCTCCTTGTACTCGTTGCGAGACAGATACAAGACGTTTTTCAAGCCTGCATTCTGTAATACCGAGACTTCACCATTAATGGACAATGGACCACAAGGCTATGGAATTAGCAACCTCCGCATCCAGCTCTGATTCTTGCTCTAGTCTTGATTCGGAAACTGCCTCCTCTTTCGCTGAATCATTTAGCTTCATCGCAGTCCTCGCCTCCCTACTACGACCTCCTCCTCAACTACGCCTTTCCTGCATTCACCAAATGGTCTATGGGGTGCTGATACTCCTTGTCTATTCTCTTCCATCCCTGTCGGTTGGCTTGGGCTTTCTCCGTATCAACTGGGCGTCAGTATAGGTGCATATGGCTTGATGGCGGTGTCCTCGCCATGTTGGTGCTGAACCGTGTTCTGAAACAGTTAGAATTACTTGCATATGCAACGTTAGTCTGGGATTTTGTAATACTGAGGGTGTTTGTTGAGGGTCGTCGTACATAGGCTGGTACGGAAAGGTAAACGATGTTGTACTGGCATTGATCGTGGCACAACTAGTGATTTCGACGTTTGTGAATTCGATGTGGAGTGTGTTTTTGATGTTCTTGAATCTGCCTCCTCTACATTAACTGAATTGGTTTGATAGACTCAATGACTCTTATCATATCTAGTTGCACCGCCAAGCTCACTAGGCGCCGTCAACGACTTAACACGAATTGTTTCTTCGGGAATGCGTTGTCTAGGGACGATCTTCGCCTCCTCAAATTTCTCAATCTTACTGGAGACAAAACCGGTTCAAGAACGATTGGTGGAAGTTATCATGTTAGGAATTACTCTAATCAGGATATTTTGCTCGCTGGGGCTACGGAAGAGCTTGGACGGCCCCCAGTAAAACTTTGCAGATCCATAGTAGGAATTCCTGTGTATTTCATGGAATAGACGGGTATGTTAACTCTTTTACCTTCCTACAGAACGTTTTGTAGACGGCGAATCCGTCAAAATGCTTGCTCACGAGATCATTCTACCTCAGGCTTACTGCCCATACAAGCACCGTCACTCAAACTTCATGAAGATCACGAATTCAAAGCTTTGCATGCTTGAATGCTCGATTGCGCATGTAAAGCGATACAAGAAGCAAGTTCAACCTGCTGCAGGTGCAGGGGTAGTCATAGACGAGGTGAGTCTATTCGAGCTCAGAACGAATGTTGTTAGTAACAACTCCTCTGATTGGTCTCTTTTATCCCGGAATCATTGATAGACATGATTAATGCTTTCTTTTATCATGCACACGACCAGACTAGGCGCTCTCGGAATGAGCAGGATCACCAGAGTCAAACTTGCAACGCGTGGGCTTCATATCCAGGCTTAGTGATTTGGGGCTTAGGGTCCGAGGCCAAATATTATGCTCGATAGATCCAAATTTGCGAAGAAATCTTCATGTGCTACCCGCTTGACTACTCCACCTCCCGTGCCTCGAGTTTGGATCCTTTCAGCGGCATGGAGAGACTGTGATCCCCGCATCGTCCGCCACTTTGGATTGGCATAGAAGCGCGAACGTGCAACAGACGTTGGACGGGCAACAAAAAAAGAAGAGTTCTCTCCAACGAACGTTTTGCTGCATCTTCTAACCATGGGTCATATTTGGTCCTGTCTACACGCTGCTCTTTCTTCTCTTTTCACCGACAAGGTGCCGAAACTGTTTCGGCAAATGAAAGCCGAAAGTGAACAAACAAACTTGATGCCGCACGGCATTCGCATTATTGGTCGTACGACCATTCATGTACAAAAAGTTTAGTCTTTGTTGGCGGTACAGTGGTCGTAAAAACTTGTTGCTCAGTTCGCGTGCTCGAAGGGTTACAGTGGCACTTTCTGGATAGGCCGGGAAAGGGTGTAGTGGAATTATATTATCCTCTTATCGAGACGCAAGACTCGTTCGGCTATATTCCATTTCCATTCAGAGGTGGTTTTTTCTTTGTTCTCATCGATCCTCGAACAATGATGAAACAGCTGGCACATTACACTCGTCTGCTCAAGCATGCTGCTGGACTTTAACTCGACCCCGACATGCGACATGCCTCGATCGAATAACAACACACCTACTCGCTTGCATGTTCGCATACCGAACGTCATTGCAGCAGGGCCTACGACTCTTTCCGAATCGATGCAATTCATGGATATCATCTTATTATCTCGAGAAATGAGTATAAATTGATCCAGTCCTCACAATGAGCTGGCTGCAGGAAACTTTGCACTCCCGGTGGCTTGTCTGCTAATTAACTCTTAATTTACTAATCTGTCATCTTCCATGGCCTCCCTAGATCATTCTGAACGTCGGGAGCGTCCCCCCTACGTTCCTACGCCTGAATCGCAGTCATACGATGAAGGCACTTTCAAAGATCTAGAAAAGTCGCTACCCGTTGAAAAATGCACGGCTCTCCCGACGCTAGAAGGTTTAACCCCCGTTGACGATACTCCTGATGGAGGACTTCAAGCCTGGCTGGTTTTGTTCGGTGTAAGCTTTTCTACGCGCTGTCCATCTTGCGCAGTTTCATTCCATTTACCATCTTCCTCATTAGGCTATGTGCATTGCCTTCACGACGTGCGAATCACACTCCTCTGTGATCTCTCATTCGGTGCTGACCTTCATTTTTAGTTCAGGGTATATGAGCGCGTGGGGGGTCAGTTGCCTTTACCATTACTGAACTCGAAGGCTTATTGTACACACGTTATCTAGGTCTTTCAGGCATATTATGAGCACAGTATCCTACAAGATTCTACCCCGTCCACTATGTATGTGTCATCTTGCATACAAATTGCTTATCTCATGCCTTGAGCCAGTGCATGGATTGGATCTATTCAGGTTCCTTCTTTGATATTCCATCTATCCCTCATCAGCGTTGACGACCTTGTTTACAGCAATCCTTTCTCTACATTCCAACATTGATATTCAGCCGGCTTCTGGATATGGGATATTTCCGTACCATGTTAACGACTGCTAGTGTGGTCTTCGTCGTTGCGACCTTCCTGATTGCTCAATGTCATGTCTATTGGCAATTTCTTCTCTGTCAAGGACTTCTTACTGGGGTAATAGTTCCGACAGAATACCTTTAGAGATCGCCTAACTTTTCACAGGTTGCTGCGGGTGTATTCTCAGGACCCGTTATTGCTATCCTTTCCCAATGGTTCCGGAAGCGGAGAGGTCTTGCCCTCGGTTTGTATGCTGCTGGTGCATCCCTCGGCGGCACTGTCCTTCCCATCACCGCCAAAGCGCTTATCCCGACCATTGGGCAAGTAGATATTTTTTGCTTCAGTCTGATTTAAACTCACCCATGGTCAACTAGATTTCCGTGGACAATACGAGTGATCGCCTTGATCATAATGTTCGGTCTTGCACTCGGTAATCTTGTTAGTGTCATACACTCCCACTGCGCAGAACACGCACGAGCTCATACAACGAATCTTTATACAGACGATTAAACAACGAAGGTCTTCTTCGCTAGTCAAAGGATCCCTTTTCGACTTCTCTCCTATGCGGTCGCATGCTTTTCTTGTATATTGCTTTGCCGCCTTCTTCGTTTATCTTGGCTATTATTCTTGTAAGGCAAACCTTGTTCAAAGTCGGTCATATCTGATGCATGCAAACAGTCACTACATATGTTGCAGCCTTGGCAATCAACATTGGTGTTTCCACCAGCTTCTCCTTCTATCTGGTCTCCATCTGTAACGCCTGCAGTGGGGTGAGCAGAATCACGTCTGGTCTCACTGCCGATAGAACAGGTAAGTATCATT
Organism: Lentinula detonsa; assembly: GCA_027921405.1. Classification (NCBI taxonomy): domain Eukaryota; kingdom Fungi; phylum Basidiomycota; class Agaricomycetes; order Agaricales; family Omphalotaceae; genus Lentinula; species Lentinula detonsa. Next base: position 3,185,121 of record JANVFU010000003.1, on the reverse strand, counting down.
TCTCTGAATTTGCAGTGTTTTTATCCTATGGTAGGAGCAATGAACCTCATGATACCCTTCCTCGCACTATCTGTGGTGGTGTATATCGTCTGGCCTTTTGCGAGCGCTGAAGTGGCGCTTCTATTCGTTTCGATCTTGTATGGGTGGGTATCCTTCTTTTTCTCTGTTAGCTTTTCACATCATTAAATATCCCATCTCTAGCGTTTCAATCGGACCATTTGCTTCTTTGTTCTCAAGCCCTGTCCTGGACCTTGGAGAAAAGGATCAACTGGGACGAAGAATTGGTATCCTCATGTCCATGGCCGGTATTGCAATGCTCGTTGGAGCACCAATTACTGGCGCAGTAGACAAAAGTCGTGGTCCAGTTGCAATGGGGCTATATGCGGGTGCGTAGTCTCTATACTGTCGTTATAATTAGAGAGACTTTGAACTTTTCATTCCAGGAAGTATGATGCTCTTTGGCGCAATACTCATGACCATCGTTCGACACATGAAAGTTAAGAGCAAGCCGAGCTATTGGTGCAAGATATAGAGTGTAAAAGATATTTACTATTTAAAGACAGCCCGAAAATTCATGTAACGTTATACCCGAACGTACCTCTGGTAGGTGAATAGATCGATTTGAAACACGATGTGTTACTCCCTTTGATAAGGCGACTCTGGTCTATTCTTGAAGAGTCAAGCTAGACCTGAGAAGCTTCAAGAGGTTTCAAGAAAACAGTCAAGAGGTCAGCATAGAAATTGAATGATATAGATCATCATCCCACAAGATCTCAGCCTTCAATCAGAGTTTCTGGCTCGTATGCTGATTGATCAACGCTCAAAGGTAAGGATGCGACAGATATCAGAGATTTCTGGACCCCCTTCTTGCGCGGGGCACATTTTTCTGTCCTAAATACGGATGCAATGACCTGACGGAGAATTTACCTTGACCCATACTGGAACAGAGGCAGTCAAATCAAAGATGGGAGACCTCTTTCAAAAGCTTATATCAACAGACACAACGGGCGCAGTAGTATACTCAGGACTCACTATGACTCTGGCTCTTCGACCTTCTTCTGGATCCACGCTCACTCTCAACGCTACAAAGATACCATACGTTACTGAAACGGAAAAATTTAATAAATCGCAAGATTCAAACCTCATCATCAATGATTCGACTGGTGACGACGATCTTCCAGACGGGGAATTTCGAGCTTGGGTTGTTCTGTTTGGGGTGCGTGTATCATGACGAAGCTTTGGGCCATACCCGCTGAGTGAAGACTGGCTCTTTAGACAATGTGTATTGCTTTCACGACGTGTGTACTCGTTCTATTCTTTACTTCAAATCTTGATTGAATGGTGTTCTAACTTTCAGTTCGGGATATATGAGCACATGGGGGGTCTGCTGATCTCGTATTTTTGAGATCGACGAGTCCGCAAGTGTTGATTCAGAGTTTTCTCTAGGTGTTCCAAGCCCATTACGAGCAGAGTGTCTTGAAAGAGTTGTCGCCATCTACCATGTGCGATAAAACTTGCTATGTCTGATGATCTCAAGTTCAAGCATTGATTTCACGATAGTGCATGGATTGGATCTATTCAGGTATCTGAGCCCCCTTTTCTCCAACGATCGTTGTTTCTTAATGCGAAAATCCAATGATAGCAATCATGCTTATACATTCCAACGCTGATATTCGCTCAATTTTTGGACATAAAATATTTCCATACCATGCTGGCAACTGCTAGCTTAGTCTTCATTGTGGCCACTTTTTTGATTGCGCAGTGTAATGCCTATTGGCAATTTCTCCTCCTCCAAGGGATATTAACTGGGGTAGGTTTCATTTCCAGATCATCATAGTCGCTCGTTAACAGCAGCCTTTACAGATCACTGCGGGAGTATTCACAGCACCCATCACCACAATTCTATCACAATGGTTCCTTCGACGCAGAGGGTTAGCACTTGGCCTGTATGCTGCCGGATCTTCCATGGGAGGTACTATTTTACCTATCATCGCTAGAGCATTGATTCCACTCATTGGGTAGGTCAAACAATCACTCACCAATTACATTTCATGAAAACGCTCAATACTTATATCAGTTTTCCGTGGACCATACGAGTCGTCGCTTCAATCATCATGCTGGGAATGATATTGGGGAATTCGGTATTTACCCTTACTCGCCTTGTGCCCGGAAAACTGATTTTGGCGGACATACTCACACTAGACAATAGAACAACGTACAGTTTCCGCAGCTAGCAAAGGGCATTCACTTGACTTATCACCCATGAAATCTGGAATTTTCATCCTGTATTGTTCGGCATCGTTTTTTATATATCTTGGATATTACACTTGTAAGTCATCTAACTAGATTACACTGTTCACATTGAGCGGACTAAAATGATCTGAGAAGTCACAACATACTTAGCATCCTCCGCTATCTCTGTCGGCGTTTCGACCAGCTTCTCATTTTATTTGGTATCTGTCTGCAATGCCTGCAGTGGTATGAGTAGAATCATATCTGGTCTTGTCGCTGATAAATTTGGTGAACCGTCACTTTCCTCCAATTCCAGACACTGTTCCAACAGACTCAGAACTTACACTGAAATTGACCTTGTAGGCGCGATAAATCTCATGATTCCCGCTATCTGTTTATCTACTACAACGTACTATGTCTGGCCTTTCGTCCACTCACAATTAGGATTGATTTTTCTCTCTGTGTTGTACGGGTGAGTTCATAAGTTCCAGTAATTCATATAAAATATATTTATATTGATGAACAAGATCATAGCGTTTCTATAGGGCCATTTGCGGCCTTGGTTTCTAAGCCTGTGCTGGACTTTGGAGAAAAGGACCAGTTGGGACAGAGAGTTGGTATTCTCATGTCCATGGTTGGCATTGCAATGCTCACTGGAACACCAACATCCGGTGCTGTCAACACATATACAAGTCCAAGGACGCTGGGCATGGGATTATTTGCAGGTACAGTTGCCATCGAAGTCCCCTTTCCTTGTCCTAAACATGTCAAACAGGAAGCACGATGCTTTTTGGAGCAATACTAATGGCAATTTTCCAACACATACTACGGAACCACTGTACATGCCGAATCAATATCGAGAAATAGCAGGATATCCAATGCACTTGTCACGTATTATTTGCAAGTGTTCATGTAAGATTCAATGTCTACAGTGAATGTATCAGTCGCTGTCACTCGGAAAACTTATGGTAAAATGATGCAAATATTCTGAAGCAGAATGAAGCATAGGATATGACTTATGTTAGACACAATGATGAACTTGAGGAATGAAATTACTGTAAACTTATAGGGAAGCATGACAGTAAGTAGCCAATCTTATGTGCTGGCCATTTCATCGACATTCAGCGTAAGTTTACTACGCGACTTACGTGGTTTTACATGCAGTGCATAGGATTCCAACAAGAATCTGCAAACATAAATATCGAATAGAGTAGTACAAAGTAGGTGTATATCCTCCGAACAGAAGTATTACTCTAATACCCGCCTCGATTCTGTTCTCTCCAGCATGTCCTTTGTTCGTTCCACGGGATCATCCCCGAATTCGTTCATGACGGAATTGATGACCTGACGTAGAGTAGAAACAGATGTTGTTCCGTGTCCACTCTCACCAACCGGGCTTGCAAAGATATCTGTCCCTGTGGTGGATGTACTAAGGAACGCGTCTCGATCTGCAAACCGAACCGTGCTGGCCATGTCAATATTTTCTCTGTGTAGGTCCTCACCGCTACCATTGAAGCCTTCTTGAGCGGCACGGAGCCTTAGAAGGAAGCGGGCAATCAGGAGTCCAGATACTCTTACATGATGAAGTTCAACAATGACAGTATAGATTGAAAGTAAGACACTCACGGGACAGAGAATGCATTTATTTGGCCAATGAATGCCTGCATCGCGGTTTTAGCCATATTTGAATACTAAGAGGACAAGCAAGTGGAGTCGACATACCGCTGCTCCAGATGGATTAACAGGACGCTGTGATTCAGATTTTATGATGAACGATTGAGTATCGAACACGAGAGAGTTGGAAGCAGCTTACAAAGCTAATGACTGATTGTGTGATTGTGATTGCGGAGATAGCTCTGAGATGATCATAGACCTGCTCGATTTTTTCTAAAATACTGCACGGGATTTCGCTACTTACAAGAAATATATGATTCCTGCAAGCAATTCGGTGTAAGAGAGGCAACAAAGGCAAAAGGATCATATATTCGTACCTTGTTCGACCATCAGATAGTAAAGAGAGTCTTGCAATTTGGCGGTTCGAGGCATCTTTCTTATTGCCTGTATTCCTCGAGCAATGGTGATTGTCGCAGCAATAAAATCATAGACGGGGATCATGATTGACAGTAAATTTCCCTCTGTGTGTGCTATTGTGACCGCAGGTCGCAAACGGTGGGAGGCATTGAAAGCGTACCACTAATAGAAAGTTGTTCTCTCATTAATGCAGTCCTAATAGCGACTTATGCAATGCCTTACAGTTCATATTTTTGGGAATCCTCGTCATGAGCTTCGCCGTCACTGCAGGACAAGTTCAAATTTTGTATCTGTCAAATCGTTAGCTTTTCGAATTTCATCAGCACTAAACAGAATATGCCTACTATATCGAGGGTCGGAATCAATAGACCAAGAGGCAACAGCACCGCAAGGACGAATTTGTTCTGGGCACACATAGCATAGGTTCGCATACCTAGGACGACTTATGAAGGAGCAACTGATGAAACCGCGCCCGTTTTGCGATTGGAGAGAAAGCTTACTGATAATTGAAGCTCTTCCCATGACGCTCAATGCTGCAATAATCCTATACCAGGTATCGCAGCGGTCAATACCACCAAGTGTACCGGTGTTGGCTAGAAGATACAGCAGATTTCCCGGTAATGCATAACGACAACAAATATAGAGCAGCGTTGAGATTTGGGTGAGGGAACGAAGGCGCCAGATATAGCGGATCTATACCACAAATACGACAAGCGATTAGTCTAGCCACGGACTAGAGTGACCTATTCACCTCGTCTGCAAAGGTGAGGACATAGTCGTAATACAGGACAGCTGTGGCCAGTTCAAAAAACTTGTCGAAGATTGACGAAGGATCTTCAAGTTACCGAGGCTAGAATACTGCATTCTAAATTTTATGAAGCTGTAGATTCTTACTATCAGTCAATTGGAAGGCACAGAGAGCAAACGACCAGGCTGACTGCTCAAAGGCAGCTGTAGCTGCTGCGTTGGATGTAGTGTCGGTCATGAAGGTACAGCGGGAATATAGCAAGAGACTGGAGCGATTCTCTTGATATATGTGGCAGTAACATGATCAGGAACAGATAGAGGATGTGATGACAGTAGATGGAAGCCTCAGAGATGGGAGTTGGAACGAATGGCAAGCATTACGAAAAGGAACAAATCAAACTTTGTCTGCTATGGATTTGGATATACTCCAACCAGATCTCAGATTGGCTTGGAGTTTTTGCGACCCAAATCAGCGACTGAGGCTCACGCATACCTCCAAGTTGATCAGTATCTTTCGATGGTACAACCTGACTCCTCGGGTAGGGCTTACCTCGTAGATTGAGAGCGCATCAACTTTACGCGTCTGCTGTGACAGTAGCTACACCATTGCAAAGGGATATCATAGCAGAAGGCCCGCTACCCTGCTGCCATTTGCGCTGACAGCCTCAGTAGCAAGCAGTCTTCGAGGAACGTGCGTCTTCTGAGATTAGGTATCAGGTGATGACTCGTAGAGGGCTTAGAAAGGATGATGCTCACCCCATTCAATGTTCAGCGAACAACACACAATCACCACTTCCTAGATCATGATGAACGCTATAAGTTTGGAAGAAAAAACAACTGACGATAAATGATGGATGGGTCAGTGCAACTCAGATAGCCTTCACTACCTAAAGAATGCAACGAAACCAAGGCGAAAAAGAGAATGGGATTCAACACTCAAGAGCATTACTCAGGTTACCTGTAGCACGTAGGCCCTAATACAGATTTAGCGTTCTGAGACGACCCTAAATTCATGCTTACTTTTTTGAAGACTGAATGGAGTGGAGGGCAAACAAACTGCGAAGGCATCTTACGAAAATTCTGAGGCTATGGCTGAGTGTCGAACTGTCAGAAGTCTGTCCATCGACATCACAGACAGGCTCTGGTTCATCTTCATCTTTGTGCTAGTCCGAGACTGTACCCCGAGTCGAACTTCCGTCGCTCATTTAGGAAGAATGAGAGATTGATTTTCACGCAGGCTTCAGAACAAAATGTCTACAGTACTACTCACTGAAATATGAGATTTGAGGCTTTCGACCTTTGAGATTTGATTATGGATCGGCAAGAGTGTGCAATCATGACACTACACAATAGTGCAACGGCATCTTACAGCATATGGTGCATGTACTGTCTTCAATGTAGGCTTGTCAATATCGATGCGGCCTTGTCGTACGAGGGACTCACGCACCAAATCATTATCTTCCATTTGCTCGTCTTTGTGGGACTCCTGGTCAATTTGAAGAGCCTTCAGAGTCAACACGGCCTTCGTTTTTGGCTATCTCTGAGTCTTAGGAATTTGAGTTGTACTGGTCACTGCGACCCTTTGGTTTGAAATAAAATCACTGAACAATGATTATGTCTTCTAAGCGTTCCATCCTTGAACAATCTCTGCTACGATTTTTCTGTTAAGGTGGTAGATAAAGAAGCAAGGTCAAGGCCGGCGCCGTCGAGCTCCCGGCAAGCACAGCCTGGGATTATTGAATCAACTTTGTATCGCGATTCATCCTTTTCTCTTTCACAATCACGACCACCAGACCACAACGGCGGCGCACGACTGTATACGATGAGCACACATCTTGCAAGGGCCATAGAACAGATTTCCGTCAAGCCACCGCTTCCCGATATCGACTTCACCCAGCATACTCTTGAAGATGGTACCACCGTTAGCACACAGGAGCGGGTCATTAAAGATGTTCGTACAACAGCCCAGACTCTATCAATCTAGCATTTCTTTGACTGTTTGCGCACTTTCTTCTTTATGTTCGAATGGATACAAAGGTCCAAGCACCAGCAATGCAAATACCAACAGCCGAACAATTTTTTGCTAATCACGGTCAGGACCGGTCAAAACCTGATGTTGGATTCCTTAAGAATCATTTCTATCGAGAGGGAAGGCTGAGTGAGGAGCAAGCACTGTGGATTTTGGAAAAGGGCACGGAAATCTTGAGCAAAGAGCCGAACGTCCTGAATGTCGATGCGCCTATTACCGGTTCGTTCTTGCAGAATTTTCCACTTCGAAGGGCTTTAGTTGATTCCTCGTGCAGTGTGTGGGGATATCCATGGCCAATATGTGTGTAACGATCGCTCTTAGATCGTCGCACGAAGGCTGACTTCAGTTTTAGTATGACCTTATGAAGTTGTTCGAGGTAGGAGGAAGCCCCGCCGACACACGTTATCTTTTCCTAGGAGATTATGTGGATCGGGGTTATTTCAGTATCGAGGTGCGTTCTCAATCAATCGCCGCTCATCATGACACTGAATGTGGTTTTCTAGTGTGTGCTCTATCTGTGGTCTCTCAAAATATGGTATCCCGACACCCTCTTTCTGCTTCGAGGAAATCACGAATGTCGGCATTTGACAGATTATTTTACCTTCAAACTTGAATGCAAGTTTTTCGCTGATCATTCAAGCGTGTATTGAACTGTGGCTCGTAGGCAAACACAAGTACTCTGAACGCATCTATGATGCTTGCATGGAGTCATTCTGCGCCCTTCCGCTGGCTGCAGTAATGAACAAACAGTTCCTCTGTATCCACGGCGGTCTCTCACCCGAGCTCAACACCCTCGATGACATACGTGCCCTGGATCGCTTCCGTGAGCCACCGACGCATGGTTTGATGTGTGATATCCTTTGGGCCGATCCAGTAGAGGATTTTGGCACCGAAAAAGTCACCGACAGTTTTATCCACAACCATGTCCGTGGTTGCTCCTACTTCTTCACGTAATGCAATTCTCGATGCTGTTCGCGACCGACACTGACAGATCTTCAGGTATCAAGCTGCCTGTCAATTTTTGGAAAGGAATAACTTACTTTCCATCATCCGGGCGCATGAAGCGCAAGATGCTGGGTATCGGATGTATCGCAAAACCAAGTCTACCGGATTCCCTTCTGTCATGACAATATTTTCCGCACCCAATTATCTTGATGTTTACAATAACAAGGCTGCTGTACTCAAATATGAGAGCAACGTCATGAACATCCGACAGTTCAACTGCACACCTCATCCGTATTGGCTTCCCAACTTTATGGATGTTTTTACGTGGAGTTTACCTTTCGTTGGAGAAAAGAGTACGGGCCTTTCTTTTCTTCAGATGACAAATGACTCACGGCCTATCAACTTAGTTACGGATATGCTGGTCGCTGTTCTCAATACCTGCACAAAAGAAGAGCTTGAAGAAAGTGATGAAGAGGATGAACCAGTGTCAGCGGTCGCTGCAACTGCACCAGAAGACTCGGATCAGCGCAGAAAGGTTATCAAGAACAAGATCATGGCAGTCGGACGAGTTGCAAGGGTGTTTGCATTACTTCGGTGCGTGGTGGCTTGCCGTCTGTTCTTGAATCAACGTCTCATTCATTTATACAGAGAGGATGCTGAAAAGGTTTCTGAGCTCAAGAACATTTCTGGTTCAAGCAAGCTGCCTTATGGTGCTCTGGCTTCAGGAGCTGAAGGGATCAAGAACGCTATCAAGGGCTTCGAGGACGCGTGCGTGTTCTTTTTCGATACTGATAAACAATCAATTAAGACTTTTTCTTATTCTACAGCCGAAAATCCGATATCGAGAACGAGAGACTTCCCCCGGACCTATACGACGCGGAATCTGAAGAAGGCAAAGCCATCATTGCCTCCGGTTCATTACCTTCCACTCCTGCTGAAGGGCAAGAAGTTTCTACTCCAGTTACTGCTAACGGTGTAGCCGCTGGCCTCGCAGCTGCCATATCAAGTGGTGCAGTACCTTCTTCTCCTTCGCCAGCCAGCCCGTTATCTGCATCACCAGCCAGTCCAACGTCGCCTGTTTCTCCCGGAGGCGCATTTAGGAGAGGCCATGGCCGCCAAGCTAGTCTTGGTACGACAATGACGAGTCCTAGTACGAGGAGAAGGAGCTTGGAGAGCACGATGAGTCTGATACAGGGTGTCTTGGACGGTAAGGACAACTCCATTCCGGAAAAAGATGAAATGGTAGAAGGGTTAGCGGCTCAGCTGGCTGGGTCGTCTGTCAATAATAGTGCTACAGCAGCAGCGTCGAAGACATAGGACCATGCGTGAAGGTGGGTAGCCTAGTCAATAATCCATACAATTTTTTCTGTAACTACTTCCCGGTATTCAGACTGTAACTACTTCGCCTGCGCATTCTGTTCATAATTGTTTTCCATCTGAATTTTATACTCATATTCAGGGATTTACGTTTATGAATAGAGAGCTCCAAGATAACTGTCTAACATTAACCAACATCTATTGTAGCAGTGGTAGCAGTGCGAAGATTGCCAATTTTACATGGTAGACTAATGAGATGATACACCAACAGTACCTATCCAAGATTTGAGTAAGCATGTAGAACGAAAGAGGGATGAACGAAATAATCAGACAGAATGAATGTCTCCGTCATTAATGGTCGGACATATGCTTGTATTCTTTGGAAACATCACAGAAAAAACCAAAATGGCACTCACTCCCTTATCCAAACAAAAAAACATCACTGCACCATCACCCAGACAACTGTTACGACTGTGTAGCCTACAAACGAGTCCCAGACGCGTAAAGTTTCAGCGGGTGACGTAGTTCATCTTTGAAGTTATCGCCCGCCAGCGAATCTCGCCATAAGCCAGGATGAGAGGAAAACAACCTAAGGGAATTGTCAGCGAGGAACAAAATTTTAGTCGCAAACAAAGAAAGGTTCAGCTGGTGATGCATGTTGCGAGTGTGGATCATCGATGAACGTCACCAACTCGAAATGGAGAAGTATCATCATCAAAGAGTTCACCAACAATGCATACCTTTGAAGTTCGTCGTTCAGAACATATGTTCACGCCAGAAAGAGGCTTGAATGAGTGAACACAGCGAACGTGAAAATTTAAACTATACAGCCAGTTTCCCACGCCAGGATTTGTATATAAAAGAGAACGCCGAATACCCAACTCTTGTCGTCGTCTCTCCACTGCCAAAAGAGTGTTGGTCGTTGGGTAAGTCTTGTTCTAGGTCTTTTTTATGATGAACACCTTTCAGTTCTGCTTCCGAAAGAGAAAACTCTTGTGGACAACTTTATACCAAAAAACTCTTCCTGACTGTTACTATTTTACCCGGATGCCTGATCTCTTTTGCTAACCCAGTTTTTCCAGGTATCGCTCTGCATCTGTTTCGTACTCCTATAGGTGTGGTTTGGACCAGGACTCGGTATGAGTGAGTGGTGGTTCATAGTTGTTGATGGGATGAAAACCAAGTTCATCCATTCTTTGAGCTCTTGTGCGCGACCAGGTCTTATGAGTCACTCTTCATCGTAAGAGGTGTGCACTTTACACTGTTCTAGTGTAGCTGTGTCGATTCCGGGGCCTGTGTTTCGCCAAGGGGCAAGAAAATCACGGCTTCTCTGATTCTTTTTCGCCTGGTCCCTCCTTCACACATAATGCTTACTTCTTCCTTCTTAGTTATCACATTCAATAATGCTATTCGCTTTCGAAATTCTGTATTACCACTCATGTATAGCGTCAAACAATCTGCCAAATAGTGAACGTCTATGAATGCTTGCCTAAGGCTTTCTGTGCCATTAATGACTTTACCCGTCTAAATCCGGTTTCTCGTGATAACAGTGTCCGAGATTGTTGCCTCATGACTTGTTGTTCAATTCTTCATGAGGTTGATGAGATTTAAACAACACCGTTGAAAAATTCTGCAACACATGTTGGTGGCAAATGTCTCCTATGTTGGCGGAACCAGTGCTTACTTCCTTTCGCTTCTATGCAGCTTTTGTTCGACTTTCGAGACTTCTTGAAGCCAACGAGTCCTCGAATTTGAGAAGGTCGACTATCGATTGCGATGTTTAGTCAGATGGGTACGCTTCCTTAGTATTAAGACTAGTTCCCAGAACCCGATTAATTGTCCCTAATTCAGTTCAAAATCATTGACTACCGTGATATCAGACCTAGGATTCCAGCGTGACCGTGCCTCCCCGTCTTTCTGGTCTCGCACCTGGCAAAATTCTCAAAACCCGCTAAACTCCACCTTGGACTTCTTTGTCCTTTCCCATACCATTTGGCTGCCGCATCATGGGTTCAATTTCAATCCTCAAAACACTCCTATGGGAATACACGCCCTACGATTACTATAAAAAAGACAAAGTTTTGAGGCTATCATCCAAAGCCCCCCATCTGTACTGTATTCACATTTCACCTTGAAACTGATCATGTCCACAAGCTTCAAGGATGATGTGTTGGAAGATGATAAAAATGACAACATTGAATACATAGAAAATGGTAGAGCGTCCATTTTTCTGTGCAAGACTTTCATGTGTACATTGAGCTGTCATAGCAGAACTCAAGCCAGTAGCGACGCTGAGATTAGACAAGCACGGTGTTCCATTAAGCCCCCAGCCCTCAGATGACCCGGAAGACCCTTGTACGCTTCCATTTGACATTCTGTGGACATTCTCATGCATCAAAATACAGTGAACTGGCCTGGATTGTACCGTGTATGAGCTAATGTCCTCTTGACTTCTCGACTTGTTTTTCAACGTTTACATTCTAGGCTTTCATACTCCTTCAAGTTAGTGTTCTTTCCGCACTGGGAACATACAATACCGCCATAATCAACCCTGCTTATAACCAACTGTCTGCGGAATTTGATGTATCTATTGTCACTGCGTCATACCAAACGCGAGTGCAGCTGTCTCGAGGTCCCAAACCAATTGTTGACTTTATTCGATAGGACTGTTACTATTGCAGTCAATGGCCTTGGTCCATTCCTTTTCATTCCCTTTGCACATGTTTATGGACGTCGTCCTGTTTACCTTGTGACAACTCTTATTGGAGCTCTATCTGCTTTAGGATGTGCCTATGCACATAATTTTGGTCAACTCGTCGGATTGAGGATTCTAAATGGTATTTTTCCTGTCGGGTACGTATAATCAACTTGTATTGACTATTGTACTAACTGTGATTGTGTTTGCAGGGCCGCGTTGGGAGTAGCAACGGTACCCGGATATTCACTTTGGATATAGACCAGATATTGAAAGAACTGTAGGCAAATGATCTATTCTGTCTACATGAACGTGGGAGGGCACTGGGAATATACACCGTCTTATCAAGTAAGGTGCTTCTCGAAAGTGATGCCTTTCTCGCTGAAAGTCTTCAACTTTTTCAGCTACTGGAGGGCATTTTGCCCCGATACCAGGGGGCTTGATAGGCCAATACCTAGGATGGCAATGGATTTTCAAGTTTGCAGCCATCACGAACAGTTTTTGCTTACTCTTCACGTTCTTCTTCCTCCCTGAAACACTTTACATCCGCGACCGGACTCGAGACATAGTCGAGGACTCGAACTCAAACTCGAAGAGTTCTGTACGCCGATATTTGAGGAGAATGAATCTTGGAAAACGATATCCCGGTCGTGAACTACGCATCTCGGATTTCTTTTGGCCATACATCAAAATGATTCGATATGTGCGTTATTTCATTTTTCTTGTAGTTCCTACTCTCATGAACTGGCCGCTTAAGCCCTCCGTTGTATTTCCTGCGATCTACTATGCAACACAGGTGAGCTCGTATGACAGTTCCTTTCGTTTTAATAATAACTGTCATGGCTCTAAGTATGCCTTGGGAAGTACTTTACCGGCAGTGACGGTATCTCACATTTTCGCTCAAGAATTTAGTCAGCCTTCATCCTTTTCATTATTTAACTATCTGTATTGACTGAGTTCTTCTTATCATAGATTGGGACACACTTCAAATTGGACTGGCCTACGGTACCGCACTGTTGATAGGAGCATTCCTTGGAGAGACAGCTGGTGGCTGGGTGGTCGACTCTATCATGGTAAGTATACGAATGCTGGCAAAGATCTCGCTGAAACCACAGACGCAGAATCGAGCTCGTGTAAAGGCTCTGAAAGGATCGTCCGCACCGAGTGAGATTCGACTGAGAGCTATATGGACCGGAGAAATCATTGTACCTGTCTGTCATTCTACTGCAATGCCTGTTGCTTGTTCAAACGCAACTTTCTAATCCAGATAGGACTCTTGTGGTATGGATTTTCCATCCAGTTCGGAGCACCTTGGATTGTGCCTATACTTGGAATGGGTGTTGGGTGCTTTGGCGTTCAATGTATCACCACTGTAATGTGAATTTGACCCAAAGAAATATTGTGTTTATTTTCACTGACCGGTGTGTGCTCTCAGGTATACATACAGTACCGATTGTCATTTGACCAAATCCGCTGAGGTGGCTCAGGTGTTTAATTTTGTAAGGTTCGTTGTTTTTATCTACTCTTGGCTGGTTCGATCCTAAGTAAGTTGATAGGCAAGAAATTGGCATGACCTTTGCTTTCTACGCTATCGTTCTGGGAGAAGCCATGGGAGGTATGTATGGGTACATACAGTTGAGCATGTTCAAAGGGTCTCATACCAATTTCTTGTCAATGACTAGGGTACCACCTACTGTTCGTGTTTTTTGCTTGCGTGGGGAGTATTTTGGCGTTCATTCCAATCTTAGTACTTATGTGGAAGGGAGAGGCTATTAGAGCCGCTGAACGACGCATATTCGCTGATTGAGCAGTCAACTCGAGTTACATTTCCTGTATACTCACCGTCACACAATATTGAATAATATAACATTTTCCGCTGTTGCCAACCCGTGTGAAAATCAAACTGATCGCCTTTGCCACGACGCAAAATCCATTTGATATTTGTTCGAATTTCCTCCATTACACCGGTCGTCTAATTTGGCCTTTGGCCCTGGTCCTTCGCTCTTTACCACCAACTAACGATCTGTATTCAAAATGACAGTTGACGACAAATGGATAGGTTTAGCCCTTGCTGTATCCAGCTCTATGGCCATCGGAATGAGCTCAATCATCACAAAGAAGGGGTTAAATGCTGCTGCTGCTGCTGGGGACGGTGCTTACGGTGCAGCTGCGTCAGACAATCTTTCATACCTGAAGAATGGCGTCTGGTAGGTATAATCACTCTGGTAACTTTATGAAATATTGAAAAACTCCTCTATACAGGTGGGCAGGCATTTCGACTTGTGCGTTAGTCTCGCTGGCAGTAATCTCCTTGACTTATTTGCTTTATCAATGCAGTGATATTGGGTGAAGGTGAATTCAGAATATTGACTTTTTTAGTGTATCGAAATATTGGACGATCCAGCGTTCGTCCAAGAACATGCTTTTTCTTCGACTCATTTCCTGCAAAGGTCGACAGCTAAACATCACCTTTTAGTTGCCAACTTTGCTGCATACACCTTTGCGCCTCCCATTCTCGTCACTCCCTTGGGCGCCTTGAGTGTGTTGATCGGGTTTGTGTTCTGTTTACGTATTTTATTTCGCGCACTCACCCCTTCTCAAGCGCTGTCCTTGCCTCTTTTTTACTCAATGAAGAGCTTGGGCATCTCGGACGAGTTGGCTGTGGCCTCTCTTTGATTGGTTCTTTGATTATCGTTCTTCACGCGCCTGAGGACAAGGAAGTGCAAACGGTGGATGAGATCTTAGGATACGCGGTGCAACCCGGTGCGCTGCAAAAGGCATTCTTCCACTACTAGAGACTGATTCCCGCATACAGGATTCTTGCTTTACATCTTCACCGTCCTTGTTTTTTCTATGATAATGATATATCTGGTCGCACCTCGCCATGGGAAATCCAACCCTCTCGTCTTCATTTCAATATGCTCTGTGGTGGGCTCGGTTTCAGTAATGTCAATCAAAGGTTTTGGAATAGCTGTCAAGTTGACTTTCGGAGGGAAAAACCAATTTACGCGGCCCAGCACCTACCTCTTTGCCATCGTCTCGACCTTCTGTATCCTTGTTCAAATGAATTACTTCAATAAAGCGCTGGATACGTTCTCTGTCAATATGTGAGCTGATCTGCTTTCTCGCACGGATGTGTACTTGAAAATGCTTATATAGCGTAAATCCTATGTATTATGTTGGTTTCTCCACTGCCACAATCGTGGCCTCTCTTATCCTCTTCCAAGGATTTAACACTACCGATACTACCAACACCGTGTCTCTCCTCTGCGGCTTCATCGTCACCTTTCTTGGCGTCCATATCCTTAACCATTCTCGACGGTCGCAGGATGAAGCTCATCTCTCAACGGACGCAGGCGTCCTCGATCGACCACTCAGTCTTAACGGAAGACTGTCTCTAGATGGCTGGCACGGCATTGTTGAGGGTGGACGTCCTGAAGGTGGTTCACAGCGAATATCCCATGGTCGCCAAAGCTCCTTGTATCGTTCACAAACTTCCACGTTATTCAATGCGTTCGAAGGTGACGAAGATTCGAGCAGACATGAGCACGTCAGACTACATCAACTTCAGGAGGAAGACGACGAGTCTGATGACGATGACGCGAACGAGTTGACACGTTTGCGTACCGTACCTGAGAGGCAGGTGGATCCCCGAAGAAGCGCGTCAAGGAGCCACAGCAATTCTCCACAACCTCCCAATCGTCAGTCGCTGGCCGACGTACGCCCGTCTCCACGACAGGTATAAGCTGGAGATCTCAAATTGTACATGGACTACTTACATATAGATGATATACGTATTTTGTAAAAGTTTCCAGGATCAGACCCTTTGGACAATGTAATAACATTGATTTCTTCGAATTCGGAAATCTTGGAACGATAAGTAGCTTGAGCTAGTATGAGCGACCTTCGCTCGACTAGTTGATACAAAAAAGTTTTTCCCGACATGATACTCTGAGGTGCGTCTTCACCTTTTCTCTCTGTCCATATTTTAAATAACTCAATCTCATAGCCAACAACAACATCCTCTTGAACCGCTGCGCGCCTTACCGACAGCTTTGGAATTCCATCCCGACTTGTGAGCTTCTGAAATGTAGCCCACGAATATGCAATACAACAGTTTGCTGCTAAAGTGATATTTCAGAAAAACTCCGCACAATTCCCTTCAAGTGCGTCCTATTTCGTTCCGATGCCAGTATTGGCAGGGGCATACCACCCCTTTGCGTGCACTGCCGAGCTGCGACTGCGACTGGCAGGAACCTGAAGCTCGCCTTTCCTAGCGGTGGCGGAACCTCCGCAGATATTCATGGATCAGTTAGCCCCAGCTGAATATGTCAGGGCCCCCAACTTCTTATCAGATTTTTAGTAGTCAATCGATATTCAATTTCGTGAGGGTGTGCCACAAGATTAATTCAAGAAGGAAGTCAAGAATGATTGTGAGCATCCGATAAGTAACTGATTCCTCGAGGGGTATGGCCAACCATTCTCCGCAAGCCGTGTCAGTGGGTAATCTTCTCGAACAAACTGGTTAATAACCTCGGAGCCAAAGTGTTGTTGGAGAGATTGGTCTGGCCAGGGTACCTAAGGTACCTGGGTAACTTTTTTGGAAGTTGGAGTTTCCGAGTTTGTATTGAAATTGTAGAGATGTTACTTGCAAGAGGCAGGAACAAACGTGATATTTGTACCCCAGTAAAAAGAGCATGTTAGTACGAAGAAGATAGTGCAAATACTTCGGCTGCAGAGTTCATAGACGTGTGGTGATTGGACTTGGAAACTCGACGGAATTCGTTCATGACATTCAATGACACGTACTTGCCCTCCGGTATATATGGGCGCAAAGCGTTAGCTTCAAGCAGAGGGTCCCAAGAGGTCCTAAGTACATGTAGTCTGCCAAGATTATTACTCAGGTTGAACGTTGTCGGCACTGTCAATTTGGTAGAGTGATTGTTCCTCGAGTCTGTACCTGACTCTGGAATTCAAGGTGCTTTTCAAACCGAGAGTGGCAGTCTCAAGAAAGGAGCATTATTCTACTTGAAAGCACTGTGTATTTTATCTGTGTACTCATCGAAAGAAAGAAGAAAGCAAGACGCTCGCAAATTTCTGTTTCTTGGTAAAAAGAGATTATCTGTAGGTAAACATTTTAAGCGCCGACTTCTGTGCCTGGGTTGTGGCACCCGGTGAAAGTTGCAACTGCAATTTCTCACAATTCTCACAACTGTTTCTTGCGCCTCCATCACCTTCCACCATGGCTGGTTCGTCACCAGCCTCAGTGACGACCTCATCCGATGATCCATTTGACGAATTTCTCAAACCTCCGCTAGGAGAAACTTTTGAGGAGCGGGTAAAGCGATTGGCAAGGGAAGAGGAGGCTTTGAAGATTAGTATGGCCATTGATGCTAGTATCAAAGCGGAACGTCAAGCCAGAAAGAAAATGCGAATAGTGAGGCTTCTACTTCTTGGTCAGAGCGAATCAGGTCTGTTTTACATGCGACTCTTTTAGTTCCATCATGTGAAGAATAACTGACATACTAGTCTGGTAGGGAAATCAGTCACGCTGAGACGCAAGCCTTCTTTTTTCATCGGATTCTTTTCTATATTCATTCTCATTTGACCAGAATTTCAACGACTATATACTCCAACCGCGTTTCGTGAAGAACGTGTCCTTTGGCGCGCAGTAATACAACTGATTATTGTTCGGTCTGTACGCATAATACTTGATGCTCTCAATCGACCTTCATCTCCATCAATATCTCCTTCTACCTCCCCAAAGTCACAAACCAGGAGTCTCTCTACCACCCACAATAGGCGTCGAACATCACAGTTTGGCTCTTCTTCTGAAGCTTCATCTCCAGATGATTATTTGACCAGTCTTGGCGCTAATGATCACCGCAACGACCCCTCCGATACAGAAACTGATACGGAAGACCATATAACAAAATCTTGTCTTGATACCAACGAAATAGATGCCATAAAACTGCGTCTGCTACCACTACGTCACATCGAAGCTCTACTAATAGCTAAACTCGTTCCTCCAAATGAAGAGGAAGCTACACGACTAGCTGCCCCCTCCGAATCCAAGAACACTCAAACACCATCCAGGTCTTCATACAAGGCCCAGGAGATATTCGTTCGTCCAAGTCCCGGACTGAAAGGTGGTCTAGCTCGTGCTCGAGTCTATTACCCGAGCTTTGCGGGCAGTCATCACAGCGAAGAGAACGCGTCTTCAAGTACAGGACGGCCATCTAGTGCTGGAAACACAGGTCTAGAGACGTCTGATGAACCACAAGAGGTATTGCATGCGTGTCGAACAGACGTCATGCGATTATGGGCTGATCGAGGCGTCAAGGAGCTGCTTCACAGGCGAAAGATAAGACTCGAAGAGTTCCCAGGATTGTACGTGTATACACAAGGTTACTAAAGCCTATTCGCTCACCTCACCACCCTCAGTTTCTTGAACGACCTCGAACGTGTTACTTCCTTGAAGTATATTCCAAGCGATGGTCAGCTCGAATTGACGACTGTTGACCTTACTTTGACGATAGATTTCTGTTGTAGACGATGTCTTGAAGGCACGGCTTAAGACTGTCGGTGTATCTGAGTATCATTTCCAAATGGAAGTGTCGACTGGCCGAGAAACTGGAACGGACTGGCGAATAGTTGATGTCGGCGGAAGTAGAAGTCAGGTACATCTCGGCGCTCATTATCTAAACCTGGTCTCACATTAAAGTTTATCCTTTAGCGTCGTAAGTGACGGTCTGGTGCTTACTTAGGAAAGCTTGATGCAATCTGACGAAACTCAGAAATGTGGATTCCTTTCTTTGATAATGGTATGCAATGTTCGCTGATTGTGTCCCCCCTGCATCTCGCTAATGCGCTTGCTAGTCAATGCAAGTAAGAACAACTCAAAATGATGATTGCCCGCTTTCTTCTAATTGCCCTCTAAAGTCATTTTCCTGGCGCCAATCAGCGGTTTTGATCAAGTTCTGACTGAAGACCGCACGGTCAATCGACTTGTGCGTTTTACGTTCTATCATGCCGTATTGGTCGCTTTCAATTTCGGGCTCGCAGGAAGACTCTGTTCTGCTTTGGAAAACAGTATGCTCCAACAAGCTTCTTGCAAACGTTGACTTGGTACTGTTCCTAAATAAGTGCGACATCCTGGAGGCAAAGCTTAAAGCTGGTGTCAGGTATGCTTCGGTCTTCATACCCTAAGCCTTGTCGGCGGACATCGAGTTCGTCATCTCACCTTGAATCTCATGATTGAATAGGCTGGCAAAATATGTAAAAAGTTTCGGGGATCGAGCGAATAACCTTGAGACTGTGAGCAAATGTGAGTGTCTCTTACAGATTCCATGATCAATCCGGCATTCCCTATCTTTGCAAACCCTCACTATCTTCCTTCGGAGTGTTTGCCTCTGCATGTTCTTGTTCCCCCCCTCCGATGAACGCCAATATGGTCCTGGTTGATACTAGAACTCTACCTCATAGATCTTCGAAGCAAGTTTAGTGCTATCCATCGAGAATATTCTCCAAACCCGCGAAAGTTTTACGCGTTTTGCACCTCAGTAACCGTAGGTTTGCGCAAGAGTTATATACCCGATTTCCGTCTCATATTTCACTAGGACACTGCCACAACCGCAGGAATAATTGCTAGCGGTGAGCAGATTGTCAGGCCTTTAGACATGCCTGCCTTAACCATGCTCTTCCTTCTAAATTTCTCTTTTCAGTTCGAGATATGGTCATTCGCCAACATCTCAAACAGTCAAAACTAATGTGACCTTGCGGTTTCCTTCTCCCGGCTTTACGCGTTATCCATGTTCTTCGCATCCTTGTATATCTGTTACATCTCACCCATATATGTTATCATCTGCTTGACCTACTACACTTCTTCAGTAGACCTTTCCGATTATCTCGTCGACTCCGATGTTATGCCACGACATCTCACGCTTTCACTATTCCTCTATTACTATGCTTATATTACAACCTCAGTCCGCTACTTTGGCCAAGTAGATACCCTTCACTATCCCTTGTTCCTTCTGATACTGTAAACCTGTATATAATAGCGCAGTTTAGTATATTATGTCTCCACAACCTTGAGTTCAAGTCAGGAAAATACTACGTTCGACAGGAAGACTAGATTTTATCATGGCAGGTGTCCCGTCCTAAGCACTTTCTGATTTCTGAGATAGGCACTCACGCTTGATTCGAAATCCTCATACGGTAGTTTTCTATGATAATATATGTACCAGAAAAGTGGCAGCTCTTCGCAAGCAAAGCACCTAAATCCCGCATATTTGGGATTTCGAAACAACTACTTACTATGTTATCATCAGCTGCCATGATTTTTTTTTTTCCTTTCATCTGCCGGATCCGGATCCGTTGAAGGGGTACCGCTATTGTGTTCCCAACGTTCGGATGTTGTGAACGTATTTACGTCAAAGAGGTAAAAAAAAACCAGCGAAAGGTACAAAAAAGAAACTTACAGTATCACGCGATGTGTGCACTTTTAGAACAGAAAAGTCAAGAGTTTGTGGCTCTCCAATGTGAAAAAATTTGAATACATTTACTATCCAATTCAGTAACTCATGTACGAATTAAGCGAGATCTGGGGTTTGTCCTGTTCTCGATCTATTATGTTTTCTTTGCCACCAATTACCAGTCGGTTGAACTCCAAGGTCGCATGATTAAATCGAGACCAGCCCCGGGATATCGGATTGCAAGCGTTCGTTTCTTGTGAGCACCGCGGATCCAGCTCGCGTCCTAAAATACATCTCTTATCCGTCATTGAACTTTAAGATGATCATCCAACCGAGAATCATTTCACTGAGAGAATTCAATGCCACACACATCGATAGACAAAGCGTCCTTTGATTGTATCTCAATCCAATGCGATAGTAAATGTACATACAATGTTCGTGCATGATAGATACAGATGAAAAACTACCCCAAGCATCCAATTGGAAATGGAAAAAAAAAAGTAAACCGACCACAAATTTCATCAAGATTCAATCATGACCTTGAGAACAATCCCCCCTTGTTCGTCCCTTCCCCTCGCAAGGAGTTCGAAAGCCTCTTTTGCCCGATTGAGGGGATAACGATGGGTGACCAATTTCGCAAGTTTCTGGGAGAAGCCGGCTTCTTTGAGCTCATGCTCGCCGCTTGAATGCCTGCTTTTGCAGTTTGCCGTGAAGATATGAGATCCAGATAGAAGGTTGACAGCTTCGTTGTATGTATCGGCGTAGCGGAAGCTACCGATGAGATCGACTTCTCTGGTAGCTGCAGCGGAAATTGGGAAGGAAGATACCAACGGACTACCCATCCCTATTAAAGCGATGCGTGCCCCAAGAGTTGCGCACTGTACGGAGGGAAAAACAATGGACGTCAGGATCTCGAGTACAACGGCGAAGAGAAAAACACTTACGAAAACGCTCATAAGAATGCAACTTTCAGCGCCAGTGCACTCGAAAATAACGTCAAATCCGTCAGGTTCATCAAATATGGCTAATGCATGTGCAGCATTCTCCTTCGCGCGACGAATAACCTCCGGTTCTTTCGGATTGGATGGATTGGGCTCTGTCGAATTGTTTCTGGAAGGTAAAGGTAGACAGTAAGTACCGGTGCCTTCACCATAGGTAAAGCCCTCTCGAGCAGCGAATGCAAGACGGTCGTTGTTGATATCAACGGCACACACACGCTCAGCACCTAGTTCGTGCGCAAGAGCACATGCAATAAGGCCGATAGCGCCTACACCGAAAACTAGAATTTTCTTCCCCGCTGCTGAAGTGGAGGATAATGAGGTAAAAGAAGAAGCGGAGGGCGACGATGACGATGCAAGTGACGGATGTGAGGGTGGAGGGCATATGCCAGCTCTACGAGAGGCGTGAAGCAAGACGGAAAGGGGTTCGGCGAGTGCCGCTTGAGAGTACGATAAGGTATCCGGGATCCTGCATTGTATGAGTTGTGGAAAGGCAAACACAGAATAAGAAAAAAAAAACATCAACGTACGGATGTAAACACCAGGCTTCGTGGTTGATTTTTTGCTGGAGCATTCCATCTCGGTGAGGGAATGTTTTTGCACTCGAGCAGAAGCGCAAATTTTTACAAAGGTTGTATCTGGAGTTGGAACAATGTTTACAAACATCTTTGCCAGTACGTTCTGAACCGTCAGGATTGAGGGACCGACAAGGTATGCCACATTCGATGGCGACTCTCATGCCGACTCGAAGATGAGGATACTGCGTCGCTACACCTGCTCCAAGTGCAGTAACTATACCTGAAGATTCGTGACCAAGCACAAGAGGAGAACGTATAGCAAAGTCGCCATTGCGGCCGGCGAGATAATAGTGCACTGTGCGTAGTTTGATAAACGGCTACAAATCACTCCAAGTAAAGAAACTCACAGTCACTACCGCACAGTCCAGTAGACTTGACTTCGAGCTGACATTGTCCGGGTTCTGGTGCCCAGAGCGAACGCGGCTCAAGGCGCAAGTCTTTGGGGCCGTGAAGAACAGCAGCAATGGAGGTAGGTAAGGCAGGCATTGGTACCAAAGCGAAGGGAGCTGGTGGAGTTGTGAAGTCAAGAGAACTACTAGTAAAAAAGGTCACATTCCCTGTATTTATACTCCAACGAAATCATGCAGAAAAAAATTGAGCGGTCCGAAATCCGACGTAGAAAATGAAGTTTGGAGAAACGTTGTGGGGAAGGATTGAGCAGATCTCTTTTCCCACAGATCTGCTCAAATCAATGTGATCGCGGCAAGGGCCGCAGACCCCGGTCCGAGTTTCCGAAATACAAATCAAGTCATTTATCTCACCAACCTTTCCCCGCAAGCATACCAAATTCTTGCGCTGGCTCTGAGAGTAATTGTCAAACTCTGTGAAAGCTCAAGCATCGGTATATCCCGCTCACAGATAATCTTATCCGCCTTTTATCGAATTTCACGGCTGTATTTTGTCATTTCATATTCTGGGGTTCATCTTTCGGTCCGAAATTTCCGAACTCCTTTTGCCCCTGTTCTTCGTCAAGTGAGTAACAAGTATAACAATATATAACGAGGGAGGTCGGCTAGCTTGGTCAGAATCACCACCCTTCGAAGTTATCACTTACTTCAGGCTCGACGTCTTTAGTAAACTCAATGGAGCTCTTTTCTCTTGCGGGAAAGACCGCCCTTATAACAGGCGCGTCTAGAGGTTAGTAGTTTCATTCTTCTCGGTGTATATTCAAATTGAGCCTTTTGTAGGCATAGGACGCGCTTGCGCCATTGCTCTGGCTCAAGCTGGTGCAAATATTTGTCTTGTTCTCCGTCCACCTTCCGATTCGACTCAAGACATAACTTCGGCCGATCTAAAGGATGGGGAGGATCCTTATAGTTCAGCTATTCCAACTTCTGCCCTTCTATCTGCCATTTCCTCGACCTCCACGGGACCCGCTAAGGGAATACACGTCTCAGTTGTATATGCAGACATCTCTGATACCACCAGTCCAGCTGATTCGGGATCGGGTAAGTTGAAAGTTCTGGATGCAAGTTGATGTAAATTTACGCGCGACCTTCTTGCTCCCAGGCGTCAAATCTGTATTCCCCCGTGCTTTGAAACTTGTACCTGCTGAACAGATAGACATTCTCGTAAACTGCGCTGGGATCC
This sequence comes from Lentinula detonsa, assembly GCA_027921405.1. Lineage (NCBI taxonomy): Eukaryota > Fungi > Basidiomycota > Agaricomycetes > Agaricales > Omphalotaceae > Lentinula > Lentinula detonsa. Next base: position 3,161,485 of record JANVFU010000003.1, on the reverse strand, counting down.
AAAGACGCGCACCTAGCGTGGAATTCCCGGAGAGTTTCTGGGACGATGTGCGTATCTCTTTCAATTATTGATTATACGGGTTTAGCCTTTCTGTTGAATGTCATTCGTCAGGTATTGAATACGAATTTGAAGTCCCCCTTCCTCCTCGCCCAAGCGGCTGGCAAGCACATGCTTCCTAGACAGAGTGGGAAGATTATCAACTTCTGTTCGCTATTGACCTTTCAAGGTATGGGTTTTTTTACGATTCATACGTCATTCTTCGGCCAAGAACCAACGAATACGCAGGAGGACTTACGGTTCCTGCGTATGCCGCGTCGAAAGGTGGTTTAGGCCAGTTGACCAAGGCCTTGAGTAACGAATGGAGCTCTCAAGGGGTTCAAGTCAATGGAATTGCTCCTGGATATATCGCAACTGACATGTAAGTATAGCACGCCAAAGTCCCCATAAGTCAACCCTTTCTTATTCGAAAATATAGGAATGAGGCGCTTCTCAATAATCCGGCTCGCTTGCAGCAACTCAATGATCGAATTCCCGCTCAACGCTGGGGAACTCCTGGAGATTTCGCGGGGCCGATCCTATTTCTAGCAAGCCAAGCCAGCAACTACGTCTGTGGCGAAGTTTTGGTAGTCGATGGCGTACGTATCGGAAAAATCTTATCTGTGTTTTAACCCCATTTTGAGATCTGATAATAACTGAACTTTAGGGCTGGATGGGTCGCTGAATACTCCAAAGTGTGAAAAAAGTACGGGCAGAATGACACCCTACTCGAGAGAAGTATTGAATATTGATGTTGAATCGGGAAGAATACGGAGAAATCAGAATTCGAAGCACAGAGCGGTGATTCAAATGCATAGTGTCAGTTTCTTGGGAGAATCGGAAAGCCATGGAATCAACAGAAAGGCAGAAAACGGAAGATTAACAGCTTTGTCCAGGGGGCCCAGCTCCGGGCCGCCCGGTTCTCGGAACGGTTTTCCGAGTCAGATCAAAGCGGCGATTTGCATTGTGACGTCAGGTCTATTACCAGAAAAATAGTGACCAAGTTCATGGCATTCACAGTCAGATTGAGGAAATGCACATAATTAATACGCTAGAAGGAACTGAACCCTCATTCATACAGGATCCGACAGGTGCTTTTTGTCGCATCGATATCCACCACGAACCACGATATACTTCAAGTAACCCCGCAGAATCCACACTTTCATTTCCGATTCATTGCACCGACCGCCAGTGTCTAGCCCTAATCTCCTCGAGCTCACCACCGCAGTCGAAATCTAAAAAAAATTCAACATTTAATTGCTATTTCTTAAGGTCAGATATCAAGTTTCGTATCAGAACCCTCATCAAGCAACCAGTCATCTATTTCCAAACAAACCAGGGAAATGGCGGTTCCCTACATATAGCTTTCCATATCTTTTAAACGCCACCCTCTAGCACGAGTCTGTCAAACCAATTGTTGCGATCGCGCGAAGTCCTATAAAACGCATTTGGAAAACGCCATTATATTAGAGTACAAATCTTCGGAACGGTTACGAGACGTCCGTTTTGCTCTCAGTCCCATGGAACTTCACCTAGAGCGGGATTCCCAGAATCTAGGTGTATTTCGGAAAGTTCCTCGCTCATTTGCGGGATGAGTTCCTGCTTCAATGCATGATATTGACCCTCCATAATCCTCGGAAGTAAGTTCTTCAGCCGCCACTTAAGAAATTATGCTGACATTTATTCCATTGCGTGTTACGACCATGTTTGTAGACTGTTGTAATAGACCGCGAATGCAGACGCTGGGCCGAGGTTCCTTCGATTCGGATGACCCTTCCGAAAACAAGGCACCTCCAAATATCCCCAACCACCAAATATGGACATTCCAAATGATTCATATCGTGTCTAGTCGTTCTATCGATGTACAGGGGCGGCCCAGCTACTACAAAAAACACCTAGCTAACTACTCCTAGGGGTTAACGGTCCAGCTCTTCCTATCTCTGCTTGTTGGAAAGGTACTGGCCTGAACGTTCCTCTTCGGTTTGTACATGCATGGGAAGTCTGAACTTTCTATGCAGCGCTATCCTAGTCGAGGCAGGCATTTACTACTTGGTGGAGACACACAAGGGAGACCACGAGATTAACGGAAGGAAATCTCGATACTGCCAGTCCTTATCGCAAGAGACACGTCCCACCGTAGGCTGTTTTCCAATTTTTTGGTTATATTCCAGTCATCTTAGTATCCGTAACCGGAATTGGGCTATCTAACTCCCTCAAAATAGCGGTGAATCGAGATAGTATCAGAAAATTCATCAGAAGACTGGTGCTCGAAACTTTCTGAGTTTTGCTCATTCCGAAGTACATTCAGAGTTTCTACTTCTAAAGCTTCACTCGCTTCCAGATATGTATGCCTCCCTCCTGTAGTCCCGGCAGGAATTTTGAACTGCAGGGAACGGTGTAACAAAGCTCTTCTCATCTATGGTTCCGAGTCACTTGCCATGAGCTGGCTGCTGATTTATGACTTGTAAGTAGTCGTATGAAGTAAGTGTCTATCATCTTACAGATATGAAGCGTGGAACCTGAGCGTCTGTGGCGTCTGGCCTCGTCCACTGACTTCGGGAGTTGCAAGCAATGGATGGATGGTTTGCCGTAAGGTCAGTGATCATCGTTAGTAAATCACGGTTGGGAACTCGGATGCGATTCCTTGGAAATAGAAATAGAAATCAAATTCTGACGCCGGCTGTCTACTTATTAGCCTGTCAATTGTACATGAAAAAAATCATAGTACGTGCACAGAGCACAGGCTGCCACAGGGTCAGAAAATCTATTGGAACTTGGGAAGCACTTGCAGTTTGCCGACGCAATGCGCTAACTATAAGAGTATGACCGTATAAAAAACATCGACGGCCCTGTGATTCTTCAGCATAATGTAGAGGGCTTTTACTTAGTGACTATAGGCTTAAGACGTTAGCTACACATCCAAAATCATTCCGTAAAAGCCGGCTGCGCATCATATTTTCCAAATTTAGTAAAACGGCGCTCGAGAGAATTGGGGGGACTTTTTCGATGCGTACATAAAACAACTTCCGGATTCCAGAATTCTAGTATGTAATGTTTCGTTACTCATTGAAGTTCCACTGCCCATCCTGTTGGCAAATCATACCCCGCGGGCCTTGTTACATTTAGCCAGCCCTTTGTCGCTGTCTTATACGGCTCAATTCTGACTACTGGACCCTGCGTTTTTACAGCACCAAAATGAGTAAGCGTTGCTTCTTGCATGAGTTCAGGATCTTCTCGCAGATGCGGATGCAGTCGCTGTATACTGGTGATAGCGGTCAGACCCACTTCATCGAAATTGCTTTGGTGACTAAGTTTGAGAGAATCTTCGAGGCCGTGGGCCTTGGCCATGGTCTTCCAAAGTTGTTTAGGGTAAGGTCCGAGAGACATGAGCCAGTCGTTGTACTTGACGAGCGAGACACTGGTGTAGTAGCTTCCACCTTTGATGAGTCGGTGGTGTAAAGCATTCAGCGTCGCAATGCAGCCAAGTTCGCCCGCGCTGGAAGAAAAAACGTAAAGTCAGAAGCTTCATTTCATAAAGCAGGTGCAGAGAATACCCAAAATCAGCTAACGGAAATGGAGGTGGGACAGGCTCTTCTAGACCCAGGGCTTGCCCATTCGCCCACGATACACCGGAAACCTACATCAGTACAATCACCTGTATCGATACATGGTAAAAGCGAACGAAACTAGTGCATACCGAGTCGGCTATCTGCTGCCATCCAGGTCTATCCGACCACTCTCCTCCTTCCCCATAGCAGCTTTCTTTAACATAAACAAAGCCTCGTGCTCCAGCAAACCGCTTCAGCAGATCGTCAGGCCCATAGCCTAATCTTGCTATGGCTCCAGGACGATATCCATCTACAATAACGTCTACGTCTTCAAGTAACTTCTCGAAGACCTTCCTCCCTTCCGGACTCTTCAGGTCCAGATCGATCGTGCGCTTGCCGAAGTTGAAGTCGACTGCATAATATGACTGGTCTGGAAGGTTATGGTTTGTTATTCGCATGACCTGAGCACCATATTCAGCAAGAGTACGAGTGATCACGGGCCCTGCGATTACTCGAGTCAAATCGAGAACCTTTACACCAGACAAAATATTGGGACCCTGGGGCGAAAGTTTCAACGCTGGGGATGTACTTTCTAGTTGGGACAACTCGAAAAGCGGCCTTGACGATATATGTTTACCCTAGATGAAGATTATACTTGTAAACTGTGATTTTCGAAGCAGCTGATCTGGAGGCTTACATGGGAAGAATCTAGAAACTCTGCCCTAGTCAAGCAGGGCGATCCAGCCTGTTTGATATCTCGGATCATACTATCAATGACATCGGATGTGAGCTGCTGGGTGATTGTTTCAATCGCTCGTTGTGCTCTTGCTTTCTCATTCTTTTCTTCGTCGTACGATGGCAGACCTAATGCTTGAAACGTAGGTGTAGCGTTAAGGCTGGGTGATCCATTTGAGAATTAGCTCTATATGACAGCAAACATCTTACCTTGCATGTAGATGGTAGAAACGCCCATCCTTCGTGCGATAAATGTTGGTGAGCATGCGTCGGTATATATTGCTATATACCTGGTTGAGATCGGTATCTGACTCGCCTTTCAGTACTTCTTCATTGGATGACCATCACAGATTACGAACCCTTGATCTTTTGTTTCATTTCTGGATCCCACTTTGGTATTCCATCTACTGTAGACAGGAAACTCATTGCGGGAAACAAAGCTGCATGATTACAGTTCACCAATGCCTTGATATCTTTGTTGTCTCCGAATCTTTTCTTGCAAAGGGTAACCGCAATAATTCCCTCTAGGGCTTTCAGCGCTGCAAAAGATTCATGTGCTTTCAGAACGATAGGAATCAAAGGTTGGGCCGAGTCAGTAGTAAATTCGACACAATTGACGTTTGCCCAAACTTCAGGCAATACCGGCAGGTTGTGCTCGAAGGTTGACAAAAGCACCTGCTTGCTTGTTTCGACAGTAGAGTACGAAGTCATGGTGCGTCGGAATTCCATGAGCCGGTCTTTGATACATCCCATCCTGTGACAATGACTAACCATGTGTAAGTATTCCGTACACAGCAGTCTGTTCCTTTCAGTGTTTTTCAATTCGCTCGGCCCCGACGACGAGCTCCGCAGTGAATTTTTTTGAGCGCTTGTATTAGTAGATTTGATCCATTGCTCTTAGCCTGGGAGTGTAGATGAATTAGAACTCATTGTGTCGATGGATAACCTCGGAGTTTACCCCAGAATCGCGCTCGTCAGCTTACAAGCCGGAAGCCTCCGCATCGTATGCGGATACCCGTTACCTACGAAACCCTCATGTTATTAGAGGACTTGAATCAAAAATACAGTAGCCGTGAAAGATAGCCTGACTAGCCGGGCAGAGAATCTCTTTCGAAAGCCTGTACCAGAACTCGAAAAGGCAAGGAGTACGTACTTGGGTTTTTTCGGCATTCTTTTTGGCACTCTATGTTGTAACCTTAATGCACGAGAGCCGTAAGTTTCAATAGGGAGACTGCATGCATGCACGCAGCATACAAGCTTGGACCAGTATCTTGCGGATGCAGACGCTGAAGGGGTGAGAGAGAGTCTGAGTATGCAATTAACTTATACCGACGACATTGAGTTTTGTTTGAAGTTTTGGCGAGGAGCGGCATTGAGCGCCAATTAAGCCCGGCTAATTGGCCCGGCATCAACACCATTTCTGTTGTGTAATATTTGATTGCCTCTGTCTACTCGTACCGGATGCCGCAGCTCTGACCGCCCAATCACTGAAAAGGCTCGTTCACAGTATTAAGCCCTATCGCCTTCTCCTGAAGTTACGACCGCCGAAGACCTAGCTTGGCTCAACTAGGGACCGGACCTATTGATGCTCTTCCGTGGTCAATAATCACAAGGATGCGTTTTATGAATATTCCATATAGCTTCTTCATCCGTGTTGGTGTACTTCGCTAGGAACTGGGAAGCTTGAAACCCCCCCATACACGCAGCAATTACGCTCAGATCCTCTAGACTCACATATGCAATGCCCCAGATGTTGATGTCAAGCATGCTGATGGCGCCTTAGGTGCGGGTTTACCAAATGACACTACCCGCTGGCTCGAGGGGAGCTTCCAACAACTTGTTCCTCGGTTGTTTCCCGGTTGGCGATTCATTTTGTGCGAGAGGCTGAGTTGGTATGAGCTGTTGTGGGTTTTTTGACCGTCTAGTAAAAGGGCGTCTACAGTCATTAGCTTGGTGTCAGACGAGACACAGTTGTATATAAATGTACAGCCATCCCGCCCTAATTCAAGTGTCGGTCAAGTACACTTTGATGCGCACAAATTGTCCTATACTTCCTTTTAAAACGAGTTTTCAGACTGGCCAGTACCTTGACTTACAGGCGTTGGCCGAATTGGACTAGAGTTTAGTGTTATGTACGACTATTCGGATACAGAATCTACTTGTATTATGTTTCACTGGCACCATGGAACAGTGACAGACCCAATAATGCATTGACAATAACGATGTTCGCCGGCTTTGTTCGAGTGAGCGGAGAGGGTATCAATCACTTCATCACATCCTGAGATTTATTGGCGTTCAAGGCGTCCGTGAAGTCTTTCCGTCAAGAATAGGTGAGGTATGACAGGCATGATGGTATATTTGACGAAGAAATTCTCATTGACTGACAGTTGGAAAGCGGATTCGAGATAAGCGGTGCCACATAAACAAATGAAAATATTGGATGTTGAGATTCGAAAAAAAAGAAGAAAAAAAAGACAGCAAAATAAAGCAGGGTTCCATAGCAGTATGTGGTATCAATGAGGAGGTACTGCTGCACTGAGCAGCATCGTATAGAAGATAATCTAGCACCAACTGTCGAGTATTATTCCACGCAGAAGTTGGAGAAATACAAGGGCGACATATCGGTCCCCACGTGCCGTCCCCCTGTCTAGTATGATGGCTCCATTTAAGTATGACGTTGAGCTCGAACTTTGTTCGCTTTATAGACTTTTCCGCTTGTGTCAAGGGGCGGTTGACTTTTTCCTCCCTTTGCCACCATGTCCAGCATATCCAGTGCGACGTCCGCGTCCACTGCTACTTTTGTCACTGCGCTCGTCTTCAATGCTGCTGTTTTTGGCATTGAAATTGGCGTTTTTACTCTCATTCGTCCTTACTTCAAGGCAATCTACGAACCCAGAACTTACGTGCCACCAAAATCGAAACGAGTTCAATCTCTTACCTCTGGTGGAAAACGAGCTTTCGGTCTCACCAACGCCCTATCGTGGCCCCTTGCAGTGTACAAATCCAATCATCAGGATATCAAAGCTGCCAATGGCCTCGATGCCTACTTTTACGTGCGCTATTTGCGTATGATGGTCGTCATTCTTCTACCCATCTGGATCCTTTCATGGGTCGTCCTACTCCCTGTTACCAGCGTAAACACTGAAGTCAGCGGCAACACCAAATTGAACAGATTCATCTTCGGAAACGTTGCACCCGATAAATCATCGCGATATGCCGCCCACATCATCATGGCCTGGGTTTGCACTGGTCAGTAATACATCCTTGATGCGTGTATTTTTTTTTGCTCAAAGTTGCAAAAATAGCCTGGATCTTTTTCATCATTTGGCGAGAGATGAGACATTGGTTGTACACACGTCAATATCACCTTATTGATTCTACCCATTCCAAGAGTGTTCAAGCAAACACTGTGCTGATCACCGGCATCCCTCAAAAGTACCTTACACACGCCGCATTGCATAAAGTGTTTGATGTGCTCCCAGGTGGCGTCAAGAACATCTGGATAAATAGGTAAGTTTCCGAGATTCCTAGTGTCGTTCCTGGGGCTAATTCGAACGTTGCCCAGGAACCTGAAAGAACTGCCGGACCTTTATGACCGACGTCTCAAAGCCTGCAATAAACTCGAAAGCGCGGAGAACAAGCTCCTTCGTACCGCGGCTAAACGACGACTCAAGGCCGAAAAGCAAGCACTCAAAGAGAAAGGTACCTGCTCTAGTCTGCATCATTTAACGCTACGCACTTAATGCTCGATCGATACGATCAGATACCGAAGCACAACCATCGCCGTCCGTCGTCCCTGAGGATCAACGTCCCACTCACAAACTTGGCTTCCTGGGTCTATTCGGTGAGAAAGTCGATTCCATTGAATGGGCGCGTTCCGAAATTCGGGTTTGCAACGAGTTACTCGAAGCTGGCCGTTCCAAAATCCCTGGATACAGTGCCCAAATGCGATTCCATAGCTTTCATCCCGAGTTCGATGATGATAGTGACGATGATTTTGGTGGTCAGGGTGGTATCATTGGAACCGTTGAGAAGGTTGGCAACGTTGTGAAACGCAAGGCCAGAAAGACAGGCCACAAGCCTCAAGACGAAGTATCACCCGACCAGCAGTCGGTAGACGCACCAGCCGGAACAGATGAAACATATCCCGTTTCGAACAGCGCTTTTATTACCTTCCGCAAACAAATCTCGGCACATTTGGCTGGTCAATCTCTTATTCATCATGAACCGTACAGAATGAGTAGGAGATACCTCGAGATATCTCCTTCAGACGTCATTTGGAGCAATCTCTCTCTGAATCCGTTCGAGATTAACATTCGCATCGCTATCAGCTGGGCTATCACCTTGGCACTGATTATCTTCTGGGCTATCCCAGGTAGGTCTCCATCCGTTTTTCCACATTCACTTATTCACCGCACCCACAGTTGCTCTCATCGGCACAATCTCCAATATTCAATCTGTCTGTACGAAGGAGAAGTGGCTGTCATGGTTGTGCTCCCTTCCTTCGCCGGTCATCGGGATCATTCAGGTAAGATCTCACCTCTTATCGCTACAATCAAACTAATTGCTATCACAGGGTATTTTACCACCGGTTCTACTCGCGGTCTTGATGATGTTATTACCAATTGTACTTCGCCTTCTTGCAAAGTTTGAAGGGATCCCCAAGCGCAGTGGTGTAGAACTGAGTCTAATGACCAGGTTCTTTATCTTCCAAGTCATCGTGAGGAAGAAATTTGTTTGCATTTCTTGGACAGTTGCTGATCATCATTATAGCATTCATTTTTAATCGTTACTTTGTCATCGGGTATCATTGCTTCGTTAAAGACCCTTACGTCGGATCCTACAAGCATACCTTCAACGTTGGCGAGCAGCCTTCCTCAGGCATCCACCTTTTTCTTGACGTGAGTGTCTCGTGTCGTGTAACGGACGATATTTGACCTTCCTCACAGCTACATCGTTCTTCAAGGCCTTTCTGGCACAGCTGGAGGATTTCTACAGATCGTACCACTCATTATCTATTACGTGAAGCTCTACCTGTTGGGCAGCACTCCGCGGAGTATGTGGGGTATCAGATATGGGAAGAGAAGCGTAGCCTGGGGTACCCTTTTCCCCAATACAACGTTACTCACCACCATCGGTATGTATGTTTCTTACCCTGACTAGTTCTTCGAAATGACTCCGTATTCCAGCTATCGGATATTCTATCATTGCACCAATTATCAACGGTTTAGCATGTGCCACATTCTTCGCCTTTTACATGCTTTACAAATACCTCTTCCTCTGGGCTTACCAGCAAGACCTTAGCACAGACACTGGAGGACTTTTCTTCCCCAAAGCGATCCAACAATTGTTCGTAGGATTGTATGTGGAACAAGTGTGCTTGGCAGCATTATTCTTTTTAGCTCGGGACGGGAATAATGCAGCCAGTGCCATTCCCGAAGGTGCTTTAATGATTGTTCTGCTCGTCTTCACTGTAAGTCGGCTACGCCATTTCATCACAAATTTCCTGGCTAAAGTGTGTTGTTGTAGGCGTTCTTCCACATGGTCATCAACAACATGTATACCCCATTGAAGCACGCTCTTCCTCTTTCGATGGTTGAAAAGATGCACCACGAAGAGATACCTGCCCCTAATGAGCAGGGCACATCAAGCTCACGCGCGAAAAATGATATGGAGCGGCTCGAAACCAAAGATGTACGCGGTGCTAGCGTCGACGACGATCGGCTCAAACTTCAATCGTCCTCTAATGAGAACGATATTGAACGGCAGTCGAACGGCGGCGACTCGATCCAACCCACACCTGACAGACCAACTCCTCGTGCAGAAGATTCGTATGGATTTGCCCACCCTGCGGCGTCCCGACCGCAGAGAACAGTCTGGATTCCAAATGACCAGTTGGGATTGGCCGTGGAAGAAGAAAAAGCCTGCCGGGAAAGAGGTATCGATGTCAGCACCAAGGATGCTGAAATGAACGAAAAAGGCAAGGTGAACCTCACCGGCGATGGGCAACCCCCAGATTTAGTGGTAGAGTAAACAGTTTTTTTGCGGTACCTGTCCAACTATGAATACTCCTTGTTCGATTACTTACATTCTGTTGTCCGATGTTTCCATTATCTTCCTCCTTGGTAGCATGTAGTTTTACGTGGATTATTTCCTCATCGACTTGCTTATTACGAGCTCAATCATTCTATTCTTATATTGTTTAATGCATATACTAAACTTTATCTATACGCCGACGAGCAATTTGAGAACTTATTGCTTCGTAAAAAGCGCGCTTACTTCGATTCAATGCTACGTGTTTTCAGACAACATACATGTGCGACAACAATTTTAATCACGTTATCATCAGTCAGTTAGGGCTTGTACAACAATGGGAATTTTACTTGGGATTGTCGTTCGCATTCGACCTTGGCCTGCCTTTCAGATTTGCAATGGGTTTGGGACATATCGCTGCGAAAGATCTACGTTTGGCATCATGAATTCGATTGAGTCTGTACAAATGCTCAAAGTTGAAATCAACAGAGTCATCTGTTCGTCAACGCGCCAGCAACTACCTCAATATTCAACTCCGCCAACGCCGCACGTCCTCGGTTTGCCCACCACTCCACGATGTGAGCGGTGTCAAACCATCGATCTCCTATGATTCCGCCTCCACCTCCACCCGTCACACCTTCTGCGCCGCACAACACGATGCCACCGCTTCTGAGCCATCCGGATACATTGTCTTGATGTTTTAATACATCGAGAATGCCGATTACAGCTAGTAGAATTGAGTCAAACCCAGTAGACGAAGACTGAGAGGCGAGACTAGTCTTGGCAAAGGAGGGAGTCAAAGTCATATTGCCCAGTAGATCAGACACGTCTAGGTCATGGTGGTGATCATTCCCTTTATCTCCTGGAGATCCTTGCGAGACATTTTGCTTGCGCAGGTAGTCAAGATCGCTGCGACGTTCAGCCTGTCCGTATTCTTTGACAAAAATGTGGTTCCACGGTTGAAGACGAGCTTTTTGAGTAGAATCATCAACGAGAAGAGTACTTTTAGCCGAATGTAAAGGGAAAGCCTTCCATAGCTTGGTGAGGTCTTTAATTGTGACAGATTTCTTGTCTGTGATGGACAATTATGAATGAAATGAGGAGAGAAGGGGGAAAGGAAAAGAAAAAGACTACGCACTGTAAGCAACGGGATCCAAATCCAAGGTATCTCTGGCCCAGACGGCTTTCAGTTCTCCCTGATGGTCACCAAAGCTATGTTGGATCATGCCGTTCACACTGTGCGGTTGTGCGGAGCTCCAGACCATAGTATCGAGCCATTTTTTCGTTTGAGGATGGAAAAGATATTCACGAAAGGGAGTCATGTATGTTCGAGGGTGTATGACTCTGACTCTGGCAGAACTGGGTCCATCATGAGCGAAGGAAGTCTTCACGTTCACGTATTTCTTTGGGCGAAAAACAAGGGTACCGTTGAGGTCCAGAACTAAGAGCTTCCGGTTAGCTGTGGGATTCGAGATAAAGGACGACGGTGTGAAAGCAATGGTCTTATAAACAGGATTCAGAGACCGCGAATTTCGTTTTTCCATTGTAGACGTGATATTCGATAGACCGCCGTGTATGATAAAGGGTTTCTTCGAAGTCATCTTGAGGAAGTTAGCATTCGAGATACAGGTCATTCATAATAAGGCTCACAATAATACTTAGATTTAATTATAAGATCAACGAGTATATGACAATCCGGCATGACCTCAGATCTCAGCCAATCAGATTCAGAGTATTTCGCAATTCTTTGGATAGCCCCGAAGGCACTATGTACTGTGCATGGATAACAACGAAGAGCAACCTTACAATATGCGCAGGCATACCACCCGAGTGGACGGTGATTCGATTTACGACTTTTTACGACTTTGGTGAAAAATAGCCGATATGTAGGATCGATTTTACACCCGAAATTCTATTCTCGAATCATCATCTGTATGAAAAGTATGGCAGTACCTCCAATTCCTGTTAAGCGTAAGTCCGGCGTTGGTAGGCAAACGCATTACTCGCCCACTGCGCAGCGCTGCGGCTTTTCTTGGCAAATTTCTGCAATGAAGGTAAGAATGATGATGCTGGAATGATTAGCCACTGGTACAAAAGCAACTTGAGGATAAAAGGAAAGATCCTCTAGGGGGTAGGGTTTCCTTCACCGTAACACCTCGAAGATTTCTCAAGCATGCTATTCCTCTTCCAAGTCGCTCTTCTAGGTTTGGTCAATCTGGCCTTTGCTCACCCTGGCGAAGAGGAGCATCACCACGACAGAGCCGTGGACCTTAGCGTTCGCGAGTTCAAAGCGACAGCCAAACGCGGACTCTCTGCCTGCTCCGAAAAACTTCAGCGACGGGACTTCCACACCCGCGCAGCTGAACGCCGTGCAGCCAAAGTTGACGCTTACCGCAGACACAACGACCTCGTCACTCGGGACACCAATGCCACTGCTGACACTTCCCACCTCTCGTCCACTAACTACACCAGCGCCACACCCGAGTCGACGATTTTTGCTAGTAATGGGACTTGCATCCTGAATCCCGAAGGTGAAACTGGCCCGTACTGGGTCAAAGGAGAGCTTATTCGGTCTGACGTCCGCGAGGATCAGTCTGGTGTACCCATCACCATTGAAGGCCAATTTGTGGATGTCGAGACCTGCGAGCCTATCGTTGGCTTATATTGGGACATTTGGAACTGTAATTCCACTGGTGTTTATTCCGGCCTGGTAGCTACGGGTAATGGCAACTCGGACGACGAGTCAAACTTGAACGCTACCTTCCTGCGTGGTATTCAGCAGACTGACGATGAAGGAGTTGTCACTTTCGACACTATTTTCCCCGGTCACTACAGTGGTCGTACGACGCACATTCACATGGTCGCTCATCTCAATGCTACGCTTCTGTTGAACAACACCCTCTCCGGGGGCACTGTTCCGCATGTCGGTCAGGTATTCTGGGACCGGGATCTGATCAACGATGTTGAGGCTACGTACCCGTACAATACTAACACCATTGCTATCACCGAAAACGTCGATGATCGCGTCTTCGCGGCGGAGAGTGAGAATACCACCTCGGATCCTGTTCTCGATTATGTCTACCTTGGGAGCAACTTGAGCGATGGGCTCTTTGCTTGGATCACTATTGCTGTCAATACTTCCGCTACTTACGACCCCAACTATTCCTACGTCTGGACCGCCAATGGCTCTATTGCAGAATCTGGGGGAGAGGTTACCGTTGATTGAGGCTTTAACCATAGACAGCAGCCTTGATCCACCTTGGCCATCGTTGAACACGCTAGGGATGGACAAAAATGGTGACTTCTGGCAACTCAAAGGACAGTAATTACTATTCCGTACTACTGCTTAATTCGTTTCCACACACATGGACCCTTGGAATTCTTTGGATCGAATATTCATTGTACAATACCTGATAAACCTCCAGCGTGAATTAAGAGACCGTCTTGAACATTTGCCTTGTGAATCGTATAAAAATCCCGGATGAGATATTGAGCCTCGGATCTTCTGCCAGGGAGCGCCCAACATGAAGTGACCTTTTCTCACACGTCTCTTCTGGTAATCCTCATCCTCATCCTCTTGAATTATCTCTGCTTCTACAAACTAGCAGCTCCTCATGCCTGAGGCCCTGAAACGTGCAATCTTGGGTGAATTATAACTTGCAGAAAGTAGAACGGACAGGGACCAAGGATGGAACCTATCTCAATCGCGTGCGTCTGATACACGTTGACTTTTTTCAGTAAGTTGAACGAAACTTCAGCATGATTGCAGACTTCTTTCACCCAGATGTTGGCGGTGTCGAAAGCCACATCTATATGCTGAGTGCGAATCTTATTCGTATGGGACATAAAGTGAGTCTCTATCTCGCTCGTTCTTGCTCTTTTTCGACGTGTCTTTCAGGTCATCGTAATAACCCATAGCCGTCCCCCAGATCGCGTTGGAATACGATGGCTTCTACCGGGGCTGAAAGTCTACTACATTCCATTTGTTACCATCGCGTCTGGCGCGACCTTACCCAACTTTTTTACTTTCCTCCCCTATCTCCGTACCATCTTGATTCGAGAACATGTTCATCTTATCCACGCACATGCAAGCCTTTCGTCTTTAGGACATGAAGGAATACTCCATGCTCATCTAATGGGTGTTCGTACCGTGTTTACGGACCACAGTCTATTCGGATTCGAAGACGCTGCTAGTATTTTAACGAACAAACTGCTAGCTGGGACTTTGAGGAACGTGGATGCGGTTATTTGTGTGTCGCATACAGGGTAAGGCTCTTCTTCAGCACCCGATAAATTGGTTCTAACTTGATTCCCTTCTAGACGGGAGAATACAGTTCTTCGAGGGGAACTATTCGAGCAATCTGAGGACGACCCACCACGGTTGGTAGTCAGCTCGAATGTCTATGTCATTCCCAATGCTCTCGTCTCAAAGCGGTTTCAACCCGGCCTTCTCCAGAAAAGCGATACCAGTGCGTGACCTCTTGTGTATACAAGTTTTTTTTTTACTCACTTTCGTCTCTAGTTACTATTGTCGTGCTCTCACGCCTTGCTTATCGCAAAGGTATAGACCTCTTGGTCGCTACTGCTCCCCGTATATGCGCTGCTTTTCCGAATATCAGATTCCTTGTTGGTTCGTGGCCTTCGAAGCACTCGGATTCAGAATGTCAATGCTGAATAAATCTATACAGGTGGCGACGGGCCTAAGCTGATTGACCTTTTGCAGATGCGGGAGAAATATCTCCTACAAGACCGTATCGAACTTTTGGGACCAATCAAGCATAATGACGCCCGTTCGGTGAGGTTCTGTTCACGGTAGTGCTACAGAATCCATCTATTCATCTTGGAAAACCATCCAGGTCCTCATCAAAGGTTCTATTTTCATGAACACTTCACTAACCGAATCCTTCGGCATCGCCATCTTGGAGGCTGCCTGTGCCGGCTTATACGTCGTGAGCACACGGGTAGGAGGTGTCCCGGAGATTTTACCCGAAGATATGATTAGTTTCGCTGATCCAAATGAAGATGGTAAGTAGAATTTCTTTCTAGTCTGATGAATGTATGTCAATAATCTTGTCGTAGACGTATTCCGAGCCGTCTCTGAAGCGATCAGCTTTGTTTCTGCAGGTAAACACGACCCCATAAAAGCCCACGAACGTGTCAAGAGGTTTTACGATTGGGCTCAAGTAACTGAACGTACAGAGAGGGTATATCATACAGTTATGAAGTCTGAACAGAGGGATTTATGGGATAGAATAACACGGTCTGATATCAAAATATGATCCCATGCGCCTATTGCTGAATGTCACTCCTCGCAGGACCATGCGACTTGGACGTTATGCTGGACCTATATATTCCATCATCTTACTCGTCGATTGTCTATTTTTCCTCTTCTTGGAGTGGTGGATGCCTAGAGAAGATATGGATTTTGTGACGCATCACTGGAACCATCGGCGCTTTGCTTCGGTATGTCTTCCCTCTCGAATCTTTAACACAGACTAACGGTGATGCGTATCTTTTGTGTATACAGGCTACTCAGGGATTATGATATACGCACGACCAACGAGTATGAAGACGTAGCGTGCATGTATAGCGGATCAGATACCCTTTAGATACGATACCCGGTTAGGATACTCTTTCAGGATGCCTTCTCGAAGTGCGGGCAGACTAGCAATAGGAAGGCCGCCGCCAGCAGAAAGGATAGAAGTCGTTCAGGTCCCTGCGTATTCCAATATCTCCATTTCAAAGCATTTCTGATGTAAATATGTGTCGCGTCGCGTGCGATTGAGGAACCATGTGACTCTATTTTTCCGATATATGGAGATAGACTGAGATAGAGCGGTCTATCACGGTCTATCTGATTGCTTTGAGCCCAAAATCCTGAATTTCTGACAGCTTGGCTGCTTGCCAGTGAGCCTCCAATGGCAGATACCAGAAACTGTCGTAGTGTCAGTGTCAGCTGGCAATGTGTAATTCATCGGAGGTCCGGGAGAACAAGTTACCATTTATTTCGACAATCCTTAAATGGATTGGCTTCTATTTCCCCGCTATCATTCCTTCTCCACCCGATATTTTCTTGTCTTTCACCAGCACCGTCACTGGTATGCGTGTCTCTTCCTCTCTTCGCAATGTCGGTAGGGTTGCCCCATCTGCAGCTGTAGTCGAGCGTGTGCGGAGGCCTGCGTACTTATCGAAGGTCGCGAAAGCTGAAGATTTGGTGCCATTGTTCAAGGTAAATATAACATTTTCCGAATTTATATACCTTGAAATGCTCATTGCTGGCCTGTAGAATGGAGACTATGTCGGTCATTGCTCATACAACTGGTCTATATCTTTATTGACACGAGATTCAGATTGGCTGGTCTGGGTTCACCGGAGTTGGTTACCCAAAGACCCTTCCGACTGTTAGTATCGTTCTGTCATGCCAGAGAATACTCATTCAACCGCGGATGCGCAGGCTATCGCTGATGACATCGAGTTTAATAACCTTCAAAGTGATCCTGCGACCAAGAAGAAATTCAACCTTTTCGTTGGTGCCTCTGTCGGGCCTGAAGTAGAAGACCGATGGGCTGCGCTAGATATGTATGTGTATGGCTTTCAAATGTTATTCAGGCTGACCATACCAACAGGATCGCGCGTCGTTATCCCCATCAAGTCGGTAAAGAAACTTCCAAGGGGATTAATGCAGGTCGCATTGAGTTTGCAGACAAGCATCTTTCCAGTAGGCCATCTCCCTTGATGTCATCCCTGATACATAGTTCTTATTATAGTCCTGCAGTGTTCCCTCAAGATCTAACCTATGGTTTCTACTCCCTTCACAAAAAGCACGGAGATCCATCAAAGCCACTTGACTGGGCTATTGTCGAAGCAACTGCCATTACAGAAGAAGGCTATATTGTACCCGGTGCTTCCGTTGGTGCTAGTCCTGAAATTCTTCAATCCGCAGAGAAAATCATCATTGAAGTCAACACCCGTATCCCAAGCTTGGAAGGTCTACACGATATCAACCACTCATGGATTCCTCCGCACCGACAGCCATACCTCATCACTCATCCCTCTGATCGAATCGGTCTTACTGCTATACCCATTGATCCTGACCGTGTCGTTGCGGTGGTAGAGGGAAATAAACCTGATAACACCGGAGAAAATGCACCAGAGAATGCGGAAAGCCGCGCTATCGCCAAACATTTAATAGAGTTCCTTTCTGGGGAGGTTGACGCTGGTAGACTACCTCGGTCACTCCTTCCTTTGCAATCTGGCATAGGGAACGTTGCTAACTCTATCATCGGTGGTCTTGCGGCTGGTCCATTTGATAACGTCCAAGTGTGGACGGAGGTTTTGCAAGGTACGAATTTCTTCCAGAGTGAACATATACGTTCTGTTTTTTTGATTATGGGTGCTACATAGACACATTCCTCCAGTTCTTTGATTCTGGAAAACTCGACTTTGCCACTGCGACCTCTATCAAATTCAGTCCAGATGGGTGAGCACGTTCATCAATATCGTAAAATTCAGAATTCTCAAAGACTTTACAAGATTTGACCATTTCTATAAGAGTACGTCTGTTCCAAATGAAGTAGGCGATCTCAATGCTCATTCCGCACCTCTACAACAGATTGGTCAAACTACAAGGACCGACTTTTACTCCGCTCCCAACAGGTTGCTAACTCGCCAGAGCTCATTAGACGTCTTGGTGTTATTGCGATGAATACTCCTCTCGAAGTCGATATAGTACGTTTCTCCGAGAATTTGTGTTTTCTTCATCTCATGACGGGTGTCTTTCTTGTAGTATGCGCATGCCAATTCTACAAATGCCCTTGGTTCCCGGTGAGCTTATGTCCCCAATGTTGTGATTTGGGTGCTTGCTAACGGATGTCTTTCACGCGAATGTTAGGATGTTGAATGGTCTAGGTGGATCGGCAGATTTCCTTAGGAACGCGAAAATATCCATAATGCATACACCTTCCACGTACGTCCATGAGTTATTTCTCCTGACAATTTGTTCAAGCTGTGGAAATGCTGTAGTCGACCAACAAAGAACGACCCTACAGGAATTAGTTGCATTGTGCCCTTCGCCTCCCACATAGACCAGACTGGTACGTACTTTCCTCAGTGTCTAATAGAGTATCGTTGGCATATTCTTGCGATTGGATCAGAGCACGATCTGGATGTCATTGTGACAGAACAAGGTCTTGCTGATGTCCGTGGACTTTCACCAAGAGAACGTGCGCCAATCATCATCGAGAAGTGTGCGCACCCGGATTATAAGGATTTATTGCATGAGGTGAGGAAAGGGCAATACTTTGATTCAGACCTTCCGAAAATGCTCATTTGATACACACCCACACTGTTTCTTTGATCCGCAGTATTACGACCGCTCATTGCACGAATGTCTGAAGCGAGGCGCTGGACACGAACCTCATATGCTGAGAGTGCGTTCATGTTCTTGACTACCTGCGGCAAATAATTTAAGAAAAATTGATGGTGTTCTCATCTTCACAGAATGCGTTCAAGTTCCACACAAACTTCATGGAACATGGTACGATGAAAATCAAGGGCTGGGATTGAACACAGTCATGGCCTTGGTAAAACTCTTCTTATCTTCAAAACTTTGCATAAACCAAGGGTTGTATGGAGTATTGTATAATGTGTAGATCATTACAAATTGTACGTGAAGGACGTTAGGTTGTGAACGATGCAAGGGATTAGAGAAAGAAACTAATAAAACAAAAAATGTCGATTATGAACGACCGACCACCAATGTGAAGTAGACCTTGTTATGTCTGAATATTGACAAATATATACCGTACTTGGCAGAAAGGGAGATAAAGGAAATGAATAGAAGGAGACAAATTTCAGAAAATGGAGTCCAGGGAACGTGCACGACAATGAAACCGAAACGAGGTCTCTACGCTCGCGGAGTTTTCACTTCAGTCTGCTCTTGGTCTTCATCCTCCTCCTCTCCCTCCTGAAGCTCCTCCTCGACAGCCTTGCGTCCCTCTTCAGTAAGTTTCGACACACCAGATGAGATATCTTCTTCAAAATACCGTGGCACAAATCTACATATTCGAGTTTCTCACTTCAGTTTACTAGCAGGCACAAGTATTGAGTAAGATAACACTCACGAAACACCCTTCTTTTTTCTCTCGGCAGCCTCATCCCGCTGTCTCTGCTCTATTACAACCTTCTCCCTCGTAGCCTCTGAAAACTCTTTCTTCAACAGTCTGCTCGTCACACCCTCCCAGAGTTTCCTGGACTCCGTCGGCAACTGTTTCCCCAAAGGACGCACTTGCTTCGGTACGACCCACAACGTCGACAGATCAATCAGAGTGTTATATTCGGTGCTCGGTCCTGTGAGATCCGCTTTGGATGCTGCGCCGTAGGATCGATTTGAAGCTGATGGTAGAGCGATGTGAGATGGGTTAGGAGAGGAGGCAGCAGAAGACGTCGCTGCCGGGTATGATCCAGGGCCGACTCGTTTCCAGCGAATGAGTCCCCTCCAGGATCCATCGAAGACGGCGGCGACCCGAGAATGCGGAACATGTTTAATTCTTGTCCATTCTTCATGTTGTGCATCGCCCTCGAATACCGTATGAATGACCCCTTCCAGCAAAAAGTGGGGTTTGCCCAACCAAGACTGTTAAGAAATTGCTGATTGGTATTGACAAATAGTCTAGTGAAGATGAATAACGCACCTCTTCTTTGTACTCGATGATAGTGCGGAACTTATGACCGTGGCGACCACCGGTACAGGTTATTATAGTCGTATCAGATACAGTGATGTAGAAGCTACCCCTCAAGATGCCATTGACTGATGCGACGGGATGAGTGACCTGGTACCTTTCACCTTCTCCATGCCCTCCGGTGATGTTGACGAACATGCCTTTGTTGAAGCTTCCCGGTGCGACCTTGAGAGTCGTACCAGAGACCTTCGCGGAAATCTGGTCAACGCCAAGCATTTCCACAGAACGAGAAGGGCAGACGGCGTAATAAGCAGATATAGGCGGATGATGAGAAATTTGCTCTGTGAGGTATACAACGCGCAATTTGCCATCAGCCGATTCTCCCAAATTGAGCTGAGACATCTGGGCACTGACGTCGCCGTCTGCGAGTTGCTGCGGAGAAGTAGCGGCGGTGGAGGGACTCTTTGGAGTAAGACCGCTCATGAAACTCTTGGAACTCCGAGTGCTCTTTGAACTCTTGATACTAGCAGCATCTGAGGGCATTCCATGTGTAAATTCAGGCGGTGCAAGCCCAGAGGCTGTAGGAGCGGTGACAAATGTCTGAACGACGGGCGGTTCGTCGGAATCAATGGGATGCACGACGGGCGGGACGTCCCAGTGTGTACGAAAGTGCTCTCCAAGGACAGAGTTGTACGGCTTGCAGACTTTACCTCTCTAAACTGACATCAGGACATTTTACGTGGAGATAATGTTCTGACACATACGATATATTTGAGATCTTTGGTAGCAGTGAAACGTATGACTGCGAGCATTCGGTCGAAGGCATCTTCATAATCATTAACTCTGAAAGGAATGTTAGTAGAGGACAGTAGTAAGCAAGATTTTTTACGCACGCAGCGAAAATATCAGGACGATCCAGGTAATGAGAGAACTCCAGATTCGGTATTGGCTCCAATAACGAAGCAGGCAGTGAAAGTCGCCTGTAAACCACTGTTTTAACTGGCTTTTCATTCCTCTCATGGCAAAGACATACATGGCAGCAATGTCTTTCACTCCTAAGCATTTCTTTACCAGCTGGACAATCATCTTAAGCTTTCCGCCTTCGCCAGCATCTCCAGAGTCAGGAACAGTGAGTGGGACATCATCCTCATGCAACTCTTGCATGGTTCCATCCTGAGTGGTCATAATGGCAGCTGAAGAGAGAAAAATGAAAGAGAAGGAAGAAAAAGTCAAGGTTTAGAAAAGGAAGTGCGAAGTCGTTAACAAAGAGTTATTGGTACCAAAAGCGCCCAGATTACCTACAGCGAACAATTCATGTGCCAGTGTTCAACATTCAACGTTCAACGCCAGGCCGACACGTTTGGTCAACGCTCAAGCTCAATTCTCAGCACGCGGAGTGAATTATGAAGATTATTAAACTGATCCTGAAACTAGTATAAGAAGTAATTAACGACAGTAGATCACATGTCAAATCCCGAGAAGGCCAGCTATTCACGCATTCAGCAGAGCAGACAGGAGCATCGAGAAAACAAAATAATTATAAAAACTAGCACCAGCCATCACGAAGGTGAAAACGATTCTAATATCGCCAATGTCGCTACAATATAGTGTTGTATGTTCAAGCCTTGCTCAGCAATATATATTGGATACGACTCCTCCTGCCGCTCCAGTCAGTACGTTGAACACGATCCAGATTGGTCAAAGCAACGCACCTGCGACAATCCATCTCTATATGTAAGTCGCGCAGTAGTCGCTATTGGATGCTTTGAATGCCGAGCATAGAGTGTGCGAAACGTCGCTTCTGGGAATGCTGGATCGTGGCCTACCCAGATTATTTTCCATTTATACTCTACTCCATCAGGTCCTAAAAACATCCTGCTAGTCGACCTTAGTAGGGAAAGAACGATGTCAGAGGACGTTCGGTAAGATTGAAACATTTGCTTCACAATGCATTGCTCTTCTTCAAGATATCCTTTAGCATTCCGGTTTTATTGCCGAGGGTTATACTGCAGAGTTATTGTGAAGACTGATGTAAGGATATTGAAAGAGAAGAGCCTACATGCTCTTGTCAGTAGGCTTTCCATTTCCTGGAACCCATTGAGCTTTGGCAAACTCTTCTCCCGAGTTGCCGTATCCTCCAACTCGAAACGCCAACACATCCTTCGTCTCAGTCGCGGAATAAGCAATAGAACGATCATTAGAATCAGGACTTTTGTTGATGAATTGTACCTAGCATTGATGCAGTGAGCATTCATATGGTACAAAAGCGAATTGCTAACACTGACCGTTCTTGCGCCATTGGTACCAGCAAGGAGTCCTGGCTTCCTCCAAATTCGTTTGACATAGTGATCAGGGATCATTGAGGAAGTAGATCCAACGTCATACTCCGATCCATCTCCATATTCTTTTGAGCGGATAACCAAGGTAGCGTCTGGAGTGAAGACCATCTTGTGGGTATCGAGGAAGAGGGGGAGATGGACGTAGAGTCAGAGAGAAAATTAGATCGAAATCGACATGTGGTTTTATTAAGGGCTGGAGTGATCTGGGAACATTTATAGGGGGGACTTGCCCTGGCCGTTCCCAGTTTCAAGTAAATTTGAAATGCAAACGACTAGCAAGTTTGGCAACGACTGCAGTCTGGATTCATATTCAAAGATTATGATTATACGCTATTGACACTCTCGTACCACTGCAAGATGCTCCCAATGAGGAACGCCCATCCACCCCAGAACGTAGAAAGCGAACTCTGATATGCGGCCTTCGTACTGGTTTGCGCAGTGTATCCAAGGGCGCCACAAAGCGTGAACCCAATGGCGCCGATAAAATTCCAAACTGTCAGAGATAATGAGTGATGAGGAACTGCTAGTAGCAGAGCGACATACTTGCAACCTGCCACCCGAGAGATGCTGGATTGGGCATGTACCATCTCTTCTGCGTTTCAAGTAAAAGTAAGGATCTATGAATTCGCAAATATCACTATTTAGAAGCAGTCGCTAGACAAGAGGCGCACGAGCTGATAACAAATCCCATTCCGCCTATAACCTGTGGAGTCCAGAAGACACCGTCCAGAACACCTGTTCTCGTTGATATTGCATCTTGTATCGAAGGAAGTGCGGTGAACCTTGAGACAGCAAGGAGAAGTGAGAGAAGCCCTTTGTGTGCAGAGAGAACGCGTACGTACCCACTAATCCAGAATATCGTGGCTGCCCAAAACTGGGCGAAAGCCGCGAGGAAACCAAGCTCATGCCAGTACTTGGAATCAGACGAAAACCAGATCCACTTGCGTTGATGCTTTAGATCTCCTGCCTTTCCTTCTGAACTTGAATTGACTGCGAAACCATTTGAGTCCGAGGCGTTCTCTTGACCAAGAGCTCGTCGAACTCCCCATCCAAAATTAGCTGTCTCTCCACGATTCCAAGCTTCCAGAACTCCTAAAATCGACCCAAGTTCGAAGACTGTCGCTCCAACCCAGGCTGTCCATCCAATGCCTGCTATCGATTGCGCGAAGGATGTATCAACGAATGGAAGGAAGCTATAGAAACCGTTGACCACCCAAATGACGCTTCCAAGAGTAAAAGCCTAAGTTTGAAATCATAAGCAGCTTTCGTGTGTTGAATCTGGTTTGAAACTCACTATGGCCACCCACCAGCTCACATTCCAGTACTCTAATCGCACCATATGTGCTATTCCGACGAAAGAGTTTCTTCCATGGCGGCTTTTGTCCTGGTTGGGAGTATATTTGACATGCCTATTCTTTCGATGGTCTCTCGACTTCCACAAAAATTCCTCGTCCCTGTTTGGGTCCTTTAGAGCTAACGTTACGCGAGTTGGATGGAGGAAGTGGCCGACGTGGTTTGGAAATGCATTGTCTGGAGAGTGTGTGAAGAGGGCAGGTTCCAAGTTGTGATGCCACCTATATTCAGCATTTGCCTGAGGTAGGGTAGCTTCTTTCGTAGCCATAGGGGCTACCACAACGGCACTGGGAGTATAGTCTTATATGCTCTTTCTCCCTGTATCGTACACGCTTTGGAACCTGTGTTGACTTTGGTCATGACGGGAGGTGATTATGATAGAAAAAAACTGGTCGCCGACCTTTGATGACGAGTTTTGTGAAGACCTTGGATGGCCTTGAAAAGCATCTGTTGCCAAAATTATTTAAACTTCCCACGAGGTCCAAGCGTCATGTACTCAACACCTTAACGACCAAAACTCTGAATTTTCAACTATTCCTCACACGTAACTAGAGCCACACACGTCTAAAGAATGCAGGTAGAAAAAAGCGTAGTATATCCCTAAGCCTCCCAAAACCGTGTTCGATGACAACCGTGTTCGATGACAGACACCAATGCAGACAGTCAGGACGCCGGAAGTCATACTTCAATCTTACTGGTTTCCAAGTCCTCTGCGAACTGAAAGAATACAGCAAAGTTCGGACATTTCATGAAAGACGAAGAGAGGACTACTCACCTCGATATCTGTGTGCCTTGTGGTTTCAATCCTTATTGCAATTCCTGTACCATCTTGTGAATTAGACACCTGATAGACGCATGGACCGTCAAGGACAAAACAGGCACAGCCAGTGCAGCCCACCTTTGAGTTCCTTGAAGAATGAAGACCTGAAAGCTCGGCGTTTCCACGAGAATCATTGTAGGGGCGCATCACATAGCTCGTGCCCGTTTCGGTGAGAACATTTCTGCATCAACACTGTGAAAAAGGAAAGTCGACCTGGATGAATACTTGAACGTACCCCTTTTTGATATAGTTCCTGGAGTTTAGTGAAACCAACAGGGAGTTCGTGTAGACTAGTCAGAATGGAAATGTGTTCAATCTGAGAGCAAGCGTGATCCTGTTATAAGTGTACTAACGTCTGCCCTCTGCAAATTCATTCACGCAGCAATTATTTTATTGATTTTGGTTCATCAGAAGACCCAAGCTTACGCAACAAGAAAAAGAACATGTAAACGAACGTGGTAGGCCAGGCATTGATAGAAATGCATGCCCAAAGTGCGCAAAAGCTGACTGGCAGCCCCGTATTGAAAGTGAAGATAATCTGGAAGGGTGGGTCAGTACAACATTATAATATGCATGTAAAGTTCCCACCAAGCGATTAAGCATACTGTTGGTTCTCTTGTGCGTACTCTTCGCTTTTTGCAGGAAGAGTACCATGGCGCTAGATATCATGACATCGGACACAGCTACACAGTGGTGGTCAAAATTCGATACCAATGTTTCGTTAACACATAATACTTACCAGCTAGGATGTTGCAAGTCATCGATAAATTCTGAAGAAACGTCAAAGATTAGCGATGCAGATCTAACGATTAAATGAACTTCACACCTTGAGGGTGGTCAGCTCTTCGAAGGTTTCAAATTGCAGGGATAGGCAACTATACACTTGGGAGATGTTCAAACGGTGCTTAGGAGAATGATTGCGTCCGAAAATAAAACTTACCGAGCAAGCTGACTGAAGCACGTTGTGAATCGTTGAGCACAAGCGGGCAAGTAGAGACGGGAATGACTTACCAAACGCAGCCCAGCTGAGCAGGACCTGAGAAATAGTAGTAAGTTCGTTGCCTCCTCCGTGACAGTCAATGGACGGTACACACCAGAGGTATGACCACTAAGTAACTGCCTTGACTCACTGCAGTGACAGTCGGTTCATGTGGCTAGGTTTGAAAATCTTCTTCTCACTTACGACGCCAGATCCTCCAGCAGTAGAACCTGAGGCACACATTCAGGACAAGGACTTTGAACTGTGAGCGAACATACATCTGTACCGCTAGCGCGATGGCATCACTGAAGAAAATTTCGATAATGAGGGTGCTAGATTGAATGATCGCATCAGCTCAAAATTGTAAGAAAAGGAAACATGAACTTGCTCGAGCATGACCGCCAGGATTTCCTCATGTGCAAAGTTCTGTGCAGCCAAGGTCACAGCTAGCAAGGCTTGTAGTTTATAATGCTTACCAAGATGATATACTGATAGACTAAAGAGATACAAAGTTTGCGGAAGGTTCACATGCACTGCATGATAAAAGAGTCCTTACCACAAGCTTGGAAGAAATAAAAATCAGTTGTGTTGATTGGAATACTATACAGACAAGCTACTCACCGGTGAGAATACCCACTTGTAAAGTGTCGCAAATGAGGATAAATCCAACCTATAGTCTCGGGCACATCAGCTATGTTTGAAATCTGATCTCAAAGTACTTACCAACGACTTAAGATACCAAGGGTCACTCTGTTGTTTCCGATAATACATGTATCCTTGGACGCAACCCGCTGTGTGATTGAGATGAGTTTATGTGCACCTCGGCATGATGATATCAAACCTCCGTAAAGCCTGATGCAGAAATCACATTTATGTCTGTGTTCCGAATAGATAGTTAGACAGAGAGAAGCTCACGCTGCCCCAATGACAACAGCTGTATGGAAGTCCTCGGTGAATCGCGACTCTAATCCCGTTCAAGCCAGCTCACCATCAAACAGCATTCCGAAGCTTCAACACTCGTTAGGATCGTATGTGATCTGAGCGAGATAAACGCACGTAGTATTCATGCTCGCCGCCATGTTTTGCAGAGACGTAAAAATGAGGGAAACGCAGGATTCGAAGCATTCTTCAACTTGGGTATAAGTAGCATCTTTGGGCCAATGTAACTGCCATAACATAAGGTCGAAGGCTGATGCATTATGGATTCGAAGCACTTTTGTTGGCGGTTCAAGGTTGACTTCATCTAATAGATCCGTCGGCGCAAATTGCATCCAGTACAGTTCCCGAACGAAATACACCGTCGACACAGTCTGCGACCGGGCGATTGTGGCATCCTGTAGGTCAAGGATAGGCCTTTAACCATGGATAAGTGGCTCCAGTCAACTCAAAGCCTCTGACGTTACGGCGAACGTTGGGAGTCCCTGAGCACGTGGTCAGAATACCGGAGTTTTTCGTCGTTGAAGTTCTTGACAGAAGCCTAAAGGTCATCATGATAATGGATAATGAAGGGTGACAGGGGCGGTGTCTTTAGGGCTTTGAACTACTAGGCCAAGCACGGGACGTGTTTGATTTTTGAATGTCCTTTGAGATACAGGGACTGTGAGTCCTTATTAGTTCTCTTCCATTCCGAAGCTGTTGACATTGACACGGAAGTCGAAAGAGGACACAGCGCAACAGGAAGATCGCAATAAGATATATATCTCCAGCCGAGCAAGAGTCCATCACGGTGAAAGGCGTGGTTAGCCGTAATCAGCATTGATGACTATTTCACCAACTCCCATGATACTCCAATACAGCTTCCCATAACTAACTAACCCGAGGAAAAAGACTTCATGAAAGAAGAACCTCGACGTCAATTAAGAAAGCCTCTACAAATCTGTACCCCTTTCAGCAACCTTCGACCAAAGTAATGGCTCGCCAGAGTGAATCCTGAGCAGAAAGTACATAGAGCTCAGGCTTTTCGCTTGTCTGTGTCAAAGTTCATCCTATTTTCTACTATGCCATCCGCGACAGTAGACATCTTGTTTGCTTTATTTGCTTGCTTTTACTTGTACAAATTCCTCTTTACTCGAAAGTATCCTCTTCCTCCAGGACCGAAAGGCTGGCCTCTTATTGGGAATGCTTTCGACATGCCAAAGACGCACGCCTGGAGAACGTTCGCAGAATGGGGAAAGAAATGGGGTTTGTCTTTGTCTAATGTTATAAAGCTGCTCCGTATGATTGAGAATTATTCACTTCTTCGTTAGGCCCAATATTGTCGATTCAGGTGTTGGGGACACCGTTCATCATCATCAGCGATCCTGAGATCGCGGATGATCTGCTTGGGAAGACAGGCTCGCTGTACGCGGATCGCCCAACCGTGCAAATGGCTTTGTTGACAGGCTGGGTAATATCTATTATATATTCTCTGAAATGTTTTTTATTCAACTTCTAGGATCGAGCACTAAGTGGCGCTCGTTACAATGCTCGCTTTCGGGAGGTAATTCGATTCGATGCCCGCTCAACTCTCTCATGAACTCTATCTCAGTATCGCAAACTGATTGGAAAAGTCATCGGAACGAAGGGAAGCATGACTAAATTCTACCCTGTAGAAGATTATCAGGCCAACATGTCTCTGAAGCGGATTTTCCAAAAGCCGGAGAATCCTGCCTCCGCAATTAGGAAGTAAGTGAACTGAACTTCCATGTATACAGATTGATTCCTTCTACTGCCTCTTCATAGGACGGCGGGTGCAATGGCAAGTTCCAATCTCTTAGGGTAGAAATAATAGTCTTACATAGACGCTCCAAGGTCCTTCATCTAACTTATGGCTACAAGATTCTGGAGGACCAACCCGACCCCTTCATTGCAAAGGCCGAGCTCGTAAGTATTCCATGAATTCCATCGATCTAGTGGAGCTCAAGTCAACAGGCCATGGAACAATTTTCGGATACCCACCGCACCGGGGCCTATATCGTCGAAATCTTTCCAATTTGTATGAAAACTTATCAATCTGAGGCTCGCAATTGACTTCGCTTCGAAAGTGAAGTATCTCCCTACGTGGTTCCCATTTGCGGAGTTCAAACGAAAAGTAAAGGGCGATTTTTTTTTTTGTTTTTGGCTAGTTTCGTTCACGTTAGATTTTTTACAGGCAGTTGAATGTATCGGACCCTGCAATGAAATGGCGGATGTACCCTTTGCCTATGTCAAAGAGCAATTGGTTCGTCAGGCTACAGATTTGTGATTTTTCTCATACAGATATTACTATCAATAAGGACAAGGGAGAAGAAAATAACTCTTTCGCCGCTGATCTTCTCAAGGACAAAAGCAACTCCTCGGAAAAGCTTGTTGATCTCAAGTGGTCTGTTGCTTCCTTCTACGGAGCTGGAAGTGATACCGTGAGTTCCAAATTCTGAAGTGAATATGTCGTATCTGATGATCTCATGCCCAGACTGTGGCCGTTGTGTACAGCTATCTGTTGGCAGCTATCCTCAACCCCGAAATCCAGCGCAAAGCGCAAGCGGAGGTTGATTCAGTTGTTGGCAAAGACCGATTGCCTTCTTTCCAAGATAGAGATTCTCTTCCGTACATTGAAGCCCTTGTCAAAGAACTATACCGATGGCTTCCCATTGTACCTCTAGGTATGATTGCCCGTCGTCCATGCTATCTCTATACTTACGTGACAATTCTTATGCTCTCGAAGCCGTGCCACATCGAGCTATGAAAGACAATTTATTCAGGGGATACTATATTCCCAAGAACTCTTTGGTATGTCGGTCAATTGCACAACTGTCAGGATATCCAGCTTACTATCATTGCAGGTTTTTGTCAATGTCTGGTACTTCTTACACGATCCAACAGTGTACAAGGACCCTTCTACCTTCAATCCCGATCGATTCTTGGGCTCTAATCCTGAGCCTAGTCCAATAGACAGAGGTTTATTTGGGTATGGACGTCGGTAAGGACTCCTTGCGGTTAAAGACCTTCAAAAAATGCTTAACAAATGCAAATTAGTGTTTGTCCTGGAGCACATCTGGCACGTCCTTGATCCCTGTGCATTGAAGCTGCTATCCTTTTACTGATCTTCTCAATTCCAG
The DNA here is from genome assembly GCA_027921405.1 of Lentinula detonsa. Taxonomy (NCBI): domain Eukaryota; kingdom Fungi; phylum Basidiomycota; class Agaricomycetes; order Agaricales; family Omphalotaceae; genus Lentinula; species Lentinula detonsa. The sequence continues at coordinate 3,131,886 of JANVFU010000003.1, read as the reverse complement.
GCCGACGTTAGTGTCTGGATTAATATCGTGAAGGTTGTAGCAGGTATCGAAGTCAGTCCAGCCGTCGACGAGAAAGGGCAAGTCAAGATGCCTGTGCCCGAGACGACAGACGGAATTATTGTGTCAGTCCTCTTTACCTTCAAGCGAAAATGCTCTGAAGTTATGTACCACGTCTAGCCGTCCTATACCTTTTGAGTGCGTGGTCAAACCACGTTCAGAGTACTTACTTCATGTGCTGGAAGAGGCCTTGAAAGATGGAGAGAAGTGAACTGATCTCATGACTCGTCATAAATATAGTATGTCTAGTCAACGTCCATGGATTGGTACAGTATCTCATATGCAATTCCAATGTAATATATGACTTCTCTAGTAGAATGTGTAAGAGGATATGTGTGAACAGGGTTCATGAAAGTGTCGATGCCAAAGGTGAGAATGGGAGTAAAAAATGGAAATAATACCAAGTAAGGATGCTGATCACTGTCTCCTATAGCGCCTTCGGAAGGATATTCTGAGCCCGGCTTAGCACTGGTGAGAAGCTTTGGGGTAGACGGCTGAGCCGATCTATGCCGTGGATTGGCAACAATGATGCTTTCGTTTTCTCATGTTGCGAGTCGAGGGCGGATTCATTGAAGAAAGAAAGTCGGAATAGTCAAATACTCTTGGAAGGCGAGAGAGAGGTACGAGGATCGAGACAGGCGTAGCAGTATTCGATGCATCGTCATTCTCAGGCTGTAAGGAGTCCGAGGTGGATCAGCGTTCGCACTTAGAATTATCAGTACATGGACTTGGACGTACTCGACATATGGTCGTATCTGAGCTGGGACTTGAACAAACAGGAGACCGTCTATCGACTGCATTTGGCGGCATTTGCTTGCGTCGTTTTACTGCTGAAAGGGTAACGTTGAGGATAGTTTTGACTGCGAATACTCAAGCGCGACTCGCCTTTGTCTGAGTTTCCCTCCTTCTCGCTGAGGCAAGTATTCTTGTCTTTTGAAATCATAGTGGCTTGCGAATGCATATGTGAGATAGTTATGGAGGCTTGAGGCTCAGTGCGCTCAGGCTATATTGGGATTCTGAAGGACTTGGCAATATCAGGTGGGGCAGATGATGTCAAGCTTTCAATAGAGAAGCTTAAGGAAAATGACACGGATATGATGGAAATATTATCGAGCTATCCACTATGTATTCGTATCAGTCATCTATGACGCGTTTTCATTCGCGAGGTCAAAGCTGTTTGTAGCAAGACAAAAAAGGAAAGTAATAGGTATTAACGTAAGTATATAGGGGGTATACATCGGGTTAGGTCAGTAAATCAGGATGCCGAGGCAGAGACTGCGCGCTCTTTGGTCTCTGCCCAGAAGGAAGACGACGTATGCGTTCTCCTCCTTCCATTTCCCACTCATCTTCCTCCCTCAGGCCAGCGAGGGGTACTCGTTCAACACCCTGGTTCAATTCAGTGTCGAACAGGTTAGTCGAAGAGGTTCTTCTGTGATGACTAGGGTTAGAGCGTGCTGCCGTCGTATTACGCCCATCCCATCGATCCAGGGAGGTCCGGTCACCCAAACTCTGTCTAGGGAGAAAGAAACCACTTTCTCCTGGGACAGAGGAGCGTAAAGGTTGTATCAGTCGATCTTCAAGTTCGTCGTTCGCCCTTCTAGAAATATCCAAGACATGCACACCAAGGAAGGTAACAGCAAAACCACAGAGTAGAGATACAGCACTAGCAGTATTATCAGTGTTGAATCCCTGGAACAGAATTAAGGATGCCACAATAGTGGCTGAAGTGAACCCGACGTAGTACATGGGATTAACACTTGAACAAAAAATCGTTCGGTTAGAATAGCAGAGGACGGGAAACACGCGGTTACCCACATGTTGACAGAGAATGTATCCAAAGACTTATTGTAATAGTTGAGTTGAACGACAGCACTCAGGATAAGGGCAATTCCGAATACGTATGTACTGGGACGCCAGAACTGATTGTTTCCTCCGATAGTCAGCTTGATAGCAATGCCGAATGCCTTGATTGACATGACCGAAACAGAACCGACAACAGAGCAGATAGAAATATACACCCACGGCTGGGTCCGACCATAACGCGGAACAATAAGAGCGATAGTGACCACAGAGTAGATAAGAACCGCCATGACATAGAGCAAGAATGCTGCAGCAGTAACATGCAGTCAGTATGCAAGATTCATTCAATGATGCCCACGCACTTGGTTGAGCAGCATATTCCAAAATCTGGTCCACAGTATCCACCTGCCTATCTTCTGGGGCATTCATAACAATCATAAGGGAGCCTATGAGCGATAGAGTGCAACCAACTCGTCCTAGATGTCCCAATACTTCCCCGAGCATAAGTGACGCAGCAATAGCACTGTTGATGGAGTGTCAAATGATTAATGTATCATGCACGCAACGCAAGGCAAAAGACGTACCCAACTAGTACACTGAGAGCACCCAAAGGAGTCACTAATATTGGAGGAGCAAAAGTGTAGGCGGTGAAGTTGGCAACTGCGAACGTGACGTTAAGGGAGGACATGGATATAGTGTGACAGGCAAATCACTTTCTCCAAGTATTTCTGAAATAACCATGTCAGAACTGTAAAGAAGCGCACAAGGAAAGACAACGTACGGGTACTTATGCCTAACCACTACTCAGAAACGACGATTTGATCAGCTCACGTTGCTTGCAACATGTCAAACTAACCCATATCGAGTTCCTAAGATACGCATGATTGTCAGAAGCTGATGCGCCCTCCACGGCAGCAGCATTCAATCCCTATTTGATGATAGTCAACGCAGTGAACTTTGGAAGAAAGTAGCAGGTGAAGCCTAACCTTCTTCGTGATGATGGAGCTCATTCCAATAGCCACCGAGCTGGATATAGCTAAAGTTAATCCTATCCACTTATCTTCGGCGGAAGACATGGCGGCTAAGATGAAAATGAGTGTCCTCAACCCTCGAATGCACTGGGCAGGTAGCAAAAGATAGTTCGCACGGACCATGCCACTGAATTCATGCGCTTAGTCAGCTACGATCACTGCCTCCGTTTCACCAAAATACGAAGATAAAACATCTGCCTGACGAATGTTCCCATGGTTCCTTCGTAGCTTTCCTGAAGTTCAAACGTTGAACCCCGAATGATGATTCCTAGAAAGATTGGGCAACGGCTCAAGTAACTGAGGGTTGTGCCCGATACTGGATATTGGATAGATTGCTTCGAACCAAAACAGAATTACGATCCGCAGTCATAGTTCCACCGAGGCCCAGTGGGCAATCACATAACTAATTCCTTATAGTTTGAGGCGGTGATAAAGGACCCAGTTCAAGTATGATTCGTAAGTGACGAGTTGGTCATACTTATACGAGAGCAATGGGGGTTAAGTACTGAAGCTTCGTGATGCCAAGTCATGCTAGTTCGATTTGCTACTCCAAAATCAACCATCGATGATCTTTCCTCATGATATACAAAGCCATAAACGTATTGCGCAATCTAAGAAACCTACTTCCTCGAAATTTACCTACATTAGTACATATTCACCTAGCTTTTTGCAGTGGGGGCAAGCCGTAAGCCAACAAATTTTGGGCTGCGCTTGGGGCAAGCGATGATCTGGTCGACCAAGTTTCAATGGCCATAAGAAAACCGTGCTAAAAATATGAGACCGACCTGCTCTTAACACCTTCCATCACTCGCTCGAGTCTTTCACGACGAACCGAAGGAACCCATGTTTGTCACACAAAGGAAGTTCTCTCTTGATAGTGGAGAAAACAAGGGGCAGAATATCTAGTTCTGGACTGGATTGAAAGCAAATGCGAAACTGTATGTGTTGGAAGCGAGGCAACATCACCAAGCCTTGGTCGAAGAATTGATCCATTTCCGACCAACAGAATTCAACGTGAGACTCAAGCAGTTGGTCATGCGGGAGGTATATTGAGAAGCATATCGTCGTTAAGACAGTCGAACACATCGAAGAAATGATCTTCGAGATCCACAGCCAAGGGCTTGTCAAGCGGTATTCCGAAAAATACAGAAATCGGTCAAAATGTATGGATTCCAATTGTGCGTTCAAACTCAGGTCACAATTTAGATAGAAATCCTCTGTGGATTTAGTGTGTTAGGAAGTCAATTGCCTCAAGTTCAATTTCATGACTAACCTGCATCACCACCTGCATCCAAAGAAGAGAATCCAAGAGACAGAGAAGTGAGGTTATTTCCAAGGCGACCAAGATACTTCCCAATAGCTTCAGTGTCTGATGGAGATACTACACCCAAATCAAGTTCTGAAATAATGGGTAGGGGATCTTGGGATAGGAAGCACTCCATGACGTCTCTTTTGTAGCATCTCCAGAGGGACAGCTTTTGTAGGCTCAGAGGTATATTATACTGGAAAACAGTGTCGGGGGAATCATTAAGTGGGTATCCCCAGCCAATGTCGTTTAGAGATGCAGTTTGTAACGAACGAAAACTGCTCAACATCCACATGACTTGCGTCACAGACGAGAATGACATACTGTCAAGTTCAATGGAGTGAAGATTGGGAAATTCGGACAAGAACTGCTCATATATGTGTGGATGGAGAAACACTAGATCGATGCAGTCTAATCTCATTGATGTTACGGTTTGACCGATTGAGGATGCGATGGACCTAAGAAGAGTTTGTTGTTCGAACAGATCTAGGTCGCCTATTATATGGGTTCTTCGTACGCTGTCCGAAATTGTCTGGCGAGGGCTGGCCAGTAAATTAGCCAAACCCTGAACATTTTTTAGGGTTATGACAATGGATTGAAAGCACAATGGACGGCTACATTGCAGCAGGACAGATGAGGCTAAAGCGAGATTGGCGAAGGAGTGAAAGTCGTCTATGAAAGAAAATACAATATCGAGGATTTCAGCAGGAAGGAACATCCGTGCGAGTGTGATTTCTGTGAAGCGCCCAAACTATTTATAATGGCTACATAACAAATATTGAGCGCTTCTCCATTCCAGACTACGTTCGCGTCGGTCTGGTGCTGGCAAACACATAACGATTTTTCGGCTGCATCTTCCCGTTCATATCCAGCATGGAGTTGATTTTCTGCCTTGGATAAATATTAACTCTTTGGCTAGTGTTTGAAAATTCCTAAACACAGTTGCTTGGATCAGCTGTTATTGACAGATGTCAGACAAAAAGCGAACCTTCCTGATACTGGCATTCAAGGAGGAGCCTACAGTCAATCTCCGAAGGCCAGAGATGGCAGGACTAAGAGGATTTACTCTTGCAATCGAAACGGAACCTATAGTCGATCTTCTCATACTCTTCGAAACGCCACTAGCCCAGCTCACACTGGCAGAACTCTTCAGAATTCGAACAATTCAGTAGATTGTACGGTGGAGAGGGAAAAGACATACTTGTGTACCACCGAGGCTTGTCTGAGATCCATTCGAACTCCCGAAGTCTTGATGCTGTCGTTGTCGTCGGGCAGGTCTTGCATTCAATCTGAATAGGAAGGTATGTAAACTGTCGACTCGCTCAGTATGTCGCACAACCTACGAAGCGAGAAGAGAATTCGAGTATACTGCAGTGAAGAATCAGAAACAGTCTTTGCCAGTGAAATTATCTTTCACGTTTGGCTAGAGGTAGATATACAGCGAACCATATAACTAGAGAAAAGTGTCTGTCAGTTTTTGAACGATGGTCTGACTTGGACAACAGACAATTGTACTCCATAGTGTGAAACTATCAGGATCATATCAGTGATGTCGAACGAAGTTGATCAGTAAATGATACTATACACAAACAACACAAGCCACTGATGCGAGGCTGGCGGTGGGAGATATTATTGAGAACGGTGATGGGACATCGCTTTCACACTCCTCACCTGGTAATCAAACCAGTTTCTGAAGCAGGAATGAGTATCGACTGATATATAAGACAATTTTCGACACATACCAATTGTCCAAATCAATAGCTCTTTCAACAACTTTGCACTACTACCACTGGATAAATATAAGCACGGAGCTCGGTAAATAGAAGCGATTTTCCTGTACCTTTTCATTGGAAAAGCAGGCAACGGAACAAATAAATGATATACTAGAGCTGCTGTTATGAAAACATCCACTAGGGCTCCCAGGCTGAAACTCGAAGTGATGAGCCAGCCCCATTCTCTCTGAACCTCAAAATTGTTTGGTTCGTGAGGAACATCGCGGAGCGCCACATAGCTGACCATCAGCGAAGCACATAAATCGATACCGGATAGCAGCCATCCTACGATAGCTAGCCATAATTTAGAACTAAGAATCCGAATACGTTTGATATAGTAAATCTTGACAACGGCAGAACTTACGTCAGAAACACATTCTCTATGCCAAAAAAACATCCATACCTTGACAAGAAAGGTTATGATCGCTGAGTATAGCGTGCAGGCCACAATAACATATCCATTGCCTGGTTTGATGGCCATGTCGGCGATTGTGATAGTGGCCCACCAGACCGTATGGGCAGTGGCAATCGTATGGCCAAGTTCAAGTAATCTAGAGATCAATGAAAGCCTGAGTCGCAGTCATCTCAATAGGATCAAGAAAGGGCTGACAAGATTAAGGCAACCTATGCGAGGAAAATGATCAAAGGGACGGTGTACGCATAAAAATGAGCAACTCACGAAGAAAGTAAACCGCCTGGAGTCGCCTAGGGCTTTACAGTTTTGGTAATAGATGTAGCCTTGCATCGTCACAATACCGAACATGAAAATGCTAATAAAGGCACCAATCTCTAGGGCACCCAATAGCTTGGGTGAGTTAAAGTCAGGAAGCGGAGGCATTACTTGGCGGGAGATTGGATCCAACAAGGATAACAAAGATATGAAAACTTGAAAACTCGAAGAAGATGAAGAGAGAAAATGGGAGACCAGCACACAGGGAAACAACAAATTTGAACGCTCTTATACATACTGCTAGTGGTATTTAAGCAGGAGGTCAATTTGGAACATTAAAATCGTTGATTGAAGGATCATCAAGATGGTGATTTCAGGCGTGTTCGCGACAGGCCAACAAAGCAACAGCTGAGATTACTGTACCATTTTTTTCTTGATGTAAACACTAAATCATCTTTGGCATGATACTACAAAACCTGTGCGACCGATCATAAACGGCATTGGGTATCAACATTGAGATGTTCACCAGGTATTTAACGCACAGACAAATCAGCATCGTGTAAAGCATACTAGAAGGCCAGCTGCGAGCTCATGGGCAAGGGAGAGTATACAGGGTCAGGACGAAAGAGTCAGGAAGAGTTGCCTTTCCCAGAAGAAAGTAGAAATGGAAGATGATCATGATGGAAGAGAAGAGTGATGGAAAAAGAGAAGGGCTCTACAAGTTTCACGGCGAGCGGTTACCAACGACTATATAAGCCGGCTCAGCAGATGATGATGCTGCAGATTGAGCAAAAATGTTTCCGTTAAGAAACGACGGAATAGATTTAGGGTGTCAATGGTATGTACCAGAAATATAAATGGTCTCCCGTAGGCAAACTTGATGCGTGGCAAGCGCGCTTGATTATCGAGTAACATCCTTGTCATTGAAAGAAAACCAATGAGAGCTGCAGTTGGAAAACCTAAAACATCGAAAGTGATTGGATCCTAATACAGTCTGAATAAAAAAAATTTCTTGACAACAGCAGAACAAGAAGATGAAAAATCAGGTTTGAACTCTAATGTATGAAGTGAATGCAGAGTTGTGAGTATTCAAAGCAAGGCAACATTGCCAGACCGTGTGCGAAAAGCCGATCTATTACCAGCCAATAAAAATTAAGGCGAGGGTTTGATAGCCACTTGGAAAAGGAGCATGTTGAAAAGCACATCGTCGTAAATGCAGTTCGAACGCAATGGTGCGTCAATATACTCTCAAATAGCAAATAGCTTCAGTATTCGACGAAGATGTCGAGCGCAAAGCAAGCTCTCGAAAGATGTAAAAAGAACTCCGTGCGTCGCTTTGGCAAAAACAGCTTGTGAAGGCTCGACTGTACCGGAAGGCATCGTCAGATGAGTACTGCGTAACCTGCGACACAAACCACACGGAGAAGAGATCAATAGAGCGCAGGTTGGAGAGATTCAGATAGAAACCGCCGGTATTTGTGTGGAAGAAGATGCGCAAGGTCAACCCAAAAGACCAATATCGAGATAACTTTTCTCCCAATAAATAATCATCATCTAAGGAAATTTGAATTTGTCGTGTATTGTCTGAAATCATCTGGCAAAGACTGGCCAGTAGTTCTTAATGCAGATAGACCAAAAGTGGCGTGGACAGCTGCATTGCAACAGCAGTGGCGAAGTCGACGAGAACGAAAGATGAGTTTGTAGCTGTTCGTAGATTTCCACACGAAGGCACGATGAAGATTGCAAATATCTTATCTTATCTTATCTTGCGCCGGGCGATTATGACTCGAGAGTCGTTGATATTTGAAGTTACCACTTTCTGCCTACTTGTATTCTTTCAATGCCTATTCACGGCCTATCTCTCTCTCAATACCCCTCAAAACCCGACCACTTTGATATCGAACAGGTAATCAGGCCCAATATCCTTGCACTCCATCCGTATCGTTGTGCCCGAGATGATTACAAGGAAGGAATTCTCTTAGATGCGAATGAGAACGCACTCGGGCATTCGATATCTGCTCAGTCACCCCCTGATAACGCTTCATCGTTCGACCCTATGCTGGACATGGACCTCCATCGGTATCCTGATCCATCTCACGACCCAATCAAGCAGCGAATAACCACGCTTCGCTCTGTACCTGGAATTGACCATATATTTCTTGGGGTAGGCTCCGATGAAGTGATAGATCTACTGATGAGAGTATGTGTTACTCCAGGAAAGGAGAAGATATTGATCACGCCTCCGACATATGGAATGTATTCGGTCTGCGCACAGGTGAACGACATCGGAGTGGTAAAATGTCCTCTGGAAGTCAGCGGACAATCTGGAGAAGGTGGAACGAAAGGCAGGTTTAGTCTCAGGGTGGAAGAAGTACGCAGATAACTCTTTGTCCTTCACAAGCTGCTTATACAGGGTTGTGCAGATCAAAAAGGCCATTGACGCCGATGCGAGCATAAAGCTTGTTTTCTTATGCTCACCAGGAAATCCAACGGGAACCAAGATACCCCTTCAATCAATAAAGGCTATTTTAGACTATGACAGCTTCAAAGGAATCGTCGTAGTGGATGAAGCCTATATCGATTTCGCTAGTGCAGGCTCTAGTGCCGTGACATTGGTCAAAGACTACGCTAACATCTGCATTTTGCAAACCCTGAGCAAGAGTTTTGGACTCGCAGCTATTCGGTAACATAATCCCTTTATTCTCAAACTCCAGATCAATCTCATCCCTTTACAGGTTAGGTATCGCAATCGCGCAACCGCCATTAATCCAAGTCCTCACCAATACAAAAGCACCATACAACATCTCAACACCAACTGCTCACCTTGCGTTATCCGCACTATCGCCCTCATCGCTCGCGACTATGCAATCCAAAATCGAGACACTTATTGCCTCACGAGCAGCTCTACTTAAATCTCTTTCCGATATTGCACAACTTGGGCTTGGTCCGTCCATTGGCTCCAACGATTCTAATTTCGTTATGATTCCTGTTCTTTCGAAAGACGGAGTTCGGCCTGACAATGTTCGTGCTCAAAAGGTGTACAAAGCGCTCGCAGAAGAAAACGGTGTCGTGGTACGGTTCAGGGGAAACGAGCCTGGTTGCGAAGGCTGCCTTAGGATAACTGTTGGGAGTGAGGAGGAGAACGCGACAGTCATTCGGAAACTAGAGCTTGTACTCAATCAATTCTAGATAACTGAGTATAGATGCTATTTTATAGATACAGTTCGTCCACACTATTTAGTATTTATTCGCCAGTGGAACCAGCCTGTGCACCAGCGATCGGAGCCATGCAACTTGCCACCAATAAAGTATCCGTCCAGGTTGTTCCACTTTGTGTAGGAGCCTCGCCCTATGCAATCATAAGATGGTTGTTAGATGGTACAGTTCATTAGAGATAGACGTATACTGACTAAAACATATGTCGGATAGAAATTTCCTGCAGCCCAGCCGACATAGCCAAGGAAAACTGTAGCAAATGTACTACTAGGTCAATGCATTTCCATCAAGCAAACTGAGAAACTTACCATCAGAGTTCTGAGCCTGGAAGGCAATCTGTTGACACATATATTCCACACAAGACGCCACATTTCCTCCTCCAGTCTCAGTATTGAAAGCCTGACGACCATTTTCCCGCAGCCAAGTAGCTAGAGGCGCCCAGCTAGAGTCAATGTTGTTGGTAACACATTCCCTGAATTTTCAAGCATTGCTGGTTAGAAACCTGCAAGTGATACTCCGTGTTGAGACCGTCACTTACTCGTTCGTTCCAGAGTTATCGGAATCGAGGTACTTGTGGACATCGAAAATGAGACCGGTAGTGCTACCATCAGGATTCGTAACAGTGAGGAGAGCAGGACCAGAGCCGTTTGAGACAAAGGTTTCCGCAGAAGTCCAGTTGTTGCCGGGGAGAAGGATCAGCTGTTTGGTAGCCCTGCGAAAGAGTGAGATCGATGAGTCGAAAAAGCTATAATGTACCACTAGTGGCAACTACTTACCCGGCATTTCGAATGGCGGTCACAGCAGCTTGAACGGATCCAGCCCAAAGGTTGATATCGGGGATATCGTGAGGCTCGTTCATGCTACGGAATTATATGTCAGAGGATTAGTAGAGATTGCAGTCTGAATAGCGTACACTCCGAATATTATGTTTTCTTCATCCGCGTACTTGGTAGCAATGGATGTCCATAAGGCAGCGAATTGGTCGTTAGTTGGTCCACCTTGGCCGATGATCTGGAACAGGCGGTCAGTCCATATCGAATTTCCAAAAAAAATATCACCAGACGTACCAGTCCATTCCATCTTGCGTAGTTGTGTATATCAATGATACACGAAGCGCCGGTAGCCAAACATGTCTAGAAGAAGACTTGAGAGTTGATATCTGGTATCCAGAAGCCAACATACCTGCACGAGAGCGTCGTATTCGGCCAGATTAGCGGCGTCAAGGTCTCCGCCTAGGACGCCATTTGTGAGGAACTGCCATCCAACGGGAAGACGGAAAACGTTGTAGCCGTCGGTTGAGGTGAAATGCTGCATCTGCCCAGCACCGTCCATGCCTGATGAAGTCAGAAAAGTCAGTAACCGACATGAGGTCCGAGCGTGATAGCTGAGGGTATCACCATAGTATTGTGTCAAAGGTGGCCATGCACCAGTCGGGTTACACGTCCCGTCAGACCCACAGCCGAAATCAAATCCAGCTATGTTTACACCGGTGTATGTAAGAGTGTTACCCGAGACGGGTGTGATACTAGGAGTTGAGACTGGGGCGGTACTAGTTGGGGTTACGGTCGTCGTTGAGGGAACACATTGCGAGTAACCTATATGATCGGAGAGGTTACACAAGTTTGGGTAAGAAATCAGCGTAACTCACTAGAACTATATTCTGTGCAGACTGTACCAGCCACACAGGTAGTAGAGCCTGTCCAGCCCTAACATTTAAGAAATGTAAATCAGCGCAAGGCCTAGATACGATGATGGAAATCAACTTACGGTACCACCACATTGTCCCCATTCCGGAGACTGGCCATGAACCGAGACAGCAGCAGATAGTGCGAAGGCGAGGGCGGAAAGTCTTCTGGAGGGCATTTTTGGCTATACACGAATGTACATAGCCGTGTTCTTATGCTCTTAAGAACAGTGAACCAGGTACATAGTAATGAGGTTAGATATAAAGGTAGACCGAGAAAGTTCCGAAAAGTTCTTTGAGCAGTAGGGTTAATTTTCGCGTCATCGTCGGGATCTGCATAGTGTCAATAATTAAGTAGTCCACTCAAAGCTTTGTTAATGCGGCGTAGAGAGATGATGCGTACTTGAAAATAAGTTCATAATCTGCAAATCATCTGCATAGACCTCAGGGTGTAATGCTGACATTCTACACTTTTCCAACGGAGACTGCGCGGATATACATCTCGAAATTGTCGGTACCACATCTAGAACGAGCGTGACAGCGACTCAAAGCTGGTCATGCGTTTGAATTTGGAGAGAACTAAAATAATCATACTAGCGACCGGTGGCTTTTGAGTCTCTCAAAAGCATCTGCTTGAAATTGCGATTATTCTAGAAAACACCGTTGTGATCTTCATGAGAGGCCTTGAAGTATCAGTCGTAGAATCTGGCTCTCAGCCTCACTCTTTGCTGATATATTAGATCCAGCCTGAGCACAAATAGTAGACAGAGCCGGGCGTTTTTGTGAACCGTAATGATTGTGCCAAATCAAAAAAATTAAATAAATAAGCGCTCATTGCTTTTCACTGATTATCATACTCATGGACGAAGAATTCCCTTACTATTTGCAGAACATTGCAAATCTAGGTGGCAAGTAACGATTAACTGTACAATTCATCAAAGTTAAAATGATTTGCACAGGCCACGAAGACCGAGCCTGGCACATCGCATGGAATCCCACAAAATCACTACTAGCTTCCTGCTCAGCCGATAAATCTGTCAAACTATTTACATACAACCACGATGGCGAAGGGAACTTGAATTTCACATTGGCCACAAGTATACCTACTGGCCACCTCAAAACGGTCAGGGCAGTCGCATGGTCTCCCTCAGGACGTACTCTGGCTACAGCCTCATTCGACTCAAATATCGGGATATGGGAACAGGAGCTAGACGACGACGGTAACCCAGGAGAATGGGAATGTGCGAGCTTGTTAGAAGGTCATGAAACCGAGTGTAAAAGCGTGGCGTATTCAAGTTCAGGTAATTTGCTTGCTAGCTGTAGTCGAGATAAAACGGTTTGGGTATGGGAAGGTATGTATTCTACTTCGATTGTCAACTTTGTACCTTATACCACTCAAAGTACAGCCTGATTCGGACTTTGAATGCATGGGAGTGCTTATGGAGCACACTCAAGACGTCAAATGTGTAGCATGGCATCCCACAGAAGAGGTCGACGTGCACTAACCAAACATCTTTCGGTTTTTTTATCTCATTCTACATCATCCGTGCAGATTCTTGCTTCTGGATCTTACGACGATACAATCAAACTCTATGTTGACGATCCGATGGATGACTGGTTTTGCTGCGCCACTCTTACTGGACACGCATCAACCGTCTGGTCGATATCGTGGTCTCCTAATGGAAAGTATCTCGCTTCTGCTTCTGACGACAAAACAGTGAGGATTTGGAGGCGCATAGGCGAGCATGAGTTTAAATGTGTTTTAGTGCTGGAAGGCCACGAGAGGAGTGTGTATTCGGTTAGTTGGGGTATAGGAAAATCAAATCAAGAGATAGATTCTTCGCTCGGATGGATCGCTAGTGCTAGTGGCGATGGCGTTATCCGTGTTTGGGATCTTTCAGTAAGTTCCGTGTTTCTTGATCAACATACTCTTTACTAACATCAGCTCAAGGAGAATTCATCTACAGAGCCAATGATTCCTTCGGCGAAACTCATCGCTCGTCTGCCTACAGCACACGGTGTTCATGATATCAATTCAGTTGTTTGGTGTCCGCGTAAAGGACACGAAGATCTACTTGCTACTTCTGGAGACGATGGTATGGTTAAGGTATGGAGAATACAAGGGACATGACATGACGATTTCTTGTGTATGGCGATGAAAACATATCGTCCATCTGAGGGTGAGATTCATATTCTTCATCAAAGGAGGAATGTCATGCGATAGCTCACTTTACAGGCACCTGCTGCAGCCACTGCACCTTCATATTACACTACTCTCGGATGTAAACCGTATCTACTTGTTCCAGTGCGCGATGCTATGCAATACTGGTTCACACGAACATCACTTGAATCACTCCAGGTTGTTCATTTGTATAAAGTTGAAGATTGCAACTCAGAAATCAACTGCTGGTCAGACGTTTCATTTATAATTTACGATACCTAAGCGGTTCGGTCACATACCAGAAAAGAAACCGAACTTTTCATAAGTCATTCCTGTTCAATTTTGTTGCCTGGGGTTGTGAAGGAGGGAACGTCACGATTACCCGAAGGGTCAAGCTTACAGCTGAAGGTACGTCGTCATTGTAAAATTGGTACATGTACTTGAGTTGTTTCCTTGGCCTCCACTGGCATAAGCAAGAAACTCAAGCTAAGTTACCGTTACTTCCTGATGTCTATGTTATGCCAAACTTTTAACCTACCGTCGCTTAACATTCTACAATGGACTTCATAGCTTCATGTCTCCTGTGGACACGATCTAATATCTAGGTTGTAAGTATGTGACTGTTCTGACTTGCGTTGCCCACATCTTGCAGGCGGATCTTGATAAGCCTGGCTCTTCCGCAATTAAATCTTTTGCCGCCATTTTCCAAAATATACGAGAGACTCTGTGTCAGATTGTATTTACGCTCCATTGCTCCTGGTGTATGGTGGACTAGGGTGTTTAAGCGTACCCATACTATTGATTATCATAGACTATAGTGTACACTGTTACTTTACTTGGATTATGTAAGTACCAGATCCGAGACCCGGCTCATGTCATACGGCGCGTCTAGTCGGGCCGAGTAACTAATTCTTTCCTTCCAACTAAGTACTTACCCGCAGCTCATTCCTTTTTGCTCTCAACCGTTATTTATCTACTTGAAGACTTTCTTATAGGACTCTCTACAACTTGAAGTATCTCTCTCAGTGCTGCCGGCTCAATGGCAAAATCAAAGAATCCGACTCCTCAGGAAATCTATCGCGCCAAAAAGCAGCAAGAAGAACAGGAACGACTGTCTTTACTGCCTCCCGGTCTTGTCAACCACGGAAATACATGTTTCATGAACTCCGTGTTGCAGGGAGTGAGTTAACTTTTCTCTCCTCACTTCGAATGCTAATTTAGTCAACATCTAGCTCATCGCGACCCGACTTCTATCACAACTCGTCCACTTTGAACCCATACCGCCACAGGTTCAAGAGCATTCAAATACGCTACTTGCCTCACAGAGATCACCACAGCTCACAAATGGACACGAACTGGGAGGTATATACGAGCAGAATTGGGATAATTCGATGCCGATCGGAGACGTATTCATCAGTATAATGTATCGTGCTTGGGAGGCTCAGCGGCTACGGAAACGGGAAAGCATGAGTCCTCGGTGAGTCATTACTTCATTTGTTTTCTGACAGCTAGGTTAGCTCATGCTTTCAAGACCATTGCTCACTACGTTGGGACGTAAATACGATCAATATATGGACTTCGCGCAGCAAGACGCTCATGAATTTCTGCGCATTTTGTTGGATGCTATGCGAATGGAGGAACTTGATGTACGTGTCATGTTCCTGGACCACGGCCACGACAGTTAATGTGACTAATTGCAGGTCATCAAGAAACGTCAACCTCCTGCTTCTCCAGCCAACAAAGCGCAACCTCGGCGGCGCTCGACAATCACGCCCGCCAACCTTCATTCTGTGTCCAGCAAATCAAATGAAGACCATGAAGACCAATCCACTCGACTCACATCACTATCTGACATGCTTTTCGGTGGACAGCTTACCAGCATTCTTGTCTGCCAAAAGTGCAAGAACGTGTCGCAAACCTACGAAGATTTCAACGATCTGAGCTTGAGTATAAAAGCAGAGGATTATGCAAGGGAGAAAAAGCGCGATAAACTCAAGAAGTTCGCTCGGAAAATGGTCGGCGGGAAGAGCAAACGGAAGGTTCCTGGTGTCGACACTCGCAGTGTATCACCTTCGGATCTAATGATTTCACCTCTATTGCCTCCCGAGGGACATCATCCTTCATCTACGCCTACGGCTGATCGCAGTCTCGACGCAGCACATTCGCCCTCCGAGTACGACGCTTCTGGAATACGGTCTTCTTCTGTTCCTCCTGCTCAAAACACCAATGGGATTGTCCATCACGAACCAATCTTCTCCCCGGATGAAAGTCGGCGGAGAAGCTTAGATGGTTTAACAAATGGCAATTCGGATAACACAATCACTGACGATGAGGACGCTGTAATCGTCGATGTATACACGGACAACGAGTCGACCGAGAAGCCCTTGCCTCGCCCGCCCGGTCCTGGTCCCCATACTTCAGACGAGAAGCATCTAGAATTTGCCGTCGCGCCCAAACTTGTCCGATCTGATAAGTCGAAGGACAAGGATGGCTGGGCTCGTATCGGGCGCAGAATTAGCATGTCTGTGGGAATAGGGAAGAAAGGGAAAGAAAAGGAAAGAAGCTCTAGGTCTATGACTCGTCGCAGCGCCGATCTTAGTACTGAACGTTCACGATCACCGATTGTTGAATCAGTCCAACAACCCGAAATTCGTCTTTCTCGTCCTTCGTTGTCACCAGAAAGACCGCAATCGACTCCGCCAATATTTCTAAAACGTGCAATCACGTCGCAAGACCAAGTAACTTCCAAAAAGCTGAAACCTCGTCCACAATCATTAACACCCAATCATTCCGCAAGTGCAATTCCTACCGCAAACAGCTCATCCAGTAAATCTCATCCTCCTCACCATCATTGGCCGAAGTCACCCAAACTGCCGAAATCTTCGAAAGCTGAAGCGGAATATCTCCGTGCAATTCTAGCCGACATCCATACTGCCCATGTATCCGGTACGAACGCCTTCGACTTTTTAACTAACTGGACACATTCTTCACCTGGAGATGACCCACAAGCTACTGGATCATCATCATCGGCTCTGGCAAGTGCATCATCCACTTCGTCAGTGTCTCCCAGCACTACAGCTACCTGGCTTGCAAAACTGGGCCAACTACCATTAGCCGGAATAGAGGAATGCCTACGAATGTTCACTGCTGTTGAAGTGCTGGACGGAGAGAACATGGTCGGGTGCAGACGGTGTTGGAAGTTAGCGAATGGGTGGTATGAGGATAGGACAAAAAAGCGGGAAGAGAAGAGAGGTCGGGAAAGGATCAGGGAGGAAAGTGAAGAGGATGAAGATGATACTGACGATAGCGAGGACGAAGATGATGAGGACTATGATGATGAGCCCGAGAGTGAAATCGAGAATGTGTCGCCTGCAACTTCTGTTTCCACTGAGGAGGAACTCGATAGCACAGGTATACGGAAGGCTTCCTCTGCCCCAGCCTCACCGACCACAACCCATAACCCACTTTCCTCATTCTCATCGCCGACGCTTGGGTTGTATGCCCATGGAAATACTAGCAATGCTTTTTCGGTCATTTCATCCCCCCCAGACGTTTCTGGGAGCTCAATGCCCGAAGCATCATCTAATGCCGCATTCCAGAATCTCCCTGATGCGACCAAGCAAGAAGCACCGGCATTCGGAACATCTGCCCGCTCGGCAACAGGCTTTTCAGAAAGCCATCGACCCATACCCTTGATATGCACTACACATGCAGAAGCAGAAGGAAGGCATAGCCCTTCGCTGGCTACAGCCAAGCCTGAGGGCAAATCCTTTTCCCTACAATCCAAATTGCCCGCACCCCAGCTCGATGCCTCAGAAGGCTTTGAAGAACTTCTACTCTCTGATTCATCCAACAGTAAAACTCATCTCAAGGCCGACGTCAAAACTTTGAGCACGGCAGATTATGAGTCCGATGGTGAAGAAAGCGACGTGACATCGATCAGCACCGCGACCTCTGCACTTGCTTCAGGCCAATCCCTCGACTCTCTGGCCGACACCTCTATCACCGGTCCTTCTATCAACCCCAGCGCGGCGTCCTCCGAGGCGAATGGTCGACAATCGTCCTCCCAAACCCGACCTTCGCCGACGAGGAAGAAACATAGAAAGAAATCACAAGGTGCTAAACCTGTGATTATGCGTCCAGCGTATAAACGCTATCTGATCGCTACACCTCCCCCGGTGCTCGTCATCCACCTGAAAAGATTCCAGCAGACCAGCAAAAATCCTATCATGTCGTTCTCGAGCGGGTTGAAGAAGCTCGAAGACTATGTTGCTTTTCCGGAATACTTTGATCTAACGCCATTCCTCGCGCCCAAGAAGGAGGATTTTGGGTTAGGCAAACAGGGGAAGAAGTTTAACGATGGCGTGGAGAGGAGGAGTAAGGACGATAAGGAACGGTGTATGTACCGATTATATGCCGTGGTGGTGCACATTGGTAACATGGTAAGCCCTGCCGATATTGAGCCTGTGTTTGTCGTTCTCAATTCATTCTCTTGTTAGCTTGGAGGCCATTATATCTCATATACTGCCCTCCCCAATCAATCGGACATCCCTACTGCAGCTACTCAAGCTGATTCGACAACAGACTTACCTCCACCTCCTTCTGGCCGGTCTAGGCAATGGGCGTATATCAGTGACACCGTGGTGCGGCTCACCACTTTGCAGGAAGTACTGAAAGCCAAGGCATACATATGCATGTATGAGCGAGTTTGACTCAGGCCTGATGGCCTGCAGTTCTGTGAAGTATTGATCTCTCTTTTGGGACTAGTATGTATATTCCAGATATTTCACTTAGATCGACTGTAGCGATTTTCATCCAGTTTCTTGAGGAGTGTGTAGCTAATGTAAGTAATATAACATTATACCTTTATCATGTAGACCACAAGACAAAGACATGTATCACAAGCAGCTTTTATCGAACAGTACAGTTGAAAATTTCTGAACGGCTGGACCAACAGCCACTACGATTACCATTGCATTCCTTGTGATGATTTGACGAATGGGTTTTCTGACATTAATTATCGCGATACGCATTCGCGAGACAAGCGTTCAATTTGCCAACACTCCTTCACTTAGCGGATTCACATCCGAACACTTCCTAAGCACTGCGCATGGATTTGGACGCCATGAGCTGCCAAAGCATCAACTTGAAGAGCAGAGCTAGAGCAATTAAAAGTCTCTGGACTTATTTCACCAAGCTGCTCGTTCATCTTGGCCTTTTGGGGGTTGGAAATCAATGGTGGAATCTGATCATCGAGGCGTTCGTCCATTGAGCTGATCCCCGCTGCCCAGTCCCTGCCGGCTTTTCCGTACAGATTTACAATCATACCTTTACATTTGTGTGATAGATCCATTACAGAATCATCGTGTAGGGATTATAAGGGACCTGATCAATAAAGGTTTCCGATTTAGTCTCTCGTAGGCAAACTTTACTCCAGCTTATGCTTACGTTGAATTTTCAAGTCTTGCAGCGAACTCATCAAAGACACGATCCCCTCTCTTTCCACATCACCCTACCAATGATGAAATAACACACTTGATGATCTGCAGCGAGTTCCACTTCACGACGAAGACGTTGGAAATAAAGATAAAGAGCAGTGGCCTTGTCTTGGCACTTCAGACCTTTTTTGCTACGAAACCCGTGTCCGCTTGGTTGGGTAAGAATGAGTGCGTGAAACGTATAAGCGGAATCAGAGTTTCGTGCGAGGAATGATTGAGCCCTGAACTTGACTTCCAGTTATTTAATCTGGCCAAGAGTTTCGTAGCTTTGTTCGTATCAGTCGAGGTTCCGTGGCAGCACAGATATTGCATGTAGTGAGGGATCATTTCAGTACATTGTCAAACTTGCGAGAGTGAGGTCAGCCAGCTTTCTGCCGAGCGTGTGGTAATCACGACTTTGTTCCTATGCAGTGACCGCATCCGACAGCACAGATACTGTTAACGAGTTTGACAACGAGAAAGCCCATAATGATTCAAGGTCCTGAAGAAGGATGTGGAGGGCCGAGGCCATTGTTCAGAGCGCCCATGAGTTGGATTCACTGTATCCGCAAAGATGTAGTAGGTCCGGGAGCACAAGAGAGAGCATGTGAGTATATCATTGTGCGTGCCGAAGCAAGTCCCTTGTACGCCCCAGTTTTTTATCCTCAAGCCCAGCGACAAGACGAGGAGGCGAAATTGTCAAATTGATGTGACAGGACACCCCCTCGAAATCTCGCGTGACGTCATGGTCATGTGTGCTATGAGTCACGGTCACTACAGAATGCGTTGAAACCCTTGATATGTTGTTTTCATAATTGACCACCGAAATTTCTCTTTTTGTCTCTCTACAACACCACACACACTATCCTTTGTCGTCCACCTATGCCCCTCAAGCGAGGCGCAGACTCCAGCCCTGCCCGCTCATCGAAGCGGAGGCAGATTCTGTTTCCGTCTGTCAGCAATCCCGTAACCCCAGCGAAAACGCCCAGCTCCATTTATCAATTTCCTTCTTCGCCCTCGACGCCATATCCGCTTTACCCTTCTGACTCGCCTTCGAATCCGTTTGGCAGAACGCGTACTCTGAGTGCATCGTTACCTCCAAAGTCCTCGTTTGGGCGACATTTACCTCTCCGTTTTCAGTTCTTTCGACATGGGATGAAGCGAGACAGGGAGGGCGTTTATCGAGTTGTGCAGGTCCCTCTATCATATAACTTCAAACATGTCAAAACCTTGATAGCCTTTCTTTTTGGAGGTCAGCCTGAAAAATCTCCGGATGAAGAGGATGAGAAGACTGGACATTTGTTCGAGATACGAAAGAACGTTGTGATGTACTCGAATTTGTACAAGCTTGGTACTATCAAGAGGTCAGAAACGTCGGTCAGACTGTCTAGTGCCAGAGATCCATATCGTTTCAAGCAGGAATGGGACTATGGCGAAGATTGGCGAGATGATGATGATGATGACGAGTTTGACGAACGAGAAGAAGACCAATTGTCTGAGGATTCTGAGGACGGGAAAGAAGAGGCTCGGTGGGAGGCAGAGGAGGACTACACTTTAGGACACGTCTGGAAGCCAGCACTCCGCGGCGAGGTTCCGGATGCGAAGACAGCTATTGTATACGTGTGTCATGCAACATACTCTCTTTGTCACTCATGTCTGACTAACTTTTTAGTTTCATTCTTCACCATCTGACACTGAGTGTCCGATCCAAGTTCAGATCACATTGCATAAAAGCACCATTCCATCTCGTACAGGTGCAGGTAACTCACCATATGTCTTTGAAGCCCGAGGGCATGTGTATCTTTCACCGTTGGACCACGACGAATTAGATCCCGAAGAAGATTATGATGAAGACCTGAAAATGGACATCGATCCTTCCGCTTGGAACGAACCAACAAATGCATTTGCCAAGTTTCTCATTGAATCAGTAGGTATTCCGCTTCCGGACTTCAGTCAGGTATGTCGCGGCAGCTCTAGTACTACTCATATCATATATCAATCACTCCGTAGTCGAAAGGAAGAAGCGAAAACTCGACACCCAGTCTGGTGCATGATTTTTCCTCACCATCACGAATAACAGACCCTTTTCCTTCGTCGCCCTACTTATCTTCCTCGTCTCCTGTACGTGCCGACTTTAAATCCTCTCCACTGCCCTTTTCTGCATCGTTCCCGCAATATACACCTGCCCCTCCCCCGGCACAGAGGAAGCGTGTTGCTTACATTCAGAAACGTATCGAAAGATCAAAGCGCAAGAGCCTTCCTAAGCCCGACAATTGCTCAGATGGGGAAGAGGACTCAAAACCCAACGCAGCAACCACAGTGGAAAAACCTAGTGGTCCAAGGGGTATTGATGGACGATATTTGACTCGAGAGGAGGCCATGAGGATAATAGGAGCTGACGACAATGTGGCAGAAGTCTGACCTTTCGTTTATCATACACGTTTTACACACTTTGATTCGTACAATGAAAACATAAACCTCTACCGGAGTAATGTACTTATAATCCTAATATAAATCGGATGCTATAAATGCTCCACCACGATCACATTCCATGCGGCGCTTTCATGCATGCTGCAATAAATTTCAGACAACAAGATGGGCTCCTTGAATAGGCTCAACCTCAGCTCTGAGTGAGCGTAGTTGGGCCATCTCAAAGTCTGTCAAAGTGTCGGACTCCTGTTCCTCATAATCACTGATGCTCTCTTTTCCATGTCTGTGGTTAGTTGTGGATTCACTGTCGTCCTCCATCTTTCGGTTCACCTTTCGGACATTGAAGATAACCCTATTCCCAAGGACACAAGACAATGCGATTGAGAATCCAATGGGGACCTCGAGGAGGTCGATCTGTGGTCAATCGATTTAGTACATCTTTTTTCAGATGAAGGCCTAGTTCGTACATTGATAACCCACACCAACAAACACGTTAAGTATGTGGTGAACATTCTGAAAGACACATGGCCCGATCAGAAAGTGGAATCAGCGCTGGTCTCTGGTCGATAAACTTACACCACATAGTAACGGACAGAGTCTCTTATCAGGAGGCTCACTAGGCGCTTTCCGAAGTCTGAACTAACGGGATATCCACTGTCCCCGTGAGTTCGGAATCCACGAACAAGCGCAAGGATGCACAAAAGTGTTTCGAAAGCCAATATCGGAATCCAAAAGCTATAGAAGTAGGAAGGGACGTTGAATACTAAGCAGGGAAGTCCAGGTAATAGATGGGCTTCAGCTGGAGAATTTTGAATCAGTGGCAATTATAGAAAGTGAAATAAGACTGACCATGAAACTGATTTACGCCGATACTCATTATAGTGGCGGCACTAGCGGAAGTAAGAATGAAGCTCCCGACCATTAAGTAAAGGATTCTCTTGTTAAGGAAATATAGTGCGTATAATCGCATTTGTAAAATGGCTGTGAAAACGCTGTTGTTGAATAATGTTCCGTTTCAAGGGAGTTTGAGCGCACTTTCTGCTATCATACAAGCAATAAGACCAGTCCAGCCTTGCCAGTGATAGTATTGAAGGCCTATGAACGATTTGAGGTAGCATCAGCGAAATAATTTAATGCTGCATATGGAATATGGACGGACAGCTGGCAATGTTAATAAACAGTGGTGGGTTTGTGAGACGGTCAGAACAAGCTCAAGGTCCCAGCGACATGGTCGCTATGTCGAAATACTCACCCCTGTGCGGGAGAAGTTCATTAAGAAGGATTCGAAACAATCAAGAATGGTCACTCACTGAATTCGTAAGGGTTGTTCCGAAAAGAGCTGTGAAAACTCGTATCAACCCATAGGGTATATGAAAAATCCGACAAAACACTTACCGTAGTTGTTGGCACTTTTGATGGAAAAATTGTGAGATGGGTAGTACATAGATGAGTACTCGTCTACACATATCAAGATGTAATACACACTCACACGACGGAAGCCAAGGAGTAATAACGATTCTTGGAAGCGCCCATAAACCTTCAGATGGGAAGATGGAAGCCACCAACACAACGACACTCACAATGATGAATAAGCCCTTTCCGATTGACCATGGACTTTTCTGCGCAGCAGCGGGTAAGCGGGAAAGAAAACATTCACGATGCATCCAAATTTCCCCACCCAGATCAAGTCAAACTGGATAACAAAATTATCATGTCAAATTTTGCCTGGCCGTAGAGATCTGTACTCACCTCGTTATCCAAAGTTATCACTGCGATGGTACAAACGTCAAACGTGAAATGGGTAGAGTGGATTTGAAAGAAAGCTGACGGTGATCGTAGATAATAATGGAGCTTGCAGCCACTGTGAAGAAATCAGTGAGTAATCCAAACGAAATCTTTCTTCTACTCACAGCTAGCATATCGAGTGGCGTAAACGTCCCGAATAGCTTCTTCGATGGCATTGTAGACGAACGACATGCCACACAAGGTCTCTCGAACGTGGGTTCGTGGGGTCGGTCGACCGCGTTGAAGTAAAGCTGCTGACTGGCAGATGCAAGGCTGAGGAAAGAGCTTAGAACTCCATGCGCAGTGAATCTTATATAGCCCATCACGCCATTCCTGTGAATGTATCAACGCCCACAAAAAACTTCTTTGCCACAGATCCCGTGGATCATGACGTGAAAACGGTAAATGAATACAGTTTTCCATGTATGGCGGCTCTAAAGTGGGAGAAGTTTTACAAATGAAATGGAAGACTCTGGATGTGAGAACCTGAAAGATTTCATCCAGATTCACCCGCTGCTAGATGCTCTGAAGCTCGAGAGACGTTCTCGTTCACTAAGATAATCAAGGATCCCGGACTGTAGGCTCAGGAGTGTGATCCCAGTCCGTATTATAACGGTATTCAGAATGAGGGTTTGCATCACAGTAGCCGCCGCAAGATGTCAGCTCCGACAAGCTAGATGCCGCCAATTTCTCTTCTCTCTTCCCTTTTCGACCGAGAACTCAAACTTCCATTCAGCTTGTACGGTCAATAGAGTTGATAGAATGACCTGCGTTGCCTGGCTCAAGTAGAGCCATATCTCGGAAATCGTGGAAACATTCAGGAACACAGGCGTAGCCTCCTGGAACCGATAATGCAAAAGAGTGCTTAGTGAGTTCTTGACCGACTACTATTGTCTTTGAACGTCGGAAAGCCACAAGGACTGTGTTGCTATCGGCTGAAAAGAATTACCCATAAAATCGAATCATCCCTTGCTTGGCATGAGGCAAACGTATATGGCATACAAGACTAGCTGACAATCATAATGCTCAATGTTCTCGAAGTCTTGTGGCACTGGTAGAAGTAAATCAGGACAGGTTATCATTGTAGCGGCAAAAGACGTACCTGGATTACGCCAAGTCAGCTTATCATAAAAGCCACATAATTGAAGTTCGATCTAATTCAACGCGTCCCGACGCGAGGAGCTTTGCAGAAGAATGAAAACGTGTCAGTGGATGGCAGGACGACGCTGAGCACTGTGAAGTCGACAAAGTAGATTGCCTATAGTAATTAAACAAACCGTGTTTGACCATCGGGGTACGGATAAGGATACCCTAGGCTGATTGACTGGAGAAGACATGCGAAGCGTTCGCCGGGGTCGTCACTTAATGATGACCGCGGCACTGATTTGACGGTATAGGCCCAACGACGATGGCTACCGTGATTGAAATCAGACCCGAATTTTTTGTAGGGACGGTTGGTATCGAGCTCTATTTCGAAAAGAAAGCCATCTCGGTTTGTGAAATGTACAAATTCATCAGCTAGAGTATTGAGCCTTTAGCATGTTCAGTTAGCTTCCGGGCTTTGTTGTGGCTGTTTTTAGAGTATCGGATTCTTCAATGCCTTCCTTCTACTTCTACACACGGGGTAGTGGAAAGAAAAGTTTGTACAGGTCCTGCTTTGTAGCCACAGTCTTCATATGTTGCGCTTGAGGTTGATGTTAAAACTTAACGTGAAAACCCAGAATGACCGTGAAATAATATCGTGGTCACAGCCACCGGGTTGGCTTTAGGGTAGGTTATGCGGTGAACCCCTTCCGCCACGTTACAACTGTAACGAGGTCCCACCATGATAGAACATTTAATACTCACTTTTCTTTTTCTTCTTCGCCTTTCTACACCTACTGCAGGCTCCGCTCTGACGACTGCTATAGCTGCAAATGAACGATTATGCTTCTATGCTGATGTAGATAAAGCGGGAGAAAAAATCGGCGTACGTCTCAAAACTGAATAATCGTTATAACTTATCTGAATTTTGTTCTAGTTCTATTTTGCAGTAAAGTCTTTCAGACCTCGGGCTACAGTATGCGCCTAATGGCTGCTTATTATTTAGGTTCAATCTGGAGGGTCCTTCGATATCGACTTTGACGTGAAAGACCCTAACGAGAAGGTGCTGCTGGACGGCGAACGTGAGCGACAAGGAGACTACGTCTTCACTGCTAACACAGTCGGAGAGTACGCCTTCTGCTTCGAGAACGACATGTCAACACTCACTGAGAAGCTGATTGACTTCGACATCATGGTGGAAAGTGAACCACGACGCGAACCTCCGGCAAAGACAGGCCAAATATCGGAGCATACGAGCGCGTTGGAGGAGAGTATATTCCGTCTGAACGGGATGCTCATGAATATCAAGAGGACACAGAAGCAGTGCGCTCTAGTTTCCCTTTCATAAACTTATTTTTATCATCTCCTGTCTAGTTTCCATACTCGTGACAACCGAGGGTTTTCGATCGTCCAGTCCACACAAAAGTATCTCTATTTTCGATACAAGCACCTTATCACGGCTTCTGACTGCTTCTCACTCTTCAGTCGTTTGTTCTGGTACGCCATTTTCGAGAGTTTGGCAATCGTTGGAATGGCTATGTACGTGCACTGGCATTCTCTCAAAATTTCATCGATCTTAACACTTTCGACCTTGAAGATTTCAAGTTTACGTTCTGCAAACCTTTTTCACGAAGACCGGCCGTCGATACAAAGTCTAAATTGGACATGTGGCAGTACTTACTGAATAAAACTACTTTCTCCATTCCCTTGTGTCGTCGAGCAACAGCTCAGTTAAATATCTCACCTCCGACCTCCAAAATCCGGAGCCTCATCCTCCAGCTGCGTCCAGTTACTTAGCATATGCGAATGCTCCGCCTTTCCTCAGCCCCTGTGTTTATCAGATGTTCAATGAGTAGGCAGACTCTTTTAGTTTTGAAGCACTCACTGATTGGTATGCAGGTCTAGCAACATCAAAGGATGAATTCGAACTGAGGATCGTCAATTTTGTCCAGAAATCTCACCGAGCATGAACTTTCTCTATATACCCTGCTATCGCTGGATGTGTATCTGAATGGACTGCTTTGCCCAAATACAACCCTTCTAATCCTATTATCATAGCATAGTCTGCAGCAGTTGGCTCATTAGATCCTCGGGCGAACCAGATATTCTTGCTCAGGTGCTTTTCGATCTATGATGAGCAAATCAATCCATGATCATCGAGCGAGAACAATCCCGGCTTCAATTCGCATATGTATTACCATTTCACTGTTTTTTGAAAGGTCAGGGTCGACATACATTTCCCTGTAGGCTCCAAGGACGTAACGAAATATCGGCCGGAGGTACCAGGGGGCACGATTTGTGAATCGGGACAATCTTTGCCAGATGACAACCAGAGGAAGGAGAGTTGATTCAGCGTAGTGTGTGTCTATGTCCGGCAGCGTGGAAAATAGGAAAATAGGTGAACTTGTCCCATCTTTACTTTGCACAGAACTATGACTTACAATAGAGATCGTCCAGCGCTCCTTGTGCACTCAAAGATTGCTTTTCTCCGTATTTCAAGATTATATATGCTTCGGTTTGAAATTCATCAGTCATGGTGTATGATGATGATGATATTATCCACTACGACATTTCATTTGGAGGTCTGGTTCACTCACTTATGATTGCGCTGCTTTCCGCCAGAACTACCCCTTCATCTTTGTCTTCTATCACAGGAGACTTTCCTAACGGGTGTACATCTAACAGAGATGGAGGTGCTGTGTAATCTGGCATACGCTCGTATCTTTTGACCTCGTAAGGCAAACCCAGCTCTTCCTGTCCAGAACCAGTTCCAAATTTTTCCAGAGTGTCAGTGTCAGTTTCTGAAGATCCACCCAAAAAAAAATCTTACCAGAAGCCAAAGGATGCGCTGCGAGCGACTGTTGCTGAGGTGGTGCACTACGATCATTGTGTGTACTGGACTGGAAGTCGCACGTAGCTCATAGTGGGGGTACGTGGAATGTGTATTCTTATCTTTGATTCGTGCTTCTTATACTGTGATGTGAATGTTCTCTTTATAAATCCTTCGATTTATCACACCGATATCGAAACTCCTTCCCCATGATTCAATGAAGTCGACCTGATCGGGCTCAAACAAGTACATGGCGGCTTAGTCTGAAGCATATGGTAAGCTCATTGGACATTGAACTGGAATGAACGTCCTGATCTGATTCCTGTCATGAAATCAAATGCGGACTAAAGCTCTCTATCTCCTCTGACCTTTGAAGCTGTGCATTTTACTGAATGACTTATCTATCCGCAACCATTGACTCGGTCCCTGACACTGAATCAACCTGCTCAACAATGTTTATACCAGACCTATCGACCTCACTCGAAAGCGGAGCTTGATTGATATGCCGGTCTAGCAATAACGATGAAATTCAGCGCGTGCCATCAAGTCCGTATTTTCAAAATCAAAACTCACCGAGCATGAACCTTCTCTATATATCCTGTCATGGCGGGATGAGTCTCTGGTGTGATTGCCTTTTCTTCTTGCAATCCCTCTAATCCAAATATCATTGCATAGTCTGCAGCCGTTGGTCCATCAGAACCTCGAGCAAACCACGGGTTCCTGCTAAGGTGTTTTTCAATCTAAGGCGAGGTCAGGGCACAAGTTGACTTCGGTGTACACCGAAGTTAATCACCATGTCACTGTTTTTCGGAAGTTCTGGGTCGACATACATCTCTCTGTAGGCTCCGAGAACGTAGCGGAACACCGGTCGGAGAAACCATGGGGCCCTATTCGCAAAACGGGATAACCGTTGCCGGACAACAATCAGAGGCCTGAGAGTTGATTCGGCGTAATATGTGTCTGTCAAGCAAACAGAATTTGGCAACTGAGCATGTTAATCTGTAGTCCAACACAGATTTTTGGCTTACAATAAAGGTCGTCCAGTACGCCCTCTGCACTCAACGTTTGCCTCTTTCCGTAATTCTGGAGCAGATACACTTCGGGGTAGACAATGGAATCAGACAAGCCTGGAACACTGAAACCACAAGGTAACCTACTTATGATCGCGCAGCTTTCCGCTAGGACGATACTCTCACCTTCACTTCTGACTTCTATCACAGGAGATTTTCCAAGCGGATGTATTTCCAAAAGGGATGACGGCGCCTGATGATTCGGCATGCGCTGATATTTCTTGACCTCGTAAGGCACACCCAGCTCTTCCTATTCGGTGTCATGTCGTCGTATTAGTATTATTTCGAGGATTTGCATTTGGCATCAGTTCTGGTAAGGTAAAAGAAGTTGTGTCTCACCAAAAGCCACAGAATACGCTGTGAACGACTCTTGTTGAGGTGGTGCACCACAATCATTGCATACGAACCGAGTGGGTGTGTATCTCGTTGAGTAAGCTCATTAATAGGGAACTCTCATACGGTAATAGCATTGCCGTCCTCCCTCGCACATGATTGGCTAATTTTGTTCGTTCATTCAGATCTGTAAGCAAGTGTTCAGTCTATTCAGGATCTGGGACGCCTAAATCCCCTGATTCTGTCTTTACAATGGTTGGACGGGAATTCGGAGGCTTATCACCCGCTGAAGGTCACGATGCATCCTGTAGTAATTGAAGCGGGTGAAGGAGCTAGCGAAACAGTATCGGCGATGGAAATACGCCTGACTCATGTGGAAAACGACATGTTATTAATACCCAGTCAAACGTTGTGCATAGAACAATTAAATAATCCGTGAAACGCCTATCCCTGGAGGTTTTCATGATAGATATCTCGAGTAAGCCTCCTCCCATGCTCTCTTGCCACCCGTCTCAATTACATCCTAAGCATTCTGCTGTTAGCATCCGACTGGCAAATTCAGTGGAAAGCACCCACTCCGTGACACATAATGATTCTCTCAAAGTCCCACCCGCTTACACTCTTTGCATCTCGCCGCATTGCGCTGCGTACGTTTGGGATAATGAGCGAGCATCAAAAGCAAACAACAAGTTTCTCGGGGGGAAAACGCTCACTCTTTGTCCTTTCCAATCGTCCAAAGTAATCGTTTGTGCATACTACTTTCAGGATTCAGTTTGCCTATGATTGGTACCTTAGGAGATGCTTTCGACTTGGAATACTTTGGTAAACGATTAGCGCAAGGACGGATGATTTTGTAAACCTGTCACGCACTTGTTCAGTCCCTGGAAGGTTAAACAATAAGTCGGCAACGATTAAAGTCTTCGTCGCGACATGCAGGAAAGCAACATCTTTGTTTGCGAAACCGGAGAAATAACTGATACCGGTTGTTGGGAACGGTCAACTCGCATGTTTCCGATCGATTTACATGAGCAAACTTACCAGGCTTTAATCTGCAGGTAAAGAATGAAGACCAGCTCAATCATATTGTTTTGCGACACTGACCTCATCTTCAAACCCATACAGAGTCTCTGGCGGATCGACACCGTATTCTACCCCAAAGGATGGTCAGCGAATGTGCTAGACTGCCATCCTACTGCATACCTCCATCGATCATCAAATTTTCCTTGTTTTTCTCCTTTTTTTCCCGTAAACCCTCGACACCAATAACCTTTGCTTCCGGGTATTCTTTCTTATATTGACCTTCAAAAAATGCTTATAGAGCAAGTGCAGAGCTCCAGAGTGATCACTGACCAATAAAAAGGTGATGCACAATATCAGCCGCGATTATCCATCTAGTATACAGGAAAGGGAAAATATTTAGAGTTGAATAATACTAAAATAAGATTCCATTTTGGACTGACTTGAGTGTTCCCAGAGCATCTATGGCAGACTTTGTGTCTTCCGTAAGCGGTGTAGAAGCAAGGACAAAGACGTCGCCATTATGAAGCTTGACCGCAGTTGAGCGACCTCCCCATGGTAGGAGTCCGAGAGGACCCCGTCCAAAAGGCCTGATTGTAGCGTGTCAGGAACAAAATTACGACTAAAATTAGCTTGCTCACCGGGAGAACGTCCATACACCGGATGTCACCTGGAAAAATCAGATCCTATTAAACGATAGAGCGAGACGGATAGCAGTGATTCGATGAACCTCACGAATGACAAGATCTGGCAAGTTTGTGCTGACTTGTTGAGGCATGTAAGAGTACTAGAGAGGATGGAGAAGGGACAGCGTTGTGAAAGCGAGGCCTTTTATACCCACAGTGACAATAATGATCTCTGATCTCGAGCTCAACATCATGACGGTACGGTGTGATTCGGGAAGTATGAGAATTATACAGTGACAACTTGGCGTCACTTGAAACTCTTGAAGATTTTCATAAGATATCAAGGCAATCGTGTTCTGTGATGATAGCCTTTCAAATGAGCCCGAACGCGTAGTTT
Source organism: Lentinula detonsa (assembly GCA_027921405.1). Taxonomy (NCBI): domain Eukaryota; kingdom Fungi; phylum Basidiomycota; class Agaricomycetes; order Agaricales; family Omphalotaceae; genus Lentinula; species Lentinula detonsa. The sequence continues at coordinate 3,101,141 of JANVFU010000003.1, read as the reverse complement.
GTCTATTCAGTACTTCTGCAAGCTTGAGGTGCTTTGATCGACCATGTTCCGGCGCTTTTGATATTTTATGTACAATATGAGCAGTCACTCATATTGAACGTCTAGCCTAGCCTGCACAACGATCTTGAACAACAGACGGCCAGTGCTATTGAATGATTGAGCCTTGGCCGCCAAATAGTCGTGGCGCTGGTTTGAGCGGAGAACACGTGGGAGGGATCACTGCGCGACTCGTTTCTTCGCGTATGCTTATCCACTTCACATCTTGTCACCCGTCTTTGTTCATCTTGACATAATATAATGCCCGGACGAGGAGCCAAGAAGGAAAACGGTGCTCAAATAAAGCAAGAAGCAGAGTCCGGGGACGAATACTTGATGATGCGATCACTTCCAAAAAGTCTGGTCAGTATACTACTGTGGTTTATTGGTTTAAATTGTGACCGAAAGTCGGTGCTCCTGATTTCGATATGTAGATCTAAACAGTAAAGGTGGATTAAAGCGCGTACACTCCAATGTCGACGCGATATGGCGGCGCCTCGATGAGGCCTACACAAGATTTGCGAAAAATGAGCGAATTTTGATTGGAATAAGTAATGGGTTGGACACTGCTTGAGAAACTGAGAAATAGTCCATCGCTAGCGTTCTGGCACGGTGTAAGTCGCCGCGGTATATTAGTTCTAGCTGAGAAGAACGACGTAGTGCATATTATGATTTTAACGTATTGGGGAAACTGAATTCTTTTGACAACAAGGGCCAAGGGCCAAGGAATGCGGGTGCCGTTGAAATTCACAAAGTTCAAACTGCAGTACGCAAACAAGGATCAAGCCTTTGCTAATTATATACTCGTGGGAACAATATAATTCCTTTTCTTGAACAATGAGCACAATGAACAATAAGCAAGTTCTTCACGACGCGCTGCCGAATATACAATCACCTATTGTTCTTTGTGGGATGGATATAAAATAAAACCCAACGATTTAACGTTTCTTAACGACAGCTCTTTGCTTCACTTTCCTCTTTCTCTTTCATACATTCCTTGCGACGCAAGTAGACTTCAGCAAGCCAGGTGCTCGACGACCGGAAACGAAACGACCCAATCTTTTCTTCTCCCACCATCTTTTCACGATTTATCAATGTTTTCCCAATTCTCCTCGACTTTTGTCCTTGCCCTGGTGGCTTCTGTCAATGCCGCTCCGACGCTTCTTAGCAGGCCTAGTCACCGCTCTGGAGACTTTTTCTCCATTCATCGACGGGCTGCTTCTGCAGAAGTACAGAAACAAAATGGCTTGATGGCCCAGAAGCAGAACGCTGCCTTTGCAGCTATGACGACTAATTCTTCGTGCACGAGTAAGTTTCGGCTTTTGATTTCTGTTCCTTCCAGTTTCGGTCTAAACGATATTGATCTCTCAGCTGGCCAAGATGCATGCATCAACGGCTCCTTCGCTCAATGCACTGGCTCCACCTTCAGCTTGACGCCTTGCTCTTCAGGATTATCTTGCTTCGTCCTCCCGTTACTCAATAGTAATGGCACGTCGATCAGCTGCGATACCCAGGACGACGCGGAGGCAAGAATTCAGGCTGTTGGCGTTGATGGAGGCATTTTTGGTAATTCTACGAGTGCGACTTCGACCGCTACATCTAGCGCCGCTGCCGTCAGCGCTACCACCAGTGCCAGTAACGCCACTGTTACTGGAACGAATGGCACTGATACTGGAGATGATACTGATTGTGCAGACGACGATGGAGCTGATGTCACTACAACCGCCACGGCGAACACCACCGCTGCTACTACTGTTGCGAACTCTAGCGCGACCGAGAGCAGCATGGATTGTGGCGACGAAACATCGAGTTCTACCATTGCCTCTGCTACTGCCGTATCAGCTGTAGCTTCTGCGTCTGCGGTCGCTCTTGGAACTGGCGAAGTCGTTACTGCTACTGTACCAATTGTTACTGCATCTGCGGGGTCCGTGACGGCCACAGTAACCTCTTCATCCAATGCTTCGACTTCCCCGTCCATCCCGGACTCTACTACAACCGTGATTGATATCCCTTCTGATAGCGATGGTGCTTTCCCAACCGCTTCAGTTTCAGCAGCGATAGCCTCCATCGCCAGTGCTCTCTCTGCATCGGCAGCTTCTGCAAGTGCCACAGCTGCCCCTGAATCAGCATCTGTCACCGTTGCTCAAAATTTGTTTACTTTCAACCCAAGCCCTATCTCCTCCTTTGCTCCTACTTCCTCCTCAGCGCCTGTTCGTCGTGCCATCCGAGGACGCCAAATTCTTTCCATTCCCTCAGGCGATGAAACAACTGCCTCGACTGACAGTACCACTGACTCAGCTGCTTCAGCTGTCGCCACTAGCGCAATCGCAAGCATAACCTTGGGGAGCATTTCGGCTTCAGCTGTTGGAAGTCCTGGTGTCGACTCTATTTCCACAGCCTCTTCTTCCGCCGCTACCACCTCGGCCAGCCCTAGTATCTCTACCTCTGCAGCAGGAGCCACTGTCACAGTGACTTCCACCATGTTTTTGATTGTACCCGGGCAGACGGGGACAGCTACCGCTGTGCTTTCAACAAGCGCGACTGACTCTGCTTCTAGTGTCGCTGCCTCCTCTTCTGCGAATGTTTCTGACATTTCAGCCTCATCCACGGTGAGCAGCTCAGCAGCTCTCGTTACAGATGCTACCTCTGCGTCTTCGTCCGTTGTGCCTACCTCCCTTGCTGCTTCAATAGATGCTTCCTCATCCTCAACTTCCGCGACGGATTCTACTATAAGCTCTTCCTCTTCTTCCTCCTCCAGCCCCGTTTCTTCATCAACAGCAGCAGCCGCAGGCTTTCAGTTTACCGGATCTGGATTCGGTAGACGTTCATGGGCTCGGGCTACTACTGCCGTCTAATTCACAAGGACACGATAAACATTCGCATGAGCACGGACTCCTTTCCTTTCACTATCTACCACGTAAATTGTATCAATAGCTTCGCGATCCTGCGCAATCTTTGTAAGCGTATATGTCTGAAGTGCTCAAGTATCTTGTAGACTCGTATGTACGCTGTAATCGAAGTCAGACCTACTTAAGAATCAACTCTCCTAGCTGGGATCTTGTGTGGCATGATGTCGACTCTCGGGCTTTCTCATTCCGTTAAGTTGCTGATATGGAGATCGACAGTTTTGAGAACACCGTCAGGTAAAAATAACAAGTCATTTATCTCACAAATGTGTTATAACAATGAAAGCACATTTTCCTTGAATGTTTGGAAAGTAACTGGAATTGATGACCATAACACTTTGGACAAAAGACCTGCCATAGGTGAGAGCCAGATGAAGTTTTCGACCAAAGAAAGAACTGATGACATTTAGCAATGAGTGGAAGGCACTGGGGAAATTCCAAGGTTGACTGACTGGCTCCGAGATAAACCTCTTTGGAGGTTTATCAGAGGATAAGTTAAGCGCGTGAGAGTCGGACCGGCGCTGTAAGCGCCATCATCCAACTTGAACCAGACCTCTCATCGCGTCTGAATTTTCGTCAATATACAACTTTCGAACTTCCAATTTTCACCGCTTCTCACCATGTCTGATGGGTTTTTACCACGTCTCCGCCGCGGACAACCTTACGACGCATCATTCGACAGACCAGATCGCGTCAGACGCACTCACGCCAATCCAGAAATTATTGCAACGTTGAAAAGACTTTCTGTTCTTTCGAGACTCCAAAGAAACAAAGAGATCCTCGATTCCAATGCGCAGAGACGTTTGCACCACATCAGGGACCCTACGGCACAAATTTCAGACGTAGAATCCATCATTTCCATAGAAACCTCCGAACTCGACATTATCCGTTCCGATTCCATTACTTTCGACCTTTACAAACCGTTTATGGACCCGCTGACGATTGCCGAGCTGAAACGCAGGAACGAAGAAGATTGGAAAAAGGAATGCGAAGACCGTCGCAGAGTCTCAGGAGAATCGAACCAGGACAACAACGGGAATCCTACTGTTTCTACCATCACGCGTCCTCAAACATTCACCCTCGAACCCGATATCACATTGATTCGTCAAGATCCCACTCAACCTGCTCCTCTCTTTTTTCCAACCGTTTTGAAGCTTACCGCCAAATACACGAAGTTTATTCCCCTCAACTTTTTCACCGATAAGAACCTTTCTTTCATCAACACGCAAATCAACGATATCAAAATAACCCACGAAGTCGACAAACCCTACATCCTCCTTATACCAGATATCACCTCCAGAATCCAAGCTTCTGCACTCGCTGGTCCAGCATCCGAATCCTCTATGTCATACGTCAAGTGGCTAAACGCATCGGACAATTTCATAGAATTCGAAGCTTCTCGTTTCGACCGAGGTCACGAATCTTCGAGGGTAAAATTTTTGTCACAACATTTTACCTTTTTCAGCCAACAAAACGACGCCGAAGAACTCTTCCAATTCTGGAGACCAACCGAGGAACACCTCCGTCGGAACCACGTCGAACTCAACACGGACTTCGACGGCCTTCTATACGCAATGAAATGGACAGAAGTCAAAGCATCATCCTACGCAGAGGCCACTTTTCATCGCCTATCGAATGGGAATTTATATCAGGGCCATTCTAACTCTTCGTATTACAATCACAGTTCCACTGACACTACCTCATCTGCCCCCATAGCATATAACCAGAATTATTCTCAAAGAGGCCGTCGAGGAGGTCGTCGAATTCGCCGGGTACACCCTTACGAACACAATACACAGAATTCCTTCCGACCTCGCAACGGGGACAACGCTCCCTCTTCCCGTTGCATCAGATGTGGCGAAAAGGGGCACTCTATCAAAGACGACGTCAAACACGGGAAATTCTGGGCAAGCTACGATGGGTACAAACTCCTTTCCCCTAGCGGCGGTAAAATCTGCGTTCCCTTCAACTTATTCGGTAACTGCAGCCACGGTTGTAGCACCTCGGAACACATTTGTTCGTTATGCGGAGGGTCCCACTGGGCTCGAGAATTCAACAGTAACTGCAAATGTTCCGCCAATTAATCCTTTCACCTCTATTGCTCCCGATCCGCTCCCTTTTCACGATTTCTCTGATAAATTGATACAATAGACAACCGGCCCCCGACGCATCCCAAGAAGAAATTGAAATTTTTTACCACATTGAAACTCCATATGATCCAACTGCTTTTTTTTCATCGAACTCGCTCGCTTTAACCTCTCTGAACGCGCTACCCACTTCTTGTTCGCAACCTCACAGAAGGTTTTCATCTTGGTAACAAATGCCCCCGATACTCAACTCAGTTATATTCTCGAACCACTCATCGCTATCAAAAAACGCAAAATTCGTGAACGACTATTTGGCTGAATGAAAATCCGCCCGTCGCATGTCAGGACCATTCTTCCAATCTCAAGTCGAACGTATATGCGGAGGACCGATCGTTGTAATTCCAATGATCGTAGCAGAATCTTCTCAAGGTCCGAATTTTACCCCAAAACTAAGGGTATGTCAGAACGCATCTAGAGGCGGTCTAGCAGAGAATGGGATAACCATGGAGTCAATAAATTCATTTGTTGAAAAGGACAAGTTTCCGACCACGTTCGACTCCGTAAGTCTCTTCTTTTCCTTTCCTTGCATAATATTCAAAACTTTCTTTCACATGGAATTTCATTACAATACATTGATTATATGCACTGAAAACCATGATTTGATAGATCTGGTAATAACCATACATTTTGCTTTGGAGCATCACCGGCGAGTTCAAATGCATTAATCTAATTAGCGTCTTTCGGCTTTCCCGCTTTTCGTGCAGTGTACATATAGTCAGGAGTCTCGGCCGGGTGGGATAATATAAATCGTCAAACACATATTTACTCTCGTGCTTTCATCCAGATTCTTTGCTGCGAGAATGTTTATTACTTATGTTGCCACACAGATGTCAGTGGTAATATCAAAATACCTGATGCACTGATGGAAAATCAAGCTTGACCTCCTACCTCTTTCTTAGTTACTTTCTAACATTGGACAGTGGACACTGGCACTGGCAGCGTGACAACAGGTGACAACTCTCTTCGGTCCGGACCAGAAAATTCTATATGATAAAGATTTTGGGGAAGTTTACATATTCATTGTGACGTACAAAAATGGTCCTTTGACCGTTGCACCCATCTTGTTCTCCAGACGCATACGCTCGGTGATCCATGATGAAGAGCATCCATAGACTGGCACTCGTACTTGCAATCAGTGCTGCTTTCTTTGTTGCCGAAATATCAGGCAAGTAAATATCGTTGCCCCGCCAATGAGTTAGTTGTGAACAACATCCAGTGGGCTTCAAAACCAAGAGTATTGCGTTGATTGCAGATGCGGTGTGTTCGTGTCATTAACTCTTCCGAGCGGTACTGAATATTCTTCTTGCATTCTACTAGTTTCATTATTTGAACGTAGGTCTAATCCATCGTTTATCTAATATTCCGAGTTGACACTAGGGAACAAAAACAGGATGTGGTTGCCTAGTCTGTAATGAGCTTTAACTTACAGTGCCAATCTGAAATTACTCTGTGTTCAGCGCAATAGCATTCGTGGCGGCATACGTGTGTGCTACATTGATTCGTCTGATTAATATTCTTTCTGATTTCAGTGATCGTTCATAGGTGCAAGATCGAGGGCACACGGTCCGTGTAACGCACAATCCGCGTTATATCAGGATACTTACCCTTACCCACTAGAAGAAGGGATTCACATACGCTTTTCATCGCGCAGAACTTGTCGGTGTGTCTTGTGAAGGGCCCATATGAACCTGGGTCTAATGTGTGGCGCAGGTGCCTTCTTTAACGGGGTGTTTCTTCTTGCACTGGCTCTGTCAATCTTTTTACAATCATTGGAGAGGTTCATCGAGATCGAGCAAGTCCAAAACCCAGAAGACGTCCTCATTGTAGGATGCGTTGGACTTGCACTCAATATCCTTAGTGTCCTATTTGTTCACGGTAGGTTCACACCTTCATTCTCTCATATCCAATTGACTCACCAAAACCGTGTAGACCACGGTTCCCATGATCATGGCCACTCAGATGGACAAAGTGCAATTTCCGACGCAATCGCATTGTCGGATGAAATAATGCTAGTTGTGGGTTCCAGCAACTTAGGCTATTTACTCGTTGGTCAAGAATTTTTATAGCATGCCGGTCATCACCATACTCGGACAAAGCCCTCGAATAAGCATTCCCACAACTTTGGACTACTTGCCGTCCTCATTCACCTTTGTGGCGACGCTGTGAACAGTCTGTGCTAATGTCATTTATCGAATGGTGTATTGTCACTCAACCAAATACAGATATCGGAGTCATAATTTCTGCCATACTGATATGGACACTCAAGTCATCCAATCGGTTCTATGCTGACCCTACTGCCTCGATGCTCATAAGCTTTATCATCTTTGGAACAGCTATTCCTCTCACCGCACGTACAGGTCGAATTCTTTTAGAAGCCGCACCGATATACTTGGATTTGCAGAAAATCACAGATGATCTTAACGGAAATCCCAATGTGGTGTCGATACACGATCTGCATGTCTGGCATTTGTCCCAGAACGTGATTCTCGCTTCTGTACATGTTTGCGTACCGTTTGGAATGAGCCTCGAAGAATGGGAGAACACAGAACAGATTCTACATCATTGCTTCTCCGAATATGGAGTCGCACATGCTACTATTTCTCCCGAGGTGCATCGTGCATCATCGCAAGTATATGATAACCAGACACAGACAATGGTCGATGAACCTGGCGACGAGCTATTAGGGACATGTAAGGTACATTTGACGGACGGCTTTGGTTGCATTTTTGGTGACAAACCTGCAAACACAATGCGGAGGAGAGATATAGGTTCAAGTCATAGTCATGCTTGATACGTTTCCCGTCTCTCTAGTCGGGTTTTTATTCAATTCTTTGTTTTCTTGTAACGCCCACAAATAGAGAGGTGATAGATATATTCATAGAAGGACAGAGTAGAAATGGTGTATACTATATTTTACAAGCATTGGCTGTAGTAAGGCCCACTCGACGTACAGGACGAGCCGCTAGCACAAGTAGTAGGTCCGCTCCAGCCTTGACCTCCGCTGTAGATTCATTGGAATGAGTTTGGGATCATGTAAGATAGAATTTTTGAGCTCACCATTGACCATATTTTGTTTGAGTAGCTGCAGGAGCGCTGGAGGTAGTAGTTCCAGTGCCAGTGCCAGTGCCGGTACCAGTACCGGTACCAGTACTGCTGAAAGTGGATCCAATAGCTCCGAACTTGATGTTGGAGAAGATGACCTGGGCATTAGGGCTCTGGGTCTCAACCTGATCGGGCTGTCCAGAAGTAGTAGCGCAGGTTCCACGAGCTGCACCGGGACCAGTCTTGCCTACAGGGTAAGTCGAGTCCAACCAGAGCATCTCAGCGGCATCGTCATCCCAAATACTGAGTACCAAAACCATGCCTTGTTTGAAGGCGGTACCCATGCCAGTAAGCCCACCCTTCTGAGAGAAAGTGTTCGTGTCACCGAAAGCGGTCTTCTGCTGATTACAAAAGTCAGTGGTGATTTCGTTGGTCGGATCCACGCCGGGGATGTTGGTCATCGAATTTTGGATGACTTTACCGTTCTGGACATAGATACGACGGATGGCGGTGAGGTCACCAGAGGTGGTGTTATCTGAGGTGATGAATTGCGTGACGACGGTGAATTTGGAGGTAGTATCGACAGTGAGCCCTGCGCCATAGAAGCTGGTGTCGCCCATACGGAACTTCGGAAGTTCATGGTTAGCTCCAAAAGCAAGCCAGTCGTATATTGAGCACTCACCGAGTTAAAATCGCATCCCGCTTGGTCGCAGATGCCTGCTGTTGAGTTGGGTGAAGAGCAAGAGTCGCCAGTACAGGCAGTTCCCCCTTGCGTGGTGCAGGGATGAGGGGTAAGGGCCGCAGAGATGGAGTTGGCTTCCCAAACCTGAAGATTGTCCGGAGTCAGGCCTCGTAGATTTCTTTCGAAATGAATCAAAAAAAAATCACTTACATCCATTTCGTTGCAGCAAATACCAGTTCCACCAGTTCCAGCGTTCGGACTGGTGCTAGAAGGAGTCCAGCCTTCGACATTAGCCTATCGTATCAGAGATTGAGTTAACGATGAATGGAAAACTTTCTAAAATCATAGGTCTACCTTTCCTTCAATGAACTTGATGTCTCTTGGGCATTGCGAGTCGCAATACCCAGTGCCGTATTTCGCGCCAGCTTTGTTGGTAGGATACTCAGACTGAATTGTAACGAATGAGGAATGGCAAACATGATTTATCCTGTTCCAGAAGACTTACCATACCACCGTCTGCATCCATTTCAGAAAAGTATAATGCACCATTGAGACCACAAGGGAGGGCTGAGACGTCAACATCAAAGGTGAACTCTTGGTTCAATGGATTGAACATCTGGTATTCCGTCTCGCTGCCGGGAGCCATTAGGTACACACGCGAGCCAACGTTCTCCTGAGTCGAATCGGTGACAAATTTGAGAGTTAAAGCGTCACCGCTTGTGGTGATACCATAGGTTTCTGTGAGGATCAAATTAAGATTCTTCGGCATTGAGAAATTGGAAGAGAAGGACAAGGCTCACCTTCATAATCAGCACCGTCGAGGGCGCAGTTGGCAGCACAGGTTGTTCCGTCTGGACAAACAGTTGCGTTCCATTCGTTCCCAGTATAACAATTGGTATAGCCACCAACTACGTGAGTCCATCGCCAGTTGGAGTCGAGCACAACCGAAGCAGATTGTGTGGTGCATGAGCCGCCGGTCGTACACTGTTGCCAGCTGAGCGGAGGATGAGTTTCAGCGGTGCTTGTACCAGCTTGCTGACCGTAAACAACCGCAAGGTAAGTGAGAGAGAGGAGAGCTGCCGTTCGGAACATGATGTAACGGGTGGTTAGAGCTGATGATGGTTGCCTACAATTCTTAAACTCTTATATACCACAGGGATAAGAGTTTGTAGGAGCATAGATCCTCCAATAAGCGGGAGTTATCCGGGGTAGAGAGATAGAGAGTTGGAAGTAGATTATCCGGGGTCTCAACGTTCGATGACGGTGACAATTTTTGAAAATTGCAGTGCCAGTATGGATTTGTGAGGCTTCTGAGTCTGCGTCCTGCAAGCCCGGCGTTATGTCGCAGTATGGAGGAACTTCGTCGAGGCGGAAGATCCATATTGATGCCAAGCTGAAGGTATCGAAAGATACGGTCCAATTTTGATGTCGGTACTTTTGAAGGCCATCTGCTGATGTGTTCTTCGAGAAGTTGAATTAAAAGAACGTAACGATGTCAAGTACCATCATAAAGGCTATAAACATTCGGATCGACTATGAAGGTTTGAGTAGTTGCTCGCGTATCGTCCACAGACATCGAACCTCAGCCTTCTTCGGCAAGGCATATTGTCGGAGAAGGGTACAGAGTCAAGTATGGAGCAAAGCAAAAGCAAGAGCTGTCGCCTTAGTGTTCCGAGATTGAGCAGGAGACCGAAAATTTCAAAGTCGAAATTCCCGGAAAATTTGAAAAAACAAAGTAACCGTTTATCTTATCTATAATCTCTTACACACCGACGGCTTCTCAACCGCCATGGCCTGCGTAACGCGGTGTTCCACTGTTCAAAATACTTCCTTGACTGAGCCTCGGTATAGGCTCACGCCTCATGAAACGGCGAAAGTGTTATGTAAGTTAAATTGCACAAACGAAGCCGACGGAACAATGAGCACAATAAAATAGTCGCTCTCCCCTTGGCTTACCTAGTATTTTCCTCTCCGGCTACTTGTAACTTTCATTCCGGCTGGTCCGGGAATTGGTTAGACACCTTCACACTAAGGTAAGTACAGGTATGTACACTACAATCAAGAATACTAACCTCACCATTTCCTTGTACTCATTCCAACAGCTACAAGTCCTGGCAAGGATTTTTTTTTTCACTATCGCCACCGATATCACCAATTAGTACTTCAACTACTCATGCGAATCACCACTCTTTTCCCATTGATCACTCTTACCTACACTCTCGTTAATGCGAGTTACCCGAGTGACGCGAATCTTGATAGTGGTGAGCTTCTTGCTCGACTAACGGGGGAGGATAGTGATACAGGCGAAGTGGATCCCAATGTACTTTCGAAATTCCCTAAACCTCCTCCAAACACCCCCTATGTGATTGTCTCCCCTCCTTCTGTGCCTCCTTTATCCGGTCCTCCTCCTAACAAATGGCTTCCTCCTCTGCCTCCGCCTCCGCCAATCCCTCTTAAGAATCCCCTGCGGGCAGCTAAGGCCCAAGCAGCCTTGACATCTGTGAAACCTAAGACTGGATACCCTGAGCACCCTCATGCTGTTAGGACGTTGGCGAAAGGGCTGTCTCAAGAGCTTGCCATGGCGAACACGGTAACATCTGACTCGGTAAGTTATCATCTCAACACGCCTTCGATTTCGCGGCTAATGCGATGATCAGACTGTTACCTCTGCAATTACAGGAAAGGGCTCGAGCCCGTCTCCACATGGAAATGGAGGTGGATCTGCCAACAAGAAGAGAGGAGATAGGTCGTATGATCGTCGGAGAATTGTTCACTGGGGCGAGGAGAATGAGTGATATTTTCTTATCTTAAATCTAGTGTTGTCACAAATAGTCATCTTAATTTCTTTCCTCTGAGTCTGGAAGGCGAATAACCCGCTGTCGCATGAATCCTGGAAACGGTGGGTCAAGAAGATCGTGATTAATGTCGTGTCACATATGCCTTGTAACCAGCGTTCCTATCTAGGGAAGTCTAGGGACCGGCAGTGTAATACTTACATTTCCTTGCTTGCTTGCTTGTTGAAGAGATGATTGCACGGAATTGCACCGGTAGCTACGCCCAAGTGCCTCGACTGCGTGAGAAACGATTGTATATTTCTTATACTTATCTTATTTCGTTTCTGCTACTATTTGGCAAAAATCAATTTCTCAAACCCTCAGGTCACTGTCACTGTTCAATGTTCATGTGTTGCACACAAGATCGCATTTCATTTCAAGCAAAGGCTCTAGCGACAGTACCTCATGCACTAGTCAACACCTACAACCCCACGGCGGCTAGATATCAAATCTTCATTAAAGGACCTCAGGCTGTGGACAGGCTGTGTGGACTATGTTTGGTCTATCGATCCATGTTGGCGATAAGGTCTGATAGGATTGGCAGAGTATCGTTATTACCGAAGATGACATCGGGATTAGCCCTGCTTCAGCAGTCCATAATGGTAGCACTATGAACACTGCAACAAATCGATTGTAGTTAACCACCATAGCGAATACTGTCGCTGATCCAATTCGATTAAAGAACATTCAGAGAATATACTGAAAATCAGGTGCTCTGTCCCCTAATTCCCTCAACTCCTTCGTTGAAGGTTTTTTCTCCAAACCCTGCGCTACTCTATCCATAAATTGCGCTCTCTTAATATTAATCCTGGTGTACACGAAAACGGTGATAGGGAGGAATATCAGCCCGATGCCGACAAACATTAATTCGATCCCGTCTACAATTGTTTAGACCCTGTTCGGAAGATTGAAGAAGAAGGATAGTTAGACGTACGACCCAAGATGAACCGCGGCTTGTCCTGCGTTCTGAAGATGTTGGAAGCTATAGCGCCACTGAAGTTCCCGATACCAATTTGAAGAGCCATTCCTACGCCTCGCTTGTACTGGCCAGACAGGTTATTGCCTAGCCTGAAAATGATTCATCAACAATGATCAGTATGTAGGTCCTTCCGGGTTCACTGTCAAGAATTTACCACGCGACGATTCCAGGAAATCCAGAGTAGCTTCCTGCGACAATTAAGAAGGTACCAAAGTACTTGGCTCCACTCGATACATCCGCGATGTTGATTGAGAAGCCTATGAGGCACATAATTTGCGCCGCCAAGATGAAAGGGAAACGCATCATTAGCTTGTCTGAGTAGTATGCGAAAACACCCAAGACTATAGCTACATTGTAGAAAAGAGGAAATCAATAAACGGCCTGGAGCGTGTGAGAGAACACATACTCGCAAATATATAGGGGGGCACTGTGAGCAGCTGGCTGACAGCAGTGGAGAATTCGCCAAAGCTGCCACACAGGCTTCGTCAGTTTGGAGAAATGAGACATAGAATGAGGACATACTCGCTGATGATCGTCCTGGTGAAGAGGGGGGTCAATTCGACATCACGAAACTGTACCTGTACATAATAATATTTGGCGAACTCACGGTAGAAAGAGGGTGATGCCATATACTACAAGTGGAAAAGAAAGATGAACGAAATATCAGCGGAGCAACACGAGTACTTACGAGGACCGATTAGCGACATGTAGATTAGGATATGAATCCAAATCTAAATTCGTGTAACAATGAGCAATTGCATACATTCTTGACCCGCAAACCGTACCTGCCAGTCCGTGAAAGCCTGATACAGATGTTTGACCATAAACTTTTCCTCTTCTCCAACCGATGAATTGTCAAACTCTAGTGGTTCAATGTGAGAAGTCTGTAGAAGCTTGCGAGTGAATCCATCTCTTACTCTTTTTCCAGACCACAAAAGCCCGCTCTTCCGGTGTCAAAAACTTTGCTGTTACAGGAAAGTCGACCAGGACTTTTTTAAAAGAGAGGAAGTAACGGTAAATTCTGCATCGAAAACAAGGGATTGTCGCTGACCTAAAAAAGCAACCAAACCCACGGCCACGGTTAAAATTCCTTCGATGATCTAGTATTCTTCTGAGTCAACCTGTGGGCATCGAAGGAAAATATAGATCTACGGCACTAACAAATATCCAAGACCATCCAAGCAGACCCTGAGTCCCACTCATGAAAGAGATCGCGAAAGCGAAAAGTCCAGAGAACGCTCCGGCTATAGTTGCTGCACCAAAAAAGAGACCGATACGACTTTGAAGAGCGTTTCGCGGATACCATAACGAAAGGCTGATAGGGTGTTCAGTCAACGTCGAGGTCATTGAAAAAAGGTACACTGACTAATAAGCTACACCTGGGAATAGTCCAGCCTCTGCTACTCCGAGACATACGCGTACGCCAACCAGCTGTGGATATCTAGAAACCGCATGTCAGGACTCGTGCGTATATTCACTTTTTGAACGCCGCATACGTTTTGACGAGTCCCATGAGCGTCCTGCAAGTGACAAAAAATGTGAACCCCGGGTCAATTTATTAAAATGTCACGGCTACATGATAATACCCCAAACAACCTGTCGCATTGGAATCGTTAGGCCCACGAGCTCAGAGAGGATGCATCACGAGAGAGAGAGACGAACAGTAATGCCTGGAAGCCAGCTATACGGGAACGAATTGAGATACAGGACATCAGGAACCAAGAAGAGCTTACAGAGACGGGCGAAATCTCTTCAATACCAAACTGACGGGAGCTAAGATCAGAGAGCAGCCTTGAAATGAATATATGTTGATAGCTTACTTGGCAGGACATTCGAAAATGCAGTAGGGCTTGTCAGCCGCATGCGTGAGTACTCATACTAGGTGGAGTTAATGGTAAAACCTTCTTACAATGAAATACATAGTCTGTAACGTCGGTTAACTCGGTTGGTGGAACAACAAACAATGGCCCCACCAATACGATGTTATATCGATTGCCCGTTAGGTTCAACTGAGTTTCTAGCCCTTGGAGTTTAGCATTTCCTGCAAACCAGAAATATGAACCAATCGCAAGATCAAGCTCCTGGTAAAGGCTGTACCAATATTTCCTAAAGTAAAGAAAACATTCGGTTCATGCCTTAAGGCGGGTACAAAGCGATACTCACCACGATCCATAAAAGACATGAGATACATCACGCAAAGTATAGGCATCAACCGAAAATCAATTTTCCGCCAAAGCTTTCGTTCTTCTTCCTCTGAGAGAATTGGAGGACGGGGTAGCTGGGATTCTCCACCAAAATCGTATTCATTAGCTTCTTCAAGCCGTGTTTCTGAGTCCTTTTCATTCTGAAGTGAAGGAATACTAGGTGAACTGGTCATGGTTGAGAGCAGGAAGAGCCTGAGGTGCCGCTTTCCCCACGTACGTTGTGTAGATAGTAGTTAAATGTCATTGAGGCAAGGCCAGAATTGAAATGACATAGATAAGACGACAAGCTGGCTGTCCCATGACTATACTATATATATCATTTGACAGTGGACACGCCACATATTGGTCGTAGAAAACAGAAAACGAAAACAAACTGTCCTGAGCTTGGAGGACTTCACGCCGGTTGGGAGAAGTATAGAAAAAGACACTTGAGACTTCCAGGAGAGGATCAGTCAAGATTCAAAGTGAACATCATATATCATAAATTAATAATATAGTGAGTTATTAAGTTTCGCACACATGCCATAGTTCGCACGAACGGAGTTATCTTCATGCACTACATACAAGCGGCTAGCCAGGACCTATTTGAGTACAGTTCAGTTCCGCATCAATTTGAGGAGTGTGTCTTCAACGTTTGGGAAACCCAAGAAAAACCAACCTCCGATGTGATAATGAGAAGCCTTTCGCACCGAACATGAATGATGTCGTCTTCAGGCTGATTCGACACGGCATCAGCAAAGACGATGAGAGCCACTCAAATAGCTCAGAGATTGTCGTGTAATCCTACCAACGCCGGTAGTTGCAGATTTGAAATACGTATGTTGCATGTGTAAGATGTACTGATAGATCCAAGCAGTCAGAAAAAGGCTCGATCGATGGATTTTCGTCGTACCTATCGATATTATGCTCAGACCCCAGTAACGAAGACCGTTCAACGGCGTTCAAGCATGGTCCAGTGCCAGTATCAGTGGGATTCGTTGATTGGCCACAACCTGTTTGTAGTATGTCTTATTCTTGGACGCAACGCATATTCATTCTGTGACGCGTTAGCGAAGCGCCTTTAGCACAAGTACATGTCTCTGTGCAACCCGAACAGATTAAACATGCACAATAGGAATGTCGTTTCACATTCAGCATCTCGCTACGCAGATAGCAGATAGAGGAAAGACCTACCTGGTTGAGGAATTGTCCTGTTGTACCATGCCTCAAAGCTCGGGAAACACATTCATTCGAATTACAATGCTCGCAGTGACGGGATTCATGACAAATGCAATAACTGTACGTCAAAGCAGTTTCCAAAAACCCCTCGTAGTGAAGTTACATTGTATGCCTTTGCATGATTCCGTGAGGCTATTTCTGGGTCAAAGAGGACTAGATTGATATTAATGTCGTGTCGCATACGCCTTACAACCGGCGTTCCTATCTGGAGTTCGATTGAAATCTCTAATCGTCGCGCTGGTTCTGGAAAATCATTCGCTCAAGTTTGGACCGAAAATTTTTATCAGTTTTCGTGGAAATATGCAAAGGGCAGGGCCAGTACAAATTGTGAGAGGTATAAAGGACTGTATCTTCATCTAAACTTATTCATCTGCTGGCACAGTCCGAGTTGAACTCATCTTTCTGCAGGCAGAAAAATTACACCATCATGCGTCTTGCACCTGCATATTTCTCTATTTGCGTCCTTGGCCTGTTTGCTACTATCGCGCATGCTGCACCTTATGCTGTTAGTGACAGTGACAGAACGTCTTGCCTGTGTTCGGGTTCTAACCATGATCTTCTTCTAGACCAGAAACACTATTCATTCGAACTCGGATGCTTTATTGGAGACCCGTAAAGTGATTACAAGCGTGCAACCAGACAGTCCACCACGACCCACTTCACCACTACCACCGTCATCACCTGTATATTCCGGTGCTGGTCACCGTACGATGCCTATGAACAACAACCACCTGGGCACCCATTGATAGACAGACCGATGTATTGTTATTACTGCCAATTATAGAATTCTGTGTTCGGTTAACTTCTGTCCAAATTGAAAGATCCTGTCCTTTTCCAAAAGTGTTAATATCAGGAGTGACCATCGTCTGACCTTCGACGCAGTCGCGACCGTAACGAACCACCAACACCACATAATTATCATCTTGCTCCCCCGTTTCTGATAAGACCAATCCCCGCGACCAGTTGCCTCGCATGTAGTCTTCCCGACCTAACATACACCACTAATATTGCTCCAATTGCGAAAAGAAAATTACACGCCATGAATTCATAGAAATCTGCTCGTTCACGCGAAATGATACGCCCCATAAGATTTCCAGCAGTGTAAGCAGGAAGACGTGTAGCGAGACGTTCACATCATCTGCGGTAAGACTCGAAGTCTCCGATCTGTATTGAGGGGGGGGGGCTCTTTTGCGTCGCATCATCTAATAGTCTGCGTCTCAGACATCGAATTGTGAGTGGTGTGTGCCCGTTCGATTAGTCTCACTTTGAGTAGTATATAAAAAGCGTATAATTCGTTGTCAGTCTCAGACCTTACACAGTAAGGTAGCGCTAATAAGTCGCGACTAACTCACATCTGTTAATTAACATAGTTATTAACATGTTAATAAGTTGTTACTTGCATTGACCATGGAGGACCATGTTATTTAGTGTGAATTAGTCAGAATCTTCGAAGCGCGCTTTTGACATCTTACCTCATTGTATAGAATGTCTGCCAGCAGTGAATTGCCTCCAGATATTCAAAACAAACTGCTTTATCTCCGGACACTCACTGAGAATCTTCCCTCTATGCTGCATACACCTCAGCATGGTGACTCGTGAGCGACCAAAATACGCTTTTCATAACTTCCGACCGGACCCGGCATTCCTTCAAAGGACTGGAGACGAAGTTGGCACTATCAACGAATCCTTGAAGGTTATTTTTGGATGGAAAACACGCACAACTGGCAATGGAATCATTACCATTGAGGAGTGTGGAAAGAATTGCATTGGGTTGGTAGCTGGTGTTCTCGAAGGCTACCTGAAGCAGCACAAGGATGGTTCTGGCCAGCCGAATGCAGTTCTGGTGAAGTGGGTGGAAGATATCTCCAAAGTGTCATGAAGTGAGCCGCCCCTATTATTTTCCTTTTCTTTACAATACATCATTCCATCACTGTTACCTATCATAATCGATCCGGAACCTTCCAGTCCATTCCGTTCCATTCCTCGTTCCTGAACTATACAGTATGACATCATGGTTCCCGTACCTTACCTTTGTATATATAAGCCAGCCCCCACAACCTGATCCCTTATCTTGACCTCTTTGTCGTTGGGATCAGGTATGTCTTTACTTACTTCTCAGTATTTATTACGAATATAACTTTGTCGTTGGGATCAGTATCCGTCCACTTCCGCTCAGTCTTGCCGCCATCGTCACCTCTTTGTGACATTAGGTCAAGATCCTTTACTGCACTGATAACCTACCGATTGGGTTATCCTTGCAGGATCTGCTTCCACCACGTCTACCAGCACAGCCATACCAAGCCCACCCGCTCAAACCGTTGACTGCTCTGCCTACCCGCACGCCTTTGACACCAAAGACCGAACTCACATCCACCACCCCCCGAACCAGAATTGGGCCGATTGTAGCTCCCAACCTTGCCCCCACGCCGTTGCTAATTCCATTATCACTGAAGACTTCTTCAGTGACGGGACACGAATCACACCTATTATTGCCCCTACCCCTAGTCCAGTCAACCCCCCACCAGCCATGTCCAACCCTACCACAGTCGACGCCAATCAACTCATGGCTCAGCTCATTGAACAGGTGGCTCAGCTCACAGGTAACCTACAGAAGGCCACAGCCAAATCAAGCATGAACAAACCGGAGCTCTTCAAGGGCACCAGTAGTGCGGAAGCACGTCGGTTCATCGCCCAGATCCAGAGCTGGGCAATGGAACAAACGGACTTGAGTGGCAAGGAAGATAAGCTGATAAAGGCAGCCCTAGGATTCTTCTCAGGAAACGCGGCGGACTGGGCCACCCCATACCTCTTAGAATTCAGCCATGGAAGGACACCATTCAACGGACGCTGGGAAGACTTTGTGCGAGCCTTCTCACTTCGATTTGAATCAATTGATGCAGGTATGGAGGCCCGGAATGCGATCCAACATCTCAAACAGGGAAAAGGCCAGACGGTAGCGGAATTCGCACAAAAGTTCAAGGACATTGGTGATCAAACTGGACTCTCGGACATCGACCTACGCGAGCGATTCCATAGTGGCCTTAACCCCGAGATCCGACAAAATCTCATTGTGGTTAACATTGCCCAGGGGATAGCCCCCACTCTAGAGGAGGCAATCCGACGGGCAGTCTCGGTGGATGTGTTCATGCATGATCCTACCATGACAGGCCGTAATCTGGGCACCTCTCACACTCCCTCTCCTCCTTCCAACTCTTACGCCATGGACGTTGATGCCACGCACACCAGCGGGAATAGTAGGGAGAGTTTTGTGGCACAGATGAGAGGCAGATGCTACAGCTGTGGTGCACAGAACCACGAAAAGAAGAACTGCTTGTACAAGGACACAGTATGCCGCTACTGTGGTCGACGAGGTCACCTAGAATCGGTCTGCCAAGACAAGTTCATGGGGTTGGAGCGAGGCCGGGGTAAGCGTCAACAACCCCGTCGACAACAAGTCTCTGCCTCATCCTTGATGCCCTTTACCCTGTTCCCAAATGAATCAGTCCAAATTGCAGCCTCTGCTCCCGCTCCCGTTTCCGCTCCCGCCCCCGCCCCACTGTCTCCGCTCACCCCCGATCTCTCTGTCCAGATCGCTCAACTGCAGGAACTCCTGAACAGAGCTAATGCCATGGCCCCAGCATCTGGATCTCAGGAGGGTTTTTGAAGCGGGTGCCCGTCTCGGCCGCACCGAGAGCACCCGTTAACCAATTTGCTATACATTCTACTTCCGCATATGATTCTGTCCCCTCGTGTAAAATATCTACCGTTTTGGAATTGAACTCCAGTTCGTCCCACTTCCGAATCAATGCGAAATTAAGAGGGAGGAATCATAGTATAGCAACTGCGGCCATGGTCGATTCCGGAGCCACTGCTCTGTTCTTGAACCAAGAGTTCGTCACCCATCACCATGTAAAGACCTTTCCACTCAAGAGGCCAATCGGGGTCTTCAACATCGATGGTTCCGCCAACCAGGCAGGGCAGATTACGCACTTCGCACGTTTAGCCCTAACTGTCGATGGTCAGGAACATTGGACAGACCTACTTGTCACTAACCTGGGAAGCGAGGACCTCATCCTAGGACTCCCTTGGTTACGGAAGGCTAACGCAGACATTGACTGGGAGAAAGGACGACTCTCGGTCAAACCGCAATGGTCAACGACGGATGAGGAGGAAGAGGAAGAAAACATTCGGATGACGGAAACCCCGAAACCCGTGTCAAGTACAATCGACCAAGAGGAGGAAGAGTCACCTATTCACCAAATTCGAGCCAACCGGCAGACCCGACGTGCATGGGTGAGATCAGGCATTCTACAGGAACAGACAGAGGAGGTCTGGTGCGCCGCTGGGTTCACCTACTCCCAACAGTTAGCGGAACAGACCCACAAAGCCAAACCCCTGAAAACCTTTGAAGAGATGGTCCCAGAGCCCTATCAGGACTTCCAGAAGGTATTCTCCGAAGCCGCTTCCGAACGACTGCCAGGACACCAACCCTGGGACCACGCAATCGAGCTAATCCCTGGAGCACCCGGAACCATGCGTACCAAGGTCTATCCCATGTCGCTGAATGAGCAAGCTGAACTCGATCGGTTCCTAGATGACAACCTGCAAAAGGGCTATATCCGCCCCTCCAAGTCTCCATTGTCTTCGCCAGTCTTCTTCGTGAAAAAGAAGGATGGAAAGCTCCGCTTTGTACAAGACTACCGGAAACTGAACCAGGTTACCATAAAGAATTGCTACCCGCTACCACTTGTGGCCGACATCATCAGTCGCCTACAGGGAGCACGGTATTTCACCAAGTTTGACGTCCGATGGGGTTACAACAATGTTCGAATAAAGGAGGGCGATGAGTGGAAGGCGGCTTTTGCAACCAACAGAGGGTTATTTGAACCTCGTGTAATGTTCTTTGGTCTCACTAATTCCCCTGCCACCTTTCAAGCTCTCATGAACTCCATCTTCTCCGATCTAGTGGCAGCAGGGAAAGTAGCCGTCTACCTAGACGACATCCTCATTTTCAGCAACAAATTACAAGAACACCGGCAGATAGTGCGGGAGGTACTAACACGGCTACAGAAACACGACCTTTACCTACGACCAGAAAAGTGTGAGTTTGAACAACTTCAGATCGAATACCTGGGCTTGGTGATATTGGAAGGGGAGGTGCACATGGATCCGGTAAAGGTAGCTGCAGTCCGTGATTGGGCAACCCCAAAGAACCTGCGAGAGCTGCGGGGATTCTTGGGTTTTGCTAACTTTTATCGACGATTCATACAGAACTTTGCCCGCATAGCACGACCCCTGAACGACCTGACCAAGAAGGACAGCAGCTTTGATTGGGGAACACATCAGCAACAGGCATTCGACACCCTTAGGGAAGCATTCATCTCGGCACCAGTACTGGCTCTTTGGGATCCTGATAGGCTCACACGACTCGAGGTGGACGCATCGGGCTTTGCGACGGGAGGAGCAATAATGCAGCTGCAAGACGATGGCCAGTGGCACCCAGTGGCATTCCGATCAGCCTCCATGCAACCAGCGGAACGGAACTACGAAATCTACGATCGAGAAATGTTGGCCATCATCGAAGCACTGAAGGACTGGAGGAGTTTCCTGGAAGGATCGCCACAACCATTCGAAATCCTCACCGACCACGCAAACCTCGAATTCTGGCGAACAGCTCAGGACCTCAGTCGTCGGCAGGCACAATGGGCATTATGGCTATCACGGTTTGATTTCCAGTTAACTCACCGCCCAGGCAAGGCGAATACACAAGCGGATGCTCTTTCGTGCATGGCAGTGCATCAGGTCCTGGACAGTGACGACAACTGGCAACAGACAGTTCTGAAGCCAACCCATTTCCTGGAAATCGCAGCAGCTACACTACAGAATCCACTGGAAGACTGAATCCAGAAGGCGTCGCAGAAGGAGGCGGAGGTACTTGAAGGATTGGAGGAACTGAAGAAGAAGGGGCTTCGACAGCTGACTAACGGAGTGGCAGAATGGGAGGAGGACAATGGACTAGTGTACCACCGGGGTAGAGTATATGTCCCACCGGACAACAGCCTGCGGACTGAAGTACTACGACAATGCCATGACAATCCAACGGCCGGTCACCCAGGACTTCATGGCACCCTCGACCTGGTCAGCACTCACTTTTGGTGGCCCACTTTACGGTCCTTTGTCGAAAAGTACGTGGAAGGGTGCGAGACTTGTGCAAGGAAGAAGATACAGAGGCACCCGCGAGCAGTAACACAACCCCTGGAGGTTCAGACAGGCCTGTGGGAGGAAGTGGGAGTGGACTTGATCACACAGCTGCCTTCTTCGCAAGGCCACGACGCCATCCTAGTTTGTACCGACCTCTACGGCAAGCAGATCCACGCAATTCCCTGTACTACCTCCATCACCGGTGGATGACCGGATTCAGATACTTTGGGACGCACGACAGGATGCAGGCGCAGCACTACACCTGGGGAAAAGACAGCAAAAGGAAAGCTACGAGAGGGGAAAACGGAAAGTGCATCAATTCCGAGTGGGAGATCAGGTTTGGCTAAGTGCAGAGGATATCAAGCTCCAGCTTTCTAGCGAAAAGCTTGGGGATCGACAGCTTGGACCATATACAATCTTGGACAAAGTTGGACCTCTCGACTATCACCTGGACCTACCGTTGTCCCTCGACCGGGTCCACCCTGTCTTCCATGTCGACAAGCTATACCCATGGCGAGGAAATGCGGTCAACGGCCAGATTGCGACACCACCAGAACCAGTATACCTAGAGGATGAAGACGAACCGGAGTATGAAGTAGAGGAGATCTTGGATAGTCGGGTTAGATGGAAGAAGTTAGAGTATTTGGTGAAGTGGAAGGGTTACGATGCAGGGCATAATTCATGGGAGCCGGCTCAAAATTTGGAACATGCGCCAGCTACGGTCCGAAAATTCCACAAGAAACATCCCCGGGCGGCGAAGGCTTGACCATCGAGGGCAATGGTCATAAGGAGGGGGGTAATGTCATGAAGTGAGCCGCCCCTATTATTTTCCTTTTCTTTACAATACATCATTCCATCACTGTTACCTATCATAATTGATCCGGAACCTTCCAGTCCATTCCGTTCCATTCCTCGTTCCTGAACTATACAGTATGACATCATGGTTCCCGTACCTTACCTTTGTATATATAAGCCAGCCCCCACAACCTGATCCCTTATCTTGACCTCTTTGTCGTTGGGATCAGGTATGTCTTTACTTACTTCTCAGTATTTATTACGAATATAACTTTGTCGTTGGGATCAGTATCCGTCCGCTTCTGCTCAGTCTTGCCGCCATCGTCACCTCTTTGTGACACAAAGGTTGCGAGAAAGCAATCAAGCTTGCAGGAAAACAGGCATGTACCCGATACAGCTTCTTTTTTGTATGCTCATTTCATTTCAGTACTCTGCTAGCTTCCTGATCTCCCTGTACAGCCGAAGAAACGTCCAGCAGAGGAGAGTGCAGTGGTTGAACAAAGCCTGGATCCTATGGCTAAGGTATGCTCTCAGTGATATTTGTATGAGACTTGTTCATTAAGCATATTCCTTTTGAAGCATTGCAAACTCGGTAACAAATTCAAGGCATTAAGTATTGTTTCTGCCTCCACCTCGAATCGTAAACGCCCCCCGCTGGATGTTATCTCTTGTCTTGCTGTCAAATATGTAGACAATACACAGAAGTTTTTCTTCGGCTGTGTGGCAGAGGGGTGCGACTGGCTGCAAGCTGGAAATGCAGCAAAAAATCGAGTTCTGAGGCATGCTGCTCATGAATGCAAACATTTGTCAATGGAACTCCGCAAGTGGGCGATTACACAGTCAGCTGGAGGGTCTTTGGGCTCAAAGCTCGAGCCTCATATGTTACGAGCTGACTCTTTTTCAATTTCTTTTTGTCTATCCTATGATACTTTTTCTTTTATCTTTTCCTTTTCTTTCATTTACATACATGTGACAGCCTTGTCATTCTCGCGCTGTCAACACAACTCTCTCATGTCTGTCAGACTATTGACAGATTGACAGTGTGAGAGTTCTCTCATGTCTGTCAAACTATTGACAGATTGTTGTATAGCCTCACAGTTATGACATGAGATAGTTCCCATGGGTTCATTTCAGAATATGTATATAAGATAGGGCATTTCTTAGAGTAGTCTCTATCTCTGATCTCGTCTATTCTCCTCGGTAGCTAGACAAGAATCAAGGACCATTTCTCTCTGACTATTACCGCTCCACTTGACTATCTCGGCTTTGTGTGACACTTGGTTTGTATAGTGAGCTAGTGAGTCGCTGACAGAAGATCAGAGATCTTATCGACCCACCTGTCACGACAATTTATTTGCACTCATTTCCGAATTAGGATTCCCATGGCACCCCGACAAGGGCGAACAATCACCACTGATTTCACATTCATTGGCTTCCAATGGGACCTGCAACGCTTACGCATCAGTCTCCCTGAAGAGAAGAGATTGAAATATCTCTTTCATCTCCCAGAATTCATAAAATCTTTCCACCGTCGACTAGCCCCAAGAATTGAGATTGAATCCATACACGGGACTCTCTGCCATATCACCTTCATCTATGCTGATGGGAAAACACACCTTCCCCCAATTTCAAATTTCATGGTGTCATACTAAAAGCACGAAGTTGAGAAAGGGAAATATCCCAACAAGATCATCCCGGAGATACATTGGTGGATAGATTGTCTACAGGATAACAATTTCTCTCGTCAACTTCAATCACTAGGGCCTATCCAAGATCACGGGTTATTTGTTGATGCTTCCACAGACTGGGGAATAGGAATTATCATAGGTACAAAGTGGTCAGCATTCCGTCTTTCTGATGACTGGAAGATCAAAGGACACGACATATGCTGGCTTGAAACAGTAGCTATAGAACTCCTCATATATTTCCTTGAGGCTTTGGGTTTCAATTTGACGTGCCTACTCATCCATTCTGACAACCAAGGGACCATAGGAGCACTCAAAAAATCTTGCAGTCCAAACTATTGGATCAACATGTCAATCCGCCGCATTTGTGCAGTAACAGGTCCTTCATTCATACTTCCTGAACTCATTTACATTGAATCTGTGTTATGATCATGCACAGGTCGTAGGGATAAGTGTGGATCGCAGACTATAAGTCCGCGGGGTAAAAGACCGAACACCGAGATAAATCCCGGTGAGGGTAAGTGAACCTACGGAGAGGTAGTCGGACGTTAACGCTACTATTAATAGCGTTCCCGACACGCCGCTGTCCAAAAGCAAAGTTGAGGGTAATTCCGATCACGGGAGAAACTCATGTGATCGTACTTAGGGTGAGGTTTGAGTATGAACTCTATTTGAGAGGTATACACTATCGAAGTGCGCTATCAAAGTCGATATTTAAACTAAGGACCAACTATTCTACTCTCGTAGCTTTATACTGTAGTCGCTACATAAGGGTCGCTAAGCGATAGTATCCTAGAATAGTATGGTCGAACATGTGGAAGATAAAAGGGGAAAGTATAAAGGAAATGATATAAAAGGATATATAAGAAGTCGGCTAAGTGTGAGGGATATAAACGCAAAGTGTAAAAGGATCACGGAGGTAAGCTCCACAATGGAAGAAAATAATGAAGTCAAAAATACCGGAAAATGATCGTCGGGACCGCGGGAGTTGAACTTGGCATGCTAATTCCGTCACCTCCCTTACTTATGAAACTCAGCAAAAACCCACGAAAATCAAAACATTATCATCATTATCGACAAAACAACAACAAAAAACAAAAAACTACAAAAAATAAAAAAGCAATCGAGTAGAGTAACTAATGTAGTCCTTCGCGGAGTTTACTCCGCGCGCTTTTTCCCTTCGCAAATCTCGCTTTTCCTCTTTTTGTCGTCCTTCTCCTTTTCCTCTTCATCCTCCTCACCTTCTCCATCTTCATCTTCATCTTCATCTTCATCTTCATCTTTTTCTCTTACTTCTCTTTCCTCTAACTCCCGTTGTTCTCTTCTTTCCATTATACTTAAAATCTTCTCTTGAACTTCCAACGAGTGACGGGCGATTCCAACCAACTCGAGATTTTGTCCTGCGAGCACGGCCAACTGCTCCGCGATTTCAGGACTGGCGAACTTTCTCTCCGTAACCCTCGCGGCGGGTCCTCGATATATATCATCCTCCATCTTGGCCCATTTTCCCCGCGATCGTTGAGAAGCGTGGTCGCCTATCCAGCTGCACCGTTGTCGCTGCACGTGACATAGTTCGCATGCTTGAGTCTTTCGCTGCATTGTTTGTGGGCAACAGGACTCGGGCTTGCCGAGCAAAACGCAACGCGTGCATGCAGAACAAGGTGGGGAGGGGGAGGGGGGTTCTTCATCGTCCTCGTCTCCCGCGTTAACATCATCAATTGGATCGGGAGTATCAACACTCTAAACAAAGCAAATCAGGTCAAAGAGAATACAACTAAAACTATCACTCACCCTTGCGATCATTTTGATCGTCCGTTTTCTCTTTGTACCTCGCGGAGTTTCTTTCACCTCTCTTTCTACTCCTGCTTCATCTGAATCATCAGAGATTACGGACTTGGACTTGTATTTCTTGGCCTTGGATCCCGAAGCTCGCGGCAGAATCACGACAGACACAACTGGTTGTGCAGTGTTGGGAGCAGGTTCCCGTCGTTTCGCCAACTTCTTCGCAGCCTTTTCTCTCTCCATTCTGTTTTCTTTGACCAGTTTTGCGAACGCGTTGGTTTGTTCTTGCGCGTCCTCTGCTTCTGCTACTCGTTCTTCTTCGCGCCTTTTTGCTTCCGCGATCCGAATCTTCTCTTGCTTCTTCTCCTCTGCTACTCTTTTCTCCTCCCTAACTATTTCCTCTTCACATCTTCTCAGTTCAGCTATCCTCTCTTCTTCCAATTGCATTGCCTCTGCGAGTCTTCTTTCTTCAGCCAATTTTTCCTCGACTATCCGTTTTTCTTCAGCTAATCGTTGTTCTTCCATGACTCTTTTTTCTTCAGCTACTCTCTTCTCCTCCTCTATCCGCTTTGCTTCCTCCTCTCACGCCGCCTCTTCCTCTAATCACTCCATTTCCGCTGCAAATTCCGCCTCTTGCCTCGCAATCTCCTCGTCACGTAGGCGTTGACGTTCCACCTGAGCAGCGAGTAACCGCTCGCGACGTTGTTGCGCAGTTTCGGTGTTGTTGTTGGAGGACATGGCAGTAAGAGGAGAGCCTTAAGAACATTTTGGAGAAGACCCTGCTTTTATATCCTTTGCGACTTAAGGGCCGGATCAACTTACAATTTTCACCAAGCTTCTATCACCTATCTTCGCGTGCCTGGTACTTTTCACATCACATTTTAAACTTTGATCCCCGTTACTTCTAATCATTCACACCTATTTTTAGTCATATCACTACTCAGGATCTCGAGGGCTCGATCCTAATGGGGGGGCACTGTTACGACCATGCCAAGTTCAACTCCCGTGGTCCCGACGATCATTTTCCGGTATTTTTGACTTCATTATTTTCTTCCGTCGCGGAGCTTACCTCCGTGATCCTTTTACACTTTGCGTTTATATCCCTCACACTTAGCCGACTTCTTATATATCCTTTTATATCATTTCCTTTATACTTTCCCCTTTTATCTTCCACATGTTCGACCATACTATTCTAGGATACTATCACTTAGCGACCCTTAGGTAGCGACTACAGTATAAAGCTACGAGAGTAGAATAGTTGGTCCTTAGTTTAAATATCGACTTTGATAGCACACTTCGATAGTGTATACCTCTCAAATAGAGTTCATACTCAAACCTCACCCTAAGTACGATCACGTGAGTTGAACTTGGCATGGTTGTAACAATCTGCTAAGAACCCGGCAGACCCTATTTTGCGTGGAAATTTGGGTCTTCCAGGGGACCGTCTTCCACTATCATTCCGGCTCCTCGCTGAACTCAGCAATGTCCTTTCTTATCATGTCAAATAAATCTCCTACTTTCACGGTTGTATGTCCAACCGTGAGTCCCGATGCTCCATGCACATTGGCGGCTCAAAATTCTCGGTTTCTTTTACGTTCTCGATACAATTACTCAGTTTTACCAATTCCGAAAACAATACATGCGAAGACAAAGCCACCCGCTGATCAGACTCAAGTTCACTCCATCTGTAAACGTTTCAATGTTAAATCAACCTATTCTAATTCCACAACCCCAACTCACAATGTACAAGAACCAATTCCCCCTTTTGCACCAGCCCCACGGAGACCTGGGCCCACTGGTATATGTATGCGGATCACGGTAAGTCCGCGATCCCGCGATCCAATTCCCGCGTTTGCGGAGTATAACTCCGCGAGGGAATCGCCCGTTATCTCTCCGGATCGAAATCCGATCTGTACTATACCTTTTATATCCATTCCTTTGTTCTTCCTTGTCCGACTAACCTATTCGGAGATAGTACATACGCGACCCTTACATAGAGTATGTATAAAGCCTCGATGTAGAATAGGTAGTCCCCAGCTTGAATATCGACTTAGATCTGCCCCTCTTCTTGTATCCAGGATGTTGTAAACGTCCTCGATGCATACTCAACACTGCTCCGACGATCGCGGGAGCGATGTCCGCGATCCGGAGCTTCTACCCTTACCATTGGACACTCGACGTGTTGAGGACACTACCAATAGTAGTGTCGAGGTCCAATAACCATCCCCCTCACTCCGCGAACCATTCCTCTCATCTGCGAGGGAATGATCCCCTTGCATCACCGTCAATCTCCGCGATCATATCGCGGGAGATTCCGCGGTTCCGGAGTCGCATGATCTTAACACCCACCTCTAATATCCAATGTAGCAAATTCAGACCCCATGTCCTAGCCAAAGATCGGATACACGCCTGGACCACCCTGTTTGCTATTGAGAGATGACAAAAGATTTCATCCATTTACTCCGACCAAATCCTCAAATTAGGTGACAAGGCAGTATCCGCGGGACTAGTTGACCCAACGAAACAATCCTATGGCGCAGGTATATTACGTTGGTGTTGCGAACAGACTCTTTTTCTATTTTTCTTAATACTTTAGACGCTCATTCACTCTTTAGGAATATTAGCGCTGTAGGCGCTTACATGAGCGTTTGTATTATTCTTTTATCTTTTCCTTTTCTTTTATTTATAAAGCGTGTTTCCACGCTGTCATCAATTGTCGACGCGACTCTCTTGTGTCTGTCAAAGTATTGACAGATCTAGGCCGTCTACATACATTCTTTTATATTACCTCATTGTTTCATCGTTGTATACGGACAGCCTTACTTATGGATATGAGCGACTCTTATTGTATAGCCTCGGGGCAGCGACTCATGATAACTCCCATGGATTCATCTTAGAATATGTATATAAGACAGTATATTCCGTCGAGTAGTCTTTATCTCTGTTCTCGTCTATCCTCCTCTGTAGCTAGACAAGAATCAAAGACCATTCAACTCTCATTCACTTCGTTTATCTTGACTCTGTGACGCCTGGCTTAGCAGTGAGCTACTGAGTCGCTGACAGTTGGAATCAATTTTGCGACTACATGTCTATCCCAGAACACCTCCGTATGCCCGCCAACAAAACACTCATCATTGCCTTTATTGGATTCCACATGGGTAATGTTTCAGGTTCATGTATAAAAAGCTGGTTGTCGGGTCTTAGTGTGTGGCATGACATGGCTGGCGCTCCTTGGCCTTCAAGCTCACGCTTAATTCATTTCGCTCAGGTCAGTGCTAAAACTGCCGGGGCTGTTCACAAACAAGCTCGCAGGAATCCAATCACTCTGGCACATATGCTTGCACTCCACGTTAATCTAAAATTCTCACTCCCATTCCACTGTTCCATCTGGGCTGTTGCCTGTATTGCTTTCTGGGGCTGTCGACGTTTGGGAGAACTAATCATTCCTTCAAAACAGGGTTTTGATCCCAAATGCCATGTCTCGCGCTCTACTACTTTGAAAACTTCCTACAATGCTGACAACTCACGGAAGGCACTGTCGTTTGAAATTCCCTGGACCAAAACCACCAAAAAACTTGGCGCCACTGTCATTGCAACAGCTCAACATAATTCACTCACACCTTTCTGCCCTTTCATCGCCATTGAACGCCACATGGATGCTAACATGAACATCCCCAAAGGATACTCCCTACTTGCATACCTTGATGACCAAGGTTTTCCCCGCAACATGGTCAAGTCCTCTTTCCTAGGCACTTGCGGGAAGATATGGGAAAATGCCAACCTCGGGAATGTACAGGGTCACAGCTTCCATATCGGGGGTGCTGTGGAACTGCTACTAGCTGGCGTAACACCAGAAGTAGTAGCCGCCTTAGGTGGCTGGACATCACTGGTCTATGTG
Organism: Lentinula detonsa; assembly: GCA_027921405.1. NCBI lineage: Eukaryota > Fungi > Basidiomycota > Agaricomycetes > Agaricales > Omphalotaceae > Lentinula > Lentinula detonsa. The sequence goes on along the minus strand of JANVFU010000003.1, from coordinate 3,070,732 downwards.
TGCTCCTCGTAGAGAGAGATGATGACAAAGAAGATTTATTGGGTGAACATGAACATTGGCCTAAAGCGGCAATCGCGCTCAAGCCACGAGTGAACCCGAAACAACTCCAAAGAGAAGTGGGGGTCATGGCTGAGAACACGGGCCAAGAAAGCCAGAAGCTGGACACGGAAGCTCGGAGAGCTGAAAGGACCCAGCCGTGAAACAGCCCATGTCTTGAGATCATGTCAACCCTACTGAAGGCCGTGATGGGATAGAAGGAAGGGGAGAGAAATCAATACACTTGAAGCACGGTTTCCGATTGAGGTAAGGGGCAAGAGTGAAGAGGCGGGAGAACTGGAACTGTGATGCAGCATCTGCTAAACTATTCTCCTCCGAAGGGATCCAATTGGACTCAAAGGTAAAATCAAACTGAGCTGCAAACCCGACAAGCTGGCGGAGCAGTTCCAGTGTTGGCACTGAGCGTATAGACAAGTTTTGAATAGCATTGTGTACATTGGTGTTGTCAGTGTTAAAGCGAATATGAGCACCAGAAAACTCGGGTGCCCAGCAATGAATGGCATAGATGAGGGCATAGAATTCTTTGAATTTGATGTCAGATTTGGAACCTGAGTAACGGCGCGGAACCCGAATTGAGAACCATTTGGTACCAAAGATGCCACCTGCACCTTTTGTTCCGCTGGCATTGGTAAATATGTTGATGACCATGCGGTTGAGGGTTACATGATGTACACCATTCCATGGGTGAGAGTAGGTAAGCCACCATTTGATATCACGATGGACGGATCGCGGTAGACGGCGGCGAGAAAATGTGTTTACGAATGTAGAGGAAAACATGAAAAGTGAAGTTATGAAAGCTCTTGAGTATGGAATGACCTGGGAACAAAAGATCAAGTAGCCAGTGAGTTCCTGGAGCTCTTGGAGGCTGCAGTGGGTGCGGGAAGCCCAGGAAGAGAGAAGTGTATGTAGGAACTCAAGTTTGTCAAGGGGAAGACGTGCCTCCATCTTCACAGAGTCAAGTGTGATGCCTAAGAATTCTAAAGCAGTAGTTGGACCCTCTACCTTTGACTCCTGGAAGTTGAGGCCCAGGGCGTGAGCCAATGAGCATGTCCATGTTAATGCTGCATGAACAAGTGCAACAGGCGTATCTGGTTTAAACACCTTCAGAAAATCATCCAAATAGTGGCGGATAGAGGCAGGGATATGACGGGACAAAATCCAGTGGAGAGCTTCAGAAAATAGATTAAAGATGTAGGGAGCAGTGCGCAGCCCAAACATGAGAAAAAGCTCGTAATAAAATTCGCCATTCCATCTGTAACCCAGTAGCGGCCAGTCCTCAGTACGGATAGGAATATGCCAGAATGCTGCTTCTAAGTCCAACTTGATCATCAATGAACCAGGACCAGAAGCGATCAAGTCCTGGACTGCTGCAAGAAAACAGTCATAAACAATGTGAACTTCTGAGTCCGCTATGCTATCATTGACTGAAGATCCTCAAGGCCAAGAGAGATGGTGGATTTGACGCTTTTTCCCTGAATGCTTCCGCACGACAACACCAAGAGGCGAAGAGCGAAAGTTGGGAAATGGAGGAGTGGAAAATGGACCTGCGAGATGCCCCTTTGAAAGTTCTTTTGAAATGAGCTCAGCGACAGTGTCAGGAAACTGGGAAGCAGATTTTAGGTTATTGGAAACCTGATAAAGAGAGCGATCACCCTTGAAGCCAATGTCTGCCCCATAATCGATGATGTGCAGAAGGCTGGCAACGAAAGAGCGGTCAGGATAATCCCGAAGAAAGTAAGCCCAAGCCCCTCGATTGAGGCTGGAAGCCACTGGAGTGGGATGAGGAGAGCGAGCAGGCAATGCATTGATACGCGGGTCTGTGTTTGGCCGCGGAGGTGGGTTGAACTGAGGGGGAAATATGCCATCAAAAGGCAACGAAAAAGGATGCAGTAGTCCAGAAGAGAGTTGGGAAGGTGATGGCACAAAGGCCGGAGCATGAGGACATAGCGAGGACATAGTTTTCTGGTAAAACTGAGGCACAGACTCAAATGACACAGCGTTGAGGAGCAAGAGCTCACCATCAGTGAAAGGCTCACTGGGAACAACCACTGGAGCTGAAAAAAGAGTAGGAGCTACTGGAGGCTCACTGAGGGGTGCTTGTGCAACGGACTCAACAGGGAGGAGCGGTTCACGCAAATCGGAACCTGGCTCGGCACCGGACGCATAAGCGAGGGCATAATGCCACCCGCAGAGGAGCAAACGTCTTGTGGACAGATCAGGTGTATGGGAACAGTGGAATGTGGGGTGAAATCGGCAAGAGCGTTGGCGGCGTAATTGATGGTCATTGTGCCACTGAGTTCGAGTAAAAGATGCTGGCTGCTGAAGTGAACATTCAAATGAAGGTTCAAAGCATTTGGAACGTTGCCGGCCTTGAACGCCTCTAAAGCGGGTAAATTTGCAAAGAACAGAGGTTGGCCCTTGGTAAAAATTGCCGCTGCTACCCTCAAACAGATCTAGGTTCAAAGACATGTATTGCAAGGTGGTCTACAATCCCTAAAGAAAAAGAAAACAGAGCAGCAGAGAATCTCTGCATGCATCCTGTGAGATGTGGAATGAAGGGAAAGAGACAAGAGAGACAACTATGTACAAAAGGGATCAAAGAGGCAAGGCACATGACTCGCTTGCTGCATAGACCACGGTCAAACTTCCTTTGACCGTCTCACTTTTTTTACTATACTGGTGACATTACGAGGATATTATCCCTACTTACTCACATTCTTAAAGTTTATGATTTCTCTCAGATATTGAGACTCAATTCTACTATTTCCGATTACCAAAAGGCCAACCATATCAATAACTCACTCATTGATGCATGTATTAGTGGTATCAGCATAACTGACAGCTAATATTCAATAACTACAAAGAAACTCTACTTACAATGAATTCTAAATACACATTATTTCCAGAGCCGCACTTCATTTGGTTTTCTAGCTCACCCGCATCTGCCGGTCTCCCCGATTGAGTCCTGACTCTGTTTGGGTTGTTCGGTTCACCCGGCGACCACGGGTGGGAGCGCGGGCTTAAAGCCAGCCAAAAACACTCTTCAATTATTAAATACCTTTGATATTAAACTCTGAGCTAGAGCCTGACTTATTCCGAGATAAGATGACAAAGACGGCTTATCATAGGATAAGTCAGCAAGGCGGTGAGAGTCCAATGGCGCCTATCAGGTGCTTACCAATTTTCTTTGCTCCCGACTCCAACCGCCGTCGCTCGCAATACACATAAAAAATCTTTATCGCCCACCCACCCACTCCTATTAAGATTAATTACCCAGCTGCACGCCTCGTGCGTAATTATTTTTTTTACCCACCCGCGCGGGGCTAAAGCCAGCCAAAAACACTCTTCGATTATTAAATATTAAACTCTGAGCTAGAGCCTGACTTATCTGCATATTCATTCTGTGATGCGTTAGCGAAGCACCCTTAGCACATGTATCTTCGAAACAGGCATTGTACCTGTGCAACCCAAACAGATTTACCATGCATCTAATGCTCGTCTAATCAGTACCAAAACCATTCAAATTTCCAGCAAACCCAAATGCCGAAGGCGTGGCCAACAGTCCAGCAAGCGTAGCAAGACCCAACAGATTAAAGCAGGGTCCAGCTCCTCTGCTTCAATACAGCAATACTTTGATAAGGGCTTGATAATGGCTTAAGTTGTCAAGAGGCTATGACAGTCTCCGCCTTGGCAAGAATAAAATTTCCTCAAATATCATAGGAATACCGTTTCACATTCAGCATCTCGCTAGCAGACAGAGGAAAGACTTTGAGGAATTGTCCTGTTGTATGAGTCTCAAAGCTCGGGAATCGCAGTGATGGGTTTCATGACAAATGCAACAACTGTACATCGAAGTTCCAAAAACCCCTCGCAGTGAAGTGACTTTGTATGCCTTTGCATGATTCCGTGAGGCTAGTTCTGGGTCAAAGAGGACTAGATTGATATCAATGTCGTATCACGTACGCCCTACAACCGGCGTTCTAGAGACTGGCGGTGTAATACACTTCCTACTTCCTTGTCTCCTCCGAGTACCTTCCTTCCGTGAAGTCAAAAAGCCACGTGGAGGCATCATGCGAGTTCGATTGAAACCTCTAACCGTCGGGCTGGTTCTGGAAAATTATTCGCTCAAGTTTGGACAGCGAAAATTTTCATCAGTTTTCATGGAGATATGCAAAGGGCAGGGGCAGTACAAATTGTGAGGGCGAATGGTATAAAGGACTGTATCTTCATCTGAACTTACTCATCTGCTGGCACAGTCCGAGTTGAACCCATTTTTCTGCAGGCAGAAAAATTACACCATCATGCGTCTCGCACCTGCTTATTTCTCTATTTGCGTCCTTGGCTTGTTTGCTATCGCGCATGCCGCACCTTATGCTGTTGGTGACAGTGACAGAACGTCTTGCCTGTGTTCGGGTTCTAACCATGATCTTCTTCTAGACCAGAAACACTATTCATTCGAACTCAGATGCTTTATTGGAGATTCGTAGCATGGGCCCAGGCTCGCAACCATTCACTCCACCACCAACCCCTGCACCACCGCCATCACCTGTAAACTTCGGGACTAATCACCGTCTGCCTATGAACAACAACCGCCTGGGCACCCATTGATAGACAGGCCGATGTATTGTTGCAATTACTGTCAATCGTAGAATTCTGTGTTCGGTTCTGTCCATATAGAAAGATCCTATCCTCTTTCGCAAGTGTTAATATTAGGAGTGACCATCGTCTGACCTTTAACGCAGTCGCGACCGTAACGAACCACCAACACCACATAATTATCATCTTGCTCCCCCGTTTCTGATAAGACCAATCCTCGCGGCCAGTTGCCTCGCATGCAACGCATGCAGTCTTCTCGACCTAATATACACCACTAAAATTGCTCCAATTGCAAAAAGAACATTACACGCCATGAATTCATAGAAATCCGCTCGTTCACGCGAAATGATACGCCCACAAGATTCCCAGGCGGGAGTTTCGCCGATTTTATTGAAAGGACGATGTGGAGAATTAGAGTCATGATCTGAGTTGGAGTTCAGATTGGGGATAGGATTGTGCTGGCGGTCTGGCGGAAGCAGACGCGGACGTGGAGGTCTGTAGGAGCTATCGTAGAAGGATGAGGATTGGAATGAAGCATTATGGCAATGCATTAATCTTCGGTTGCCAAATGGTTGACAGAAAGGTTTGTCGAGCTAGTTGTAATATAAATGCATAGATTGTAGCAGGATACGAAGACAGTTACCTCATCTAAGGGGCAAGGCTCGCATTCACCAAATGGAATGCATATTAGCTCTTGGTGTGTACCATTCTGAGGGCCCGCACCAGCGTTAGGATCCGCGGCAAACGTGAAGGAAAGGCACCAAAATATTCTGTTGAACCATTACTGGACTAGGAAAACTAAAGAGTATAATGAAATTTTGTTTCTTACATGAATATCACCGTATTCGCAGCCAGCGTCAACAAAAGACGCATCTGAGGACCATGAAAGTTGATTATGGTGGTCGAAGAGAAAGAATTCGTGGGAGTAATTCATTCTCACCTTCTTTCATCACAACATCGGAACGTCTATAATTCATTGATCCAACATTCCAATCGAATATGTCCAGAAAAACAGTCTTGGTTGAAGATGAATTCGATGACGATACAGACCTTCCTTTACCTGCGCGACCATTGCTCAATACTGGCGCAAAAGGCCCTCTATTACAAGAAATCGCTTCAGATAACGATTCGGAGGACGATCTGGACTTCAATACCTCTCATCGTGCAGGCCCGGCGTCGCCTTCATCGCAGCCACAGTTCAGACCGGATGGCGCCAGCCAATTTCCCAAGAACACTGTCACAGATATAACTCCCTACAAGTCGTATGTCATTTCGTTACACCTTATCGGCTTGTGCGTATTCATCTGACATTCAGAATTCCTCACTGTTTCTATTTACATCTAGATGGACATGTATATACCCTATCTACATCGATGCCAAGCGTCCATATGGAACAGGCCAGCGACGGGTAGAAAGGGCAAAGAGCATCTGGTGGCCTTTGAGCAAGGACATTGCTGAAGCGACGAACAGATTGGGTCTTGGTACGCTCCATGAAGTGAGCAAAGCCCATCCGCGAGACTGGGAAAACCCTGGTCGTGTGAGAGTCCAATGGAAGAAGGAAGGCAGGCTAATGAATCCAGCAATCAAAACAAGTCGGTCTCAGTATCCATATCCCGTTCCCATATCTTACTTTAGGTTTCTAATCAGAGAAACAACTTCTGGAAATGATTAGCCTCCAAATTCAACACCTGAAGCCAGAGAACATCCCCCGTCCACCGTATTCCACTTCTCCTTTAACTAGCGGAAACGTATCTGCTGCTATTCCTACCATCAACGCAGCACCATCGTCTAACAAGGGCAAAGCACCTGCCACGACGAAATCTAAATCTCCGATAGCACCTCAGCCTAAACAAATGATGGGTGGTAGGCGATTACCCGTGCCCCCGGAGCCTCTTCTTCCTCTGGCTTCTCGACTATCGCCGTATTCGCCTGCGCTGCCAACTGGTGTACTCATTGATACTGTCAAGGCAGGAATGAATGCTACGGAGAACAACGCTGGTGCCCTTGGTGCCCCTGGTGCTCCCAGTCCATTTGGTGCTCCTGGAGGGCCTCAGAAAGGCAAGAGGAAAGTTGTGAGGGTAAGAGGATAGCCCAGGGACATAGTATGTGAATACGAACCTGGTGTTATATGGGTATACCTACTCTTCACTTCAAAGACTGTTTCAATTTTCAGTACAGTGGTACAACAACAACACTTGAGATTATGACTCGTATGACGCCGACAACCTACAGCGATAGCGTTCTGAACAATACTACATGCATGATAAGGTACAGTGAAGATATTGTGACAACATGGTGAGAGACAAATGCACGATGCGAATGTGAAGATGAGTGGCAAATCCAAACGAAAATAAAAATATTGACCCAAAGTCCCGTGTATGAATTCCGAATTTTGGTGGGTGAAGAGGCTTAAAGCCACCTAACTCCGCAATGGCGGTCCTCGACTGAGCTCCACGCCCATTTTATGTACAACCTGCATTCCCAAAGGCTCAAATGCCTTCTTCCACAAAGTTCTCCTCCTCCTTCCCTCGAATATCGACTGAGATCGTTCCCCCGTCTCACCTTCAGGTCCGAAAACAAACACCTTGTCTTCGCTGAAAGGTGCTTCCCCATAAGAAAAAGCGATCCATTGCTCCTGCATCGTATCTCTCACACGAGAGTACGACCATGATGCTACGGAAGGAACACCCCAGCCACCATCTTCTGAGCTCATGGCGTCGTCATCGCGCACAATCGGGGAATACTTGATATCCTCGTCGTCATCTTCGAACGTGAACGAGTCAGGGAACATCTCTGCCTCGCCTGAGAATGTATCTTGTATCGAAGATCCAGCTATTGAGCGTGTGGATGACTCGGGTAGAGGTACATTGTCGAAAAGATACATGAGATCTGCTGCATGATGAGGTATGCAACTCCATGGCCCTTCTTGGTCAAACACATATCTCCAGACACCACCGCCTTCACGACGTGCGTTCTGTGCGAAACAGTCTGTGGGCCATGCGATACGCGCATCATTGACGAGCTCGAGTATGTTCTCGGCGATTTCCTCATCAGCTGTGTACGGTGAGATATCGTACGTGTGAAACAACGTGTTGGTTTTGGACAAAGACTGGCAGACAGCTTTAATTCGACGAGCAGCAGCAGCGGAAGTCCAGTAGGAAATGGGTGTGGACCAAAGCATGGAATCAGAAGCACAGTCTCCGATAAGGAGGGGCTGGAAAACGGAGGACCGAGCAGCTGAATTAGAGGAAGAAGACGAAGCAGAACCAATAGGCTTTGGCGTGTGAGAGTGGGATCTGAGTGCAGAAAGTGCTTTTGGAACGACTAAATTCAAACTGTGATGATGATTCTTGTGAGAATCTTCAGGCGAGAGAAAATCTTTCCAATCATGTCGCAGAAACACCCCATCGTCAACAACACGCAGAGATCGACCAAACTTGACCAGTTGATCGGCGTCAATTGCTCGAAGCTGGCTTATGGTCGAAAGATGCATCGTGGACATCAGGCGAGAGAGTTGGCATCCTGCTGCAGCGATATCTGGTATATTGTAATCGAATACTGCGCTTTGAATGATGGCGCGGTTAAACAATGGCCTAGTTTCGTTCAGGGTAGAAAGCAGATGGCAAACGATATCGAATGCGCCGCTGGATTGACCAAAGAGGGTGATGTTGCCTGGATCTCCGCCGAAATCAGTGATGTAGTTATGCAACCATTCGAGGAGGATGCGTTGGTCGCGAAGTCCATAGTTGCCTACACTCTCTTGACCGTCCTCTCGAAGTTGCGGTCCGGCTGCAAATCCAAATAAGCCTATACGAAAACTAGAAAAAGATGTACCATGAGCACGCACATCCAAAGGTAAAAAAAAAAAGAGATGGTTCTCACTTGAAGGTAACCAGGATGACAGGTTTACCGACCAGAATGCTTTTTCCTACCAATGCACCCCCGTCGTAAACCCAGCTGGAGCCATGACCTCTGTCGTCACCACTGAAATGAAAGTCTGAGTATCTTTCACCATCAGGGGATAGAAATTTTCCGTACCCATGGACCCAGACCATGACAGGCAACCGCGCCTGTGAAGTCAGATCTCCAGGACAGGTGATGTTCAAGTTCAAACACTCGAACTCATTCTGCTTGAGGACCTGTTGTGGTATATCATCGTCGTTAAGACTAAATAAGGTTTCCTCAAAGCTATTCATATTCTTGACTTGAGGACATATAGGACTGAGACATATCCAGATTGTAAGCGCATTATGTCAGGAAATTGAACGATAGACCATCCTCACCCAAATTTGGAGGCGTCAACGAGCGGAGGATACGATGCGAAAACCTTGGATTGACGGAATCGAGCAGGGACTGTAGCATACTTGATACCGCGGTATTGATGAATGGGAGCGTTCGGACTGGATAATGAGTGCTCTACGCCACGAAATACGGTCTCGAGCACCATATGGTGCACTTCAGGCTCGAAAACATTCGTGGTGACTGGCATGATGGGAGAGATCTAAGCGTCTGAAAGGCCACGTTGAATATGAAATGGCAAGTAACGCTGAGAAGAACGTAGGGATGAGCGAAGTGTAAGAGTGTAAGAGAGAAAACGAGGAAGGTTGACAACTGATACAAAGAAGGATTATAAGGGACCCGAACTTATTGCGCATCGAATGATGGTAGGAGAAGAGAAATTACCGCACAGAGTGGGATGGGCAAGTTTTTCTAGTACTTCGTACCAAAAAGGCAGGCGACAAGGTTGATCGATATCCAGCACGTGATAAAGTTCCGACAGCGTTCAATTGAACGGAATCAAAATATGTCAATTTCGCTGTAGCGGTATCATCCGTGAGGTAAATCTCACGTAGAATTGAACTGGACAGAACCGAGAATGTACTAGAAAGATCAACGCACCATATCCTCCGCCGTACAGACGCTTTCATGCGCGCATAGATGATGTCTATTTGACGTAGCTGGCGCTGCCGACGCTCTAATTCCAATTCCAAAGCTTGGTACTCCTCGTAAAAGATCACAAGGTTCGCCAGTCTAAGCTCGATAAAGGGGAACCCCTCTGTTGGATCGCGGGAATGAAATGGGCTGTTGTCGGTGAATTGCGAATAGAACTTCGAAGATCCATCGAAGTTTTCCAACAAGCTGTGATAGTGATCATGCAAAATAGAACACATCAGTAAAATTTACCAGCTTCGCGACGCCCAACAACAAGACAGCAATGCCGTCTGAATGTTTTCGGGTCTTCTAGGAAGCAATAACATGTGAAGCTGCGGCCATATTATGTGGAACGCCACGACAAGCGAAGCTACCAGAAACGTCAACGAGAAACCCAGACGCAGTGTTATAAACGAACACAAACCTTCTAGACGTAAAAAAAATCGATTCCAGGTCGAATATACAATTGTAGATGTAGAAAGAGTTCTGATCTACCCTTGTCAAAAAGAGAGAATAATAGTGTAAAACGTGTAAAGTTCCGCAGACTGGGAGATTCTCGGCCTGTACTTTTCTCAAACACTAGTCTTAGCACTAAGCGCATTGACAAGCGCACTTGAGCAGATGTAATAGTTCATGCTTTCTATGACAGAAAACAAAGATGCTTATAGGCCAGAGTATGAAAACATGAATTCATATAAACATGACTTTCAGTTATATTACTAACTCAACTCCAAGCTCCAAGTTAGCCAGCATCGCCAGCAGATCGAATTGAGAATACTCACCTCTATCAGCGGTACAGCATTCTACGGAGAAGTTCATAGCCATTAATTCCAGCTATCCAGTAAGCAGCTCGATTTCCGAGAAATTGGGGTGAAAGGACATCGAAGTAGCGGTAAAAGAGATTTGAACATATCGATAATCGATAACAATCACTCGTTATTTTTCCCACGTATCGAAGCAGTATCCTGCTGAGTCTCAAATTCTCATCGAGATTTTTTTGGCACTGGTCTGGCTAGTGCTTAGGTATATGTAGAGTAACAGTAGCACGGAATGCGATCTTCGACTACTGCAGCAATCATGGTAGCTGACTTGCGGTGGTTGATGTACACCTCGCACTTGGGCCCTTCATTCTTCCCGGTGGCTCCCTGGGCTGTTAGTTTCTACTAGTATTCATGTCCTTCGAGTTACATACATTTAAAAGATACTAACTTCTCGCCTTCCTCAAATAGTGAGTAATGTCTGTATACTTTCACCTCAACATCCTTCATCGGCCTGGTGATCGCCTCGTGTCTCGAGATGGCCTCATGTCAGGACTCAGGACGAAGTAAAAGACCGAGAGTGGTTGATAACTCTCATAATATTGACCGGAAATTGCAGGAGAATTAACATCTGGGACAAGCATGTCTACCTCATTTTTTGGACTCTATAAACCCAATAACTCCTCGTTGTCAGTATTTTCAGGTTGCCTATACATCATTCGCTTGGATGTTATCGTTTCTCCCTTCTGCTCTATTGGCCCTTACGCTCCCGCAGTTTATCTTTGGCCAACCGAAATGTGGCTTAGTTCCTCCTAGAGATGCAACGGCCAGCTCGAAGTCGACGTCCAGCGGTACTGGAACCGGAACCTCGAGCTCCAGTGGCGATGATGACTCCATTGCTGATGTTCTTGCGAATGGATGGTACCCCGGATGGCTTGCAGATGATAATCCTCCTAGTAATATCTCCTGGAACAAATACAATACTTTGACATTTGCATTTGCGTGAGTGTTTTGATTCTTCTTCGTTTTCTGCTCTTTTGTTAGGCAAAACTCCTGCAAACTCCTGCCTATGTACTTGCGCTGAAATTTCAATTGATTCTTTCAAACCGCATCAGCACTACAACCTCCGATGTGAATACGGTGGCGTTAGACTCTATCAGCCAACAGGCTCTGCCTCAATTTGTGACCGAGGCCCAGGCACATGTGGGTTTCGTTCATTTTCATTACCTCCATGGACCTTTGAAGTTCATTCGACATTGACCTCTGTAGAATGTCACCGCAATTCTATCGATCGGTGGATGGTCAGGATCGATGTATTTCTCCAACGCTATGGCTACCGCCCAAAACAGAAGTGCATTTGTGAAGACTGTTTTAGGTCTTGTTGAGAAATACGATGTAAATGGTATTGAATTCGAGTACGTGAACTCGCGATTTATTTGTCCTCAGGGAACTTCACGAACAGCGTTGTTGATACTTGCAATTTGACCTTCCGCAGTTGGGAATATCCCGCAAAGCAAGGGATCGGGTGTAACACTGTTTCGACGTCAGATTCCGAAAACTTTCTCTCATTCCTGCAAGAGCTGCGGGAAGATCCTACTGGCGCACAATTAGTCCTCGCAGCTGCAGTGTCCATTGCACCTTGGGTTGGATCGAGTGGTGAACCCATGACCGACGTGTCAGCATTTGCGAAGGTGCTCGATCATATCAGTTTGCGTTCGAGCTCTCCGTTCCGATATACCATCATGCTAAAAATGATCCCCGGTCAGGTATCATGAACTATGATATATGGGGCTCATGGTCGCCTACTGTTGGACCTAATGCGCCTCTAAACGATTCTTGTGCTCCCATACAAGATGGATCTGCTGTATCCGCCGTCAAAGCATGGACGTCTGCTGGATTCCCTGCTGACCAGGTCTGTCTCGATCTTGTACACGAACCAAATACCACAAATTGAAAGCCTCCCTCAAGATCTCACTCGGTCTAGCTGCCTACGGGCATTCGTTCGATGTCAGCAACTCCAACGCGATCAGCAGTTCGAATCCCAAAGAACTGAAATTATATCCCGCATTCAATGCTGGAGACCAGCCTCACGGTGATAGCCAAGACGGACAAGCTGGTACGGACGAGTGCGGCAACTCCACTCCTGTTGGAGGCATCTTTAATTTCTGGGGACTGGTCGACGGCGGTTTTCTCACAACGGCGGGTACCGCAGCAAATGGCATTGACTATATATTCGACAATTGCAGTCAGACAGTGCGTTCTGTTCTAGTTCCGACTTGTTTTTGAGGCGGCCTAGTAACCAGAACTTGTTCGCTTTTATTCTCAGCCGTTCGTGTATAATCCTACCTCGGATGTAATGGTATCTTTCGACGACGCGACATCCTACGCAGCGAAAGGGAAGTTCATCAATAGCATGGGTTTGAAAGGATTCTCAGTATGGCATATACTGGGTGATTATGATGATATCTTGTTGGATGCTGTAAGTGCTGCTATGGGTATAGAAACGGTATGCACTAGTTCGTCATAAGTTATTCTTGATCAGTGCACCTCATCTTTCACTGTCGCGTCGAGTGGTATTTACTGAAACTCTGAACCTAGGTGGCATAAAATATCTTGTAATATATATCTCTATTTAATAAAGAATGAAAACCTTGCCTTCTAGTATCCATATTGCAACGACAAGGCGAGTCGCTCCTATTTGTACTTCGCTGTTGCGAATAGGCTGGATCTTATTGTGGGTTGCCTGGAAATAAACAACCCAATGTAGGTCAGCAAGTTCTGCGCAAGAATAGGATATGTATCCTCATTTCACGGGTAGCCCCCTCAAAATTAGCGCCCACGGGTTTTTATCTTCCCATCATGCTCAACTCCGATTCGGAAGATGAAGAATATATCCCCGACGAAAAAGCTGATTCGTCGTCGTCGTCTGAATCTGAAACGGAAAAACCAGATGTCAAACGTACTCGAAGAGAATTATCCGAGACAGAGAGCTCTGAAGCTCAGCAACGGTAAAGGCTAGTACATCGTTGGGATATCTGATGCCTATTCTTGTCCACCCAGTAAGCAGAAAGAAATGTGGAGAGCTTTCAAAGAATCTGTAGCTTCTGGTGAAAGTTCAATCACCTCTGAAGGGGCGGAAGAGAAACCGAAAACGATACGAGTTGAGAAGAGATATATCTACGCGGGAAAGGAGACTACGTGAGTTTGTGTTGTTTTTCATTTTTATCCTTCTAATTCTTTGAAAGAGAAGTCATTGAAGTACCTGCTGACTCTGCTGAGGCGAAGAAATGGCCAACAGTATCTTCAGAGCCACTTTCAGGCAAAACCAATTCGATTCCTTCTCCTGCGCACAATCCAGATTCCAACGCATCTTCAAACACGAACCATCTGTCTTCTGCCACTATCTTCAGCACGCCATCCTCTTCCCCTCAAATTTCTCAAAAGACCGTCGTTCCGAGTAAAGGCCCCAGAAAGCCAAAAATTACATTAGGAGAAATCCCAGGATCCAGTTCAGGCACTCGGTCCCGTCCGACGAAACTCACGACATTGGAAAAGTCCGCGATGGACTGGCGCTCTCACATATCGGAGCAGGACAGTGTTGCTCTCAAAGATGAACTCGAGGCAAATCGAAAGCAGGGCGGAGGCGGGTATCTGGAGAGAGTGGAATTTCTGGAAAGAGTCAGTGAACGGAGAGAGAACCTTTTGGATGCAAGCAAAAGTGGAAAACGTCGCAGAGGATAGCTTTGCTACGCTCATTGGATTTTTGTATATTCTGTTACATGTAATGCTAGTTAACTACTTATTCGGTGCAGGGCAAGCGACCACGGAATGTTCCGCGGCTTTGCCTTGTGGCTATACATGCACCTGCCTCAGGGCTTGCTTACTACGGCTACCAGACTACTTCTGATAGCACCTCAAAATGACCTCTTACTTTCGCTCAACCACTCCCCTGAGCGAGGAGCTCACAGATCTCATACCACACGAGATTCACGAATATATAATTTCGTTTTTGGATCACACACCGACTTTGAAGAGCTGCAGTCTAACATGCAGAGCATGGCTTCAAGCAAGCTGGAAACACCTCTTAGCAGGAAGAACTCTTGTAGTTCATAGAGAGAATATCGAGGACCTCCTGGAAATTGTCAAGCGAAATTTACATTCCTTGACGATCATTCGTTTTGTAGAAGGTCTATACGTTGAACAAGGAGGCTCACTTCGATTACCATATCGATCATCACCCTGGATAGAACTTGGGGAGAATCAACAGGCGTTCCAGTTTGATGATTATCTACCTCTTCTCGTAGGATTCAAATCGGTAAAAAGGCTGAGGCTTGGTTGGGTCCGTGGTGATACAGGATCACCAACCGTATTATCCCTCCAGAACAATTTCGGTGCAGGGGTCACTTCGTTGGAGCTTAACTCTGTCATCCTATGTTCTCCTTTACAATTCTTCGAAATCCTGCATGCCCTTCCCCAACTGACTAGCCTCATGCTGGTCGGGCTCAAGCTTGACAGCGGACGACAGGACGAGGAGGAGGCTCCGGGTACGACTCTAGTTCACACACCCAAGCCTCCACAACTGCAGGAATTCTATTGCAATATCTCAAAGGACGTTGCAGAATTCATCTTCTCGTGGATTGTGTTTCACGGGTCTATTCCAACTCGAACACTTGCGGTGGGGCTGTTTAACAGTTCAACCAATAGCAAGATATCTCGATTTTTGTCTGAATCTGGCTCAACGATTGAGACAGTAAAGATATGGGATGCTTATGCAGCAACTGGTTCGCTCTCTCACCGTATCATTCAGACCATTTACTCATCATTCTGTCAGATTTTGATTTAACTCCTTGTACAAAGATACGCACGCTGAAGATGGGTTGGATACATCTTTCTTCCTCTTCCCCTCCTGGTTCAGAAACTTTTGTGACTGATGTTCTGAGGACAGTAACTTCCACGTGTTTGGAGGAGGTGCTAGTGGTGTTGCAGATTCTGGTATCGAATTCACCGGGCGTGGAGAGCGATCTCGATGCCTTTGATTGGAGTGGACTTGTGTCTGTTCTCCAGCAGCCACGTTTTAAGAACCTTCGTGAGGTCTGTTTTTCAGTCTCCAGCCATACTGATGTGGTCAGCCAAGCTCTCATGAAGCACATTAAACCTGTGGTGTCTTCAGGGAAGCTGCCTTTCAACCGCGATGCTTTTCGCGTCGTGTCATGGACTCGGGCTGAGTATGGAGGTTATTGGTAATTAAGTATCCTGTACACGTACACTTGATGACATCATTTGAGGATACCTAACAGTATATGTATATAAAAACCTGAGCAAGCGTCATCCTACAGTAGCCTGCATTAACATTCAGAACTCCGAACAGTAAAAAATATCTCAAGACTCCATGCCTACTGCACTTATTGTTGGCGCTTCTCGCGGGCTAGGATTGGAGCTTGCAAAAACACTGCACAGTAGGAATTATCAAGTCTTCGCTACAACTCGATCGCCCGACGCCCATATTCGTAAAGAGCTGGGATCTGATTTCCCGCAAGAAATCAACATCGTCCCTAACATTGATCTGGAGCAAGAAGATGCTGGGAAACGAATCGTAAGTTATCTCAAGGGAGATCTAGGGCTCGGTGTTGGGAAGGGCGGAGAGACGAAGAAGTTGGATCTGGTCATCATGAATGCAGGGATATTCAAAGCTGATGTGAGTACTTACTGGTATCGTTGAAACAGTTTCTTGGATGCAATGTGCGCATGTTTGGCAGACGTTGAAAGATCCAAGTTGGGAAGACCTCCTCGAAATGCACAAAGTAGTGTCCATTGCTCCAGTGATGGTCGCGAGCCATTTGTGAGTTATTCAATGGTCAGATGGATCGATTGACTTCCTATCCATAGGTACAACTCCTCCCTTTTCGCCGCCCCTTCAAAGTTCATTTTGATCACCTCCGAGGGAGGATCTATTGCCTTCAGAACGAGAGAAGAGGGAGGCAGCAACTACGGACACCATTCGAGTAAAGCGGCAGCAAATATGGTTGGGAAGCTCTTATCAAATGATTTATACGATCAGCAAGTTACGGTTGGTTTGATACATGTGAGTGTTGTACACATGTGGTGTCGAGAGTGAGCTCGAAGTCTCTTGCACGCTAGCCAGGATTCATGAAGACAGATATGACAAAAGGTGTCGGGTACGACAAGTTCTACGAGTCGGGAGGAGGTGAGCTAGATGATCTCCTAACACCAATTCACGGATGCTCACAGTCATTGACCTTGTATCGCAGCTGTAGAACCTTCTGCAGCGGCCGAAACAACGGTTGAATTCATCCTCAACGAATTGCCGCATGATCTTTCGGGCTCCTTCTGGGCTCCTAGAGGTCCAAGGTGAGCCTGTCGACTTTGATGAATATGAGCTCTAAATTGCCACATTGTGTCTCCAGAGATATCGGACAGGCAGAACGAGTTCTGGTTCCTGTTCTGGGGGAGGATCTACCTACGCCGTTGCCTTTGCCCTGGTGAATTGAGCCTAAAAGGTGAAGAAGGGATTAGTAGTATTGAACAGCAAGAAAAACTATGATACGCACCTTGTCTTACGAGCTGAATCTGGCTTCCAATCAGAAAAGAAAGCATACCATCCTCTCGCGCACCCAAACGCTCGCCAAACATGAAAAAGTTGAACAAAAGAAGGCGAGAAAGTCAATTGATGACCTGGGTACTTACAGACAACGCAGAATATATCTCGTTACTACAGACATAACTTAAGAGAGGCATACAGAGCTCATCGCCTGTTACCATTCTCAACAGCTTCTCCATTCTTGCACGCAATGATCTTTATCTTCGGCGCATTAACGAGTTCGTTGCTTTCCATTTTGAAGGAAGCGTCCTTGACGATGAATGTCCATACATCATCGCATAGACGATAGGTATGCAAGTGGCCCTACGTGGATAGATCGGTAGATAGAGTAACGAGGAAAGACACGTCCCAAGAATCAATCAATAGAGTGAGAGCTTAGTACGGAAAGCACACACTTTTAACGTAGTCTTATTTTTGACTTGTTTAACCATTGTATCCGCGAGGGACTTGTCAAACTGTAGCAGTTAAACAAGCATTATTTGTACTCCATCAGTAGAAAGCATAGCTACCTGCTGGAGAACTTTCATCGCTAACTGGGGTGTAATTGATCCACTAGTGATGAGCTCGTCCAGCGAGTCCGTCAGTGCCATCCCGATACTATGGGCGAGTTGAGTTGAGCAGAGAATCGTACGGATTATGGAAATGACATACGAGGATCCGCGATAAAACTCGTAGTAAGCAGACGCCATGACAGTACGAGAAGAAGTATGGGTGATGAGTCACGGCCGCTGCTATGATTTGTACCGGCATTTCTGGCGGCAAAAACAATTTGACTTTCATCGTTTTCTTGTCGATGTAATCCCGGATCTTCACTTTTGCTTGAACTTTTCGCTGTTTATCACCTGCTAATTTCCACTCTATCTTTATTATCTTTCAATACTTGATCTTCATCTTCAATATGGTCAGTCAAAAACTCTTTTTTTCTGCTGAAATCTCATTCATTTCATAGCCAACCTGTACTGATTGTGGAGGAACCGTAATCGAATATGATGCTGCTGCTGGGAACGGCTTCTGCGTGCGATGCGGGACCGTCGTTGAAGAAAACACGATTGTTAGCGAGGTCGCATTTGGAGAGACCTCTTCGGGAGCTGCGATGGTCCAAGGATCATATGTAGCCCAAGGTGCCAGTGTGTATAGAATTCTCCTTTGAATCTTCTGTTCTACCTTCCTGATTGAAATATCCATAGGTCACGCAAGGATAAACGGGCCATTTGGTAATAGAGGAAGCAATGAATCAAGAGAACAGACGATTGCTAACGGTACACTCGCTCCCCAATATCCTTTCATAAAGCTCTCATGCGACTGATAGCTACGAGGAAAATCCAGAGCATAGCTGGAGTACTACGCTTGTCTGAACAAGTATGCCTAGCTGCAACTCGTCTTTACACTCTCGCAGTCGAGCACAAATTCACCAAAGGCCGAAAAAGCATGAACGTAGTTGCGGTCTGTCTCTACGTTGCCTGTCGGCAAAAGGAGACCAGGAACTATATGCTTATCGATTTTTCTGATATTCTTCAGGTGCGAAATCCACTCTGTACTCTGTGATCCTCCAGCTATATCAGACTACAGGTGAATGTTTTTGAACTGGGACATACCTACCTTCAACTCGTGCAAACACTCAACCTTCGTCTTCCTCTCGTTGATCCATCGCACTATATCTCCCGCTTTGCTGCCTTACTTGAGTTTGGTGAAGAAACTCATCGAGTTGCAACTGATGCTATTCGACTTGTTCAACGGTTTGACCGAGACTGGATGACTCGAGGCCGACGTCCTGCAGGCATATGCGGTGCAGCCCTTCTCCTTGCGGCTCGCATGAACAACTTTCGGCGATCAGTTGAGGAGATCGTTCAGGTGGTCAAGATCGCAGACACAACGCTGAAGAAAAGGCTGGACGAATTCAAGAATACACCCAGTGGCGCATTGACACTTGCGGATTTCCGCACTGTCTGGTTGGAGGATGAGATGGATCCTCCTGCGTATACAAAAGGGAAAGAGAAGGAAGAAGCAGAAAGGTCAGCGGCCGAGCAGGAAGCGCTTGGAATGGAACTTGAGCCGAAACCGAAAAGCAAAGGGAAGAAAAAGGGCAAAGAGAAGAAAAAGAAGAAAAAGCGTAAACGTGGAGAAGACGACGACGAAGAGCCAACGGATGAAGACGCTGATGCGGACGGAGAACCAGATAACCAGTCAAGCGCTCTTCTGCAACAGAACCTGCGGCAACCTATTGACCCAGCACTCATGAACGAAGGGATACTGGCTGGTACTCAATATTCGCAAGAGCTACCGCTCTTTCTTCCTGAGCTCCCTATGGATCAGACGTCTGATCCTGTCATTGACCCGGCGCTTTTATCACAACAAATCCCTGTAAAATCAAGTTGGCTATCACAGTCTTCGTCCTCGCATGATATCACTCTTGAGGCATCCTCCATGAATCCTTTCGAGGCATCTGTCTCTTCTACATTAGCAGAAGAAGTTTCCGCATTTTTAGATAACCATCAAGGAAGCATGCTCTCTCAGGCTCTTGACGACGCAGAGCAGCAGCGCCTAGCGCAAATGAACGCCAATGTTGACGACGAGTTGCTAGGGCTCGATGAAGATGAGCTCAATCGGTTCTTGTTGACAGACGAAGAAGTAAAAATCAAAGAAAGAGTATGGGTTGAATTAAACAAAGAATACTTAGAAGCACTGGCTGGTAAGCGATTACGTGCTATAAAAATAAGGGCCATTTTGCTCAACGGTCTTCACAGCTAAAGGTGATCAAACTTCATCAAAAGAATCGAAAGCCCGCAAGGTTCGCATCCCGATCATGGAACTTCTCCAACCTTCACATTTGATTTGTTTCTAGCGCCGGAAAACTACTCAAAGCAATAAACCGCGTGATACATCTACTCCTCATGGCGCTACACCCGCCGAATCCGTGCGGAGTCTCATCCAAAAAAATCCAAAATACAGCAAGAGAATTAACTATGATGCGTTGAAGGACCTTTTCGTCGGCGGTGAACCACCCAATGGTCGTAGTGTCGATTTTGATCCCGCTGGCGTAGCTGATGCCTCGATGAACCTTGACGATGCCAATCTTTATACTATGGATGATAAGGACGACAAGGACGATACGGAACTTATCGTCATCGAGGAAGATGGTATTGTAGGCGCGACTTTAGGTCATTCGCGTGACGGTCATGACGGAGACGCGGATGGAGATGGAGATGATGGAGAGGTTGGAGGATGGGAAGATGCCTATGAGCAAGAAGCATTCTGAAGTGTGGCATTTGTGTGCATGTATCATTATCATTTCGGTCTGTATTAATAGGTCATAGTCTGTGACCGCCACTGCTAGAGACACACATAGTCTGAGATACATTATTGTATCCTCTTTGGCCTACCCCAAGCACCGACCCGGACAACGGAGGCAAGTAAAGGGTGTTCCTCCCAGATCTGCTTCTTGATGACTCTTTTGAAAAGCTCAACATGTTTGTAAGGAGCAATGAGTCTGAATCTGGACAGATTCGTAAATCGGGGTTGTTTGATAACAAAGGCTAAACCATTCCAGTCTAAATGATTGTAGTCTTCCTCCGTTAGATCACCATTAGGTCGTAGCAAGATCTTGACTTCTCTTAGTCGCTCAGCTGAAACAGTCTGTAACATGCTGAACAAGGGCACAAAGAGATCCGATGGAGGCACCTCCAAATCGAAAGCACTAGACCTGAACCTGAACTGTACACTGATCACCAGCATTGACAGCTTTGTACAAGGTGACAAATCGAATGCTAACGAACTTGAATAAGCGACTGCTTGTAACATCAATGAAAGCCTTCAACACACGCACCCTCTGGTGAAATACTAACAAAACTCCCAATCGTCAGTTCTTCTAGAGTCGAACCGAACTTGCGCAAGTATCTGCATATAGCAGCGTTCGACGATTCATGTATCAAGGTAACATTGAGCCTTTGAATTGACGAGACGCCGTGTGCCGTGAGCCATGAGAATATGAAGACTGTCTCGTCTCGCGGTAGATTGCAGTAGAGTTCGTTTAACTTTGGAGGCACAGGCAGGGTACGTTCTACGAAGAACGTTTGTTCTGCTTCATGAACAGAGTAGCTTAGGCTGCTAAATGCCACACCTACTAATGTCAGGTTGGTGAGCGAAGGAAAGGAGATCAAAATATCGAGCAGTTGATCCGTAGAAGCCAGAACTACAGAATTGAGCTCAAGAACCGTAACCTGTCCGAAATTGGTTCGAAGTGAGGTGATCATGGTAGGCCCTATATCACGACGTATCCATCCAAGCCTAAGTGTCTTCACAGACACAAGACCAACAAAGCGCGGAAGGAAGTCGTCGAATTGGAAAGTTTTGGGGTTCCGCGGGCCAGTGGATCGAAAGAGGAGCCGGGAATCGCCTTGCTCGATGTGCAGAGAACGAATGAAGCGGATAATTGTGACAGAATGACGGTCTAATTCGATAAGTTGCAAGAACGCCTCGCAGTTATTGCAGTCTACGACAATTCTGCGCCGAGAGAAAATGTTCTTCCAGCTCGCCTGAAGCCATGCTCTGCAGGTGAGGCTGCAATTTTTCAAAGCGGATGTGCTGTCCATGTGAGCAATAATGTACTCGTAGATTTCGATAGGAATAGAGTCTGACAACTCTTGAGAAAGTGCCTTCGTCAAGGGATAGACTTTCAAGAAATCGTTCGCCATTCTCAGTCTGGCTTGAATCTGGCCATTAACGAACTGGTCGTGCGGCCTAGAGCAAGAAGTTAAGCGCCAATGGGCGCTCGCAATCGGATTTTCCGAAAGACTCGGTTTCAAGTTCCCAATTCCCACGTTAGGAACTTCTTCGACCTTCCCGCCAAAAGCTAGTGTTTGTTTTCTTCATTGACTTGAGAACAGTGATGTTAGTCTAGTTCTGAGATAGAATGCCAAAGCTGACAAGAAGTCAGCCAAGGTGCTCATTGGTAGTACTATGGTTAGCAGGGAATTGCAACTTTTTGATAAATCGCCTGTAACTTTACAAGGACTTAAAGTTTCAAAATTCTGAGCATGACATTCAAATCTTAGCATCAAACAACCCTCATCCTGCTTTTTTGAGATTTTATGATATTTTGTCACTGGCGTCGGGTGTCGTAGGCGGGAAGGCCAAGGTTAACTTTTGATTTTTGATTTTTGATTCTTGGTTTCCTTGTTCCAGGTCTGGGTCACACCGGCAGAAATGGCGCTGGTAAGTCACGTGACTTCTATATATATATATATGGCTTATCGGTAGTCACGTGACATTTTGATTAGCTTTATAAGGATAATCAAAGTTCAATGCTTGCATCTTGTCAAAGGAAAGAGGGGTTTTTGGGCACAATAAGCAATGTATTGGGGTCTAAAGCTCTCGAGGCTGGCCTGAAATGGGAACAGCCTCAAGCCAAGCTACAGGAGACAAACGAGATGAAGTAGTATGTAGGTGAAATTAGTGAAATGTGTGTATAAGGGAGGAGGGAGGGCAAAATTGATTGTAATCATATGAAACCGCTGTGAACAATGGCGAGAGGACGCTATGTACATGTAAGATAAATAAATACCTGCAAGCTGTTAAGACTGTGCCGGTGAAGTTCCGTGGTCTTGACTCTTAGGGAATAGGAGTTAGGAGGAATGGAGTTCGGTCTCAATTGAGATTATGAACAACGAACAATGGATGACTTCCCGTAACAATTTTTAATTTATAAACATTAATCGTTACGTGAACCTTAAGCGAGGTTGGCCGGACAGCAGCATCAAGTCGCATCATGAAATTTCAAATTTTGAGGCATTTTGAGGCTCTTCTAAATCCTTGAATCTACAAGAGGGTCGGGACCCTCTTGTAGATGGAAATGCGCTGTATTATTCCTTAAGCAAGCCAGCTATCAATGCGGAATGATCTTCCCACCAACGTTTGGACCATTTAGTACATGCTCAATCCTGCGCATCAAAAATATTTCCCTCCCACTCGAGCGCTTGCGGGAAGCAAGCCTGTATTGTTGATTTATTATTTCTATTTCAAATTTTGACAAGCGAAGAGAAAATACGACGATTTATTAAAAATAGTTACGGGAAGTCATCCAATGATCATTAGTGAATGTATGGAAATGATGAACTTAGAACCTCAGCACCACTATCAGTAGTGCCCTTGCTTTGTCGTATGGTTCTGTGAATGTTCGAGATGATGAGGAAAGATAAAGAATAGAGAAGATGTCCAGAGATCGTTCGGTTATAGTGCGAACAATGATGAAGAAGGATTAGAGTCCGGACAGAGTTCAGCAACAATCTAAGTTGATATTTAAATTGGAGAACTACCTACAAGATACTACAGCTTTTATACACTGTAATCTAATTGTTAAAACGATAACAATCTGGGTAGTTCCCAGTAATAGAAATAAAAGATAATTGAAGAAAAATAATGTGAGAATCACTCATATCCGATAGTTTGAATACTTCATGAGGTTTGATTGAGAACCAAAAGAAGATAAAATGTGTTAAGTCAAATGTCGAATGATTGGAAGACCAATCAACAATCAAAGGCCGGAGGCACACCTATAACAACATGTATATAAACCTGCAGTGTGGCAAAGGTCTCTCTGTCCTCTCACCATCGCTTGCAGGTATGTATTTATCTTACATGTACATAGCGTCCTCTTGCCATTGTTCACAGCGGTTTCATATGATTACAATCAATTTTGCCCTCCCTCCTCCCTTATACACACATTTCACTAATTTCACCTACATACTACTTCATCTCGTTTGTCTCCTGTAGCTTGGCTTGAGGCTGTTCCCATTTCAGGCCAGCCTCGAGAGCTTTAGACCCCAATACATTGCTTATTGTGCCCAAAAACCCCTCTTTCCTTTGACAAGATGCAAGCATTGAACTTTGATTATCCTTATAAAGCTAATCAAAATGTCACGTGACTACCGATAAGCCATATATATATATATAGAAGTCACGTGACTTACCAGCGCCATTTCTGCCGGTGTGACCAGTGCCACGGACCAGACCTGGAACAAGGAAACCAAGAATCAAAAATCAAAAGTTAACCTTGGCCTTCCCGCCTACCGTACGTCGGGCAATGTCCGAGCAAAAACAGGGAATTGCAACTGCCAGTGTTCAGTCACTTGGCTGTCACATGAAAGCCATTCAGCGGCAGAGCGGCTCATTCAGCAAACATTTTCTTGGATAGAAATATCACGTTGTCTGGTTTGTTGATTATTGGAAGTGCTGGCTTGCAGATTGAAATTTCAGTCAATGCAAAGCTGTACAGAAATAACATGTACAAGTAATACAATGAGATAGATTGTGAGCTCCATTGACAGTAGCAACTAGCTTTGGCTATTGCACAATTAATGAAGTGTGAAGTTGGGAAGGCTGATTTGGACTGATGCACAGCACAAATGGCAAGTTCATCCACCTGAAGCTTGTCACACTTCATCTCAGTCGTAGATTATTTTGGCCATTGCTCAATGTATTCTGCGCCAATGTCTATAAAATCTTTGATATAAACTCTTAAGAATGTACTTCATATGCCTGTAAAACATGAAGTCTCTGGGGATATATCTTTGCTATGTTCCTGAGGTTTTGATGCAAGTACTACATGCATCATTGTCAATGTTTGCTCTTTCCTACTCAATGTTTTTGAAATTCCTCATATGTAAATAGATAGATATGAAAATTGTAGTTTGAAGCGACTACAAAAATAATGGAGGTGATAGCGCAATGGGATACATCTCAAATGAGCATTTTTTTGAAAGTTGGATATCCCTGTGTATTGCATTTCCCTAACAACTATAGTAGGATCAGGAAAATAGCCTGCAACTCTTGTATCTTATGAACTGACTCTTTTTCTATTTCTTTTCCCCTATTATTCCTTTCTAGTACTTTAGATGCCTGTTCCTTTTTAGGTACATTATTGTATGCAGACAGTCATACTTATGGATACAAGTGACTCTTATTATATGGCCTCACAATTACAATGCAGGATAGTTCCCATGGGTTCATCTCAGGATATGTACATAAGATAGAGTATTTCATAGAGTAGTCTCCATCTCTGATTTTGTCTATTGTCCTGTTAGGAGCGTGCGGATTGTGTGGACCTTTGGTACTGCTATTGACAATACCCTCGCTACGCTGCACGGTCTGTGTCGAGTCCGTTCGAGATTGAAGTAGCATTGACTAAAGATTGACAGGGTCCAATGGGGTTGGAGAAGAAGATAGAGAAGTCGAGTATGATATTAGGGCCGTATCAATTTGATAGGATTATATCCGAGTCAAATCAAGTCATACAGCAATATTAATGTAGAGGAGAACAAAGTCGAACCAAGTCGATATTGAAGCTAAGGGAGGATCAAACCAGGTCGGGGTCATACCAGGTCGATATTAAAGCTAAGGGCTTCTACCTACGTCCGCAGGTCCTTTATACTATGTATGCTATCTCCGATGTCGCTACAAGATATCCTAAAGTAGTTATGACAGATCAAGAGTAAAGATAGCGAGTGCGGATAGGAAGAAGACTAACTAATAAGGTAACGGCGGTGGTCTAGGTGCATAGCCCATCCGAAGGGATAGCAATGGGATATAGGACAGGGGAAGATAAGAGTTGCGGAACCAATTCACCTTGATCAATATCATCAGTGCGTCACATCGATGATGGACTTGTTGCGAGTCGGGTCGGTGAGTCGGGTCAATAGTTCGATCGATGTGTACAATTGCGGCAGTATGTGGAGTTGAATCGATAGTGGTGTCAGTCCGATGCAGTCGATGCACATGATTGTAACATGTCCTCAGTAGCTAGACAAGTATCTAGAGGACTTACTCCTCTCTGCACTATTGTTATATACATGCCAAGCTACACCATGCCTTCCAGTCTGACTTCCAAATCTATTGATATCCATACTGACATTCTGATCATCCAATCATCCAATTGGTATTGATTCCCTCCTGAGTTATCACCAAGTCCAACTCAAAACTCGATCAACTTTGGACTGTGTTCATTGACTTAGTAATCTCGGAACAACCTCGGATACATCACATGACACATGGTCTGCATGACCGATGCATTCCCACACCTGTCAGCTCTTGGGAAACATCCTTATTGTATTATTTCCAGTCCCTATTACTTATTGTCTTTTATTTAACAATTAGGATTACTTGTATATAAGGTTAGATACCTTGTACGCTATTCCTTAGCTTGAAATAAAAGTTACCTTCTATCCTCTTTCTTGTTAAGGCTGTGCAACCGGAAAGGATTATGATTGAGGTTCCGGAAGCTCCGGACGAAGTTCCGAGTGTGGGAACGGTGGCTGTGACACAAGGAGGTACTCGAAAGGGCTACACAGTCCTTGGAAGTGTGATGGGACTTCAGCAAAGCTTTCAGCAACGCTCCCTACACACTATCTGGGTGTCCCTGTGAAGTGCAAAGAAGAAAGAAGTTCCGGAACATCGGACAGAACTGATCACGTAATATAGAAGGAGGATAGAAGGTAACTTTTATTTCAAGCTAAGAGCCAGTTCGGCGGCGAATTTAGATTTATGATTTAGGATTTAGATTTACTTTATGGCTGTGCAAAACTGCCGGAATGTGACCGGCCCGTGTGACTTAGTGTGACGATTTTTTTCTTTTCTGCTTCTCAACGTGCCGACGTGTCTTTAACCCTCTATATCTCTCTTAAAATGGGTCGTGGGGTCAGTGATGCTGACTGGTCCAACCCTGAAGACACTGGTGCAGTTATTCAGTTCTTTTTTAAGGCTGAAAATCGTGGAAAACTTGGGCAAGGTGGAAATCCAACAAAAGCTGCTTTGAATGAGTGTGCTGATTAATCTACTGGTAAAATATCCATGCCATCTATGTTCATTGTATGTTCTGCCCTTTCCCTAAGCACTTGTCGATAATCCTCCCACATCTCTTCTGGATTTTATCCCTTGTCCCCTCCGCATGATGTCTTTCCTGAGGTGTAATCCGTTCAGAGGTAGTAAGACATCCAAAATCCACCTCTTCATCTCGCCGAAAGCCTGGCAAAAGTTATCAATTATATCCTCCTGAAGATACTTCTCGATATCAATTCTGTCATGTTCAAGAATGAATTTATGTAGGGCGACAAGAGCTGGAGGGATCTGAGCTTGGATCTCCATAGGATAATGGGGTGCATGTGTGAGAATTGACCACCGACTTTTGATGACACCAAAGATACGCTCCACTATATTCCGTGCAGAGGCATGACAGAGATTATAGAGCTCCTTTGCATTCACTGGTCTGGTATGCATCAGTATAAGTCACATAATGACAAACAAATGAACTTACCGCTTGCCTACACATCCCCATTCTGCCAAATGGTAGTGGACACCCCGATATGGAATAAGCAAGGAATCACATATGCCAAAGCCTGCATCTGCAAGATAGCATTTGCCAGTGGGAATAGGGAAATCACGCAGTCGGGCCTTTGCATACATCTGTGAGTCTGCGGCACAACCATCCCAGCCACTGATGAAAAGGACAAAGCACATTTTGAAGTCTACAACAGCAAGACAATTCATGGTAACTCCACCTTTTCGATTTCGAGCATTCTGGATATCCTCTGCAGAAGGAGTGCAATTTATGTGAGTCCCATCAATAGCACCAATCACATTGGCAAAATATGGCCAGAATTTGGGATTATACCGTATCTCAGTTGCAATTGGATCCTCTTCATTAGGCAGTTGCACAAAGTGGTTATAAAATGTTGCAGAAGTCAAAAATGTGACCATAGTCCGAAAATGTCTATCAGTAAATCAGTTAGATAAAATATGATAAGAATAATTGACTATACTCAGAAATGGTAGACTTGCTATGCTGGAACCACACTGCAACATGGTCCACTGAGAGTCCCCTCACACAGGTGTACAAAAAGATTGCAAGTGCTTCATCAAGAAAGATATGTGCATTTGGCTTTTCATCATAGCCCAAGAGGCGGAGTTGAATAACCAAAGCAAGGAAGACATGTTTGTTCATGCCAAAGCAGATGTGGAAAACACTGGGGTGGCCTACAAGGAGTTCATTGAGCCATGCACGCCCAGATAGAGCAGAGTCATGCATTGGCTCTTTGCAGTAATGTGGAGCAATGAACTGACATAATCCAAGGACAACATACTGCAGAACTGCAGCTATAACAAGGATTGTGCGCTGAAAATTGTTATCATCATCATCTACAGGCAGATCCATGGTGGAGAGAAGAGAGAAGAGAAAATGTAAATAAGCGCACAAGTGCGCTGTCACGCATCCAAATTTGGCAATTTTGCACAGCCATAAAGTAAATCTAAATCCTAAATCATAAATCTAAATTCGCCGCCAAACTGGCTCTAAGGAATAGCGTACAAGGTATCCAACCTTATATACAAGTAATCCTATTGTTAAATAAAAGACAATAAGTAATAGGGACTAGAAATAATACAATAAGGATGTTTCCCAAGAGCGGACAGGTGTGGGAATGCATCGGTCATGCTGACCATGTGTCATGTGATGTATCCAAGGTTGTTCCGAGATTACTAAGTCAATGAACACAGTCCGAAGTCGATTGAGTTTTGAGTTGGACTTGGTGATAACTCGGAAGGGAATCGATACCAATCGGGTGTTCGGGTGATCAATCAATCGATCGGAATGATCGGAATGATTGATTGATTGATTGAATGATCGGAATATCGATATGGTTATCGATAGATTCAGAAGTCAAACCGGAAGGCGTGGTGTAGCTTGGCATGTATATAACATTTCTATATTACGCTGAGTCATGTACGGATCAATCAATCAGTTCTGTCTGACTGTTATGATCATGCACAGTCATAGGGAATAAGGGTTGGATCACAGACTAGAAGTCCGCGGGGTAAAAGACCAAACACCGAGATAAATCCCGGTGAGGGTTGGTTGAACCTACAGAGAGGTAGTTGGACGTTAACGCTACTATTAATAGCGTTCCCAACACGCCGCTGTCCGAAAGCATAGATGAGAGTAATTCCGATCGCGGGAGAAACTCACGCAATCGTACTTAGGGTGAGGTTTTGAGAATGAACTCTAATTGAAAGTATACACTGTCGAAGTGCGCTATCAAAGTCGATATTTAAACTGAGGACCAACTATTCTACTCTCGTAGCTTTATACGGTACTTGCTACCTAAGGGTCGCTAAGTGATAGTTATCCTAGAATAGTATGGTCGAACATGTGGAGAATAAAAGGGGAAAGTGATATAAAAGGATATATAACGCATCGGTTCAAGGTGAGGGATATAAAAGTGAAGTGTAAAGGATCGTGGAGATAAACTCCGCGATGGAAGAAAGTAGTGAAGTCAAATACCAGGAAATGATTGTTGGGACCGCGGGAGTTGAACTTGGCATGGTCGTAACAGTGCCCCCCCCCGTTAGGATTGAGCCCTTGAGATCCTGAGTAATAGTATGACTAAAAATAGATGTGAATCACTAGAAGTAACGGGGATCAAAGTTAAAAATGTGACGAGAAAATTTCCAGGCACGCGAAGGTAGGTGATAGAAGGTTGGTGAAAATTGTAAGTCAAGCCGGCCCTTAAGCTGCAAAGCATATAAAAGCAGGGCTGGCTCAAAAATTTTAATATGTAAGTTCCCCTTTCCTTTAACATGTCACCTCCTCCCGCCAACAACGATACCGCACAACAACAACGGGAATGCCTTCTTCTTGTGCAGGCTGAACAACAATGAGGGTTGAACGTAGGTATCAACAAGCTACACAGGAAGAAGAGGATGCTGAGAATGAAGGGGAACTGGATGGTGAGTATGGAGAGAATGAAGGGAACGTGGATGGCGAGTATGAAGGAGAGGATGAAGCAGAAGAAGTGGACAGGGACGAGGTCGGTGGCATGCAGGCGCTGTGCAGGGAGGATGATGACAACGACGAGATCGAGGACGAGGATGATGACCAGGGTATGCCTTCGCGTGGCCGGCTGCTAAAAGAGCTTATGCTTGAGCTGGATCGAGCGGCGGAAGAGGATAGTTTGCGTATCCAGGCTTTAGCGAAAAAGTACAACCGAACAGTACAGGCCTGCAGACAGTATCAAAATGTTGATCATGTTGCTGTACCCCGTAAGATCAATGCCTTCAACGCATTCAAACATTATCGGAGGGAGTTTGGGCCTCATGAGGGCATTCCAGTTGGTACGTCAAACTTTCCTATGTGCATGGATATCTTTCTAAATAAAATTCTTACAGCCATTGCGGAATACAATAAGTATATGAAGGAAGAGTACTGGAAAGTCTTACGGGAGCGGATACCCAAGGAACAACTAAACGATCCAACAGCTCGCCATCATGCCATGAAAGAGGAGCTGGATTTCCTACAGAGTGAAGTCGACTGCCAGGTCCAAGGGGCTAAAGATGCAGGAAAGACTCAAGCGGTGCGGGATAAGATGTTGAAGCCTATCTTTACGGTGGTATGTGTTAAAACTCCTTCGACAATGGGAAGTATTCTAACTATTTTCCTAGGGTCGACAGATACGCGAAACGTCGGGTTTCCACTTGGTGGGGTGGCTCATTAGCACTGAACGCGACACGAAAGGTCGCACACTCAGTGGATTTTATGCCACTGTCACAAAGAGGTGACGATGGCGGCAAGACTGAGCGGAAGCGGACGGATACTGATCCCAACGACAAAGTTATATTCATAATAAATACTGAGAAGTAAGTAAAGACATACCTGATCCCAACGACAAAGAGGTCAAGATAAGGGATCAGGTTGTGGGGGCTGGCTTATATATACAAAGGTAGGGTACGGGAACCATGATGTCATACTGTATAGTTCAGGAACGGGGAATGGAACGGAATGGACTGGAAGGTTCCGGATCGATTATGATAGGTAACAGTGATGGAATGATGTATTGTAAAGAAAAGGAAAATAATAGGGGCGGCTCACTTCATGACATTACCCCCCTCCTTATGACCATTGCACTCGATGGTCAAGCCTTCGCCGCCCGGGGATGTTTCTTGTGGAATTTTTGGACCGTAGCTGGCGCATGTTCCAAATTTTGAGACGGTTCCCATGAATTATGCCCTGCATCGTAACCCTTCCACTTCACCAAATACTCTAACTTCTTCCATCTAACCTGACTATCCAAGATCTCCTCCACTTCATACTCCGGTTCGTCTTCATCCTCTAGGTACACTGGTTCTGGTGGTGGCGCAATCTGGCCGTTGACAATGTTCCCCCTCCATGGGTATAGCTTGTCAACTTGGAAAACGGGATGGACACGGTCCAGGGACAACGGTAAGTCCAGACAATAGTCCAGGGGTCCAACTTTGTCCAAGATCGTGTATGGTCCAAGCCGTCGATCCCCCAGCTTCTCGCTGGAAAGTTGGAGCTTAATGTCCTCTGCGCTCAGCCAAACCCGGTCTCCCACCCGAAATTGGTGTGCTTTTCGTTTTCCCCTCTCGTAGCTTTCCTTTTGCCGTCTTTTCCCTAGGTGTAGAGCCGCACCGGCATCCTGTCGTGCATCCCAAAGTATTTGGATACGGCTGTCCACTGCTGGAATCCCACTATGTTGACCCACCGGAATATTGAATAGAGGCAGATAACCATAGGTAAGCTCAAACAGGGGATATCCCCAGGGCTGAATGGGTGCGGGAGTTGATCACCAACTCTGCCATCAGTAAATGCTCTGCCCAGTCATCTTGACGTTGTCCTACATACAGCCTGAGGTATTTCTCGACTTCCTGATTCGCCCGTTCAGTCTGTCCGTTTGCTTGCGGATGGTAGCCTGAGGTGAGGTTAGACTTGATTCCCAGCCGAGTGAGCAGGGATCACATCAATTTTGCTGCGAATTGGGTCCTCGGTCTAAGACAAAGCGGAGGGGGAGTCCATGAAGGCGAAAAATTTTGCAGTAGTAGATGTCAGCGACACCTTCCGCTGTGACTGTGGTTGTACAGGGGATGGCGTGGATTTGCTTGCCATAAAGGTCAGTGCAAACTAGGATGGCGTCGTAACCTTGCGACTGGGGTAATTGTGTGGTCAGATCCACTCCCACCTCCTCCCACAAGCCCGTAGGCATCTCCAGGGGTTGCGTCACTGCTCGAGGGTGTCTCTGTATCTTCTTCCTCGCACAAATCTCGCATCCCGCAACGTACTTTTCCACAAAAGATCGTAAGGTGGGCCACCAAAAATGTGTGCTCACCAGGTCGAGCGTACCATGAAGTCCTGGATGGCCCGCCGTGGGGTTGTCGTGGCATTGTTGTATCACTTCGGTTCGCAGGTTCTCAACTGGTGGAATGTATACCCTACCTTGATGATAGACCAATCCATCATCCTCTTCCCATTCCGCAATTCCATTGGCCAAGCGTTGAAGGCCATTCCTCCGCAGCTGTCAGCGACTCAGTAGCTCACTGCTAAGCCAGGCATCACAAAGTCAAGATGAACGAAGTGAGTGAGAGTTGAATGGTCTTTGATTCTTGTCTAGCTACAGAGGAGAATAGACGAGAACAGAGAAAGAGACTATTCGACGAAATATCCTACTTTATATACATATTCTAAGATGAGTCGATGGGAATCATCATGAGTCGCTGCCATGAGGCTATTCAATAAGAGTCACTCGTATCCATAAGTAAAGCTGTCCATATACAACAATGAAACAATGAGGCAATGTAAAAGAATGTATGTAGACGGCCTAGATCTGTCAATACCTTGACAGACACGAGAGAGTCGCGTCGACAGTTGATGACAGCATGGGAACAGCAAGGCTGCCGCATGTTCATAAATAAAAGAAAAGGAAAAGATAAAAGAATAATACAAACGCTCGTGCAAGCGCTTACAGCGCCTAGCATACCTAAAGAGTGAGTGAGCGTCTAAGTATAAAAAGAAAGAAAAAGAGTCTATTCGTAACATCACCCTCTCCTTAGGGCACGAGTTCCACGATGTGCTTGTCGTAAAAGGAAATTTTCGGAGGGTAGTGAAGCGGGATTGGGTTCGGTCTAGGCAAGAGGAAGAGGACGAAATAATTCTGTAGGGAACAAGGAAATAGGAATTTCAATTCGACGAAATATTGCGGGTTTTGGTTTTGTCGGATTCTTTTCATGGAATTCCTTGAGTAATTGGTCGACATTAGTGAGGTTTGACCGCGGTTCCCAGGTTTGTTCATGTGACCCATATCCTTTCCATTGTACTTTATACTTGATTCCTCGTCCTACTTTCTTCGAATCAAGTATTTCTTCTGCTTCGAATTCTTCTTCTCCTCCTATAACAACAGGAGGCGGGCGTGTGTTTCGGGGTTGTGTAGGAAAACTAGGTTCTTTGTATGGGGTAAGAAGAACTTTGTTGAAGACATTGTGTACATGTTTCCATGTACGTGGGATTTCCAGTTTATAGGAGCTGGCGCCTATCTTTTGTTGGACCGTAAACGGTCCGTATCTCTTGTCGCCTAATTTCTTCATTGGGCGATCTACTGAAAGGTTGGTTCCTTCCAACCAAACCTTGTTACCAACCTTGTATTCTATCCCTTTCTTCCTCTTTCCGTCATACTGCCTCTTCATCTCTACCTTCGCTTTTTCTAAAGCTGATCCTACTTCCTTTCGTATCTTCTTCATCCCATCTACGAAAGCTTGTACTGAGGGGTTGTCCGAAGTCATTTGAGTTGCCGTGCCTTTATATGGGTGTCTTCCTGTATCTGCGTAGAAGGGAGAGACTTTCGTTGCTGAGTGGACCTTGTCATTGTAGTTGAACTCCGCTAGAGGTAACCATTCATGCCAATTATTCCGTTGATAATTAATAAACAAACGGAGATATTGTTCGATCTCTTGGTTTGTTCGTTCCGATTGGCCGTTTGCCTGTGGATGGTATGCTGTGGTAAAGTTCGCTTCAATGCCTAGAAGTCGATAGAGTTCTTTCATGAACCTCGAGTGATACTGTGGGCCCCGGTCATGAACTATCTTACGTGGAAGTCCATGGGTGGAGAAGATGGAATCCCGATAAATCTTTGCCATCCCTTCCGAAGTGACTGTGGTATGGGTTGGTACGAGTCTCAGTCTCTTCGTGAAGTGGTCAATGAAGATTGTGATCGCATTGTATCCGCCAGATTCAGGGAGTTCTCCAATCATATCAGTGCCGATTACTTGCCAGGGTTCAGTTGGAACGGTATGAGGATGAAGATATCCGACAGGTCGAGTTCGATGAGACTTTGTTGCTTGACACTTTTCGCAACCTTCTACGTACTTTCCAGCATCTCGAGTGATTCCTGGCCACCAATAATCACGAGTGACAAGTTCCGCTGTCTTGTACTGTCCGAGATGTTTTGCAAGTGGTGAATTGTGGTACTTAGTAAGGATTTTGGATCTTAGTACTCTATTTTTCGGTACATAGATTCGTCCTTTCCATTCAACAATCCCTTCAGTTTCTTTCCACTCAGGGTTTTTGGCATCGAGGTTGTCTTTTACGAGTCGATCAACGTGGTTTCGGTTCTTTTGGATTTCCGACAGGAACACATCTTCTGGCGAGGAGATATTTAGGGCATAAATGAAAAGTTCTGGTTTTAGAAGGATGATGTTCTCATTGTCCTTTTCTCCCGTTTCAAGACCTGTCATCCTTGACAGTATATCGACTTTAGTCATTGTCTTTCCTGGTCGGTGAACTAGACTGAAATTATACTCTGCAAGTTCAAGAACCCATCGAGCTTGTCGTCGATTCAACTTCTGGGGTTTCTTGAAATATTGGAGATTTGCGTGGTCTGTAAAGATTTCAATCTGTTCTTTGGCTCCAAGAAGATATTGACGCCAATCATCGAGCGAGTCCATAATTGCCATTAATTCCTTGTCATAGATCTCATAGTTTCTCTCAACTTCATTGAGTGAATGAGATCGGAATGCTACAGGCCACCATTTTCCATCAACGAATCGAGAGAGACAACCACCATTTGCGAAGTCGGATGAATCAGCTTCAAGCCTAAACTTTCCGTGATTTCGGGGAAAAAGAAGGACTACTTCTTCACAGATTCGACGTTTGAGTTCATCAAATGCATACTGTTGGGTCGCTGTCCATTCCCAAACTGTATTTCCGGTTAGTTTTGTTAAGGCTTTGGCGACTTTGCTAAATCCTCGAATGAACCGTCGAAAGAAGTTACAGAAACCAAGGAACTGCTGGAGATCATGTTTCTTCAATGGGGTCAACCATTCTCATACAGCCTTGACTTTCTTTGGATCCATTCGGATTGTTCTGTTCTCAATGATTATTCCAAGGTACTCGATGGATCTTTTCTCGAAAGAACACTTCTCAGGTTTGAGGAAAAGTTTGTGTTCTCGTAGAATGTCAAGGACTCGGTTTACAATCATTTGATGACTTTTCAAGTCATTTGTAAATACGAGTATATCATCCATATAGACTATAACATGTCCTTCATTTATCAAATCTCGAAGGATATGATTCATGAATCCTTGAAACGTCGCCGGGGAATTGGTTAATCCGAAGAACATAACAGTTGGTTCGAATAATCCTCGATTAGTCCTGAACGCAGCTTTCCATTCATCTCCTTCTTTCATCCGTATGTTGTTGAATCCCCATCGATTGTCCATCTTTGTGAATATTTTGGCGCCTTTCAACTTATCAATAAGCTCCTGAATGAGAGGAAGTGGATATCGATTTTTAATCGTCATCTCATTCAGTTTGCGATAATCTTGTATTGGTCTAAGAGTACCGTCTTTCTTCTTAATGAAGAAGAATGGTGAGGCCATTGGGGATGTCGAGGGTCGGATTTGTCCAGTTCGAATGTTTTCTTCAAGGAATGCATCTAACACTTCTTGTTCTTTCGGATTTAAGGGATAGATCTTGCAATCGAGTGGTTTAGAACCAGGTGTTAGTTCAATTGCATGATCCCAAGGGCGTCGTTGTGGTAACTGATCGAATTCCTTTTGACTGAAAACATCGGGGTATTTTTCTACATACAGAGTAGAAGTGTCAAAGTGCTTCCATGTTTCTTCATCGGCTTTCTTCTTCATCCATTTCCTGGAATCTACCTGTTCTTGTACGTATCAATCCCAGTCGAATACAAAAAGTCGTTCACCGTCTTCGAGTACCGCTCTAGTTTCGACATCTTCAGGTGTCCAGAAATGAGGATTGTATCCACATCGAGTCGGGCATCAGTCAAAAGTAACTTCTGACTTAACCCAATTGATACTTGGATTATGGTGTTGCAACCAATCTAGTCCTAAGAAGATATGTTGTTTGCCAAGGTTAACAACGCCGAATTGAATCCATTCTGAATGATCTCCGATGGTTACGCGGACTTCAGCATACTTGGCTATAGAGCCGTTCTCGTTGAGTGTTCCATCAGCGTTGTAGACAGGTACTCGAATAGGTAAGTCTTTGGTTGGAATCCTATGTCGTTCAACAAAGTTTGCATCAATCCATGAACCTGTAGCTCCACTGTCGACTAGTTCTTGTGTAACTATTTGCCGGTTATCCTCTAATGTTTTGACAATGACCGGGAGCTTCAAGCTTTTTCCATGTGTTCCACGGACGTAACTTTTCTTTGTTGCAAGACTCTTAATGGCTTCAACTGCGGTTTTCCAGTTTAATGCGCGTATTTCCATGACGGTTTCCTCCGAAGCTTCTCTTATTCGCGAGGAAGGCATCCATATCTTTAAAGGTACGACGGCTTTTGTGAGATCTTCTTCTTTCAGCCTTTGGACAGTCCATTCTGCCGTTTTGGGTATGTATCATATAGGTTTTTGTACTTCAGTTGGTTTATTGAATGTAGACGCATGTTTTTCTACATTATCATACTTGATAGTGAAGTCCAGTCCACTATCTACTATGTCCGAAGTATTTAAATTAGAATGCTCCGCCAGACCTATATCTACTGGGGAGCTCTTGTAAAACCCATACTGTTCACCCACGCGGTGAACGAATTCATGTCCATGCCAGCTGGTAATCCTGGCACTATGTCTACACTATTTACGTTAGTTTCTTTACTAACATTGTCCGTTCTCTCGCTATTATAGTCCATGAGTTCTACGCTACAAACTGCAGCTTTGCCCTTCTTCGGGCAGTTCCTACTAATGTGGCCTTTCTCGCCACAGTTGAAGCAAAGGCCGTTTACCCTTGCTCGATCCAAGTCCATGGGTCGTCCCGAACCTCCAAAAGTCGTTCCGGATCCATCGCGTCTTGCGATCATAGGAGGAGGTCCCGCCGTTCGCGCGCCTTCCCATTTCTTCAGCTCTTGCCTACCGTAGGCTTGTTGCGTGGATCCCTGTCCACGGCTTTGTCCTTGTGAGCTGTTACCCCAGCTCATATTGTTGTATCCGCGCCTTTGCTCATTGTAACGGCGACGGATCAAGTCGTTACCTGTGACAAGTTTCTTTAACTCGTCGTAGCTGTCAAAATCCTCTGTCCTCGTTCGGACTAGGTCGCTCATGATGTTGGGGTTGACTGCTCTTTCAGCCAACTGGAGGACGTATTCGCTTCTCTTGTCATAACTGTCATGAAGTGAGCCGCCCCTATTATTTTCCTTTTCTTTACAATACATCATTCCATCACTGTTACCTATCATAATCGATCCGGAACCTTCCAGTTCATTCCGCTCCATTCCTCGTTCCTGAACTATACAGTATGACATCATGGTTCCCGTACCTTACCTTTGTATATATAAGCCAGCCCCCACAACCTGATCCCTTATCTTGACCTCTTTGTCGTTGGGATCAGGTATGTCTTTACTTACTTCTCAGTATTTATTATGAATATAACTTTGTCGTTGGGATCAGTATCTGTCCACTTCCGCTCAGTCTTGCCACCATCGTCACCTCTTTGTCACAGTAACCCGCTTCCTTCAGCAGGAGTTCAAACTCCTTGAAGAAGTCGTCGGCTTTCGTACGACCTTGCTGAATACGGTTCAGCTTGTCCATCGCCTCCTTCTTCTGGGATACATTAGAGAAACTGCTCTTCAGTTCCTCTAAGAACCCGGCAAAATCTACATTCCAGTCGCCAGCGACCTCGTCTTGATGATCGCTGGTATATACTTCCGCCCAGTCGTCAGCTCTTCCTCCACGAATATACGACATTGCCACGTTGATGGCTTCATTGTTGTTATTGACCTGCTGTGTCCTTCGTAGGTCATGAATATAGGCGAGGAGAGTTCAAAGCCATGCTCGGAACTTGGAAACATCTCCTGTAAACACATCGGGTTCTTTAACGATGGTTTTTCGGGAGGTAGAGGTGTTGGAGGTGGAAGTATTGGTGGCGGCGGTAGTAGCGGAGGTGTTGGCATGCATGGATGTGTTGGTAGGGTCAGACATTTCTGAGCCGAGTTCAGTAGCGAATGAAGGAGTAGGAGTAGGTGATCCTAAATGGACGGTTGAATCCGAGGATGCGGGAGAGGGAGAGCGAGGTGGGTATGGGAGTGAAAAATCCTGAGGTCTTGATGAGAACGCCAGGATATGAAGGAATGAATGCTTAGGAGTAGGAGCTCGTGTCGATTTATGTCCCCGTCCAGAAGACTGTCTACACTCGCTCCTCGTGCAGTGTTGTCTCTTGGATCGTTAGTGCAGACGTTTATATTTCCAACGCCCACTATCGAATCTTCCAAAGAAGAAACTCGATTGTTTGTTATTAGCCCTGATTTACACTCCTTGGTAGGAGTCAGGCACACTAATGAGAGTATTTTCCTCTCAGCACGGGTTGAGCCGTACCACAAAGTCTCAATGTGGGTATGTACACTATAACCGCTGTCTATACGCTGGCCCTGAGTACAGACGAACTATAGGAATAGGAAGTGGATAATGGAGGTAGACGAGGGAGGTATAGACTTTGTTAGTGATGAAATGAAAAGAGTAAATTTATAACGCAGCGGTGTCCAGTGCTCAACCAAAATGTCGAGAACCAGCAGGATGTGACGGGTGGTTCGTTTAAGATCTCTGTTCTTCTGTCAGCGACTCAGTAGCTCACTGCTAAGCCAGGCATCACAAAGTCAAGATGAACGAAGTGAGTGAGAGTTGAATGGTGTCAGCGACTCAGTAGCTCACTGCTTAAGCCAGGCGTCACAGAGTCAAGATGAACGAAGTGAATGAGAGTTGAATGGTCTTTGATTCTTGTCTAGCTACAGAGGAGAATAGACGAGAACAGAGATAAAGACTACTCGACGGAATATACTGTCTTATATACATATTCTAAGATGAATCCATGGGAGTCATCATAAGTCGCTGCCCCGAGGCTATACAATAAGAGTCGCTCGTATCCATAAGTAAGGCTGTCCGTATACAACGATGAAACAATGAGGTAATATAAAAGAATGTATGTAGACGGCCTAGATCTGTCAATACTTTGACAGACACGAGAGAGTCGCGTCGACAATTGATGACAGCGTGGAAACACGCTTTTATAAATAAAAGAAAAGGAAAAGATAAAAGAATAATACAAACGCTCATGTAAGCGCCTACAGCGCTAATATTCCTAAAGAGTGAATGAGCGTCTAAAGTATTAAGAAAAATAGAAAAAGAGTCAGTTCGTAACATCACCCTCTCCTTAGGGCACGAGTTCCACGATGTGCTTGACGTAAAAGGAAATTTTCGGAGGGTAGTGAAGTGGGATTGGATTCTGTGTTGGCAGGAGGAAGAGGTCGCAACAGTTCTGTAGGGAATAAGGAAATTGGAATTTCAATTCGACGAAATATTGTGGGTTTTGGTTTCGTCAGATTCTTTTCATGGAATTCCTTGAGTAGTTGGTCGACATTTGTGAGATTTGAACGTGGCTCCCAGGTTTGTTCGTGTGATCCGTACCCTTTCCATTGGACTTTATACTTGATTCCTCGTCCTACTTTCTTCGAATCAAGTATTTCTTCTGCTTCGAATTCTTCTTCTCCTCCTATAACAACAGGAGGTGGGCGTGTGTTTCGGGGTTGTGTAGGAAAACTAGGTTCTTTGTATGGGGTGAGAAGAACTTCGTTGAAGACATTGTGTACATGTTTCCATGTACGTGGGATTTCCAGTTTATAGGAGCTGGCGCCTATCTTCTGTTGGACGGTAAACGGTCCGTATCTCTTGTCGCCTAATTTCTTCATTGGGCGATCTACTGAAAGGTTGGTTCCTTCTAACCAAACCTTGTCACCGACTTTGTATTCTATCCCTTTCTTCCTCTTTCCGTCATACTGCCTCTTCATCTCTACCTTCGCTTTTTCTAAAGCTGATCCTACTTCCTTTCGTATCTTCTTCATCCCATCTACGAAAGCTTGTACTGAGGGGTTGTCCGAAGTCATTTGAGTTGCCGTGCCTTTATATGGGTGTCTTCCTGTATCTGCGTAGAAGGGAGAAACTTTCGTCGCTGAGTGGACCTTGTCATTGTAGTTGAACTCCGCTAGGGGTAACCATTCGTGCCAATTATTCTGCTGATAATTAATAAACAAACGGAGATATTGTTCGATCTCTTGGTTTGTTCGTTCTGATTGGCCGTTTGTCTGTGGATGGTATGCTGTAGTAAAGTTCGCTTCAATGCCTAATAGTCGATAGAGTTCCTTCATAAACCTGGAGTGATACTGTGGGCCTCGATCATGAACTATCTTACGTGGAAGTCCATGGGTGGAGAAGATGGAATCCCGATAAATCTTCGCCATCCCTTCTGAAGTGACTGTGGTATGGGTTGGTACGAGTCTCAGTCTCTTCGTGAAGTGGTCAATAAAGATTGCGATCGCATTGTATCCGCCAGATTCAGGGAGTTCTCCAATCATATCAGTGCCGATTACTTGCCAGGGTTCAGTGGGAACGGTGTGAGGATGAAGATGTCCGACAGGTCGAGTTCGATGAGATTTTGTTGCTTGACACTTTTCACAACCTTCTACGTACTTCCCAGCATCTCGAGTAATTCCTGGCCACCAATAATCACGAGTGACAAGTTCCGCTGTTTTGTACTGTCCAGGATGTCCTGCAAGCGGTGAATCGTGGTACTTAGTAAGGATTTTGGATCTCAATACTCTGTTTTTTGGTACATAGATTCGTCCTTTCCATTCAATAATCCCTTCAGTTTCTTTCCACTCAGGGTTTTTGGCATCGAGGTTGTTCTTTACAAGTCAGTCAACATGGTTTCGGTTCTTTTGGATTTCCGACAGGAACACATCTTCTGGCGAGGAGATATTAAGGGCTTGGATGAAAAGTTCTGGCTTTAGAAGGACGATGTTCTCATTGTCCTTTTCTCCCGTCTCAAGACCTGTCATCCTTGACAGTATATCGACCTTAGTCATTGTTTTTCCCGGTCGGTGAACTAGATTGAAATTATACTCCGCAAGTTCAAGAACCCATCGAGCTTGTCGTCGATTTAATTTCTGGGGTTTCTTGAAATACTGTAGGTTTGCGTGGTCGGTAAAGATTTCAATCTGTTCTTCGGCTCCAAGAAGATATTGACGCCAATCATCGAGCGAGTCCATAATTGCCATTAATTCCTTGTCGTAGATTTCGTAGTTCCTCTCAACTTCATTGAGTGAACGAGAACGGAATGCTACAGGCCACCATTTTCCATCAACAAATTGAGAGAGACAGCCACCGTTTGCGAAGTCGGATGAATCAGCTTCAAGCCTAAACTTTCCGTGATTCCGGGGAATAAGAAGGACTACTTCTTCACAGATTCGACGTTTGAGTTCGTCGAATGCGAATTGTTGGATTGCTGTCCATTCCCAGGCTGCGTTTCCGGTTAGTTTTGTTAAGGCTTTGGCGACCTTGCTAAATCCTCGAATGAACCGTCGAAAGAAGTTACAGAAGCCAAGGAACTGCTGGAGATCATGTTTCTTCATCGGGGTCAACCATTCTTTCACCGCTTTGACTTTCTTCGGATCCATTCGAATCGTTCCGTTCTCAATGATTATTCCAAGGTATTCGATGGATGTTTTCTCGAAAGAACTGTCGTGACAACTAAGTACCTATATCATTTTCTTTCTTCTTTTTCACATGCTTTAGTAACCACATGACCGCGTTCGTTACTCATCGCTCAGATGACCACTCACTCCCGCGCTGTCATTAGTTTATTGTTCTTCCCTTGTTTCTCATTCGCTTTCCAGTATTTCACTCTCGCGTTCTTGTTCTTTGATATCTATTGTTCTTTGTTCTTTTACCCTTGTCCCTTACCTGGGTTCCTATTGTTTCAGACTCGTATATATAGTACAGTAGACAGCTACCAGTTCCCTATCTCGACCTCTTGGTCTTTGGGAACTAGGTTCGTGTTTGTATCTTTGTGTACACTCAATATTGACTTGGTCTTTGGGAACTAGCTTGCCTTATTTGACCCTTGTGATTGGCCCTTCGTGCTATCACTGTCGCTGAGATCACTTTTCCTTTTTGCCTTTGTGTGTTGAGCGTTACTCACACTCAGGTTTGTGCTTGTGCTGTGCTTTGATCACTTCCCATCGTCGCTTCCGCCTACGTCGCGACATTAGGTCGAGATCTATTACTCGTACCATCAGATCCATCACTGATCTTACGAGGAGTGGAAATCGGAGTCCACCGATTCTCCACCTGCTGCTATCACCACGCCGACTTTCGGAGTTAACTCTGACTGTTCAGACTACTATCACGCCTTTGACACCGTAGAACATCACGACGTCCACTGGTCAACTGAAGACGAACACAACAGACACTGGGAGCCTTGTGACGAGAACCCTTGCCCCAATCGATACTTGCTTACAGTTGATCGAGACTACGATCCAACTGGTCGTCACATCCACATCTCGCGACCCGCCTCTCCAGTAGTACCTGAACCTACTGCAGCCTTCACTAGAGTTGGACGATCCTCAAATCCCAGCTCCCGCGCATCTCCCACCTTAGTAACAACCACTATCACAGTACCTGAACTAGAATCCGAATCCGAATCAGAACCCGAACCCAGATCCGACTCCGATACCGAAATGACTCACAACTTCTCCGCCCAAGAACTCGGAAACTTGATTGGGCAGTTAGTCCAACAACAATCGCAACTCCAGCAGGTAGTATCTAGCATGGTGGGCAATATTAGCACCAACAAAGGGGTCAGCAAGCCTCAGCCCTATGACGGGAAAAGAAGCGATGATGCTCGTCGCTTTATAGCTGCATTTGAGCTATGGGCCAACGGAGTACAAACATTGCGTACGAACGAGGGGGAACGCATCAAATCCGCAATTTCATTCCTCAAAGGTGATGCGGCAATCTGGGCTACCCCAGTTTCCGAAAACATTAGCCAGGTAGCTAGTGGTGCTGTCGACACTCTTGTCTATCCCACCTGGCAGGTGTTCAAGGATGCCTTCAAAGCCCGCTTCGAGACAGTAAACCCGGTTGTAGATGCCAAGGACGCCTTGAAGGTCCTCTTTCAGGGAAAAACCACTGTCGCTGCCTATGCAGCATCGTTCAAACAGTACTCAAGCCGTACTGGATACTCAGACCCAGACCTCCGAGATCGTTTTTACCAACATCTAGCATCACGTATCAAAGACGGTCTGGTCCTCTCTTCAGCCAACACAGACACCCTCGACAGCTTGATCAAAGAGTCCATCCGAATTGACAATAGACAGATTGAACGAGCCAGGGAGAAGGGACAAAACCTGGTAAACTACTCCCATTCCCAGAACACAAGCGCCT
This sequence comes from Lentinula detonsa, assembly GCA_027921405.1. Lineage (NCBI taxonomy): Eukaryota > Fungi > Basidiomycota > Agaricomycetes > Agaricales > Omphalotaceae > Lentinula > Lentinula detonsa. Next base: position 3,027,214 of record JANVFU010000003.1, on the reverse strand, counting down.
TCCATCCAACTCCATTCACTCCAGCCCGGGACCCATTTGCCATGGACGTGGATGCCACTAGCACAGGGCGATCTGCAGAGGACTATCGAAGGTTCATGACAGGGAAATGCTACGGATGCGGATCCAAGAACCACCGAAAAGCGGATGGACACCACGAACGGGACATCTGCAGCCACTGTGGACTCACAGGACACATAGCCGCAGTCTGTCGAAGGAAATTCATGGGTCTCCCTAGACCGAACATGGTTCGTACTGCCGCCGCCACTTCTATCATTGCCGAACCTGCCACCTCTATTGCTGCTACACCCACCCCGCTCCCCGACTTTTCCTCGATTCTACAGCAGTTAACGGACAACCAGAAAGCGTTGGCGGACCAAATCTCAGAGCTCCGGCAGAATTTTTAAAGTGGGAACCTGACTCGGCTGCTGCCGGGTTCCCCAAACTGTACTCTAATTACGATTCTATCTCCTCATGTATCCTCGGTTCCACCCAATTCAGCGATGTTTCCCATTTTCGCGTACCGATTAAGTTACAAGGAAGATTCAAGAGTACCAGTAATGCAGCAATGATAGATTCTGGGGCCACAGGTCTATTCCTACACCAACGCTTTGTGGATAAGCACCACATCCACACACGTCCCCTCACTCATCCCATCACTCTCTACAATATTGATGGAACGCTCAACAATGCGGGCAAAATTACCCATTCTGCACGACTCCTTTCGACCGTAGATCAGAACCCACCTCAACCTCTCGAATACCTGGTCACTAACCTGGGCTCGGAAGACATCATCCTAGGACTCCCCTGGCTCCGGAAAGTGAACCCTGATATAGACTGGAAGGAAGGACGGCTAGCCCAACTAACCACCAAACGAGCACTCCCAGCCATGACTATCGAGGAGATCGTGGATTTGAAGGAAGGTAACATCGGAGGGACAACGGACGAACTCTTGGCAATTAATCCGGAATATGTTCCGCTTCCACCACCACCCATAAGTGAGTCTGAAGAACTACTGGGAATTCATGAATATGAGGAAGGCACACCCCTGTATCGACTATTGGGCAATCGAAAGAGAAGGAGAGCACTACTGCGGGCAGGTATCATCAGTCACACGACAGAAGAGCTTTGGTGCGCAGCGGGATACACCTACTCTCAGCAATTGGCGGAGGCAGCACACAAGGACAAACCGGAGAAGACTTTTGAGGAAATGGTACCCACTATCTATCAGAAATATGCTAAAGTCTTTTCAGAGAAGGAATCTGAACGTCTACCAGAGCACAAACCCTGGGATCACGCCATTGATCTTAGGCCTGATGCACCCGAAACTTTGCGCACCAAAATCTATCCGATGTCACCCAATGAACAAGAAGAACTAGACCGATTCCTGGATGAAAATCTACGAAAAGGATACATTCGCCCCTCCAAATCTCCCTTAGCATCTCCAGTCTTCTTTGTCAAAAAGAAGGATGGGAAACTTCGTTTTGTACAGGACTACCGGCGACTGAACGAATACACTGTCAAGAACCGGTACCCACTTCCCCTGGTTACTGACATCATCAGCCGATTACGAAAGTCCAAGATATTCACCAAGTTCGATGTACGGTGGGGATACAACAATGTGCGGGTGAAGGAAGGACATGAGTGGAAGGGAGCGTTTGCAACTAACCGAGGACTCTTCGAACCCTTGGTCATGTTCTTTGGCCTAACAAACTCGCCCGCTACGTTTCAAGCCCTCATGAACTCAATTTTCGCTGACTTGATTGCCTCAGGAAAGGTGGCTGTATATCTAGATGATATTCTCATCTTCACCGAAACCCTAGAAGAACACCGAACCGTAGTTCACGAAGTCCTCACCCGTCTGGCTCAACATGACCTCTATTTACGACCCGAAAAATGCGAGTTCGAACAAACGTCCATTGAATACCTGGGACTTGTCATCAGTGAAGGGGAAGTACGGATGGACCCGGTAAAGATTGAGGCAGTGAAAAACTGGCCAGTCCCTACTTCACTCCGTGACCTTCGAGGTTTCTTGGGCTTTGCTAATTTCTACCGACGGTTCATTGAAGGATTTGCAAAGAAAGCGCGACCACTTAACGACCTTACACGGAAAGACATCAAATGGCAATGGGGGACGGCGCAACAGGAAGCATTCGAATCATTAAGGGACTCCTTCACCTCAGCCCCGATTCTGGTCTTATGGGACCCAGGAAAGCCGAAGCGGATTGAAGTAGATGCCTCGGGATTCGCTTCAGGGGGTACACTGTTGCAATTACAGGACGATGGACTTTGGCACCCGGTCGCATTCCGATCCGCATCCTTGAATCCAGCAGAACGGAACTATGAAATCTACGATAGGGAAATGCTTGCCATTATCGAAGCACTCAAGGATTGGAGGCACTATTTAGAAGGCTCACCCGAACCATTCGAAATCATTACCGACCATCAAAACCTGGAGTTCTGGAGGACAGCACAAGATCTTAGTCGTCGACAAGCAAGATGGGCCCTCTGGCTTTCCCGATTCGACTTTCGACTCAAACACCGCCCCGGGAAAGCGAACACACAAGCCGATGCTCTCTCACGGATGCCACACCATCAGGTAATCGATGCGGAAGACAACAAGGAGCAAACGGTGCTCCAACCACAACACTTTATCAATGCGGCGCACATGGTACTATTCCAAAACCCCCTATTGGAGCGAATCCGACAGGTTAGCGAACGAGAGGCAGAGGTATTGGAGGGATTAAAGAGCCTGAAGGGACCACGAGTGTTGACAGGGGGATTGGATGAGTGGAAAGAAGACAACGGTTTGGTGTACTATCGAAACAAGGTATACGTACCACCCAACCCGGAGCTCCGGAAGGCGGTACTGGTACAATGTCACGATTCGCCTACAGCTGGACACCCGGGGATGCATGGTACGTTAGAACTCGTTAGCAGGCAATACTGGTGGCCAGGGATGCGGTCATTTGTGGACAAATATGTAGGAGGATGTGACCTCTGCCAACGGAAGCGACTCAATCCACACCACTCCTCTCCGCTTCAGCCTCTTCCTGTTCCGGATGGTCCGTGGCAGGATATTGGCGTAGATCTCATCGGAGAGCTCCCCATGACCCAGGACGGACATAATGCTGTAATAACTTTTGTTGACCATTATACCAAGATGATCCACTGCTTCCCAACCACAACAGAAATCACTGCTGAGGGCGTAGCCGACTTCTTCTACCGCGAAATATTCCGACTTCATGGTCTTCCTCGACGGTTCATTTCGGACAGAGGCACCCAATTCGCGGCAGATGTAATGTGGCAACTCTTGAAACGACTCGGGGTAGAATCAGCACTCACAACAGCATATCATCCTGAAACCAACGGTCAAACAGAATGAGCAAACCAGGAGATTGAACGATACATTCGCATGTATATCAGCCGACGACAAGATGATTGGGATCAACTACTACCTACCGCTGAGTTTGTTATCAACTCTCGAATTCACTCCGCTCACGATCATTCTCCATTCGAAACCCTCTATGGATACACCCCCGAATTTACGATTCCAATCCAAGTTTGGAACAAGTACCCAACAATAGATCAGCGGTTGACATTGCTACAGCATGCCCGGGAGGATGCGGAGGCAGCTCTTAGGATGAGTAAGGAGCGTATTAAGGGAGATGACACGAGGGAGGTTCAGACATTCACAGTTGGACAACCGGTATGGCTATCACTACAGAACCTAAAGATTCGACAGAAAAATCAAAAACTTGGGAGTCGGCGACTCGGGCCATTCGACGTAGCAGAAAAGACCGGACCTCTGACATATCGCCTTAACCTACCAACTTGGATGAAGATCCACGACAACATCCATGTTAATCGACTATCACCATGGAAAGGGAACGAGGTTAATGGAGTTAAGCCACCACCACCGGATCCGGAGATCGTGGAGGGGGAAGAGTTCTATGAGGTGGACAAAATTTTGGACAGTAGGTTCTATGGGCGATGGAAGAAGCTACAATTTTTGGTACGATGGAAGGGTTATGATGAAGGACAGGACAGTTGGGAGAATGAGGAGAATGTGAAGGGATCAAGTGACAAAGAAATTGCAGACTTTTATCGGACACACCCCAATGCACCACGGAAAATCTCGGCGGCCATTTTTAATTCGCTGCCCTGGCAAGCCTATGAAAACCTTACGGAGCTGGTCGCTGGGACATCGACTGTAGAAGGGGGGTAATGTCGTGACAACTAAGTACCTATATCATTTTCTTTCTTCTTTTTCACATGCTTTAGTAACCACATGACCGCGTTCGTTACTCATCGCTCAGATGACCACTCACTCCCGCGCTGTCATTAGTTTATTGTTCTTCCCTTGTTTCTCATTCGCTTTCCAGTATTTCACTCTCGCGTTCTTGTTCTTTGATATCTATTGTTCTTTGTTCTTTTACCCTTGTCCCTTACCTGGGTTCCTATTGTTTCAGACTCGTATATATAGTACAGTAGACAGCTACCAGTTCCCTATCTCGACCTCTTGGTCTTTGGGAACTAGGTTCGTGTTTGTATCTTTGTGTACACTCAATATTGACTTGGTCTTTGGGAACTAGCTTGCCTTATTTGACCCTTGTGATTGGCCCTTCGTGCTATCACTGTCGCTGAGATCACTTTTCCTTTTTGCCTTTGTGTGTTGAGCGTTACTCACACTCAGGTTTGTGCTTGTGCTGTGCTTTGATCACTTCCCATCGTCGCTTCCGCCTACGTCGCGACAAGAACACTTCTCAGGTTTGAGGAAAAGTTTGTGTCCTCGCAGAATGTTGAGGACTCGGTTTACAATTATGCGATGACTTTTCAAGTCATTTGTAAATACAAGTATATCATCCATGTAGACTATGACGTGTCCTTCATTTATCAAATCTCGAAGGATATGATTCATGAATCCTTGGAATGTCGCCGGGGAATTGGTCAGTCCAAAGAACATAACGGTTGGTTCGAATAATCCTCGATTGGTCCTGAATGCAGCTTTCCACTCATCACCTTCTTTTATCCGTATGTTGTTGAATCCCCATCGAATGTCCATCTTTGTGAATATTTTGGCGCCTTTCAACTTATCAATAAGCTCCTGAATGAGAGGAAGTGGATATCGATTCTTAATCGTCATCTCATTCAGTTTGCGATAATCTTGTATTGGTCTAAGAGTACCGTCTTTCTTCTTAATGAAGAAGAATGGTGAGGCCATTGGGGATGTCGAGGGTCGAATTCGTCCACTTCAGGCAGCCACCCTAGGACATCACTTAGTTAGGTTGTGGCTTGACCCATTCCTATCTAACTTGATGTAGAATCCAGGGTTATTCCGGGTCCGGACTGACCCATGGGACCTGGACTGACCCGGTCTGGGTCAGTCCAGTGAGACCCCGGACACACCTGGGCTGGTCCTGTTCTGGGTCAGTCCAGTTCCTTGGTACCTCACCTTCCTGGCGTTTGAGTATATTCATGGATGTTTTTAATTTGGAAACCCAGAGCCTGCTGGGACATTGACAGGGAGAAAAAATTTTCCTCAGGTACCTTCTCAATCACAAGATCCAATACAGCTCTGTCTGGAAAATATTCCATGCTGGAGGCAACATTGTACTCATTCTTATGCTTACTGGATACAGTCAAGTCTGCAATCCAGACTCACCAAAATCAATCAACAAACATTGAACAATAAATAATAGGTGATGTCAAGATTCACTAGAGAATCCAGATAACATTCACCTTGAGTATTGACTACTGTGCATACTTGTTCTGGGTTGATCCAGTACCCGGGTCAATCCAGTACCCGGGTTGATCCAGTACCCGGGTTGATCCAGTACCCGGGTTGATCCAGTACCCGGGTCAATCCAGTACCCGGGTCGATCCAGTACCCGGGTCAATCCAGTACCCGGGTCGATCCAGTACCCGGGTCAATCCAGTACCCGGGTCAATCCATGCTCAGAGACAGGACACATGCAAAGGTTACAAGTGTTACCCACACCAACTATATTTGCATACTGAGAGACAAGGAAACAAGATACATTGTACAGCTACAGGTCTTCTTCCTCTGCCACCTGTAGAGAATCCATCTGCTCTAACAATCCTACATCAAATTCCTCATCATCCTGCTGGCTCTCATCTTCATCTGATGATATATAATCACCTCCAGCTTCCTTGCCACCATTGCCCTCCACTTCAACCACAATCTCCGATACCATCCCTGCAGCTGCCCTCTCCAACTCCTCCTCTGATGGCCCCCATGGTGGTAGTGTTCCGCTTGAAAAGAACGGAACTGCAGAAAGTGATTGGCCCCATGTAGTACATAGTCGTAACAATAGATCCTTGCGTATGAGAAGTTGGTAATGTATATCCAAGTCACCTGAAGAAAAAGGACATTAATACTGACAAGAGTGGAATGCAGGTACATACCACTCAACTTCACACTGTCAATTGCTCTCAGCAGTAATTCCCACTCCTCCCTCATCTACTCCCGCATAGCTCGCATTTCATGTCGAAGGCGCCGCAGCTCCTCATCACTCCGATCCCGCAATAGTATCCCTTTGATACCTTTCCTCACCTTCTCGCTACTTAACCAAGGAGGCGGCCCCTCATGATCGTCATCGTTCAATCCAACATCCTCCCATATGTCATCATCAATGTCCAGATTGAAAAGACCCTTGACAGCGATCGGGAGAGGAGGAACTGCATTCCGTGGTGCCTGACGTCGGCGAATAAGCTCTTGCATGTCACTTACATATTTGTTGTAGCTCCGAGCAAGTTTTTGAATTCCAGGATCACGTCGCTTCACTGAGTCTTCAGTTTGATCTTGAATTTTATGCTCTACGGAAAGCCCAACATTAAATTGAGGGAAAACAACAACAAAGTTCACTTACCATTATATTGCTGTCGCCGTGCTGAACGTTCGATGCGGTTACGCTCAAACTTGCGAGCACGAAGACGCGTTCGGAGGCGCATTTTCAGTGCTCGGGCATTCATCCGATAGTTGATGTACTTGCTTTTTGTCAAGTGTTGAAAACTTGCACGGTCTTCAACACCAAGAGCTCTCTTTGCACGGGAGAGCTTGTTTTGACAAGTATCGAGTTGTTTTTGGAGAATCGGAAGATGCTCTTCAGCATCTATGTAATCGACACCATCTGCGTCTACATCACAGATAATGTCCTCGAATTTTGAGATACGCGCCACCAAACTGTCGCGAACTTTCTGCAGGCGCATGGCCTCCTCGACAGCCTTCTTTCCAGCTGTTTGTGATTGCCCTGCACAAAAACTAGATAAGTATCAGTGTACACAGATTTTAAAGTGGCTTACGTGGTAGAGGTTTTGTCTGCAAAGCAACCTGTTCCTCCCATTGATGTCGCAAGAACTCCGGCGATTCTTGCGACTCACTCACATCTTTGTCTCCTTCTACTCGCCTTGCCTCTGCATTTCGCCACTTCCGTGTAATCCATTTGCCAAACCCTTGTAAGCTTTCATAATCAGATTGGTGGATTTGGCTATCGAGGGTGTAGAGACGGGTATGGTGCTATGGTGAAGGGAATGAGTTTGCATTGGGGATGTCCAGAAAGGATCACTTACCCCACAGACGCGGAGATACGCGATAAGTTTACTAATTGAATGCCAAAACCTTTCACACCCTTCACCATCGCTGAGACCAAAACCTTTACACTTCCGAGGATGGTAGACACATTGACAAGCCCACCCGTGACCATAGGCATGAAAAACCGAGATCGCAAAAGCTATACGATCAATGTACTGATCAAGAAAGCCCCACTTGAGGGCACTTCTCTCAAGGGTACATGCAACATCGTACAAGAGGCCAACTCTCCACGTAAGTGGGAGGTGCTTAAAAAGCATGTCAATGAGAGAGAAGGCGTAATGTTGACGTTCACCGGGAGAGGTCATATTGACCAGCCACAATACACGATCATGACGGCAAAGAAGGCCCATCAGTGCTGTCGAATCAAAAAACTGAGTACTGGCTTTTTCTCGAGTGCCATCAGCAGCGGTGAAGCTTTTCTCGCAATCATCAAGAACATCAGCCGGAAATTTAAGACTATCTTCAAAGTCTTTCGTGGGACGAGATGGACGGATCTCAGCTACAAAGTTTTCCCAACCTTCTACATCCTCTTCAGGAATGAAAACTGTGTTAGGGTGAATACGTTGCGGATCCCGGTAGCGCTGCTTGGTGTGCTTCTGGGTAAAGCAGGCGTCAATGCAGACAATACTATCCAGCCTAGAAAAAAAAGAAGACCAGTGAGTCCATGAAGCTGCGAAGAGAATATAGAGTGAAAGAAAAGAGCTCACCCTTCCGAAATTCTTGAATTTCCACCAAAGCAAATAGGACATCGCGACCGAAGATATTCACTGGGTCGTAAAAGAGCTGGAGGTTCTTCATGAAATCTGGGACGTTTGGGAAATTGTTCCCCCTTCTCAGCTGCTTCCTCCATGTCCTCCGTGTCGCTACTACCACCATTGTTGGTGTCCGAAGACTCACGGTTGGCAGCTAAAATTGAATCTACAAGCTGGGTGGTCGCATGTTGAAGGCTATTATACCACTGCAGAGCATTACCAAAACGTCTTCTGAGTGGATCCTAAGTGAGAGTTAGCGTAATTAATTACAGCCATTGGACAACACACGACAAACCTCGCCCTTCATTTGGTAGCCTCGAGCTTCGAGGAACTCAGTAAGCGTGTTTGAAATAGCTGTATTGTTGGGAGAAATCTTGAGAAAGAGTCGTGTGGCGAAATCAAGCAAACGAATATCAACTGCGAGGCTGGGCTGAAGGGGAGCACAAGGAAAGAAACCTCGTTCAACAAGTTGAACGGCGGCCGATCGACATGTGCAGAAGCCAAGGGATATTCGTTCAAGATCTGCACAAACTTAGGTTAGCAATAAATCATAGCTAGAGATAAATTGAGACTTACAGTCGAAACGAACGACTAGTACCGACAATGAATAGACGGTACCTAAGCAGACGCATTCACTTGTAGCGGGTACACTTTCTTGTTGAAGATTTTGTGTTTCATGCAGCAGGCGAAGATAGGGCCGTACGAGCTTGGGAATAACCTCAGTAGTCCACGTATTCATTTGCTTAATTCTCTTGAGTTGATGGCGGGAGGGAAGGGATTGTGGGGGTAGGATGAAGGGATTTTTGTTCTCGATGTCAGTGGACTGAGTTGGTTTGAAGATAGGAGCATGAGCAGGCACAGTCGAGCCTCTGGGTCGATCCCGGAGACCAATTTGACCTAGAGGTAGAGGCAATCGACTACGCTGAGTAAACTTTTGGCCGTTACCAGCAAATATAATGGGCAAGGCCTTCTGTGTGGATTGGCGTTTCGGGGAAGGCACAGGAACAAATGAGTAGTCCATCTCTTTGGCGGGAGAACTAATGAGTTGCTGGCGTTGTTCTTTCCGAATTCGCGGTCGGGACATCGTGCTAATTGACAAGGTAGCTGATGAGAACGTAAATCGTCAATGGGCATATGACTTACCAGACAAATAGTGCGGTTAAGCCAGAAAAAAACAGACTAAGAAACAAAAAGGGAACACCGAATCAAATTCAGGTGTTCACTCGTAAACACGTAGTTATACGATGGTATGAACGCTCCAGCACAGTAGCTAAGAGTAATTCAATAAGCAGGCAGCGCGTGGCTAACCACTGAGTGCTGTCCAATGGTGTCGAAGTTATAATGGTAGGCGAGGTGGGAGAAGGATGGGCGCTTAAGAAATTCCCACAAGTCGCACAACCATATTTGGCAATAACACAGTACAAAGGTAGCTTTGGGATTCATATGAGCTTGGGGTACAAGAAATAATAGATACAATACACAATACTGAGATAATCACGCGCAGAAAAGACCTAACGACGATGGGAAATGACAGGGGCACGTTTGAAGAACTCAGCGAATGAAATGATATAGTGATAAGCGACGTGATACTCTGCATTTTCTATCTCCGTCGCAGATGCTGTTTCGGGACCTGCAACCCTGGACACGATTTCCGTCGAATATAGTGCCATCGAAGGAGTTCGACTCCATCCACGCATGATTTCATACAGCCCATTAACAGTACGTTGACGAAGGGAAAGATTGGCGGAGCCAAAGCCGAGCTCGTTGTCCTGAACAAACGTCGATATTTTATTGAGCACTTTGATCTTTCGAGCTTCGCGTGTAGTGCCTTCCATCTCATCCTCCCCCTCCTCCCCTATGGATTCCTTGATCTCATAAAAGAATTCATCGGCCATGATTAATTCACTCGAAAATGAGACGAAAAAGATGTCGTTAAGAATCTCCCGACATATGGAATCGGGGATCGGAAGCTGAAGCTGTTTGTTATCCCAATGAATTGGGAGCTCTTCAAGTTTGGCAAGATCAATATGCTAAGGATGATTGTTAATAATCATATGGTTAGTTGTAAGCTCAACACTACTTACGACGCCAGCTTCCATATCCGCATTGGACGATTCGATAATAGATTGGACTACATTTCGGTTCTGAGCTGCTTTGGTACCGGGACGACTATCAGCACGGAGTCCGATGCTCAGTAACGACCGCCATTGCGTAGGGGAGTAAAGAAAGTGGACGGGGCCGACTTTGTGTAGACGATATATGAGAGTTTCGCGAAGACGTAGGTAGTTAACAAAGTAGTGCTGGGTCGTTGCGGAATCAGGAGCAGTAGCAAAAATGGCGGGCTCCGGAAGGACGTAACCTCGCTTGACTCCAGTTCGCCCAGCCTGGGAGTGATTGAAGTTGGATCCCACATATTCGCTAGCTTCGTCCCACACTTCAATGGGATTAGGCATAATTGAGGACACGACATGCAAAAATTTATTTCTGATAGACTGAGGTTCCTGCCGAGGCTTAGAGTCTTCAGAAAAAAACCTGAGCTGAGCGATCGTTTCAAAGGTAGAATTTTGAAATACTCACAAGGCTTTCGATGCTTGGGACGAGTGTGTGAATCAGAGACCGAGGAGTGAGAACGTTCTGCTGCTGCGGTGCGAGCACGAGATCCAGAGAATGAAGAGCCAGAAGATCCAGCAGGAGGTGCAGCATCAAGTTTCTTTGGCGCGGTATGAGATGCAGAAGAACTGTTGTCGAACTGGACATTCGAATGTGTGTTGTTTGAGCTCCAGAGCGAGCTGGGGTACACTTGCCTCCAGATGCATTCGGCCATGGCCGTGTAGCGCTTCGAGCGTTCCAGAGTACCATGAAAGATAGTTGGGTGTGGAGGATCGGCATCGGCAAGCGAAACGCGCGGGTCAAGCTGGCGGAATGGTACTGGGTTTGTTTCGGTAGACCAGCGCGCAACTCGGGTAAAGTCTTCGGCCCCCAGTTTTTGGAAGTACCAGACCGGTATCCCTGCCTAGATCGAGTCAATAACAGAACACTGAATCAAGAAACGCACTTACTCGAAAAAGTTTTTCAGCTTCGTCTGCGCGTTCAGTCAAAGCTCCTACGACGTCTCGAATGGCATGTTTGGCGATAGGAGAAGGTGTGTCCCACCGAGGTTCAACTGACGTTACCCACGTATACAAAGCCTCCATTTGCAGTATATTGCGCTGTGCACATACCCACGAGTGAATCGCCTCGTTGAACAGCAGGGGCCTTTTCAATTGCGAGAGTAAGATACGTATTCGGGTTCGGTAGTCATTCAGCTTGGGCCTCGCACGGGAAAGCGAAGACTGCGCTGAACTTTCGGAAACATCAGAGGAAGCTGGAAGTGCGGTGGAGCAGTCCGACCACAACATGAAGTAGTATGTCTCTAATTCGTCGACGAGTTGCCGTTTGAGATGGCCCAGAGGATTGTGTGCGAGTGTCTGACCGAGAACAGGCTCGAATTCTATTCGATCTGGCACCGCCCAGAGAATGAGCTCGCTCGCGTTGACTCTGTACGGATATTGAATTACTGAAAGGAAAGCCGTACTCGCGTCGAATGGTTGTGCTACTAGGCAAGGATCATGCTCCCCGAAGTGATATTGAAGTCGTTCACGGATCTTTTGAGGACCAAGTAACGGAGGAGAGAGCACTTTCATATTGGGAGATGTTACGAAAACACCGTGCTCTGGCCATTTAGCCCCGACGAGACCTTCGTATGATTGTCTAGTGGGCGGCTGCATAGATGAGGGTAATGGAAGATGAACGAAGAGATAAGCACTTACCATGGATAACGAATACAACAACGAAGGAGTACAGAGGCTGCACGTAGCAAGCAACTTTCAGAAACCACCGAATCGAATTCAGATGGTGTGGAAAATGGACACCAGCGCAGGAGCTAGGAATCCTAAAAGCCACAAGCAGCTCGTAGCTAGCAGTGTGTATGAGGGAGGTAGACGTTGGATGTAAAGAGCTGTTAGCCGCGCGTCTGTGAAAATTTTCCAGGGCTAAGCGCGCAAAGAACTGTTAGGCGCTCGGTGAAAATTTTCCAGGGCTAAGCGCGCAAAGAACTGTTAGGCGCTCTGTGAAAATTTTCCAGGGCTAAGCGCGCCAAGAACTGTTAGGCGCTCTGCGAAAATTTTCCACGGCAAAGCGCGCAGGCGCCTGTATCCCTTCCTTCCTTCTCCCATCCTCAACATCCTCCTCCGTCTCTTCACCTTTCCACATCATCGTAGGCACTTGAATTCGATTCGGTGCTTACGCTCAACAGTCTAAATTCGATTTGGCTGTTCTGAGAACCATGTAACTGCGTGTTCATGGATGTCTCCGTTGCTGTCTGTAACTCAGTGTTCAGGCAGAACTGCCGGAAGCTCAACTTCAACGTTGGGCGTTCGTTAATTTCATTAGGGCCAAAGTGAGTACTTGTTCCGCTGCGATTTTACCCGCCAACATCTTTTTCTGTAGCTGCCTTTAGGTCCGGAGAAACGTTTAGTTGCCGTTTTTCGGTCTATTGTGCAATTCGGCTTCCATTTCAGGCTGTATCGTTTAGCCACTGTACCTGAGGACAATCAATTTCATGATCGTGTTGTTGGAACAATGGGTTGTTTGGTAAGTCAGTTGGTTAATCTGGTTTCTTATATTTACCACGCAACTTTGATTCACTTCTTACAGATATGCCTCAACGTACTACACGCTCACAGTCGGCAGCACAGAATGCAGCGATGCAACGCCAAACACGTTCCGGTCAACCCCTCGAATCTTACCTAACACTCTCTCAAGTTGAACGGGACAACCGTAGAGGTAGAAAGGCTAAACCAACCGTCGCTGCCTCCAAACCTGCAAAATTGAAAGCGAGAGGTAGGACTGTAGGCAAGACTTCTAGAAAGGTATATGATTGCTATCAACACTTTGATAATGTTCCTAATGCCCGACTAGGGAAAAGGGAAAAAAACAAGCAAGGAGGAGAGCGACGTTGCACAGAGTAGCAGCGACGAAGACAATGACAAAAGAGTTTCCCCTCCTCCGCGCCGTATTCTGCATCGTTCGAACGCCACACCAGTGCTTTCGGACGCTGATGATGCTTACGAGTCTGATACCGCTTCACGACCACCGACTCGCAAAGCTCCAATGGAGGTTCCTAAAGTGATTGTGCACAAGACACCTGCTGCTGTCCCCTTCCCAGACCATCCTGCGAAACCTCATAACGAACCCTCAACGCTACTTTCTCCTCGGAACCAGCTTACTGAGAAGGCTGATCCTGCGGGCAGCCCTTCCATCGATGCACCCCCTCAGGAGAAGCGTGAAGCTGTAGCTCTCCACCGAGAGATTGACATGGAGTTTTTCTCCAGTGCTGCTCATGTGGATTTCGAACAAGCTGGCACCATCCTTGAGTCTATGAATTACAGCCTGTTTTCTCTTGCCTCCGTCGGTCTCAAGGATCTTGCTTATGTTCCATCCGATCAACATCAAACAGCTGCTCGTTCTTACGCTTGGAAAAACGTACGTTCTATCTACAACAAACTTCGCTTGGTTGCGCATTCGGAGTGGACGGAACTCATTATAGCTGGCGATGTGAACATCACTTTTGCCGACTCCGCCTTTGACTCTGACAATTCCGGCGAGGATCCCTGGGAAGAGCTCGCAGCACTACCCGCTACCCCTCACTTCTCTCCCCATTCATTGCCCGTTCCATTTCAAGAAACCCAACCCGGAATGCAGGAAGAGGAGGGTGATGCCGATACCAGCCAAGGTTGTCCTTCCAAATTGGAAGGTGAGCAGGCTGAAGAGACCTTCTCCCCTAGTGCCACTGCGCTCGGCGGAGCTTTGGTAGACTACTCAAGTGAAGCTGGGACCATACTGCAGGAGGAGGATGAGGAGGAGGAAGATGTCAGTCTCACCAAGGGTGGGCGTTTGCACTTTACTGCGGAGTTCGAGGAAGATGAGGAGGTTGAAGAGGCGGAAGCTTGCTCCGACAATGCGGGTGGAATGAGTGGGGACGAACGTGAATGCAACACTGACCAGGATGATGAGGATACTTCTGGCTCAGCCCCCGGTCGATTGTCAAAGCAGTTCAAAGTGAGGTTGAACGAGATTCAGGAACGGTACAGAGAGTCAGTTCTAGAGGCAGCGAGGGAAGAAGGGAAGGATCTTCAAGTATGTTGGCAATACCTGGAGGAAGGAACGAGGCAACCGCGGTCAATCAACCGTTGGAATGCCTTTAAAGCTTGGTGGGCTTCTAACGGCGATGTTCAACGAGCTCCCGATGGTAGGCCTTTTTTTCACTGCTCTTTGACGTTACTTTGGGATTGATAATTGAGTATGCATTTCAGAATCACTTTCAACGTGGAACAAATTTCTGAAATCAAAATATCTAGAGGTCCTGAAGTCGAGGTTATCCGACGACGACCTCAACGATCCCGAAGCTCGTAGTAGGGCCATGAAGCCGGAAGTGGACTGGTATCGTGACTATGTTGATAGTTACTTTGTCGCTGCCAAAGACACTGGTCATGTTCGCACTTCAGTCAAACGGATCATGCGCCCGTTAGTCAATTTGGTCAGTATTTTACTTCTGATTATCATCATTTAAGGGAGTTAAACATGCATTGTATTAGGCAAAAAAGATTAATGACACCTCTGGGTAGTCCATGGAGTTGAGTACTCTTGTGGCCAAATTTTCGCGGAACATCGTTAATGGGCGATTGGAGGAGAAAAAGGATTGGGAGAAACGGCTTCTTCGCCTGATCTTCGAGTATGATCTCAGTAAGTTTTCTTTTTTTGCGCCGTGTTGATCAAAGAACAAAAATTAATGTATTCATCACAACAGAAGTCTGCCTGGGCGAGGATCTTCCGAGTAGCACTAAGCTTAACTTCAATAACTTTCTTGCCAAAGCTTGGATGTTCAAGGTTCGGGTAGTTGACTGGAGTTCATCGAAGTTCCCAAAACACAACATCCAGACAGTGGGCGACTTGTCCACAAATGATGTGCGAGGCCTTGTCATTCCACGCAAATTCGAGTTGGAACGCGAGTATAACAACCTCACAAAACGTACGGATGATGAAGACTTAGCTCCCACACACAAAGGAGTTCCCTTCAAGCTGGAGCGTTGGTCAGATGGTAAGTTATTGTCTATTTTCTAACATCTAGGAGCTTGGTTCACTGACAGGCTACCCACTCAGATGAACATGCACTTGCTGAAGAAGATATGGGTGACATTGCATTGGTGGTAGGCATCAATAACCAAACATTGGTTTCGGTTTCAGATGTTCAGTCGTGGCAGGCAGCAGTGGGAGGTTCTTCTGCAACAAAGAAGGGCCGAGGAACTAACAGTGGTCAACGGATGTTGAGTCTGTATGCATCGGACTCAGAAGACGAGACTGCGGCATATAATGAACAGCTGAAGAAAGCACTGGCTCGGCGTCCACCACCACCTCCGCAGGCTCATCATCCACCTGCACCTTCTCTGCATGCTCAAGTTGAAGTGCTCTCTCGGCATCCACCTCTACCTCCCCCACATTCTCATCCCTCCATCCTTGCTCGGCATGTACCTCCACCTTCTCTGCATATTCAATGTTCCCCCCCTTCTCATCCTCGTCCTCCTCCCCTCCCTCAACCTCGACCTCGACCTCTTCCCCGTCCTCTTTCTCAGCCACCTAAGGATTCAGGGCTGAAACGCAAAAGAGATGAAGGGACTGCCGATGATGAAGGTCTTGCAACCAGGAAAAAGCATGATGCAAGGGGTAGATAATTTAGAGTGGTCATCCTGTATATTGTTAGCCTTCTTGTAACCATCTGTATTGTAAATAATATCACAGTTTTTGGGCCTCAGTTGAATTTGTGCACTGAATGCCAGTCTGACCCGGAAGCCGGGTCAATCCAAGAATGGGCTGACCTGGAAGCCGGGTCAATCCAAGAATGGGCTGACCCGGAAGCCGGGTCAATCCAAGAATGGGCTGACCTGGAAGCCGGGTCAATCCAAGAATGGGCTGACCTGGAAGCCGGGTCAATCCAAGAATGGGCTGACCCGGAAGCCGGGTCAATCCAAATGCCATGCACTTACACTCACTTATGGTACTATTACGGCCATATGACTGGCCAATGTTATGCGTTATGGGCTCATGACTAAAGTTATGATGACCAACAGATCAAGTTACGCATTATGCAAATTTCAGATGTGTGATGGGCCTGACAGGCCAGATAGGCCACAGGCCTTACTAAGTTTGCAATTTGATTTTTACAATACGTAATGACATGGAAGACATCCAGTGGACAACAAAATTCCGGCTGTACAGGATGAAGAACTGGCCAAAAATAATTTTGTTACGTTATGTTCTATCACATGACCAGACCTCCATGTTACATGTTGAGATTTCTAAAACCCGCATTACTGAGGGGTTGCCATTACACATTACGTGGTCATATGGTCGTAATTATACAGTAGACAAAAATGGTCATTTGCAGTCCCAGACTGCCTGGACAGCCATCTCCAATCATGATGACATCAATCTGACTCAAGCGGCTCAAAGCCCCTCTCGCACAGATCTCCGCAGCAAAATGTGAGAGTAAAATCTCAACATGTTGTCATCTTGTCCTGCGGTAACCGAGGCCCCCTAAGCGATTGAGTATATCAAATTTATGTAGAGGATATCTTGAACTGCATCAAACAATATATCAAACAGTATACCGAGTGGCTGAGAGGGTCAGGTCTGAGCATGGACTGACCCAGGACTGGACCAGCCCAGGAGTGTCTGGGGTCTCACTGGACTGACCCAGACCGGGTCAGTCCAGGTCCCATGGGTCAGTCCGGACCCGGAATAACCCTGGATTCTACATCAAGTTAGATAGGAGTGGGTCAAGCCACAACCTAACTAAGTGATGTCCTAGGGTGGCTGCCTGAAGTGATTCGTCCAGTTCGAATGTTTTCTTCAAGGAATACATCTAACGCTTCTTGTTCTTTCGGATTTAAGGGATAGATCTTGCAATCGAGTGGTTTAGAACCAGGTGTTAGTTCAATTGCATGATCCCAAGGGCGTCGTTGTGGTAACTGATCAAATTCCTTTTGACTGAAAACATCGGGATATTTTTCTACATACGGAGTAGAAGTGTCAAAGTGTTTTTGTGTTTCTTCATCGGCTTTCTTCTTCGTCCATTTCCTGGAATCTACCTGTTCTTGTACATATCGATCCCAATCAAATATGAAAAGCCTCGCACCATCTTCGAGTGCTGCTCGCGTTTGTATATCTTCTGGCGTCCAGAAATGAGGATCGTAGCCACACCGAGTTGGACATCGGTCAAAAGTAACTTCTGATTTAATCCAGTCGATACTTGGATTATGATGTCGCAACCAGTCTAATCCTAAGAAGATATGTTGTTCGCCAAGGTTAACAACGCCGAATTGAATCCGTTCTGAATGATCTCCAATGGTTACACGGACTTCAGCATATTTGGTTATAGAGCCGTTCTCATTGAGTGTTCCATCAGCGTTGTAGACAGGTACTCGAATAGGTAGGTCTTTGGTCGGAATCCTATGTCGTTCAACAAAGTTTGCGTCAATGCATGAACCTGTGGCTCCGCTGTTGACTAGTCCTTGTGTAACTATCTGCCGGTTGTCCTCTAACGTTTCGACAATGACTGGGAGCTTCAAGCTTTTTCCATGTGTTCCACGGACATAGCTTTTCTTTGTTGCAAGACTCTTAACGGCTTCGACTGCGGTTTTCCAGTTTAATGCGCGTATTTCCATGACGGTTTCCTCCGAAGCTTCTTTTATTCGCGAGGAGGGCATCCATATCCTTAACAGTCCGACGGCTTTTATGAGATCTTCTTCTTTCAGTCTTTGGACAGTCCATTCTGCCGTGTTGGGTATATACCGTATAGGTTTTTTAAGTACTTCGGGTTTTTTATGGGTAAATGCAGAAGCGTGTTTTTCTACATTACCATATTTTATAGCGAAATCCAGTCCGCTGTCTACTATATCCGAAGTATTTATTTTAACGGGCTCCTCCAGACCTATATCTACTGGGGAGCTCTTACAAAACCCATACTGTTCACCCACGCGGTGAACAAATTCATGTCCATGCCAGCTGGTAGTCCTGGCACTACATCTACATTATTCACGCTAGCTTCTTCGCTAACGTTGTCCATTCTCTCGTTACTATAGTTCATGAGTTCTACACTACGGACCGCGGCTTTGCCCTTCTTCGGGCAGTTCCTACTAATGTGGCCTTTCTCGCCACAGTTGAAGCAAAGGCCATTTACCCTTGCTCGATCCAAGTCCATGGGTCGTCCCGAACCTCCAAAGGTCGTTCCAGACCCGTCGCGTCTTGCGATTATGGGAGGAGGTCCCGCCGTTCGCGCGCCTTCCCATTTCTTCGGCTCTTGCCTACCGTAGGCTTGTTGCGTGGATCCTTGTCCACGGCTTTGTCCTTGTGAGCTGTTACTCCAGCTCATATTGTTGTATCCGCGCCTTTGCTCATCGTAGCGGCGGCGGATCAAGTCGTTACCTGTGACGAGTTTCTTTAACTCGTTGTAGCTGTCAAACTCCTCTGTCCTCGTTCGGACTAGGTCGCTCATGATGTTGGGGTTGACTGCTCTTTCAGCCAACTGGAGGACGTACTCACTCCTCTTGTCGTAACCCGCTTCCTTCAGCAAGAGTTCGAACTCCTTGAAGAAGTCGTCGGCTTTCGTATGACCTTGCTGAATACGGTTCAGCTTGTCCATCGCCTCCTTCTTCTGGGAGACATTAGAGAAACTGCTCTTCAGTTCCTCTAGGAATCCGGCGAAGTCTACGTTCCAGTCGCCCGCGACTTCATCTTGGTGATCACTGGTATATACCTCTGCCCAGTCATCAGCTCTTCCTCCACGGATGTAAGACATTGCCACGTTGATGGCTTCATTGTCATTGTCGACCTGTCGTGTTCTTCGCAGGTCATGAACATAGGCAAGGAGAGTTCTAAGCCACGCTCGGAATTTGGAAACGTCTCCTGTAAACACATCGGGTTCTTTCACGATGGTTTTTCGGGAGGTAGAGGTGTTGGTGGTGGAAGTATTGGTGGTGGCGGTAGTAGCGGAGGTGTTGGCATGCATAGAGGTGTTGGTAGGGTCAGATATTTCTGAGCCAAGTTCGGTAGCGAATGAAGGAGTAGGAGTAGGTGATCCTAAATGGACGGTTGAATCCGAGGATGCGGGAGAGGGAGAGCGAGGTGGGTATGGGAGTGAGAAATCCTGAGGTCTTGACGAGAACGCCAGGATAGGAGGGAGAGGTGCTTAGGGGTAGAGGCTCGTGTCGAGTTATGTGTTAATCCAGAAGGCTGTCTACGTTCGCTCCTCGCGCAACATTGCCTTTCGGGTCAGAGACAAAAACGCTTTACGTTCCAACGCCTACTATCGAATCTTCCGAGGAAGAAACTCGATTATTCGTATCTAGCCCTGATTTACACTTCTTGGTAGAAGTCAGGCACACTAGTGAGAGTATTTTCCTCTCAGCACGGGTTGAGCCGTACCACAAAGTCTCGATGTAGGTATGTACAAATAAAGTGTCTAGGTCAATGCTGGCCTTAACACAGACGAGCTATGGAAAAGGAGGTGGATAATGGGGGAGACGAAGGAGGTATAGACTTCGTTAGTGATGAAATGAAAAGAGTAAATTTATAACGCAGCGGTGTCCAGTGCCCAACCAAATGTCGAGAACCAGTAGGATGTGACAGGTGGTTCGTTTAAGATCTCTGTTCTTCTGTCAGCGACTCAGTAGCTCACTGCTTAAGCCAGGCGTCACAGAGTCAAGATGAACGAAGTGAATGAGAGTTGAATGGTCTTTGATTCTTGTCTAGCTACAGAGGAGAATAGACGAGAACAGAGATAAAGACTACTCGACGGAATATACTGTCTTATATACATATTCTAAGATGAATCCATGGGAGTCATCATGAGTCGCTGCCCCGAGGCTATACAATAAGAGTCGCTCGTATCCATAAGTAAGGCTGTCCGTATACAACGATGAAACAATGAGGTAATATAAAAGAATGTATGTAGACGGCCTAGATCTGTCAATACTTTGACAGACACGAGAGAGTCGCGTCGACAATTGATGACAGCGTGGAAACACGCTTTTATAAATAAAAGAAAAGGAAAAGATAAAAGAATAATACAAACGCTCATGTAAGCACCTACAGCGCTAATATTCCTAAAGAGTGAATGAGCGTCTAAAGTATTAAGAAAAATAGAAAAAGAGTCAGTTCGTAACAAATGGTCTTTGATTCTTGTCTAGCTACAGAGGAGAATAGACGAGAACAGAGATAGAGACTATTCGACGAAATATCCTACTTTATATACATATTCTAAGATGAGTCCATGGGAATCATCATGAGTCGCTGCCATGAGGCTATTCAATAAGAGTCGCTTGTATCCATAAGTAAAGCTGTCCATATACAACGATGAAACAATGAGGCAATGTAAAAGAATGTATGTAGATGGCCTAGATCTGTCAATACCTTGACAGACACGAGAGAGTCGCGTTGACAGTTGATGACAGCATGGGAACAGCAAGGCTGCCACATGTTCATAAATAAAAGAAAAGGAAAAGATAAAAGAATAATACAAACGCTCGTGCAAGCGCTTACAGCGCCTAGCATACCTAAAGAGTGAGTGAGCGTCTAAGTATAAAAAGAAAGAAAAAGCGTCTCTTCGTAACACTTCGCCGAGAGCGCGGAAGAAAGCAGACACAAATTCCGAGCCACGATCGGAAGTGACATGGTTCGGAACTCCGTGCTTGGAGAAAATGTGATGGACGAATAGCTCCGCTAGTCCTTCAGAGGTGATTTTGTCGTTCGTCGGGATGAAAATACCTTGTTTAGAGGCACGATCGACGACGACGAGGATTGCTGTATGTCCGTCGGAGGAGGGGAGTTGTTCAATGAAGTCCATCGAGATAGAATCCCATGGTCGGGCGGGAACCGGAAGAGGTTTGAGAAGACTGTAAGGTCGGTGTCGACAGGGTTTGTTTTGTCCACAAACTGTACAAGAACTGACATAGTCGCGAACGAATTCCCTAATCTTTGGCCAAGTGTAATGGCGTCGGATTGATTCGAGGGTCCGGTTCTGTCCAAAATGACCTGAAAGGGGGTGATCATGAAGATATTGTAGAATTTTAAGGCAAAGATTAGCATGGTTAGGAACATAAATGCAATTGTCAAGTTTTAGCAGTCCATCATCACCTACTGTCCAACGAGTATTAGAATCGTCTTTAGCTAGAGCTAAGCCCGCGATCGCTTCCGGATCCTGTTCAATAGAATCGCGGATGGTTGAATGGAGCGATTGCAAGTCCATTACGATCGCCGCACGAAGCGCGGGACCTTCTAGAAAAGTTGCTTGAAGAGAAGTGGTTAGTTGCTCATTGGTAAAGATAGGTCTGAAATTCTGCGGGTTCACTTGCGTGTAGCCAGTATCCCCCTCTTTAGGATAGACGTCCCAGCGTCTAGTGAGGGCATCGGGTTTTGCACCCAACTTACCCGGACGAAAACGGATCACCATGTTGAACTGGTGAAGAAATTCTGACCAGTGGACTTGACGCCGCGTAAGGATCT
This sequence comes from Lentinula detonsa, assembly GCA_027921405.1. Lineage (NCBI taxonomy): Eukaryota > Fungi > Basidiomycota > Agaricomycetes > Agaricales > Omphalotaceae > Lentinula > Lentinula detonsa. The sequence goes on along the minus strand of JANVFU010000003.1, from coordinate 3,005,251 downwards.
TGGTGGTCGAGAAGTATTCGAGATTCTTGTGGTCGGTAACCAGGTCAATCGCGTCGCCTGATCCCTCGAGGTAGTGACGCCAAGCTTTGAAGGCCTCGAAAATAGCGAGGAGCTCTTTGTCATGATGTTAAGATCATGCCAAAGATCTTAATACATGCACTATATATAGTTCCAATCACCTATGACAATTAACTTGTCATAGTGGCCTTTTGGCTCAGTTGGATTTTGTGTTAGTGGTTGGGCACAGCTTTCACAGTATGACAAGTTGCAAAGGTCACTGGTTCAATTCAAGCTGTTGCCACTTTATCTCTTGGTGATGGCTCATGGATCATGTGGCTTACAGGGCCTGGGAAACCCTGGGGGTCTAACTGTACATAGTACATGTGACCTTTGATGTGCAATTTCGGAGTTTCATCTCCATTTCTGATGGCTTTCTCCCATCATTCCCGGGTCTTGTCAACCCATCATCTGGCTATTTCAGCCATTACTCTGGCCATCTTCCGGCCATCATCCAGCCAACTTCTGGCTATTTCCTGGCTTGACTAGCCAATGCACTTCAAGGGTTCAGTGCCTAAAGAGGGGGCACTGTTAAGATCATGCCAAAGATCTTAATACATGCACTATATATAGTTCCAATCACCTATGACAATTAACTTGTCATAGTGGCCTTTTGGCTCAGTTGGATTTTGTGTTAGTGGTTGGGCACAGCTTTCACACATGAGTGTCGTAGTTAAGCTCTGCAGCTTGAAAGGTTCGGGATAGGAAAGTGATTGGGTGAATCTCGCCGTCCGGTAGGAGGATCGAGAGGATCGCGGCTAGCGCGTAGTCCGACGCGTCGGTCTCAACGATGAGAGGAAGGTTAGGTTGCCAGTGTGCGAGGATAGGAGCGTGAACAAAGCTGTCCTTGAGTTTGTCAAAAGCTTCTTGGCACTCCTTGGACCATAACCATGATACGTCCTTTCGTGTGAGCCACGTCATCGGGAGTACAATTTCGCTATAATTATAAATAAAATGTTGATAGAAATTAGCAAAACCTAAAAAGGATTGGACTCTTTGACTTTTCGGGGAACCGGCCAGTCAACGATAGCTTGAACTTTGTCTTTCAACATCGTTAAGCCCTCTGGAGAAAGAATGTAACCAAGATACTCAACCGTGTCCACACCCCATTCGCATTTGGCGAGGTTCGCGAACAGTCGATGTTTTCGGAGTCAACGGAGAACCTCGCGGACATGTTCGCGATGAGATTTCTCGTCGTCCAAGTAAATGAGTATATCGTCAATATAGACGATAACATTAACATCTAAAAGGTCAGCGAAAATATGATTGACAAAACGCTGGAAGGCCGCGGGAGTGTTAGTAAGGCCAAATGGCATAACCTTCCATTTGTAGGAACCCCAACGGGTCCTGAAGGTGGTTTTCCATTTGTCGCCTTCCGCGATTCGGACTAGATGATATGCGTGAGTGAGATCGAGTTTGGTATGAAACTTAGCTTTCTTAGGAGCGTCCAAGAGATCAGAAATAAGAGGTAAAGGATAGCGGTCTTTCTTGGTGATGTTATTAAGACCGCGGAAGTCTACACAGAGACGGAGTTTTCCATCCTTCTTTGGCACAAAAAGTACCAGAGCTCCGTGAGGAGAGGTGGATGGTTGGATAGCACCTGTTTCGAGGTGTTTGTCAATAAACTCACGAAGAGCTTCAAGTTCCTTTGCAGAAAGGGGGTAAAGGCGACCGATCGGTGGTTCAGCGCCGGGCTCCAAATCAATCTTGAGGTCGTAAGGGCGGTGCTCTGGCAGCACTTCGGAATCCACTTTGTCGAATACGTCAGCGAATTCCGCATATTCCGGCGGTAAGCTCGAAGTATTGGTTTTTGTCTCCGCGGAGTCGGGTGAGGTTGAAGCAGCTCGTGCTGAAACTTCAGAATGGATCACTCGTAGTAAGATAGGTTCGCATTTAGCGGCCTTACATGCGCGGTTGAAAAGGACCACGTTTACTAGAGCGATGTCGACTTCGGGATTTTCGAGCTTGGAAGCGGCCAATTGAGCGACCAAGGGATAGGTGTAGATGGGTTCAAAGAGGAATTTGTCCGATAACGGATGAGGTGAGGGACGAGAGCACGATCGAGAGGAAGGGCGCGAAGTCTTCTTCGATCGATTGGGGTGAGGCTGATCTGGCGCAGGATCAGTTAACTCCGGAGATATCTCTCGCGGAGTTGAGGATGTCGGGGTGAGGGACTCAACTTGCTTATTGGAACGGAAAGTGATGTTTCGAGATACCCAGTCAATCAACGGATTGTAGCGGGTTAAGAAACTGTAACCTAATACAGCTTTGCAAGAGGAGTCGAGTGAGGTGACATAGAATGTCAGTAGTAGCAGCTCGCCAGAGGGAAATCGAACGTTGAGAGTAGTAGTCTCGATGATCGGCTTAGGTGACAATGAACCATCGAAAAGGCGGAGATTGATTGGAGAGATGGGTGAAGTTGGTAAACTATTTGCTTTTACAAAAAGCGAGTCAAAACTCCCATGTCGTACCGGGGTACAGGAGCTGCTGATCAGTTTTCCGAATCCACGGAAGTCGTCTCTACGCTCTCCTGCGTCTCTGCAGCTTGGCCTCGAGTCTCACGAGCCTTCTTCCGCTCGCAATCTTCAAACCTATGCTTCCCGCCACAGAAACCACAAAGACCCAACTTCTTCCGGTGCTCCGCCCCGCTAGGGAGGAGTTTGCCATCGGAACCTAGGTTATCAGCAATCAACCATCGCGTCGATGCTGAACTCGTCAAAGACGAGTGGTTGCCTCCACTAGGCTTACCTTGTTTTCCCAATCCTTTAGTCGAGAAGGCCGCGGAGGAGGGTGATGGAGAAGAACTTGGCGGGTTCTTTGAGGAAGTAGTCGGCGCCTTCGAGAATGAAGTCGCGACCGAAGAACGGGCGTTTTCACGTTTCCGCTCTTCTTCCCGTCTCCAGTACCGGTTGTCCACGCGAAGGACTTCTTTCCGGTAGTCCGCGAGATTAGCGGGCTCTGGAAGACGGGCCATTTCGTCTTTGATACGGCTTGCCAAGCCGCGTTGATACGCCCACTTAAGGGCTTGGGAGTCCCAGTTTGTAGACGCCGCGAGAGTGTTGAAGCGGATGTTGTAATTCCGCATGTTGTCGGATTCCTTCATCCGCAGCGTCCCGAGTTTGTCCTTGGCCTCTCCCTGCGCGTCGTATATACCAAAATTGTCCTGAAGTTCCTTCACTAGTGACGCAAAGGAGGACGTCCAGGCTGGCATCTCCGCGAGGTTCGGATCCAAAATGTCCGGTTCGAACCATTCCTCTGCGGCGCCACCTAGATAAGACAACATATAGTTGATCTTCCTTTGATCAGTAAAATACGTTGGGCGGTCAATAAAGACCAAAGATAATGAAACAAGGAAACTCTTCAGTTTCCGTGGGTTAGTACCGTTGAAAACTTCTGGATCCTTGACTTTTGACCTTGCAGTCTCTGTCGGTCCACGATTTTGATTCGTGGACAATTCGGTGATAGCACCTCCAAGATTGTCGAGTGTGCCTCTGAAAGTGGTAAACAACTCGATGATTCGCTGTTCTGCGATATCCGTTCGATTGCTACCTGGTCCCGCTGGAGGACTCCTAGAACGGCTAGGTCCGCGGGAGCTTGGTGGTGATCCCGGTCCACCAGGGCCGCCTGGTCCTCCGGGTGGTCCTTCGGGATCAGATCCCTCAGGGTCCGGGTTGTCGTGACAACCAAGTACTTACATCATTTTCTTTCTTTCATTTTCACATGCTCTAGTAACCACATGACCGTGTTCATCACTCATCGTTCATCTGACCACTCACTCTCGCGCTGTCATTAGTTTATTGTTCTTTTCTTGCTTCTCATTCGTTCTTCACTATTCCACTCTCGCGCTCTTGTTCTTTGTTCCTTGTTCTTTTACCCTTGTCCCTTTACCTTGGTTGCTATTGTTTCAGACTCGTATATATAGTACAGTAGACAGCTACCAGTTCCCTATCTCGACCTCTTGGTCTTTGGGAACTAGGTTCGTGTTTGTATATTCGTTTACACTCAATATTGACTTGGTCTTTGGGAACTAGCTTGCCTTATTTGACCCTTGTGACTGGCCCTTCGTGCTATCACAGTCGCTGAGATCACTTTCTCCTTTAACCTTTGTGTGTTGAGCATTACTCACACTCAGGTTTGTGCTTGTGCCGTGCTTTGATCGCTTCCCATCGTCGCTTCCGACTACGTCGCGACATTAGGTCGAGATCATCTACTCGTACCATCAGCTCTACCACTGATCTTACGAGGAGTGGAAATCGGAATCCACCGATTCTCCACCTGATACTGCCACCACGCCGACTTTCGGAGTTAACTCTGACTGTTCAGAAAACTACCACGCATTTGACACTGTAGAACATTGTGACGTTCACTGGGCAACTGAAGACGAAGACAACTTACATTGGGAACCTTGTGACGAAAATCCCTGTCCCAATCGTTACTCACTACCAATTGAACAAGACTACGACTCAACTGGTCGTCACATCCGTATCTCACGACCCGCTACTCCAGTAGTACCTGAACCTACTGCAGCCTTTCTTAGAGTAGGACGATCTTCGAATCCTAGCTCCCGTGCTTCTCCCGCATTAGTACCCACCACTATCGCGGCACTTTCATCCGAATCCGAATCAGAACCCGAACCCATATTTGAATCAGAATCAGAAATCGAACTTGACCCCACTTCCGAAATGTCACAAAACTTCTCCTCCAAGATCTAGGAAATCTGATTGGACAGCTTGCTCGTCAGCAGTCAGAGCTCCAGACAGTAGTATCTAGCATGGTGGGTAACATCAGCACTAACAAAGGGATTAGCAAACCGCAACCCTACGATGGGAAAAGAAGCGATGATGCTCGTCGCTTCATAGCTGCATTTGAGCTATGGGCCAATGGGGTACAAACACTGCGCACAAATGAGGGGGAACGCATCAAATCTGCGATTTCGTTCCTTGAAGGCGATGCGGCAATCTGGGCTACCCCAGTTTCCGAAAACATCAGCCAGGTAGCCAGTGGTGCCGTCGACACTCTTGTCTACTCCACCTGGCAGGTGTTCAAGGATGCCTTCAAAGCCCGTTTCGAGACAGTAAACCCGGTGGTAGATGCCAAGGATGCCTTAAAAACCCTGTTCCAAGGAAAGACTACCGTAGCCGCTTATGCCGCGTCCTTTAAACAGTACTCTAGTCGTACGGGATATTCCGATCCAGATCTTCGAGATCGATTCTATCAACACCTGGCAGCACGCATCAAAGATGGGCTTGTCAACTCAGCAGCGGATACAGACACACTGGATAAATTGATCAAAGAATCCATCCGGATCGATAATAGACAAATCGAGCGTGCGCGAGAGAAGGGGCAAACCCTGGTAAACTACTCCTCCACCCACAATACAGGGTCCTTCCACCCTACTCCCTTTACCCCGGCCCGAGATCCATTCGCCATGGACGTGGATGCCACTAACACGGGTCGATCGGCGGAGGAGTATCGAAGGTTCATGACAGGGAAATGCTATGGATGCGGATCCAAGAACCATCGAAAAGCGGATGGACACCACGAACGGGACATCTGTAGCCACTGTGGACTCACAGGACACATAGCTGCAGTCTGTCGAAGGAAGTTCATGGGTCTCTCTAGACCGAATACGGTTCGTACTGCTGCTTCCACCTCTATGATTGCCGAACCCACCACCTCTATCGCTGCTACACCTGCCCCACTGCCTGACTTTTCCTCGATTCTACAACAGTTAACGGACAACCAGAAAGCGTTGGCGGACCAAATCTCAGAGCTCCGGCAGAATTTTTAAAGTGGGAACCTGACTCGGCTGCTGCCGGGTTCCCCAAACTGTACTCTAATTATGATTCTATCTCCTCATGTATCCTCGGTTCCACTCAATTCAGCGATGTTTCCCATTTTCGCGTACCGATTAAGCTACAAGGTAGATTCAAGAGTACAAGCAACGCAGCAATGATAGACTCTGGAGCCACAGGTCTATTCCTCCACCAACGTTTCGTGGATAGACACCACATCCACACTCGCCCCCTCCCTCACCCGATCACGCTTTATAACATCGATGGAACCCTCAATAACGCCGGTAAAATCACACACTCTGCACGACTCCTCTCCACGGTAGACGAAAATCAACCTCAATTTCTTGAATATCTGGTCACCAACTTGGGGTCCGAAGACATTATCCTGGGACTTCCCTGGCTTCGGAAGGTCAACCCTGATATAGACTGGAGGAAAGGACGGCTGACGCCACTAACCACCAAACCGCCGACCACAACTATTGAGGAGATCCCCGAATTAAAGGAAGGTAATATCGGAGGAACAACAGAGGGACTTCTGGAGATCAACCCGCAACACGTTCCTCTGCCACCATCACCTACAGACGAGCTTGAGGAACCGGTGGAAACTCCTGAATATGAGGAAGGCACACCCTTGTATCGACTGGTTGGTAATCGGAAGAGGAGGAGGGCATTGTTACATGCAGGTATTATTGGTCACACGTCGGAAGAACTTTGGTGTGCAGCTGGATATACTTACTCCCAACAACTGGCCGAAGCAGCGAATAAGGATAAACCACAAAAGACTTTCAAGGAGATGGTACCCTCTACCTATCAGAAACATGCTAAAGTCTTTTCAGAAAAGGAATCCGAACGCTTACCAGAACACAAACCCTGGGACCACGCTATTGACTTGAAACCTGATGCACCGGAAACCTTGCGCACCAAAATTTATCCAATGTCGCCCAATGAACAGGAGGAACTAGACCGATTCTTGGAAGAAAACCTACGGAAGGGGTATATCCGTCCCTCCAAATCTCCACTAGCATCTCCGGTCTTCTTCGTCAAAAAGAAGGACGGGAAACTTCGCTTCGTACAGGACTACCGACGGTTGAATGAATACACTATCAAAAACCGATACCCCCTCCCTCTAGTCACTGACATCATCAGCCGCTTACGAAAATCAAAGATATTTACCAAGTTCGACGTACGCTGGGGATACAACAATGTGCGGGTGAAGGAAGGACATGAGTGGAAGGGAGCGTTTGCAACTAACCGAGGACTCTTCGAACCCTTGGTCATGTTCTTTGGCCTAACAAACTCGCCCGCTACGTTTCAAGCCCTCATGAACTCAATTTTTGCTGATTTGATTGCCTCAGGAAAGGTGGCTGTATATCTAGATGATATTCTCATCTTCACCGAAACCCTAGAAGAACACAGAACCGTGGTTCACGAAGTTCTCACCCGCCTGGCTCAACATGACCTCTATTTACGACCCGAAAAATGCGAGTTCGAACAAACGTCCATTGAATACCTGGGACTTGTCATCAGTGAAGGGGAGGTACGGATGGACCCAGTAAAGATTGAAGCGGTGAAAAACTGGCCAGTCCCTACTTCACTCCGCGATCTTCGAGGCTTCTTGGGCTTTGCTAACTTCTATCGACGGTTCATTGAAGGATTTGCGAAGAAAGCGCGACCACTTAACGACCTTACACGGAAAGACATCAAATGGCAATGGGGAACGGCACAGCAGGAAGCATTCGAATCATTAAGGGACTCCTTCACCTCAGCCCCGATTCTGGTCTTATGGGACCCAGGAAAGCCGACGCGGATTGAAGTAGATGCCTCGGGATTCGCTTCAGGGGGTACACTGATGCAACTACAGGATGATGGACTTTGGCACCCGGTCGCATTCCGATCCGCATCCTTGAACCCAGCGGAACGGAACTATGAAATCTACGACAGGGAAATGCTTGCCATTATTGAAGCACTCAAGGATTGGAGGCACTATTTAGAAGGCTCACCCGAACCATTCGAAATCATCACCGACCACCAAAACCTGGAGTTCTGGAGGACAGCACAAGATCTTAGTCGTCGACAAGCAAGATGGGCCCTCTGGCTTTCCCGATTCGACTTTCGGCTCACACACCGCCCCGGGAAAGCGAACACACAAGCCGATGCTCTCTCACGGATGCCACAACATCAGGTAATCGATGCGGAAGACAACAAGGAGCAAACGGTGCTCCAACCAAAACACTTTATCAATGCGGCGCACATGGTACTATTCCAAAACCCCCTACTTGAACGGATCCGGGAGGTTAGCGAACGGGAGGCAGAGGTATTGGATGGATTAAAGAGCCTGAAGGGACCACGAGTGCTGACGGGGGGATTGGATGAGTGGAAAGAGGACAATGGTTTGGTGTACTATCGAAACAAGGTATACATACCGCCCAACCCGGAGCTCCGGAAAGCGGTACTGGTACAATGTCACGATTCACCTACAGCTGGACACCCGGGGATGCATGGTACGTTAGAACTTGTTAGCAGGCAATACTGGTGGCCGGGGATGCGGTCATTTGTGGACAAATATGTAGAAGGATGTGACCTCTGTCAACGGAAGCGACTCAATCCACACCACTCCTCTCCGCTTCAGCCTCTTCCTGTTCCGGATGGTCCATGGCAGGATATTGGCGTAGATCTCATCGGAGAGCTCCCCATGACCCAGGACGGCCATAATGCTGTAATAACCTTCGTCGACCATTATACCAAGATGATCCACTGCTTCCCAACCACAACAGAGGTCACTGCCGATGGCGTAGCCGACTTCTTCTACCGCGAAATATTCCGACTTCATGGTCTTCCTCGACGGTTCATTTCTGACAGAGGCCCCCAATTCGCGGCAGATGTAATGCGGCAACTCTTGAAACAACTCGGGGTAGAATCAGCACTCACAACAGCATACCATCCTGAAACCAACGGTCAAACGGAACGAGCAAACCAGGAGATCGAACGATACATTCGCATGTATATCAGCTGACGACAAGACGATTGGGATCAACTACTACCTACCGCTGAGTTTGTTATCAACTCTCGAATTCACTCCGCTCACGATCATTCTCCATTCGAAACCCTCTATGGATACACCCCCGAGTTTACGATTCCAATCCAAGTTTGGAACAAGTACCCAACAATTGATCAGCGGTTGACGTTACTACAGCACGCCCGGGAGGATGCGGAGGCAGCTCTTAGGATGAGTAAGGAGCGTATTAAGGGAGACGACACAAGGGAGGTTCAGACATTCACAGTTGGACAACCGGTATGGCTATCACTACAAAACCTAAAGATTCGACAGAAAAATCAAAAACTTGGGAGTCGGCGACTCGGGCCATTTGAAGTAGCAGAAAAGACCGGACCTCTGACATATCGCCTTAACCTACCAACTTGGATGAAGATCCACGACAACATCCATGTTAATCGACTATCACCATGGAAAGGGAACGAGGTTAATGGAGTTAGGCCACCACCACCGGATCCAGAGATCGTCGAGGGGGAAGAGTTCTATGAGGTGGACAAAATTTTGGACAGTAGGTTTTATGGGCGATGGAAGAAACTACAATTTTTGGTACGATGGAAGGGTTATGATGAGGGACAGGACAGTTGGGAAAACGAGGAGAATGTGAAGGGATCAAGTGACGAAGAAATTGCAGACTTTTATCGGACACACCCCAATGCGCCACGAAAGATCTCGGCGGCCATCTTTAATTCGCTGCCCTGGCAAGCCTATGAAAACCTTACGGAGCTGGTCGCTGGGACATCGACTGTAGAAGGGGGGTAATGTCGTGACAACCAAGTACTTACATCATTTTCTTTCTTTCATTTTCACATGCTCTAGTAACCACATGACCGTGTTCATCACTCATCGTTCATCTGACCACTCACTCTCGCGCTGTCATTAGTTTATTGTTCTTTTCTTGCTTCTCATTCGTTCTTCACTATTCCACTCTCGCGCTCTTGTTCTTTGTTCCTTGTTCTTTTACCCTTGTCCCTTTACCTTGGTTGCTATTGTTTCAGACTCGTATATATAGTACAGTAGACAGCTACCAGTTCCCTATCTCAACCTCTTGGTCTTTGGGAACTAGGTTCGTGTTTGTATATTCGTTTACACTCAATATTGACTTGGTCTTTGGGAACTAGCTTGCCTTATTTGACCCTTGTGACTGGCCCTTCGTGCTATCACAGTCGCTGAGATCACTTTCTCCTTTAACCTTTGTGTGTTGAGCATTACTCACACTCAGGTTTGTGCTTGTGCCGTGCTTTGATCGCTTCCCATCGTCGCTTCCGACTACGTCGCGACACGGGTCTTCTGGGTGGTCTGGTAAGTCAGGACTTACCTGCTCAATTTGCTCCGCGATCTCAGGTTCCTCCGGAACCTCAGCGGGGATGAGGGATGACGACCGATCCCGCGAAGGACCAGCTTGGGTAGTTAGTTGCTGACGCATTCTGTCAGCGAGGGTTAGCGTTGTTGGAGATGGGGGGATGGCCGTCTCCAACGTTGGTATTGCCTTGTGTGTCATGAAGTGAGCCGCCCCTATTATTTTCCTTTTCTTTACAATACATCATCCCATCACTGTTACCTATCATATCCGATCCGGAACCTTCCAGTCCATTCCGTTCCATTCCTTGTTCCTGAACTATACAGTATGACATCATGGTTCCCGTACCTTACCTTTGTATATATAAGCCAGCCCCCCACAACCTGATCCCTTATCTTGACCTCTTTGTCGTTGGGATCAGGTATGTCTTTACTTACTTCTCAGTATTTATTATGAATATAACTTTGTCGTTGGGATCAGTCTCTGTCTGCTTCCGCCTAAGCTTCCGCTCAGTCTTGCCGCCGTCGTCACCTCTTTGTGACAGTGTGATTGCTATGCGGTGTTCATACCGTGATTGGTTGCCCATCAGCGGTGTAGAGTACTTGGTACTCGAATTCGGCTTGGTCTGGTGAACCAAGAGCATGAAGATTTGACACCCGTACCATTGCGGGTTGGCTTGGGGCTGGACCGAAAGCATTGGTACACCTACGGGGAAGTCCCATTCCAGAGATTGACTCGGCGAACGGCGCGAAAGCCGTCGCGTTGGTAGCAAAAGGATTTGCCAAGACTGGCTCCTCCTGAACGTTGTCAGAGTCTTCAGTGGTGGTACGAGCACGTCTGCTCCTGGTGTTGACCATTTTGGGTAGAGAGGATGTGAATGGAGGAAAAGGAAGTGAGAGGTGATAGAATACGATGTGCCGAGTTTCAGTTTAAATATACTGTTATGATCATGCACGGTTATAGGGAATAAGTTGGATTGCGGACTATAAGTCCGCGGGGTAAAAGACCGAATACCGAGACAAGTCCCGGTGAGGGTTAGTGAACCTACGGAGAGGTAGTTGGACATTAACGCTACTATTAATAGCGTTCCCGACACGCCGCTGTCCAAAAGCGAAGTTGAGGGTAATTCCGATCGCGGGAGAAACTCACATGATCGTACTTAGGGTGAGGTTTGAGTATGAACTCTATTTGAGAGGTATACACCATCAAAGTGCGCTATCAAAGTCGATATTTAAACTAAGGACCAACTATTCTACTCTCATAGCTTTATACTGTAGTCGCTACCTAAGGGTCGCTAAGCGATAGTATCCTAGAATAGTATGGTCGAACATGTGGAAGATAAAAGGGGTAAGTATAAAGGGAATGATATAAAAGGATATATAAAGAGTCGGTTAAGGTGTGAGGAACATAAACGCGAAGTGTAAAGGATTGCGGAGGTAAGCTCCGCGACGGAAGAAAGTCATGAAACCAAATACCGGGAAAATGATCATCGGGATCGCAGGAGTTGAACTTGGCATGGTTGTAACACTCAGACTCAGAAGAATGATGATTATACATGTATTGTGACAGAAAAGTAATGACAATCGTATTTTCTTGACATTCTTCTGACATTGTTACTACAACAAGCCCTGGGCTCGAGCCCCGGGTCGGGTTGGGCTCAGGGTTTTGAGGGCTCAAGGCTAGGGCTTATGTTTTGACAAGCCCGAGCCCTCAAAAGCCTGGCCCGACCTAGGGCTTTGAGCCCGACCCGGCCCTGTACATCACTAACCAGAAACAGTTCAAGGACCATTGATTTCTTTATGCCTTTCTTCAGCAGGGTTCGGGAATGCTTCAGATGGCAAAGAGATGTTTAGATTGGGAACGGCAGTATAACTCAACTCAAAGCTAGAACCCAAGGACTTGGGATGCGGGTACAAGTAATGTGATGTTTTTTAAAGCTCGGCCTATCAATAGTGACCAGTAACATAGCTATTTATTTTTAACTACTGTTTGTGCTAAGTATTTTCCCTTCTGTGGACATGAGTCATGACCTACACGTGACTGGCGTAGGTGGGGCGAGCAGCGAAAGCTGTGCATTTGTGAATTCCATCTTTCCCTGTCTAAATTTGTATTCCAGTTGATCAGCTGCTATAAATTTTGTCGAGTTCGGCAGTTCGGCAGCAGCCGACAGCATATGAGACCTTTTTCCAAGCCGGCGGCAAATGATAACTGGGTGGATCGAAAATCGCCCCAATGGTTTTCATCTCAGACGGTCGAAGTTCAAGTTCGCCCACTGTTTAATCACTATGACAGTCGATGAAACCGTATCCTTGCTCTCTGACAGGACAACCAATGATCGCAGCGGTCATGGTGCTCTTTCTAACTATGGCATTACTCCTCACGCAGAGCAAAGCGAAGATGATATCGCAACCGACCAGAGATCTTTGCTTGCTATCGTACGTGTCATATTGAACGTTCGCGCGACCATTTCCGTTATTCATCGAGTATTCTCTAGGTTCTCCCAATGGCACTCGGTACGCGCCACTCAAACTCCTCTTGGAACAGATGCTCACATAGCGATTGGCATTTATAGGGATATTCCTAGTCGCGATGGATTCCACAATCGTCGTGGCCTGTGAGCTTTTGTGACGCTACATACAAATCATTTCGAAATGCTGATTACTGTTCCTAGCATACGCCTCTATTGGTAACGAGCTAGAACAATTGTCAAAAGTCAGCTGGATTGCCACTGGTTATATGCTCACTCTCACCAGTTTCCAGTGCGTCCTGTTGAGTTTGTCAGTGACTTGCTGATCTCAGATAAGTGTCCAGACCACTGTATGGAAAGCTCAGCGATATTTTTGGCCGCAAGAGTTGTCTTCTGATGGCCTATATGATATTTGCGCTGGGTTGTCTACTCTGTGGGCTTTCTCGAACAATGGACCAGTTGATCTGGGCACGCGCTTTGGCTGGAATGTACGTTCCAAGATACTTAATCCTTGTCGTTATTTGGCTCATATTTCTCAGTGGTGGCGGTGGAATGTCCACGTGAGTTCACGACCATTCAGGTTAGGGAAATTCTTCTCAAATTCGGTGCAGGGTAGTAAGCATCATCTTGTCCGACATTGTTCCCCTGCGCTCTAGAGGAGTTTGGCAAGGTAAGCTCGACACCTTCAAGGTCACGTCAATCGTCTCATCCTAACTAGGTGTCATCAACATCGTTTTCGCCTCGGGATCATCTGTAGGAGCACCTTTAGGAGGGTTTCTTGCTGACACCATTGGCTGGCGATGGTACTCGTTTTGCTCACTTATAACCTTTCTGTACTCAGTATATACTTTCAGGGCATTTTTGATTCAATTTCCGGCGGTATTATTGGCCGTTATATCTGTCTCCGTTGCTCTACGCCTCCCGGCCATTGAGAACACAGACTTCCAAGCAAAGATCAAGCGTGTCGATTTTGCAGGCGCAGCTTCCCTCGTAACCTGCATATTTTTCCTCCTTTTTGGCCTAGATAACGGAGGAAATGTGACATGGACAGATAAAACGACATTGGGGTCCTTAATTGCGTCTGTGATTATGTTTATCCTCTTTGGGACTATCGAAATGGAATTGGCGAAGGAGCCTTTTGCCCCGAAACGAATCGTCCTCAATAAATCATTGATTGCAAGCTATTTCGTCAACTTCTTCAGCGTTGCGTCCAATCTTTCCATGCTCTTTCACGTTTCCCTGTATCTTCAGGCTGTAAAGGGGTTTTCCCCTTCGCGGGTCGGTTTTTGGCTTGTACCTGGGATCATCGGCGGCGTCACCGGAAGCCTCGGGTCCGGGTTGATCATGAAGGCAACTGGGAAGTATTACTGGTTGACGGTCTTGGAATATATTCTTTTAGTTGCAGGGTCTTTCACGATAGTACTCAGCGCTGGAATTGCAATGAATTCTGTTATCGTGATCTCCTTCGGTGGATTTTTTTGTCGATCGACCCAAATCTTTGTGCTCAAACCATTTTTCCCCTTAGGGCTGGTTGTTTCTGGCCTTGGGAATGGTACGTTAACCGACGTTGACCGCTCTCGGACCTGAATTACTGCTTCAAAAGGTGGAGGTATCACGACCAGTCTGATTTCTCTAATCTCGAATGCCGGTCAGAAAGATCAGGCAATAGCAACCGCCGGTGCGTTCTCTGTATGGAAAGGAATCCAAGTCTCTCAATCTCAACCTTTCAGTTTCTTACCTTTTTCGCTCTCTGGGATCTGTGGTGGGGCTTTCAATTGGTAGCACCATCCTTCAAGACGTTCTTCGCTCCATCCTGCGTCAACGGCTTACTGGGCAGGATATTACCCAAGTATGTCCTTCTCATTCTAGAAGACGTTGAGGGATGACAAGATAACCCCTTTAGATTGTGAGGCGAGTACGAGAGTCGCTTGAATATCTCGATGAGCTTGATCAGACCACGAGAACAATCGTTTTGGGTGCGTACGAGGATGCAATTCAAAGAACGATGTGGTTTAGCTTCTCTATGGGAATCTGCGCGCTTGTCGCCTCTTTGTTCATCAAGGAGGTGCCTTTGAATAGGCGGTGACCAGGCAATGATTTATTTGAGCTGATTTTTCGGTATTGTGTCGAATAGGTGGTCCATGGGCAATGAATTGAACCCGAGTTCACAATCGCCGTGTTTGAAAAACTTAATTGAAAGTATGGAGATACAGTCGGGATACGATACGGCAACTGTACACCTGAAATCGGAGGCACTACCCAGATTCCAGGACCCTCAAGATTCGGAAAAAAACTTTTTATCCGATGTTTAAGCTCAGCGGCGTTCCCTAAGAAATCTGCCCGCAAGCAATCTGAGAGCAGAGTTGACATTTGAATCACCTTGAAAATTGTCCAAACCTTACTTATTCTATAATCACCGTCTACAAACTCACCTATATACACAGTAGCAGCCTAACCCACGGGTAGACCGTGCTCTTGCCAGCCTACGGGTAACACGCAGGTAAACCGTGGTTTTCCCGTGGTTCCGCCAACACACGGTTTGCCTGCGGGTCCTGACATAATGATCACTGAATGGCTGTCAGTCCATATATGGACATAATCCCGAGAGCTGCGTATTAGATTGGGGCATTGGGGCGTATGGGCTCGTATGGGTCATTGGCAGACAGGTAGCTTATTCAAACATAGACACCAAGAAACATTCTATTTCAAATTTACTGAAGTAATACAAAATTAAATACTCCCAGGGTCAAAATGCGACGGTTTTCTCTGTCCCACAGTCTGGGCAGGGCGGCTTGGAAGAACTGGGACAAAAAGATTGAAAGCACTGTCGTAGTCGTGAGATGCCGGGTAAGAATATGGTTGCGTAGAAGAGGGGAAAGTATCATACCTGAATGACGCCGAGCCTTTGGAACTTCAACTCGATGTGGAAACACTGCGGTGGTGACCAGACCCATTGGCAGAAGCGAGACGGTGTATCAATCGAGAAAGAGCTTGAGCGCCCGGATTCACTCACGCTGGGCTAAAATGATCGATGCCTGAAGCTACTCTTCTTGGGAGAGCCGCAATAGGCCAGGATGTCTTCGAGCCTGAGACAATGGGGCTTAATCGAGGAGACAGCTGGTCCGCAACGAAATCCTGTACCGGCGGCGGTGCTGAAATGGTTGCACCGTTGGCTCTGTTCTCCGCTGCCAAAACCCGAGCCAAACAGCCAAAAAAACCAGACGAGTATGAATTCGCCGCGAAGCGCAGTGCACCACACACCCTCCCCACCCCCGCGAACCGAAACCCGCGCCCCAAGCCGTGACCCCAGCACCCAACCAAGCGCCAAACCCAACAAAAAACGAGCCCTGCTCCTTTTGATCACTGTTTCCAACGACATTATCTTGAGCATAGTAACATGTAGTTAGAGGCCAAGAAACCTGGGAAAATCACACATACCAGCAGAGCAATTCTTGACATGAATCTTGAGCTCTCATTTTATTAATAGGGAATAAAAGGTTGCCAGAACAACTTAGATAGAGGACGACAAGTGAACGGGAAAGAGAAAAAAAATCCGTGGAGCAGAAATGGCACCTGGAAAAGTCACGTGTGAAGCAGCAGGAGACGGCAGAGGACGGCAGGCTCTGATGGCGGGAAACCCGACCCCCCTATGGAAATATTCGGGGAGGCACAGAGAAGCACTCTGTGATACGCGATTGTGACGTTTTAAGCGAAGATCAACCCGTGGTTTGCCTACGGTTTTCTCAACCCGCGGGTAGACCGTGAACGAGCCATTAGCAGTGTAGTAAGTGGTTTTGCCAAATGGATATCTTCTTTATTTTGGTATCTGTGTTCATTGCTCAAAGGATATGGCAGGCAGTATGCTACAGTAAGTAGGTCATAGCCAGAATTCATGTAATATGTAATTAAAGGCTGAACAAAGTTGAGCCTACCAAGGAGGGTCTGGCAGCGCGAGTGCGCTCGACTTCTGTGCTACCAAGCTGTACTTAACGCTGTGTACGGAGATATAAACTATTATGTGTGAGGTGATATTATAAAGAGAAGAAACAAAAGTGAAAGAAGAAAAAAAAAAAAAAGAAAAAACCCAACCATCTACTCTACTCCTCGTCCTCGTTTACTCTCTTCACTGGTAGGAGAACTCCAAAGATGAAGATGAAGGAAGCGCTATGTGTCGTTGATGAATTAAAACAGTGCTTCAGAAGAGTCCTTCTCGTTTCCGGCCGACTTCAGCTTAAAGAGGCACTGTAGGAGGTAGTGGGTGTACTTCATTCCGAGAGTCGTTCAGACTTGACAGTTCCGATTTTTCAAGCGTTGCATAGCGAATGGGTACTTTAAATACTGAGTCGTGATTTTGAGCATAAATCGTTAGAATGGGAGACTGTTTACTATTGACCAAGTCCTTCTGCCTTATGTAAGCGCTATACTTACCTCTTGGGTTATGCATTTCACCAAGCCGGCATGGGTCGCTCATAAAGACACGTCAGCGAAATCAGATTCTACGAAGAGACTTTCAATCTTTTCTGTCCATGTACACCCCGACGGTTCAAGAATCGCTACAGGCGGGCTCGACGCAAAAGTCCGAATATGGAGCACAAAACCGATTCTGAATCCTGCCTCGGAAGAGAGCAACCGGCCACCCAAGTCCCTGTGCACACTCACAATGCATACAGGCCCTGTACTGACTGTGCGCTGGGCACATTCCGGTCGGTGGCTTGCTAGTGGAAGCGATGATGAGATAGTGATGGTTTGGGACTTGGATCCGTCAGTCTTAAGACTCCTGCCAAAGGTTAAGACTCATTCTCGACCCTTAGCAATGCCAGAGGCAAGGTCTGGGGCTCGGATGAAGTAAATGTAGAAGGATGGAAGCCTATGAAACGATTACCCGGTCATGAAAGTGGTGTGTATGTCGTACTTTGCTTTCTCGCAACCTTCAACCTGCTGGATAGATGTCACGGATGTAGCATGGGCTCCAGAGGACAGGTATCTTGCCTCTGTTGGCTTGGATTCCAAAGTTTTGATTTGGTGCGGATTCACTCTAGGTATGCCTTCTTTCGAATATCCACGTAACATATGCTCATGACTGCTACGCAGAACGTCTGCATAAACTCGACCAACATCAAGGTTTTGTCAAGGGTGTATGTTGGGATCCAGTTGGAGAGTTTCTCGCTACTCAGTCCGATGATAGGTCTGTAAAAATCTGGCGCACTAGTGATTGGTCACTGGAAGCAGAGGTCAAAAAACCCTTTGAAGATTCCCCCGGTAGCACCTTTTTCCGACGACTCAGGTACACACTTACTATCAGGCCTTATTTTCATGTTCACCCAGACATTTTCAGCTGGTCTCCAGACGGCGCACACATCACTGCATCGAACGCCACCAACAACAAAGGCTTTGTCTTCATTGCCGCCGTTATCACACGCGGGACCTGGACATCAGATATAAGCTTGGTTGGCCACGAGAATACAGTTGAAGTTGCCGTATGTGGAATTCTTCCAGATATTACATCCGCATGTATTTACTTTGACCAGGCGTACAATCCTCATATATTTCTACGAAACCCTGCAGCTCCCGTCGCAACTTCAAATATCTGCTCCGTCGTTGCACTCGGCGCGGATGATCGATCTGTTTCTGTATGGCAGACAAAGTCAGCTCGGCCACTTATCGTTGCAAAGGAGGTATTCGATAGGCAGATCATGGATCTCAGCTGGTGAGGCGTTGCTTTCTATGATTGATCTTCATTCTCACTTGAATTATTCCAGGTCCTGGGATGGTATGACGTTGTACGCTGCTTCGTCCGATGGGACCATCGCTGTATTTGCTTTTGAGCAAGATGAACTTGAAGGAATAGCACCGCATTCTGTTCAAGAACAATATCTCTCCAAATTTGGCTTCATTCCGCCTCCGCTTCCTGAGGGTTATTCCCATGTATCTTCGTCCTCACATAACCTCACCGAGGTTCGTTCACAGTCGACAACATTCAATACTACCACTGTTGGAGGTGAGGTAGTCAACGTCTTGGTTGCGAAAAGGAACGATAAGAAGAAACGAGTCGGGTTAACGACGATGTCATCTATGCCCTTTGCTGTTTCAAAACCTCTGTCGAGCAAGCGTGCTTCCTTCCTTCCTGACTCGGACGCCAAAATGGGTGGATCCAAACCTACGTCACCACTCGTGCGTGAATCATTTTTTCCTACCCCGGACGAGCAACCATTCGATATACCCCGAGACCAGAATCCTCCTACCGATGTCAACATGACTTCTGGTGATCCAGCAGTTTCACTTCCTGTGTATAGGACGTTGGGTGGTAACCGTCAGAGAGAAATGGTTGTTGTAAAAGAAATCAACGATCCCGCAGCCGTGCTCGCATCATTGGGACTTGCCTTGCCCATCCCCGCTACTCTGACGCGGACCACCGCGGAGCTGGATGGTGGTCATGTATTTGAAGGTCTCAACTCCGAAGACGGAGGTGAGTACACCGTACTATTTCTATTCGTGTATCTGAGATTTTCATGTAGGTCCTACTTCTGTCCATTTCTTTAAGGGCAAGCAGACTCTTTGGTTAGATTATCTGTCATCACCGGTTATCGCAGTGCATGCCACATCACAATTCTGTGTAGCAGCCATGATGGATGGCTCTCTCAATGTGTATTCACCATCGGGAAGAAGGCATGATGAATTCGAGATGTATGATTGCGTTGGAGACTCATTTGTTCTCGTAGAATGATGCCAACCCTAAACCTGGGTTCTCCTTGTTCCGTCCTGGATGGCTCCAAAAACTGTCTATTGGTGATAACACAAGCCGGTTTACTGTATTCCTGGTTCGAGCAGTCCACCTATTTCCCCAATCCCATCCTAACAATTGATTCCCTCAGGAATGTCACAAAGAAAAACGCATTTTTCACTCCGGTGTCCGTTGCACCTCTAATTGCGTCTCCAAACGATACTATCATCTCCGCCCTCGTGCGGCCCAATGGCACACCAATTGTCAATTGCTCGAATGGGACGGTGTATTCTTATGACCCTACGCTATCCACTTGGGTTAGGATTACCGATCGATGGTGGTCGGAAGGTTCGGATGTCTGGCAAGGGCGTCAGAGATCCCAGTCCCAAGTCGCAAATCGTGGTATAGTCGCATCTATCGAAAGTAATCTTAGTGGTCCACCAAGCGAAGCCTCTGCCGAGACGCCCAGACCTGAATGGTGGAGCACAGCCATGACTCTAGGCCATCTAGAAACGCGGTTGCATGCTGCGAGATTACTCGACAGTCCTGTAGAATATAAACAGTACCTCACGCTCTACGCAAAGAAGATCGCGGATGAAGGCTTTAGAGCCAAAGGAGAGGAGCTCATCAAGGATCTCTGCGGGCCTATATATTGGTGAGCCTGTCCTCCTTGTCGTCCAGGTTTTACTATTGAACACAATCGCCACAGGCGTCCCGGAGAGGAAAAAGTCAGTGGCTGGTCACCAACTGTTGTAGGCTTAACCAAACGTGATCTCTTGAAGGATGTTTTAAGTCAATTTGGTGAGAGCTAAGAATATAAGTAAACAATCGAAAATCATCTGATATAACTGTTCATAGTCAAAAGTAGGACGCTTCAGAAATTGGGACAGGACTGGCAGGATCTTTTGAAGAAGATTACTTCTGAGGCGATGTAACTTTGTTTGCTTTGAGCTTAGTTGAACACTTGTAAAGTTAATACAGACGCGTTGCGCAACGCGATTAACACGTGCTAGATTTCATGATGTAGTACTACTACTACGTCACCGTGCAAAATGTTCCATTTCTCTTGCCAACCTCAATTTTTCAGCCTTTAGTTTGATAGCGCAATATGTCGGAAACTGTTATACGAGAAGTCTGTTGAAGCTCAACTATACGTATCACTCCTTTGACTCTTGACTTGATGATCCTAGGTCGCTAAGGACGTGTGGATTTTCTCTCGGTGTGGCAAAATCTCAAGTGGTGGCAAGCAGGACCTAATACCTCATCTAGTCCTTTTTCACGTTTCGGAATCTTCCCAGTTGGGGGTAGATCTACGGCCGTGAAGATGCAGAATGGCAATCTCTGGGTCCTGGCTTCGACACCGTTAGATTCTGAGACCAAAGTGAAATTGGACGAACTGGGGCCCGTAAAGTAAATACCAACTTTCTGTTTACTTCGAATCCTGAGGAAATTGACTTCTCAGGTACATCATTGGCGCGGACGCTGTTCATCACTTGTTCCTCAGTAAGCTTTCCCTCGCCTTCTTTGTGACTATCCATCGAAGGAGACAGGCGATTTCAAGAAGGCTTACCCTGAAGCCAAAGTCGTGGCGCCGAAAGCCGCAATCGAAAGGGTTGCAGATAAGGGGTTGAAATTTGATGGTGGTGAGCTCCGCCGCCGCAAAATAAACTGATTCATCTCATTGGGCCTTTGTTGAAGCTTGGGGCTCCGACCCAGAAGGTACTCAATATGGCTTCGAAGAAGATGTATCTAGAATATTCATTGTGCTCCGTTCTTCTGACACTGACGACTGACCACCAGATCCAGCATTGGTATGCATATATGATGATTTGTTGTCATTGATTATATGCTTGACTGTTCATGCACTGTCCAGTTATTTCTCAGGTTTCGCAAACAAGGACGTCGCTTTCTTTCATCCTGCCTCAAAGTCTATGATCCAAGCCGATCTGCTTTTCAATCTTCCTCCCACTGAACAAGTCGGTATTTACTGGGAACTATTTTTTCTATGCTCACACAATCAGTATATTCAGTACTCGAAGTCCAAATCCTCGGGACGTGTGCCGTTTGTCGGGAATTTTGGGCCATTCTCTTGGTTCCATTCCAAGTTTGCCTCCGCAATGGGCGAAGACAACGAGTTAGTGTCTGTGTTTTCGAAATCCTTGCTTCAATCGTCACAACTCTTTAGGCTAATGAAACGACATGTGAAGATTGTCGCCAGTTGGGATTTTGAAAGATTGATTCCGTGCCATGGGGTATGTGAAGTTCCTCGTATATGGCTTTCTTCTACAAGCTTCATTGTTTGTTAGGATGTTATCGAAGATAGAGCGAAAGATGCCTGGAAGGCTGCGTACAAAGCTTACTTGAATTAGAAAACAGTAATCTCAATGGAATTAAAGCATACTCGGGATAAAACGTGCAATGACTATTTCGCAAAATTTTGCTCCGATCTCAGGTTGATCTCCTAGTGCTCACGAGATTCGGAAGGCTTCACACTCACTGCAAGATCTAAGCCCATCGGGATCGGGATCAGGAGCTTGATAAGTACTAAGTACTTATCTAGGTCAAAACCAATGTCGGCGGTCGCTATCCTGAGAACTAGAAATTTCTGTTCTCCGTCGTCGAGGAATATGTAATACAATCATTGGCTTCTGTCTTGGGAAACGCCCTATCGGATCTCAGGTCAGATAGAATGCGAGAGACAACACCTTAATGGAAGGTCTGTTGTTGGCGGGCAATATTCATTTAGATACTCGTTGAATGGACAGGTAAGTATGGAGGCAGCATGGTGAATCAATTTCGGCAAAGTACACAGGACACAACTTGAAACAACCATTTTCTCTCGTGACGCATGACGGAAGACACGAGAAGACCCAGTGTACTGGAAATGGATTAAAAGGTTACTTGAACCATCCTCGCTCTCTAACTTTCGACCATGTTTTCCTGCCCTATCTGCAAAAAACCTTATGAGACTCTCAAAGCAATGAAGGAGCACGCCAAAATATCGCGCACTCACTTTTTGTGTGATTATTGCGACCGTATGTTTCGCAGTCCGCACACGCTTGGTCGGGTAAGTAAATGAACATATATCATCGTTGAACCTTTAAATGACTTCCACTTTCAGCACGTCGACACCAAGCATATTGCGAGGGAGAACGAGGAACGTTTGTATACTTGCCACACTTGTAACAGGAGCTTTGCGTCTCAATCTAGTTTGGACGAACACTATCGAGGATCCAATGTACATCCAGTCTGCTCTAGATGCGGCAAAGGTTTTAAGGACCAGTGGTCCTTCGATGAGGTAGTTCATTTTTACATTCCCTCGCTTACAATATATCACTGAACAGGGTTATTTAGCATGAGCAACTATGCCCTCATCACGCACTTGAAGTCATTTGTCGATCATGTCACATAACAATTAAGAAAAATGACATGCTCAAGCACTATCTGGATTCTCCAAACCACCCCACCTGTCTTCAATGTAAGGTTGGTTTCGTAGATGACTCAGCTTTTGAACAGGTATGTTCTCAGACCGGATGTCGCTTCGACTGTTATTGAACACGCGGGCTCAGCACTGTCTACGCCTCCACGACATCGCACGGTGTAAACGCTGCCGACGACAATACGATAGTGTGTTTGGTTTGGAACGTGCCAAAAAACATGCTACATGCTCAACATGCGAAAACGGATCAACTCAAGACAGGCAGGAGGTAAAGCAAAAGCTGATATCCCGTACACACCTTTGTTAATACAGCAAAAGGATATCATTTCTCAACTCCAATCTGATCCGACGAATGAGGAAGATTCCAAAGCACGATCGTTGATCTCGCAAACGTCTTCTCCTGAAATCGTCGTAAGTGCTGTAGATTGACGACGTTGATATTCCCTTGACTTGACTTCCATAATTAGAGTCGACCGAACACTCTTTCATATCAAAGTGTATCAAGATTATCTGTACCAATCGTCAAAGATGAGGACCGTCTGTTGACTCGGACTTCATGTGTAGGTGTGGACGTATATTATTTAACCATGAAAAATGATCTCTGCTCTAGATATCCCATACTTCCACACAAGCTAGTCCAGTAAGTCGGCCGAGTGTAGAAACAGCTCAGCAGTGGCTCCTCCATGAGCAATTTCCTGCTGGAATGAAGGTGAAAAATAGATCGTCATCATCGACTCCTGTTACTGCCACGCCAATCGTCGATGATCATAACGTATCCAGTATATTGGAGCCCAAGAATAATGCTGTGACTGTGAGTTGTCATGTTCCCGAATACACGATCCACGGTCACCTTTCACGCTTTATAGTCTGGTGAAATTCTACCGTCTTGGTATATCGATCCCCCGTCTCCGTGCGCTGTCCTTCCCTTCTAAATGACTATTCATTCATAAAGTCCTTGCTATAGACCTTCGGGAGATCTTTTGTCTCCGGAAGTTCGGACGCCTGTTGGACTTGATGCAATTCCAACTATTTCCCCTTCCCCGTCTAGTCCGATATCACAGTCAGTTATTGCACCTGCTCACCCTGACTCTTGGCCGCAGTGGCAAGGCTTCACCGAAAAGAAGATTTTGCGACCCTCCCTACCTAGTATTGTCACCGGGACAAGTGGAAGACCCGTTGATTCAGTCAAATCTTCTGTCTCCACGTCGTTGGCTCAGGGTTTTGCTGTTCTTGGGCTTGATAAGCCAAATGATTCTTTGTTCAACACACAGGCTCCCGACCTTTCGTCCCCCGCTCTCAGGCATGATTTGACTTGGAATTTCGATCCTTCGACCAACCTTGGTTCCAATGGTGTACGTAGTAAGTAACACAGAACTACGATGCGTTTATCAGTACTCATTGAGATACCGCAGTTGATCGACAATGGTCTTCCATCCAGCCATCGAGCTACCAGAAGGCTGTGGCCAGACCATCTTCTACCTCCACTTCTTTCTCGACTGTGAACTCTGGTAGTCATTCTGAGGGCTGCAGCAGCACGGCCGGCTCGTGTTTTTCCCCTTTACCTGTTGCTACGGTTTCTCTTCATTGTCGTCTCTGCATGAGAGACCCTTGCGTCCATCCTACTGCGACGATGTGTGGACACATCTTCTGTGGAAATTGCATCACAGAATCTGTGATCATTTCCCCAAGATGCCCAGTATGTCAGCATGCGTTACTGCTCTACTGTTTATTCCAGCTCGACCTGTCTCCTTGATGTCGGTTGTTGACATTATTCGTCACCTTAACTAAATGTTCATCTGCTGATACCGTACGAAATGAAGAGGACTTATTGTTGTCCTTCCTGGGTAGTATTCCGCGGAATCTTTTAGTTCAACCTCGACGTCGGCGCTTGTGAGTCGGATTTCGTTCCAGTAGTTCCATGAGATATAACATAGTCATAAGAAAGATAGAAAAGCCAGTTGTTCGTGAAGGGCACTGGTATAAAATCAAATTGGTACGAGATTAGATACTTATCAATTGGTGGGGTCAGATCTTCCTCTCTTGCTGCACACCAAACTCGTTAATTGCCGCTGCTCATACTACTCTGATCTGTTTTGCATAATACACAAACCTAGTCATGTGCCTGAGCTTCGTCCATGTTGCATCTATACTAATTCCAACAGCATACACTGTCCCTCTGGCATGCGAATCCGTCTCTTTCATTACATCCAGGCCCACAATCACGCAGTAATCGCCCGTCATACCACTAGTTCATACCACTAGTATAACAAGTATGTTAGAGCCATTAAAAAAGGAATTGATGCCATGCAGCGCTTCTTCTTCAGATACCAAAGGGTAGTGTAGCATCAGATGGTCTCAATAAAATTGCCTCCAACCGCTCGAATCAGTATATGTCCATCTATCAAAATTCTGGCTCTAGACGGCGACGCAGCACGAGGTTTGCGCCCAGACAAGCCCGAATGAGAAAATAATTGCATCAGTTACCGTCGCGTCCAAAAATAGACATGGACACAGGACCAGTGTCGGTTCGCGAGGAATGATTACCCGTTCGACAATGAGAGGGATTTTGAATACAATTCTGATGAAATTCCAGGCAACACCCGCTAGGTGAACGCTACCAGCAGTGGAGGGGATATTATCAAGACTTTGTCAGAGCGATATACTTTTTCAGTCTCCGACCCGTTCGTGATGAACTTCGAAGAGGCTTGGTGGTTGGAGGGGGTTGACGCCAACATTGTTTGTCGCTAGGGTATTCATTATCATTACCGAATCATAAATTCTAGTTATACTAAGCGATTGACAGTGAGCAGTATGCGCGTGCAAGAGATAGCGGATTCCATCATGTAGAACCTGGTAGCAATAATATCTCAGCGCACAGACCAGGCAGCCCTGCGTAAACTCGATAATGCAGATATTCTGCGCAGAAGCTGTGAATGAAGTACTGCTAAATTTTTAGAGTTGAGGCGCACCAAGCACAGACTGAGTCTTTGCAAGAGGACAAAAAAAAGTCAAGGAAGTCCCAAATTAGATTAATGTTAGAAGCGACACTGGTTTCCAACCGTCGCCAACGGTCATCATTGAAGCGTTCAGGTATCCATAGATTTCCACCGACCACGGTGTAGTATAAAAGGTAACGATTCTGTCATTCCCCAACTCCTTGTTGCTGGCCAATCACATATTTTTACACGAACACCTATACTTTTTCCTCCCCGCTTTTTCGCCATAAATACCTTCTCATCTCGCTATACACCTCATCTACTACGATTTGCAAACTTCTGCTGTCATTTGTTTGTTGTCATGTTCCACAAACGGGCTTATGCTGTAGCCTATGTCGTGTTCATGCTATTTGGCCTTGTCTGTATGACACCTCTACTTCAAGCTCGAGCACCAGTGAGTAATGCTTGCTAATGGTTATCCTAGCGAGCTGTGTCAGCTTATTCTTGACAATAGATGCCAATAGACCCGTCACCACCTAAGATGTCTTGGAAAAAGGTGCATGCCTTCGCCCAGGCTCCAGAGCCGAACACCTAACTCATTATTGAATTGACTGCAGACATTAGGAAAGTTGACGAGTGGTCCAAAGTTGGAAACAATTGTGAGTATTGAGTAACTGTTAATCAACTCCTGGATCTGACTCTCATCAATCTCTTCCCCAATGAAAGCCAGAGCAACCAAAACAACCACCACCATTCAGAATTCTTCATCATAGTTGGTCATTTGAGAAAGGTAGCAAAAAAGTGAATCAGTGACTTAAGAATGTTGGAATATAGTACAGAGGCCCTTATCAAAAAAAAGAGAGCTTGAATTTCAAAGTGTTGGGCTAGGGCTTAGTTTAGACTTGTACAGGTGGTATATATACCCAAATAGTCCACATTGATTCAAACCGTTACCATTCCTAAGCAGTTTTTTATGATGATGCGCACCGGTTGTACACATCGCACAGAACACCTTGTATCTGTTACGATCATGCTAGCTCAGGTATGACTCCTGCATCTTCGCTATCATCTCGCAACCCTTCGCCGAAGCTTTCGCTGCTTCGCTGCTTCGTATCTTCGCATTGCATCTTCGCATCTTCGCATCTTCGTATCATCGGATCATCGTACCCGTTATCTATCATCTGACACTTGTTCCATGTGGTCTATTGTCTTTTCTATTGAATAGAATAATTACTGTAAGTACTGTAGTTCACTGTACTTGCTTCCTTAGTTTCGAAATCGACATAGATTGTCCTTCTCCTATCCTGCACACTCTAAGACTTAGTTCAAAGTCTTCTAGCTATCTTCGTCACTGTGCTACACGTTGCCGAGACTTTAGTCATCGCTATCGTGTTGCACATCTCGCGTTGTCTTGCTTATTCTCATATTGTCTTCGCTAGCATTCCGAGGACTGAAAGGAGCAAGGGTGTTGCTAATAGCTTCGCCGAGTCCTATCCCATTCATTAGGAGATCAAGCAAGTACTTGAGGGTACCTTGCACGATCTTAACAGTATCAAACTCACGCTACTCATCGAATGGAACACTTTGTACCAAACACATCATTGTCAATACTGCCATTGATGTGATGTATCAATGATACAGATTTGCTTCCATGATACTTATCCATCTATCCTCCTTATCCCATCACCCCCCCTTTGGACGGGCTATACACCATACCACCTTCCTCTCCCCATTAGTCCACTGTCTTCCTATCCGCACTCGTCATCTCTACTCCCAACTGTTATATTCATGTGATAATGGGTCCACAATGCATGCATTAGTCATTGATATCACATCGCTAAGTTCTCTCTTCGCAACTTCACATTTACTTTCTTTGCTACTTAGCACTTTGCTCCCTTATCCTTTGCTCCCTTTGCTGACTTTGCGTTGCACTACTGATATGTTTGTTTGCTCATTTGTTCACTTGTTCATTATCTTCTATCCTTTGTTTTGTTTCTCTTATTGTCTTTTATATCCCATTTTATTCTATTGTCTTTTTTGATCCTATTGTCATTTCTTATCTACATGTCTGACATATGAGATAGCAAATTAGTATAAATAGGTAGCATCAAGTATGGTAGACTTTAGTTTTGAAATCAACTTAGATTGACTCTGAATGCCCCCTTCTAGTCAAACTACTATCTCTCTATTCGCTTCATCAACGAGCTTCGCTCGTTACTTCGTTGGACATCGCAGTGTATAGAGGTGTTGCTAATGGCTCCGCCAAAGTCCGATCCCGCTCGGAGGTTGTCAGGTCACTTCGGGATTTGTTTGATCAATATTTCACCCAAAGGTCTTGCATGATCTTAACAGTATTTCAAAACTCAAACTATACATCATTATCTGATTATATCTGATTATGCTTCGAACACCTCCAGGTGAACCATCTAATACTCAACAACGTCAATGAACAATCACGAATGAATCCAGTAACTCTGGAATCACGGAATCCACTGTCACGAATCCCTTTGTTGCTAACACGCAAAGTCTCTCTCCATTCAACCACTCTTGATTCGCCTGCATTCAGAATGTCAGTCAAGAACGATGATGGACAAACCCTAACTCCGCTATGGTTCGACTCAGTGAAGCAAACATCACGGTTCCACCTTCACTGTCATGAAGTGAGCTGCCCCTATTATTTTCCTTTTCTTTACAATACATCATTCCATTACTGTTACCTATCATAAACGATCCAGAACCTTCTAGTCCATTCTGTTCCATTCCTCATTCCTGAACTATGCAGTATGACATCACTGTTCCCGTACCTTGCCTGTTTCTATATAAGCCAGTCCCCCCACAACCTGATCCCTTATCTTGACCTCTTTGTCATTGGGATCAGGTACGTCTTTACTTCTCTGTACTTATTATGAATATAACTTTGTCATTGGGATCAGTATCTGTCCGCTTCTGTCTAAGCTTCTGCTCAGTCTTGCCACCATTGTCACCTCTTTGTGACATTAGGTCAAGATCCTCTACTGCACTGATAACCTACCAATTGGGTTATCCTTGCAGGCTCTGCTTTCACCATATATATAGACCTTGCCGCATCAAGCTCACCAGCCCAAGCCATTGACTGCTCCAACTATCCACACATCTTTGATACCAAGGACCAGACTCACGTTCATCTCCAAGATAACACCTGGTCTGACTGTAGTTCTCAGCCCTGCCCGCACGCCCTAGCCAATTCGATCAGTGAAGAAGATACCTCAGACGACGGTACCTTATTCACACCTATAAAAGCCCCCACCCCAGTCACATCGCCATCCGTCATGTCCAATCCTATGCCAGTTGACCCAAATCAACTGATGGCTCAGTTCATCAAACAGGTGACTGCACTCACAGCTAACCTCCACCGAGTCTTGGCCAAATCAACCATGAACAAGCCGGAGCTTTTCAAGGGCACTAGCAGTGCGGAGGCACGCCGTTTCATTGCACAGTTCCAAAGCTGGGCATTAGAACAGCCGGACTTGGCTGGCAGTGAACCCAAGCTGATTAAGGCAGCCCTGGGGTTCTTCTCTGGGAATGCAGCTGACTGGGCTACCCCATATCTCCTGCAATTCAGCGAGAACAAACAGCCTTTCAAGGACGCTGGACCTACGCCATCAAGTATGGAGCAGTGGGGGAGGTCCTAAAACGCAAGGCACGGTGGGTCGCACAGGGGTTCACGCAGATCCAAGGGCTCGACTACGACAAGACTTACGGGGCAGTCGCCCGCATGGAGTCGGTCCGCATCATCCTAGCAATCACCGCGGCACTCAGACTACGTCTGTTCCAAGTCGATTTCACCGCGGCATTCCTGAGCTCACTGATAACTCACAACGTATACATGTGCCAACCTGACGGATTCGTAGAACCCGGCAAAGAGGACAAGGTTTGCAAACTCAAGAAGTCAATATACGGGACGATGCAGGGAAGCCATGACTGGCAGGAGACCCTTGCCGCAGGATACAAGGAGGATGAATACACATTGTCGAGAGCGGACCCGTGCATCAGGTACAGGAGAACCGGAGACGAATACACACTCACGAGCACCTACGGTGACGATGTCTGCGGAGGGTCATCCACCGCGGCGGGCAGGACGAAGGCCATAGAGGATCTGGGCAAACGTTGGGAGGCAAACGGGGTGACAACCCAAGTGCTCCTCGGGATGACAATCCGACAGAACCCAACTACACAGGCCATCACGATCTCTCAGAAAGCCTACATACTCCGGATGCTCGAACACTTCAAACTGACCTTCGTCCGGCGGCGAAACACGCCGCTACCACCGGGATTGAAGATCACGGAGGCCCCGAACCCCCTACCGGAGGAGGAAAAGCGGTTCATGGCCGGGAAACCATACCGCGCATTCGTGGGGTCCTCATGCTGGTGCCAAACTTGTACGCGCCCCGATATCGCCTACGCGGCGGGTCTACTGGCACAGTACAAACTTAACCCGGGCCGCGTGCACTGGGAATGCTGTTACGATTGTGCTTCCGGACTTCCGTGTATAGCTTCCGGCTTCGGACATGGACTTGGTAAACATTTATATTTACTTCCGAGATCGATTGTATCGATCGAGTCGACGAGGCATTCGGTTATCGAATGCCAAGTACTCCGACTTTATTATCTTTTTATTTTATATTGATGACGTCGGATTTATATTAGTTATTGTCTTTTACTTACAGCTCTTATTGTTATGGATTTAACAATTAGGAATACAGGTATATAAGCTGTAGTATCTTGTACATAGTTCTTCAGTTTAAATATCAACTTAGATTGCTGCTGAACTCCGTCCGGAACTCTCTCTTCTAATCGTCTAACGTTCGCACTATAACCGATCGTTATCCGGACGTCTTTATACTCTTACTCGTCACTCTGAACATTCACCGAACCGTACGACGAAGCGGGGGCACTACCGAAAGTAGTGTCAAGGTTCTAGTTCACTCTTATCATCTTCCGTTGCAATCGAGCTGACCGATCATCTTCGATTACATCTCTTGAGACTTCGGTTGTAAACCATAGTCTCGATTCATCCCGATTACTCTCGGATCACTTCGATTCATCTTCTACCTTCTAAGACTCAACGGAACTTCACCGGCACAGTCTTAACAGTATATTTAAACTACTACTCGCATTCGTCGCTATCCATTCAATACTCATTTACCCATGGCGCCTCCAATGACTCGTCAAGCCCGTAGGAACAGGCCAAGAACGTTGACCGGTACTACCGACAACTCGGACATTCCAACGCAGGCTGAAGAGCCAAACCCTTTTGTCGCCAATGCGCAATCTTTTGCGCCTTATTCAGAATCCATTTCGGCCTTAGGAGGTCGAAGAAGAAACAACATTTTCGGACCCACTGCTGCAGCATCACTACCGACAACTGAAGTAGCACCTGAAGTTGCAATCGGTGGAACGACCGAAACGATGGATTATGATTTTCAAACTCTTTACACTGCCTCTGGAATGCCTGTCCAAGTCAGGACACCTCGAAGAAATACTCACATCGCTACGACATCATCGAACACCATCATACCTCCGTCTCCAACGGCAGCAACGATTATGGGACAGATTTTAGCCCGTAACACGCCAACAGGACCTCAAATCCCGGAAGGACCGGAAGATGAGGAAGGAGAGGATCTCGAAGGTAATCGAGATAACCAAGATGGTGAGGAAGTAGTCGATGAAGAGCCGGCTGATCCGGAACTACCTGGCGATGGTGGACCGGATGGACCGGGAGGACCAGGCGAACCAGGCGGTGGTGGTCCCGGAGGACCGGGAGGTCCAGGGGGACCAGGTGGGGGATCCGAAGGCTCGAATAGTCCCCGGAGACCATTTTTCCCACCAAACAACAATTCTTCCGAAAGGGAGTTTCTCCAAACGTTCCAGGCTT
This sequence comes from Lentinula detonsa, assembly GCA_027921405.1. Classification (NCBI taxonomy): domain Eukaryota; kingdom Fungi; phylum Basidiomycota; class Agaricomycetes; order Agaricales; family Omphalotaceae; genus Lentinula; species Lentinula detonsa. The sequence continues at coordinate 2,973,573 of JANVFU010000003.1, read as the reverse complement.
TCCGAGGAACACTCGACGGTTTAGGTAATGCTATCGCTAACCTACGAACAGAACCTTCCGAGTCGAGCAAAGCAAAAGTAAAGGAACCGGACGTATTCGATGGTTCCGATCCTCGGAAGCTCAAAACATTCCTTGTTTCCCTATCTCTCGTCTTTCTTGATCGCCCTAACTACTTCACTGATCAACGAAAGATAGCTTACGCTCTGTCTTATCTGAGTGGATCCGCTCGCGAATGGTTCGAGCCGGATATCCTCGATCCGAACGCGATCGCTCTCCCGATGTGGACGAGTTCTTTCACAGCATTAGTGAAAGAGTTACAAGACAATTTCGGTCTTTACGACGCGCAGGGAGAGGCTGAGGATAAGCTGGGAAATTTGAGAATGAAGGAGGATGAATCGGTTCGTAAATTCAACATTCGATTCAACTCACTCGCTGCTCTCACCGATTGGAACGCAAGTTCCTTGAAGTGGGCTTATCAGCACGCACTTGCGTCCAGAATCAAGGACGAAATGGCTCGAGTTCCGGAGCCTCGGAACCTCGCCGAATATCGCGCGGAGGTTCTTCGAATCGACAACCGGTACTGGCGGAGGGAAGGAGAAAAGAAACGGGAGTCTTCGAGACAGACCGGGTCGAGTTCGGGCGGTAAGGCTTCGAATTTCGGCAAGAAGGGTTCTCAGAACAACTCTTCTAATCAATCTTCTACCACGTCGGATACTCAGTCTAAAGGCAAGAATAACCCGCAGACTACCGGACAGAATCAAGGGAAGAAGAAGCCTTGGTTCAACAAGAACAAGTCGACCGGAACGAATTTTAACGGTCAATCTTCGATTGCTTCGACTAGTCAACAGCCGAAACCGCACCAGAAACATCTCGGACCGGATGGCCACGTCAAACCGGAAGAGAAGGAGAGACGCAGGAAATTCAACCTGTGCATGTTTTGTGGCGGTAAGCACAAATTGGAAGATTGTCCCAATCGAAAATCCAATCAGCCTCGCGGTCGAGCAGCCGAGGTTGAGGATGTAGTTACGGACACCCAATCGTCCTCGGACGATTCGGAAAAATGATCCGCAACTCTCGTACCCCAGTACGAAGCGAGAGTTGCGTTGATCCGGTTCGTACTACCCAAGGGGAAGTAATTCTAAACGCATCCGCTCTTTCTGAATATGAACGATCTCTCCGTTTCTCTTTATCTACCGAATTCCAATCGCCAGACGAACCGGCTGGTACATTATCTATTATTCAATTTCCTTGTTTACTTGATTCCGGTTCCACAGACTCTTTCATCGATTCTTCTTACGTACAGAATCACTCCATTCCGACCACATCTATACCTCCGATTAATCTTCGATTGTTCGATGGTTCTCTAACCGCAAATTCTATCTCGGAAACAGCCGAACTATCGGTTCGTTTTCCGACCGGCGAGTCTTTCTTGATTAACTTTTATGTTACTTCATTGGATTCATCTTGCAAAGCTGTCTTAGGATATAGTTTCTTGTCCCGCTACAATCCGTTGATTGATTGGGTTACAAAAACGATTTCTTTCCGAAACACTAATCGAGATGATTTCCACCAGACGTCTTCACTTCCGGACCCTCCGGTTACGGAAACGGAAGTGCCGATTCCACTTCAGGAATCTTTACTAGCGAAACCCGGAACACATCAATCCAAACCTCGCTCTCGCCTCACACCTCGTCCACTCTCGGACAAATTTCCTTACGAACCCATTTACTCCTATCCGAGTCTTGCACAAATGGGATCGCGTACCGAATCTGCGATTAAACCGGATGTCGACATCGCGCTTTTAGGGGCAGTAGCGTTCAATCGGGTCTGTAAAGACGCCGGATTCGAACCAATACTTTTTCGTTATCTTCCTATCGAACTTACTGCTAAAGGTTCTAGCACTGAAGAGTTTGAAGCTCAGAAGTCAGAATCAACCCTTCCGCAACAGTACGCGGACTACGCCGATGTTTTCGACAAATCGTCTTCGGAAGAACTTCCGGAGCATCGATCATACGACCTCAAGATTGATTTAGAGGAAGGCGCTGAACCACCACTTGGACGGATCTATCCGCTCTCTCCGAAAGAGCTGGAAGCCCTCCGAGATTTCCTGGACAAGCAACTCGCTGCCGGAATTATTCAGACTTCTTCGTCACCATACGGAGCACCCGTTCTATTCGCTCCGAAGAAGGATGGTTCACTACGCCTGTGCGTCGACTTCCGAGGCATCAATCGAATCACCAAAAAGGATCGATACCCTCTACCACTCATTTCCGACCTACTCGATGCGCCTCGAAAGGCTGCTATCTATACCAAACTTGATCTAGCCCATGCCTATCATCTTGTACGAATCGCCGAAGGTGACGAATGGAAGACCGCCTTCCGGACACGCTACGGTTCGTACGAATGGAAAGTCATTCCGGAAGGACTTACGAACGCTCCGGCTGCTTTTCAACAGTTTGTCAACACCATCTTTGCAGATTTACTTGATGTCTACGTTATTGTCTACATTGACGACATTCTTGTATATTCAGACAACCCCGCAGATCACGAAAAGCACGTCCGGGAGGTACTTCGACGACTCCGAGAAGCAAAACTTTACTGCAACCTCGCGAAATGCTTCTTCGGTGTCGATACCGTCGAATACCTCGGCTACATCCTTTCACCTGCAGGCCTCACCATGGCTGCTGACAAGATTCAAGTTATCGTCGAATGGCCGGTACCTCGGAAAGTCAAGGATATTCAATCCTTCCTAGGATTTTCAAACTTCTATCGACGATTTATTTACAATTACAGCGACATTGTTATACCACTTACCCGGCTCACTCGGAAAACTGTCGACTGGATATGGACAGCCGAATGTCAATCGGCCTTCGAAAACCTCAAATACGCTTTTACTCACGCACCAATTCTTGCTCACTGGGAACCGAATCGGCCACTCATCGTCGAGACCGACGCTTCGGACTATGCAATCGCAGCTATCCTTTCGATTATGCTCGATGACGGTGAAATTCATCCCGTTGCATTTCTTTCCCGCACTCTTAATTCTGCTGAGCTTAACTACGATACTCACGACAAGGAATTACTAGCTATTTTCGAGGCTTTCAAAGCGTGGAGACACTATCTCGAAGGTTCCGGAGACCCGATCGATGTGGTCACCGATCACAAGAACCTTGAGTACTTCTCTACCACTAAAATTCTGACCCGGAGACAGGTCCGATGGTCCGAATACCTACATCAATTCAACATGGTTATTCGATTCAGACCAGGCAAACTTGGCGAGAAACCAGACTCTATTACTAGACGATGGGACGTCTACCCAAAAGAGGGGGATATCGGCTACGCCCAAGTCAATCCACAGAACTTTAGACCCATATTCACTAACGAACAGTTCACCACTTCTCTTCGAGCTACTTTCCTCGAGGGACCGATCCTCCGAGCTTCGATTGTTATGGACATCAACGCTTTACATGAAGCCATCCGCAACTCACTTTCGATCGATCCGGAATCGGCACTTGGACTCACTTTTGTTCAAGACTCCACTAAACCTCGATGGACTATGGGTGAAGATGGTTTGTTACGACTCGACAATCGAATCTACGTTCCGAATCATTCGGATCTACGATTACAAGTATTACGCTACTTCCACGATCATCCACTCTCAGGTCATTTCGGTCAAAACCGAACTCTCGAAACTATTCGACGACAGTACACCTGGCCGAAGATTCGAGACTTCGTACGAGATTACGTTGCCTCCTGCACCACCTGCGGAAGAAACAAATCACGTCGACATCGACCTTATGGACTACTCCAACCACTTCCAGTTCCCTTACGACCTTGGGACTCAATCTCGATGGACTTTATCGAGGAGCTTCCGATGTCGGACGGTTACAATTCCATTCTAGTCATCGTGGATCGAGCTTCGAAACAATCCATATTCATTAAGTGTCATACTTCGATCACATCCGAACAGTTAGCTGAAATATTCGTCATTCACGTCTTTTCTAAACATGGAGTTCCGAACCACGTAACCTCCGATCGAGGTTCCGAGTTCGTCTCTGCTTTCTTTCGAGCACTCGGGCAGTCGCTCAATATGGAACTTCACTACACTTCCGGATATCACCCCGAAGCTGACGGACAGACCGAACGTGTCAACCAGACCTTGGAACAGTACATTCGCATCTACTGTAACTACCAACAGGATAACTGGTCCAGCCTACTTCCAATGGCTGAGTTCGCCTACAATAACGCACCGAACGCTTCGACTGGAATCACACCATTCTTCGCCAACAAAGGCTACCATCCGAACATCTCGATTAGACCGGAAGTCGATATTCGATCTGACCGAGCTCACGATTTCGTCGCCAACTTAGACGAAGTTCACTCCTTCCTTCGGGACGAGATTTCGAACGCTCAGAAAAAGTACAAAGACCAAGCCGATCGAAAACGAATCTCTGCTCCAGAATTCCAAATAGGCGCTGAAGTCTTTGTCTTAGCGAAACACATTCGAACCACCCGACCGACTCCGAAGTTCTCGGAGAAGTATCTTGGACCTTTCAAGGTTATCGAACGCATCGGCACTCTCGCCTACAAGATACAATTACCCGACTACCTTTCCCGAATTCATCCAGTATTCCACGTCTCGCAATTGGAACCTTATACTCCAAACCCCATTCCGAATCGTTCGCAACCTCCGCCACCTCCGATTGAAGTCGATGGTGAACAGGAGTTCGAAGTTGCTGAAATTCTAGATTCGAAGATGGACCGACGCTTTCGACGTTGTCCTTTGCGATACTTCATTCGATGGAAAGGATACGAAGGTACCGATGAGGAGTTCTCATGGATTGGAGCTGATGAAATGCACGCCGAAGAATTACTTGAAGAATTCCATAAACGATACCCACTCAAGCCCGGACCTCTACCGGACATCACCGATTAACTTTCGTATGCTTTTACTTATTCTTTTTATTCTATTCTATCCTTCTTTCTTTCCGACCGGTTGAAATCGACCGGGGGGATAAACGCCATGATAGCTTATTGAGCGTTTATCCCTACCCGGAAGATCGACACCAATCGATACTATCGGACATCTCAGTCCTATTTAAACTCAAATTCTTTCTAAGTCCAATTCGGACGTTCTCTCGATTGCTTTCGAACGATTTTTCATTTGATTTACAAAAAATTTATTAAAAAGTTCAAAAAAGAATTTAAAGTCCTCGAACGGACTGCAGTCGATATACGGAACAGGAGATTATATATACAAGTCCAAAAAGAAAACCAATCGAAACGGTCGCTCATTCCTTCCGGCTCTTTCCTTTTCTATCTCCAGTTCGATTCACCCGTTCTTCTTCGGACTCTTCTTCTTCTTCATCTTCCTCATTCTTCTCTTCTTCGAGCTTTCGAACGCGAAGGATGAGATACCGAAGCATCTCCTCCTGAAGATTGATCCGGGTGTTAAGATCTCGAACGTTGGTTCGGAGATCGTCGATAGTTTGACTGCTTGTCGAAGCAATCGGGCTTTCCACTTTCGCTCTCTTGCTTCGACGGGGATAGTTGTCCGGAACGAGCGAGCAACGGACCTTCGCTTTCCTGCAACCTTGGCAGGAAGCCGAACCACCGCCTACCATCTCGCACTTCAGTGCCTTCAGGATGCACCGACTGCAGCGCGATTGTTTCGGAGGGGAGAAAGGGGGATCGTCATCTTCGTTGTCGGAATCGTTGTAATCGCCATCGTCGCCCGGGTTTGGGTCGTCGCCCTCGGGGTCACCAGATGGCATAGCCTACAAGACATTAAGAGAATTGAAGAGGTTGAACCAGAGATCACTCACCACCATCACAGTCCTCTTCCTCTTCTTTCCGACCACTACCGTTGAAGCCTCGCTTACCGGCTGCAAACAAAATTAGCAAGTCAAAAGTATCATAAGGAATCGAGTACTTACCGAGTGGACCAATTTTTCCTTCTCTTTTCGTTCGATTTGAGCTCTTACGAGCGCCGCCGTACTCATTCTCCTATCCATCTCGGCTTTCTCGCGAGCTTCCTCGATTTTCCTTTTCGCTGCCTCGGCAGCCCTCGATTCCTCTTCGGCTTTTCTCCTCTCATTTTCCTTCTTGGCAATCTCAGCCGCCTTTTTCGCTGCCTCGGCAGCCTTCGCCTCTTCTTCTGCTTTTCGACGTTCCAATTCTTCCTTCTTTTTCTCCTCGGCTTCTTTTCTCTTCTTCTCCTCCTTTTTTCGACGGATTTCCGCCAATCGAGCTTCAGCCGCAGCCTCGGCTTCTTCCTCTGCCTTTCGTTGTTCGGCCTCCCTTCTAGCCCTCTCCTCCCTCTCCTCCTTCTTCTTCTGAATGAGCAGGAGTTCCGCCTTTTCTTCTTCGTCGGACGGGCTATTGGCACGAGAATTGTTGGAGGACATGGTAGAGAGAGAAAGAGAAAAGTGGGGACTTAAAAAATTTTTCGTTTGGTTCATATACTGCGCCATCATTTACGTGATTGATCGATCGATCTCGATTTCTTCACATTTCACCAAGTCACAGTTCGAATTTCGAACATTTGATCGGATCAACTCCAGGACCTTCGTACGAGGCTTTCGAGGGCAAAAGCCTAACAGGGGGATACTGTTACGATTGTGCTTCCGGACTTCCGTGTATAGCTTCCGGCTTCGGACATGGACTTGGTAAACATTTATATTTACTTCCGAGATCGATTGTATCGATCGAGTCGACGAGGCATTCGGTTATCGAATGCCAAGTACTCCGACTTTATTATCTTTTTATTTTATATTGATGACGTCGGATTTATATTAGTTATTGTCTTTTACTTACAGCTCTTATTGTTATGGATTTAACAATTAGGAATACAGGTATATAAGCTGTAGTATCTTGTACATAGTTCTTCAGTTTAAATATCAACTTAGATTGCTGCTGAACTCCGTCCGGAACTCTCTCTTCTAATCGTCTAACGTTCGCACTATAACCGATCGTTATCCGGACGTCTTTATACTCTTACTCGTCACTCTGAACATTCACCGAACCGTACGACGAAGCGGGGGCACTACCGAAAGTAGTGTCAAGGTTCTAGTTCACTCTTATCATCTTCCGTTGCAATCGAGCTGACCGATCATCTTCGATTACATCTCTTGAGACTTCGGTTGTAAACCATAGTCTCGATTCATCCCGATTACTCTCGGATCACTTCGATTCATCTTCTACCTTCTAAGACTCAACGGAACTTCACCGGCACAGTCTTAACAAATACGGGCTGTGGCAGCAAAGAAGAAGGCGCCAAGGGAAAGGTTGTCCGAGCCGCAAGCATTTCATGAATATTCATGAATCTTTTTTTCCAGCATTGAGTCTGAGTGATATGGGATTTAAGCCCTTTTTCGGTTCTAAAGCATTTGCCACAGTGCCGACAGTTAAAAAGAGATTTGGGGCGGTGGCGGGAAAACATGAACAAGGTCAGATAGATAGGCGCTCTATCTCGTTCACAGTTTCACACATTGCTCTTTTTTTTTCTTTTTTTTGGAGGTGCATTTTGCACATTGCTGCTGCACTCAGCATCAACCCGTGGTTTTTGGTCTGAACACCAACCCACTTTTGAGGACCGTTGTCGTGGTAGCTTAGCCTACTAAGGGTAGCGTGACATGAGAGGGATAAGATAGTGAATAAACTTAGCTTTAGAGATCTTAATCGCGCACAATGTAACAGTGTCAGGCTGTAAGTTAAGGTCTTCCAAGAGGGAAAGTCCTCGTTACAGGTTTTGTAGGTAGGTTTATACATGTAGTGTTTCAGGAATGATATGGTACAGGGACAAGGTCCACGGCGTCCGTACTCTGGACAAGGTGATAGGGGTTTACTGCAGCGGTGGTCCAGAGTGAGGTTCAGGAGTAGGAATAAGGGAAGGGTGGAATTAGATAGATTGTCGTGGAAACTGTGCATCATAGAAAAGTAGTTGGGGCTGAAGCTGCGATTATGGTGTCTATGGTCTCCAATCTATGCGTGCTCGGCTACTGAGGGAGAGGGAAGAAAGAGAGAGGAACAATGTGAGCAGTACTTGGGAGCAAACAAGATGTATTATTTGGTCACCTGTGCTCTCTCGCAAGGAAACCCATAAGGGGCACCAAGCTCAAGCCAGAACAAGATGATAGGGTAAGGGGTACATAAGAGTGGGTGAAAAAAACAGAGACGCTCGCTATCGAGCTCTAAGTGAGAGATATCAAAGTGAGAGGATACAGGAGAAAACATATGGATGAAGTGACACCTTAAAAGTGTAGGAGAAGAAAGAAAAGTCAAAGCAGACAAAGGGCATAGATCAAAGGATTGAGCACAAAGACTTGATCGGCGGCTCGTCGCATAGACCAACGTCAACTGGCTTTGGCTGGTACACCAACAAAGTCAGAGATGGTGTCATGATGATATGAGATGGAGCTGACAGGTGACTCTCTGCTAGAAAGCAGTAGAAACAAGTTCCTGGGTGCCAAGGAGCATCCAGGAGCCCATAGCATGACTATGGTATAGGGATAGACAAAGATAGTCCATCCAGGGGGTGCAATAAGGATCAGGAGATTTAGGGAAGGGAAGAGGATGTGCAGGACCCACAAGCCCATCAGGTAGTGCAAAATGCGAACCTAATGAGCCATGAATCATGAAAATCGATGGGGAAATGGCTGAGTTACAGGGAGCATGTCTCATGGGATGATTGATCAGCCCATGGGCCAGACAGGGGATAGTCAATCATGGAGGAAGTTACACCATCCAGGAGCATGAGAGAAGCGTCATAGATCATCCAAGAACTGAGAGAATCCACTGGGAACTGCCCAAGGTATGTGAATAATATCTTGGTCATTGTGTCTGACAGTGACGAGGCCATAACTAGCCAGCGACGTAAGCGATTCTTTCGGCCAAGGGCGCGTTCAAAAGCCCTTAAAGAGAGCCTTCTAGCGCATCCAAGACGTCGGAATTCCGACAGGAACTGAGGGAGATATGGGGTACACTTTGCAGAGAGGAGTTGGGGTGATGGGGAAGGGTATATCTTGAGATCCAGAAGATGAATTTGGATGATCAGGGATTCGTCAGAAAGCCTGAAATCAGGGCTTTCTAATGGGGGAAGATGGTCCAGGATCATAGGGATGGATGTCAGAATATGGATGCCACATCACCAGGTGAAAATTTTTAACACATATCTCCTCCCTCTCCTACACTTCTAATCCTTCCAGAAGCCTTACTACCAGCCTATAGAGCACCTCCTAGATGACACTAGGTGTTAAGTTGTGTTCTCCCAATAGTAGCAATAGGCTGTGGTTGTGTAAAAAACCATTCGATGTGAATAGCTTGGGAAAAGGCATCAAGTGGTGGATATGGGGCTTGCTGTCGCTGCTAGACAAACGACATACAAGGGAATGGAACAAGAGAGAGTTTTACCGTCGCTGATAGACAAACGACGTGTAAGAGTTCCACAAAAAAGTTGTGCAGTCCTAAGCGCCCACTGCCAAGAGATTTAGATAAGATAGGCTATCATCATTTATAATATATAATTATGACTTATCCCAGAAGTTCCCAGTGGTGCATGTGACGTCTTCATCTTCTCGTTTATCATCCATTCTCTCTCTATCTCCCAAGTATCTATCAGTCTTTCTTTGTGCAGAGTCTGTGAGTACTGCAAGGCTCAAGCTCTGTCATTGATAGAGTATTAAATGATTTTCAGAGTCTTTCTAACAGTCTCAACAACTTCAAAATGATTTCGCCCATTGGACAAGGTAAGAATACTTCGTTACAACAAGTATATGTGCTGATATACCCTATAAGATTTCTCCGACCTACCCCAGATCAATGATTTGGTCAATTCTGAGCTCGAGAATCTCCTTGTAAGTCAACAATCCATTTGTTGGAGCAATTTCAAATCTTTTTACAGGGTTCACCGGGTCCATCTGAGCTTGAATCAAAGCGACTTTTATCGATTGCTTGGGCTCAGGAATTAGTTCATCTGACTGAGAATCTGCTGCTTGAACGAAAACTTGACCTGATTCGACTCCTGTTTTTTCACTACCGCCAACAACAGCAAACCCTTGCTAAGCAGGATACCTTAGTTTTCTCTAATGCGCTCAACAAGGACATTAAAAGTGGTATGCTTGGTTGTGTATCTCATGATCCTGAATTTGACCTCTTGCATACAGATCATCCGAGCTCAGTTCTTTCATCTCCATGCTCTGAACCAAACACCATGGATCTTGACCTCAAAGTTCACGTTGAGAAAAAAAATGGTAGTAAACATTTATATCTTCTTGTTAGTTCATTCTCGCTCATCTTTCACCTTTCCAGATACTTGCATCATCCGGTGTGGTAACGCTCAAGTTTCCGTCATGTTAGATTGAATTTTGGGATAGGTATATTTCTATGTAGTGCTGTGTCTTCGTCTGTAAAGTAGTTCTGGAAACATTGGTCTTGTTGTTACACATGGAAATAGATGCCAGCTACTCTCTTTCTCCACGCCACTCAAATTTCAAGTTCTTTTCTTCTTAATTCTACCTCTTGGGGGCATTTTCCACCATATCAATGGCTGGTGGTTCACACCCAGGCTCTGGTGCCTCGAATACACCAGCGGCAAATGGTGAGTATAAAAATCAATATTTTGTATCTTATGCTGATGATTTTGCAGCGGTATGAGCTATATTCTTCACAGAGTTACCCAAGTATTGATCCCCATTGCAGCGGCCTCAATGGTCAAATCAAGGCCAGGGTGGCCATGCAGCCCAGCTCGAAGCAGTGGGAAATAGGCTAACAAATCAAAATCAACGAGGAAAAAAAGTGAATAGAATGCCTGCTATCTCGAACGAAGAAATAAATGTTATGGCCGCAGTAGCTCCAGTATGTATCCTTACTGAGCCTCATGGTGTACTATTCTTACCTCCAATTTAGATCCCCAGAACTAGATCAAAAACAACCGTCAATGTTCAACCAACCTCAAGTTCCCGAAGAACTATCCCGTCACCAGTTGCTGCCAGTTCCGAATGGGTATGTCTTGCCAGACCACCTGACCAACCAATCTAACTCAAAACACAAGGCTCAATCTTTGAATTCGCCATCATGTAAATATTTGCTTTGTGGATCCTTATTGCTACTAATGTTTCTTGAAGCATCATCTATGAATAACCGCTACACGAATTCAATGCCTCAAATGAACCCTAACATGAATCTCATCAATGCTATGAATATAGGATATACGAATTCTGCTCAACTCAATCCCCCTAATCCCTCGATTACGCACATTTCTAATCCCTTCAACATGAATACCCCTAATGCCAATCTGAATCACATCGGAAACTCTAATTCAGACTGGAATAGCACCAACTTTTCGACAGTTTGGCAGACCAACAACCAGGATATGAATTGGGGTACGCGGGCACCAACTGTACACTCCAACAACAACGAGGCTTGGGATAACCAAGATCGAAGTATGGTTGATGTTGGTGAGGAACAACGTACATCTTTTGTCTTTTTTTGTTGATGGCCATACTAATATTCCATATACAGAGTTGCCACAACTCTTCTTATCGGCGGCTAAATCCCAATCTTGCCATGCGCTGAATCTTGATAATCCAGGAGATCTCAATAACGAGGTACTCATTACATTTTGTCTCAAGTCAACACACATTTACCTGATGTTTACTTCAGTCGGATGTTATCAACGACCACATGTTGCGCAATCGTGGCTTTCAGGCTCCGACTGCAGCTTTCTTGGAATCAATCAATTCTGAACAGATGGGTGATATGCCTGAATCCAATGATTTTCTTGCTAACACTGGGGCTGACAATGACGAGTTCAACATCAATGGTGATGGTGATGCTGACGTTGATGCAGATGACGACGACAATATCGAATTCACTGGATGTGATCCTGACGCAGCCTTTGGAGTCCCAGGAAACAATAGTGCACGCGACCGTAAGTTACATCTCTCTATCTTATTTCCCGTAGTTGTCGATAATTTATGTGAACCAGGTTATCTCACCACAGTTCCTGGTTCAACAAACATAGGTATGATATTGTTCACATGACTAGTCTAACACTGACAATCTTAATCACAGTGAGAACTTTGAAAGTATCATTGGGACTCCCATCGAGAATGCTGTCGAGACCCTCTTCACGTGCATCATCTAGGCCTTCTTCGCATGTACCATCACGGCCCCCTTCGCGTGCACCATCACGGCCCCCTTCACGAGCACCATCAAGGCCCCCTTCCCGAACATCTAAAACCAATACGCTATCATCATCTTCACATGCCTCATCTGGGCAGGCCGTGCAAGCGACCCAAAACACTAGCAGTGGTAAGTTCGTTGTTCGAGTTACTATGTCTATTCCCAATCTGACTTATATACTGCAGGCAGCACCCCAGCACCTTCGACAAAGACCCACCGGAAGACTATCCTAGCAACAGATGACCCAAACAAGGACAGCTTCTATCCAGAGCAGATGAAGAAATTGATCCTGCGTGCCAAACAGCTTGTATATCTGCATCTCGTCACTGAAAACCCATTTCCACGAAGTACCAATCCTTGCTTTTCCAATGCTCTTGACATCGCTGTGACTGAGTTTGCCGGCGAGAATATCGTCGTCGAAAGTGGTGAGTTCTTACTTCTCTTAATTCTTTGATTGGTTTTATTCTTATATTCTGCAGGATACCTTGTCGAATACCGCGCCAACATCCTAACTTTGGTATATTCCATCTGTTCATTTGACATTGTCTAATGAAATGTTTTTGTCAGCTGTATAGGGACACCTCAAATATACGCAGTACAATGAAGAAGAAAGCCCGTCCAGTAGTACAAATGATGTACGAGCTCACTCTCACAGATGAACAGATGGAATCTGGCCACAATTCCCGAGACAAAGCTGATATCATCATCGGCAAGGTGGAAGATTTGTTAAGCCACGAAAACTTCTTGCGGGACGGGTTTGATGAATTGGTAAGACTGTTTCATTATCAAGCCATATGTGTTACTGATGCTACCTCATCCAGGGAAAAACAAACAACATTGCCCATCCTGGCCTGCGGGAAACAGTTCTATCACTATTCTTCAAGGAACAGGGCTCGCTTACCCCTGTTGCCCAACTTTTCCCAGAATCCTTCTCGAATTCTATTCCTCAAGTAGCGCTGGCACTTACCATGGCAGTTGTATGTGTATCATCATATTTCTTTCTTCGTTGTCTGAGCTTTGGCCCAGGTACGGAACTGTATCGAAGAGTATGAAATGGGTATCCGGCGGGTCAACAAGGCCCTGACCACTGAGGCATGTTTCCCAGTCTATCAGTGCATGCTCGCTGCCATTGATGCGGTCAACAAAAACGCTTATCATCAGAGAAAGTTGCAGCAGACTACAAAGGAATGGGCTCGAGCTGGGCGGTGAGTCATGTTAAAGTTCTTATACTACTTGTTGCTCATTGTTTGTCTTAATAAGTCGCCTCTTGTGTCCGCTACCAGGAAATCAGCTTGATGTCGAGATTGCAAGGCGCGCTCAGGCTGCTGTCAGTCTGGATTGATGGGCTTCAGTGTGGAATCCTTATCATCGAGTGCTCTGTGTATATAGCTACTTGAATCAAATCACTCGTTGTGTATACTATTTGGAATACAATCTGAAAGCCAACCAAAAAAGCAGCACTCAAGTCACTTTTGTACAGCGCACTAGCACATTTGAATTGGTGCTGGGAGGTTTGAATTGGTGGTTGTACAGTGCTGGACAGTGCTGTACAGTGTCAATTCAATACTGGCCGGCAATGTATAGTGCCAATTCAGTACCTGACAGCAATGTTAGGCACTGTATGGAATCAATATGGTGCTCTACAGCGCCGGCGAGGGGGGTACTTTGCTCATGCACTGTCAGTGCTTTTAGCTTTGTCTAGCTCTGTCCAGCGCTGGAGAATGGGACCCCGTTCTTCTGATGGAGAGGGCCAGGGGCCTATTAGATAGAACCATGCGCATCATGAGATTTGCCTCCAAGCACAATAAATTGATTTTTTTTAAATAAATAAAGAAAGACTAGCCTTCAATCGGAAAGATAAAAGTCGTAAAACTGTCAATAAAATTGTAAAACGTCTTATGGAGGAAAAGGACATCGCCACAACGTCCGATCGGGACTCCGCCCCTTACCCAGCTATTCTCGACATTTTCAACTTTCAACCGCTTGCTTGCGCTCGTAGTACGCCTGTTGTGTTTCCATTTTCATAGTAATGTACCCTGACAATTCAATACGTTGTCTGGTCACTGGTGCTATTCCATGTTCACTCCAAGTTGCGCCATTTTGCGGGTAAACTTCCTCATACCTTGGGATCTTGTTCTCAAGTGCATATTCTGAATGCATAGTATCTTTCCTTCCCCACGATATCTTGGCAATCCTATATTGATGAAAATTGTCAGATTATGGTGTGCTCGAACGCAACCTATCATCAAAAACAGGTCCCCCCTCGTAGATCGTCACTCCCTGACCGTGAATCTGAGCTTCGGACCAGATAACATGTCGTCTTCAGACGGTGATTCCATAAAAGACATCCACGAGTTGGCCACGGTGCTTTCTACTAACGAACTTGTGGTTGGCGATGAATTGCTCAAGACTCTGGACCTCGTGGAAGAGGATGCTCCCTTCAAACTCTCTTCCTGGCTTTTCTCCCGCTGGCATAACATATCTCAAATTGATGAAGACTCCATTGCCACGCGCCAATCCGTATACGACAACCCCGAGATGGCTCAGTTATACTGGCCTAAACAAGACTATGAGAACCTGCACAGGTTTGACCCGAACTCTCGATGGACTTACAAAGAAGAAAGGGTATGATATTCATTTGGACAGTGTTTCTATTGCCATAGCAGCTGACTCGTGCGTTTCAGTCCCTCGTTCGCAAGATCGATTGGAAGATAATGGCCTGGGCAGCTCTCAGCTTTTCTGCCTTGAATCTTGACCGAAATAATCTCAGTCAGGCCAACACGGACAACTTTCTACCTGATCTAAACCTGACGAGTGATGGTGGCTATCATAATCATATACTTTACTGTCAGCTATAATCTGACCACCAATGTTTTCATGCTTAGACTTCAACTGGGGCAATAGTATCTTCCGTCTTGCGTTCTTGTGTGCAGAGCTTCCATCTCAGTTGGTGTCTAAACGGGTGCGTTGTAGCCTTGTGTGCCGCGGAGGCGTGTCCGAGACAGATCTCATTCGCATTAGCTTGGGCCAGACCGATGGATTCCAGCACAAATGGTTTTGTGGTCTATAGTCACTTCTTGCCAGTTCTGGCTCACAGGAAGAACTACTTTTTTTCTCACACGAGCTCTTTTGGGGTATGTATGAGTTGTCGTGATGTAAGGACTACTTTGTGTTTACCGAAGGCGAATTGTTACAGGTTTATTCAAGGCGGGTAAGTCATACACGGAACTGGCAGATCGTTGAGCAACTCAAGATGCCTTGTTGACAAAGATTTATCCCGGACCTTATATTATATCTTTCCTGTAGGTTTATGTTGCAACTTTCTGCAGCATTAAAGTTTACTCAGTCCTGACTATCATGCGCTTACTAGATTTTTACACGAAGAACGAGCTTCCAGTTCGACTTGCCTTATTTTGGATGTCATCAAACTTATGTAGCATCGTCGGCAGCTTCATTGCGTTTGGAGTCTTGCGTATGAGAGGTGTACTTGGACGCGCTGGTTGGAGGTATGTACGCTCCCCGAATCAATTGAATTTTGAAAAATAGACAACCTCTCCTAGATGGCTCTTCTTGGTGGAGTCTGTCTTTTGATCTTCTATAGCTTGAAGGGATTGTATCTGAACTATCGCTCCCCTCTTTTTCTGGCAGAGGTCTAATTACATTGTCCATCGGAGTTGCAACATTTTTCCGTATGCCTCCCTCACCAACACAATCCCGGACGTGGTTCAGACCAAGAGGATGGTTTACAGAGAGAGAAGAGATCATCATGGTCACTCGTATTCTTCGGGACGATCCCACCAAGGTTGGTTGATGAGCTGACTCCCAAACCTACCTCTCCGTTCGCAAGACTTGACTTAACCAAGATCATACTATTAGGGAGACATGCATAACCGGGAAGGTTTGACGTTGAAACGTCTTTGGACTGCGGTCTGCGATTACGATTTGTGGCCTTTGTATATCTTGTGAGTGATTGACTCGGTTATCCTCTAAAGTTCACTAATCATGAAGCCAATGATAGAGGACTAATGTTCGGAATACCAGGTGCTCCACCCGGGACCTATCTCACGCTATCATTGCGTAACCTTGGGTAAACTTCCTACTTCTTGTAATTTGTGTGACTGTCGGATTCACGGTACATATCATACAGATTCAGCACCTTCACCACAAACCTCTTAACAATTCCCTCGACTGTGGCGGGAATAATAACCATGTTTGCTATAACAATGGTATCTGAACTGCTGAACGAGCGGACATTCGTAGCTATGAATGAAAACTTGTGGATACTCCCTTTTCTGATAGCGTTGTTCTGTCTACCTGAAAATCCCAACCAGTGGATATATTTTGTGAGCATTATTTGTACCAAGAAGTAGACTCTAGGCGACTCATCTCCCTCTGCAGGGATTAGCCTCAGGCCTTTTGTCTTATCCGTGAGCACATCTTCTCATGGTTCAGATAATGGTTTTCTGAACTCAATCTTGAAGTTATACTCACCCAATTCAAGTACATCCTTGTTGTGCGTATGCGCGATATCTTCTTTAACATGTAATTCTCAGGTCGGCTGGTGCTCGCGAAATGCTGGCGCAGTTGCAAGCAGAACCGTGAACGCATCTCTATATAACATGTTCGTGCAAGCGACGAGCGTGATCTCTGCACAAATTTACCGTGCAGACGATGCCCCTCGCTGTGAGTATAGGCGACAGTTGCTGATTCAAGTATAACTGAATGTATGGGAAATAGATCGGCGAGGGAATCTCACTCTCATAATAATATGCGGCTTTAACGTTGTGGTCTTGTATCCAGCTACTAAAGCCTACTACATGTGGCGAAATCGTCAACGGGATCGGATATGGAACAAGATGTCTTTAGAGGTTTGTATCTGCAGTCCCTTCTTTTGTATCTCTGACATTCATTGTCGTTGATCAATCAGGAGCAAAAGGAATATCTGGCGACCACGACGGATGTGGGAAACAGGCGTCTCGACTTCAGATTTGCTCACTAAGTGTTGAGCTCGGTTGACTGGCTAAAATTCTCTCATATAGAGTCTGATTCGTACTGCTCAGACCATTATGCGCCAGTGATATGATGAAGTATAGCAGATTTGAACACTTGTACATATTTTTTATACTTCCAAATTTCTATTTGCTTTAAAAAAACGCCGGTTCCGGGCGGCTTTCCGTGCGGATAACATATGTTTTGTGAATATACGTCTCGATTATGCCAATCACACTCCTTACACCGGAACTACTTACTCGTGAGCTTGAAGACCAACAACTATCAGGAATTCAGAAATACGGAGTTTTGGGTAGACTTTAGCTTTTGGTGTAAAACCCAATTTGGACTCGTGGCAAAAATCTACCCATCTCGGATTTGACCAGAAATTTTTGAGCCCTTGAATTCGCAATTATGTTGCGAAGCCTTACCCGCTCTCTGACTCGAACCTTCATTCTTCCTCCTCGTACACCCTCTCACTCATTTACCCTCAGAACCATGGCCTCCGCTGTTGACTTTGTGAGTTATTTCTTTTCGAGATCTACCAGTTTTTTAGTTCAATATTTCGTTTCTGTATATCTTGCTGATGATCATAAATCTCACCACAGAACAAAATTCTTTATGCCCCATTGGCCGAGAGCGATCCAGAGGTGCAAAACATCATTGACAAAGAGACATGGAGACAGCTCAACGGGTTAGAGCTCATTGCATCCGAGGTACGTTTTTATTCGCCGATGTCAAGGAATATATCTCATACGCTTCATAGAATTTGACCAGTCTGTCAGTGATGGAGGCGAACGGCTCCATTCTTACCAACAAGTATTCTGAGGGTCTTCCTGGCGCACGATACTACGGCGGTAATGAGTACATCGACGAGCTGGAAAATCTCTGCCGCCAGCGTGCTCTCAAGGCTTTCAACCTTGACCCGGCAAAATGGGGTGTCAACGTGCAACCTTACTCTGGCAGTGTAAGGTTCAATCTAGTGCTTGGAAACTTCCGATACTAACGATTGTCTCTTGCAGACTGCAAAGTGTGTCCGCTTAATCTCATGTTAAAGAAAAAAATCCAATGCCTCATAGCTTCGCCGCACTCACCGCCTTGATCCAGCCTCAGGATCGTTTGATGGGCCTTGGTCTTCCTGACGGTGGTCATCTTACTCATGGCTACTATGTACGTCTCGATGCTTCCTCACCGTTTTACACTCCTTAAGCATCGTCTCGAATCTAGACCGCTAAAAAGAAGATGACAGCGTCTTCGATCTACTTCCAGTCTTTCCCTTACGCCATCACGCCTGAGAGCAACCTAATTGACTATGCCGGCCTTGCTGCTCAGGCGAAGATTTTCAAGCCTCGTCTGATCATCTGCGGAGCATCTGCTTATCCTCGTGATTGGGACTACGCTGAGCTCAAGAAAACTGCTGAGAAGGAAGGTGCCTGGTTATTGTGCGACATGGCTCATACTAGCGGTCTCATTGCCGCTCAAGAGCTCAATAGCCCGTTTGACTACTGCGACGTTGTTACGACCACTACGTCAGTTCAACAATTAGGTTTCTTTTCCTTGCTGGATTTCTGACTGATGTCCGTTGCAGTCACAAAACCCTTCGTGGTCCTCGTGCTGGTCTCATATTTTACCGCAAAGACCTTGAGAACGCTAAGGATCTTGAGAAGCGTGTCAACGAAGCAGTCTTCCCTGCTTGCCAGGGTGGCCCTCATAACAATACCATTGCGGCTGTTGCTACAGCTCTTCGCCAAGTCGCCGACCCATCATTCAAGGCATACGCTAAGCAGGTCGTTGCCAATGCTCGAACCTTGGCTTCAACTCTCCTTGAACATGGTTACAAGCTTCAAACTGGAGGTACCGACAATCACCTTGTACTCTGGGACTTGCGCCCTCTTGGCTTGACCGGTAGCAAGGTCGAGAAGGTTTGCGATCTCATGGGCATCACAATTAACAGTATGTCGTCTTCGTTCCGCTCTCAAAAGTTTTGTCTGATAACCTTACTTAGAAAACGCTGTATCTGGCGATGCTTCCGCCCAAGTCCCTGGCGGTATTCGTCTCGGTACCTCTGCCCTTACATCGCGTAGCATGACGGAAGCCGACATCAAGGTCGTGGCCGACTTCCTTCATCGTACTGTCCAACTTTCTCTGCTTCTCCAGAAAGAGGCTGGTACCAAGATGCTCAAAGATTTTGTCCGTGTGGCCACCACTCAGGAGGAGGGCAAACAAGGATTTGCTCAAGTAAAGCAGCTCCGCGAGGAGGTACGAGCTTTCGCGAGCAAATGGCCTTTGCCTGGTGTGGATACTGCCAACTTCAAGACACCTGCTGGTGTCGAGGAGGATTAGGTTCTAGAAACGAGTAGATTGTCAAGAACTCAGGAGCCCGGTTTTGATTTATGAGTGTTCACGAAGATTCAACGTTCATTCACGTCATGCTAGACGCTGTACACAAACGGACATTCAACATCGTCCAGCCGCTGTATTTGTAGTTGCCAGCTATCGTATATCTGTTGGCCCCTCAACTGTTGTCGCATACTCATCATCCTCTAAATGTACATAATGACCTATATCAATCCAAGTACGTTGACTCAGAAACTTTTTCTTCGCAAGTTTCAGGCCTTGGGAGGTGCATAATCCTCATGCTTGCGACTTAATTTTGAAGAGTGTTCGTTGCTATCACACAGTTCAAAGCCTTTGGTCTTGGTCGAGGGCTCCTTCAAGCCTTGTGCGCGCCATAGGTCACGCCACGCTGCGTCCCTCGTACTCATGATCGGCCTTGTAGAGACGACTATGTTTTATCATGTGTGTTCTCCGTTCGATAAATGACTAAATGTGCATGGAGGAATATAAGATACTACAGGAGGCTAGGCTACAGATTTAGGTAGAGATGCAAGGACACAGAGAAATGCATGTTGTTAGTGTGAGTGGAAAGACGTGGATAAATCATGACAATCAATAGTTCAATAATGGAGGTAACGTAGATATATATACGGTGGAGCGGACGAAGAAGGACAGGCATGAGTTTTGTATGATTACGCACCACCGAAGAGAGACTTCATTGATTTCAAGTTCAATTTAGAAATCTTCTTCAAACCCAGAGCTTTCTTTGGACCCATGGTCATCAAGCTCGCGGAATCAAATCTATCCGCTTTGAGGTTCTCCTTCACAGATGCATCTCCTTTGACCTCTTGCCCTGATGCAAACGAGGTGGCAGTAAATTCTGTGCAAGCTGGAGGAGCCGACAGACCCAGAGCACCGGTGCTCGAGCGCCTTCGATCAGTTCGCTCGACAGATGCTAAAGCCATGGCACGAGGAGATGGAATGAATGAGTCATCAAAAGCATCTCGAATGGAAGGACCATTCAACCTTAAAGGTGCTGGGCGACGTCTATTGCGCTTGTTCTGTGCCATAGCTCCTGTCGCGGCCGCCATACCAGTAATCGTACTCAACGTCGTGGTAGGAGATCCAGGTGGTCGAACCGAACCGTACCCGCTCAAAGGACTAGGAAGGTCTGGGTAGGAAGGCTGAGGGCTCTGGTGGGTATAGGAAGATGCATCGGCAGGCGTTACGATGTTATGGGGAGACAGAGAGAGCGATGAGGTCACCGAGGCGAAAGATCCACGACGTTCCTCTGATTCGAAATCAGCACCAACACCGAGAGCCATGCCAGGGAGAACAGGTGAAAGATTTGTTTTACCAGATGAGTTGAATGTGGTCCATTCTCTAGCGGGGCTGTCTGGAATACCAGAAGAAAGGAGAGCCTCGCGTTCGAGCCGTTCATCTTCATCTTGCCACAGCGTTCCATTTTCATCGCGGTAGAGTGTGCCTACGGGAAGAGGAGTGCCCTTCTGAAATCCAGCAGGTGCAGCCTGTCGAGCTTGTTCCTCCATAGCTCGTTTCGCATGTTTCTCCAGTGAGCCACCATCGAAGAATTGTCTCATGAGCAGCTCCGAAGCGAGAGTAGGTGGAAGCGGAGGGTGGGCAAAGGATTTCTTCGAGTGGGCAGAGACCAAAGCGGACTTTGATCTGGAATGAGAGCGTGGACGAGAGACAGGTTCCTTAGGGTCAACTGCCGCGGCGGAGACAGACTTGCGTCGATTTCGTCTACTAAGCATCCCAAGCGATTTAATTCTTTTCAGGCCCTTCGATTGTTCTTTTTGGACTGAAACTTCTTTTAATGAAGGAAAAGGATCGCGCAAGAGAAATGGGGACGGTGTCGAGGGTGCTTGGTTTTGCGGTAAAAATATCGCAGTGTATCCCAAGTTAGTGAGGTCGAAATAGTCCTGTCTATGACCGCTAGTTCGAGGAGTTTCTACAAGAAGTGCCACGGATGAGTTAGACGCAGCCCTATGGTGAGAGATACTAGTTCTTCGAGAAATGAAATCGCGCGCAGCAGAAATTGAGCTGCGACGAGATTTAGTTCCGGGTGATAGATTGATAGTGTTGTGAGGAGAGAGTGGAATCGGGGAACCAGGTTGGACGGCAAGAGCCCAGTTCTTAATCGCAGCAAAAGTAGAAGAACGGCGCCGCCTATGAGGAGTCCGGTGCTCAGGATCACCCAGAGTAAAGAGCGGCTTCTTGGGACTAGGAGTAAGTGGGAGAGGGAGAACGATGTTTACTGGAGGGACCGGGAGAGAGCAAGCGTTTTTCATCGAATTGGCAGTAGCGATAAATGAAAACGTTCAATTAAATCTTTGGAAACGGAATCAGCCAAACAGGAGACTCAATCAAGGAAGGCGGGGACTTGCCGTATGTTGTAAGATAAAGATAAAGGAATCAAGACGTCGTGCAATCGTATCAAAGCAAGATTGAGATTAGGGAGGAAGTTTCCGAGTTTCAGGAGCAGCTCAGCACGCTCAATCTGCAGAAGGGACTGACTGCCACTGGTTAGAAAGGCGTTCATTATAAGCAAGCAAGAACAAAAGACTTTTATGACAATAACAAGCCCCATGGAGGTACAATGTGGCTTTTCGACAACACCTTCCTTTTGGAGACGGCTTCGCGTCTTCCGGGTTCCTTTGGTCGATGGATGCCTTCAAGCATACCGAAGAAACTCCCAAGAGCTCAGTCCATGGCTAATAAGACCATTTCCTTCACGTTCGCGGAGTTTAGTTGACAGCCATCGCTCTGAAGATCAATATATTTCTGAATTCGACCACATTGCGCTTTTTGTTTGGGTTATTGTATTTTTTTCGAAGTCAATCTTTCAACTGAAAGTCTCGTAAGGCTTGTTCTCTCTAGCGGTCGAAGCCAAGAATCAATGAATGTATGATAGCCAACAGTAGTAGTGGCCAATAGTGTCCATCCTTGTACTAGTCAAAGATCCAGCGTCATCCACGCTATTCAACAAGTAGAACAAGAACTTTGCATACAATGTTGTCTTTTTTGCTCGTCGCTAAACGAGTTCAGGAACATCTAGCATGGATTGCAATTTCTAGAACTTCGTCAGTTCTTGTATCTTGCGAGTGGGAACTTTGTCCCAGATCTGTATACTAGGCGAGTAAAGAGATACGTTGGTAATCCTAATTTACGAGCTTTAGTTTCCCGTTCAGTGTTCGAATGAGTCGCGAGAGCCATCCATACTCCGATATTCTCGAACTGATCCTTTGATAGATCGAGGAACAAGAGGGAGGAGAGGTCATAAACAATCTCCGCAGCATGCCTCTCAGCCAGTCTCGCGCCAAATTATTAGACGCCTCTTAAAACGTCTACATACACGCGACCATCATGCCTCTACCTAACGAGCTTTTGCATTTTATTATCGAATATCTTGCGTACATTCCAAAGCTTCCAGACTCGCCCTCCAGATCTCAGTTCAAATGTGCTTCCCCTGAACTGCTCGCACTTTCTGTAACCAATTGGCGACTACGTCGAATCTGTCTGCCCTTTCTCTTTGCAAACATCGAAACAAAGCATATCAAGGATGCACGAAAACTAAAGGACTCTTTGCTGGTGCTATTTCGAAAATTCACCAAGTATGTGACGCTGAACATACTCTCCGTTCCTTCTGACTGTTTTCAGGCTTTTAGCTATATCACACTCCTTTTCTCGCTCAGAGGAGGGGGATCAGACAGATGAGGGCAATCAAATCCTTTGTCCGATATTACCCTACATGGAGCGACTTGCATGTGTCGAGCTACAATGTTGTAGTACCAGGAGTGTCTTATTGAAGGCAATACTAGCGCACCCCACAGTATCCACAATTCTGGTCGAACAGCTACCTGACGCTTCCCTGCATGGTGATTTATCGAAGGTGGTGCTTGGGGGAACGTCGATACCTAGTGCCTTTTCTCCAAATCTCGAAAGATGTCTCAATCAGGGCATGAGGCTGGGACGCCTTGAGGTCCTTGAACCTGAATTATTGAACGACAACTTTGCGCAGAGGCACTTTGCAGGTCTTGAAGAACTCAGATTGTCAATGAGTCGTCATCTTATTTCTTTTTCCTGGCTCTCTGCGCTTTCGTCGACGCATCTGGCCTTGGAGACACTTTGGATCATTGATGATAACCGGCATTATTTCAGTCGTCACACGCCCATTTTTATATCTTCTTTCGTCAAAGAATCTCAACAGCAAGACCTGAGCAAAAACTATATCATCAAGCGTGTCGGTCTTCGTAGAGGTACCGGCCAATGTTCGCAGGATTGGCATGTTATGGGATTAACCATATTCACCACTTTTGCCAGCACTTCTTTGGTCGAAATCCTCACACTCATCTCCATTTCATTTCCAGAACTCGAGACTCTTACTCTAGATCTCGATTCTCATAGAGCTACTTATGATGTCGTGCGTATAATTATATTCCTCCGTCGCTTCGATCCCAGACTGATTTCTTGAAAACATAGGATGACCTTGCGGCCGTTCTCGGCCGCTGCTCATCTCTACGAGTCTTATACCTACATAATATCTTCAAACGGCTCAGATTTAAGAGTGGATGTCTGCTAAAAGTCCCCACAAGCACTCTTGATATATCGGCTGCTGGTGCAGCAAGTGGATTATTACTAAGGTTTACTTCTCGTGTGGCGAAGGAAGTCCTCAGTTTGGATACATTCTACATCAAAGACATGGGCTACAAGTACGAGGAGTTCGGTACCAGAAAGCGGTGGTATCTCGTAGGTTGGCTTCATGTACTCAATGGCAATCGGGACGTTGATGGGACAGTTCGATGTAAGAATGGAACTAGGTATTCCGACGTTCGATTAGGGACCAAAAATGATCTCTCGTGGATGGAGAGCCGCCAATCATGATGTATTTGTAAATCACAGTATAACGAGACTTTGATGACCTGTATTTTGGTTTGAACGGTGTTTTGAGCAAAGAAAACCATCGAAGGCGCGTCAAGGTTAGGATCTTAACCTCGACACTGATTTTGAGTGCATTGTAGGACAGAAGGAAAATAGTCAGTTGCTGCATTTTGAGGCACATGCGACTTATTTCCGGGCTTGGTCGCAGGTACATAGAGCTTGGACATTTGTATCGGAGTAGGATGTAGATTCCGAGTAGATGTATGGTAGTCTGTCGAGAGTAGGACGTACGTCGGGGAGTCGTCATCGAGGAGTTGTGTGGACAGAGCCCCGATCGGTGTATGTGGCAGCCTTGGTCGTCCCTATGGACGCCGGTCGTAAAGTTTTCTTACCTATCTTTTTGTGTTTTACTTACTTTACTTCCGTTTTTCGAGATCCGTTTCGCGTTATTTAAACCAAGATAGTCCCCGACCCATCCCTCAGTCGTTTGCACTAGTTCGTGCGCCCCTGAGGGTGGGTCGTCTCCTCACACTACTTAGATATTTATGATAGTCCCTACATAGTCGAAAGGATCACATTCGTGTTCAGGAATTGGGACTGAGTAAAATTAGGTTGAGTAGATAGATTGACCGCTATGTAGATAAAGGTTAATTCCCTCATCCATCCATAAGTATGTATCACTCTTTCTGTAACGATATATGTTAATAGCCCAGATAGCAGAATGAGCTCTAGTCAAGAAGTAGGTCTACTTGCACCTTCTGTGTAAGGCAAGGTTCGTCAAAAAGATTGACATCGTTATCCCCAATCAGTACACCGTTCGGGAATCGAACCCGAGCCGCTTGCTTGGAAGGCAAGCATGATAACCACTTCACCAACGGTGTTCGTATGACATGATCGATCTACTTCCCTTATAATGAATTTATCTTCTGTTGTGTAAGGCTTACTTTACACAGTATTACAGTACGTTTCAATAGTTAGCCTCTAGATCCTTTAACGCCTGCAATAGCTCTTGGTCGTCCGCAGACAGCGCCTGTATGTGTTTCTCACTTTCTTCGCCAGGGAATGTCGCAACATCAACTGGACAAACAGTCCCATTCTTCGGCATTTCTCCGGCGAAATACCCCCGTTGAATTTTTGCAGTACATAGAGAAGGCATAAAAATCGAGCAATGCTATACAGGTTACGAAAATCAATACAGGTGAGAAAGAAGTGAACGAGGAAGACGGCGTACACCGGGTCCATCTTGGATAATGATGACAGATGAATGGGGCATGAGGGAATTCACAAGTAGACCGCTCGATTTTGGTGTGATCCTAGTTGAAAGTGATCAGATATGAATCTTCTGGTGAACATTCTCGCTCACGGATCAGCCTGCCACACGAAATAGATTTAGCTACGTTCGTTGACAGTTCACGGGGTCGACATACCGTATTGCTAATAATCAGCATCTTCGTCTCCAGTGTTGCATTCCAAGGGCCGGTATACCTCTCAGGCCCATCTACAGCCCAATACTGGCATCCACCATCTGGCTCACCTACACCCGTACTCAGGCCGAAATGTGGGGAGACTTCTCTTAAAGCCTTCAACCCCTGCTTTGTCAGATCTTCCGCAGTAGGGAATTCGTCCGGTGAAGGAGGGCGAGGGGAATCAAGGCACGTAACAGCTAAACGGGGCGAGATATAGGGTTCTGGGTCGTGAGTAAATGGATGGACGAGGAGATTATACAGCTCGGTTGCATTTCCTGTCAGAGCGGAAGAAAATATTTTCGCAACTTTGGGCCACTCGAGCGGTCGTTGGAGAGCAATTCTAAGTAGTCCTGCTTGCATTAAGTATATGAACTTGTAAATTCAGATTTTCGTTACCTCGGGCTCCACCAGAAGTCAATATACCTGGTCTATTCCCGAACGGAACTGGAATAGGCTTCCGAGCGACAGCGTCGAAAAAATCTTCGAAACGACGCTCCAGATTCTGCCAAAGCTCATCCTTATATTCAGTTAGAGGACACAAAGAAGGTCCAGCCTAACTCGAAGCTGAGCTACACAGTTGGAAAGAACATTCAATGACATGGCACCTTCGAACAGTCTTGGAGGAAAATCTTGTAAGTTTTTTCGGCATCAGCGATCCAATTAATAGGCCACTTGTGCGATGCTTCGTCTGCAAAATAAGTAAATGAAACTAGTATCTCAAGACTTGGTATAGGGCTCACTGGACCAAGAGACTGGGTCAACAATGCCGTCTATAACGACATATCCAGTTCGATGCGGGAGCCTGAACTAAAAGTTCAGCGAAAATAGCTCAAGACATAACGAAACCTGTGGAGCGAACATGTTCACGAGGTAAGCCCCAAGGATTGATCCATACGATATTCCCCAGTAGTTGCTTTGAGAACGTCAATCAGAGATTTTGATAAATCATACAGTAGCGAGCGTACATCTTCTTATTCTCCCCCTCGATGATCTTGGACATGAAATCGATGTCTCTGACGACAGTCGCGGTTCCCATATACCTGAGCTCGTCGCCCATCACTTTTCCGCAAAGTTCGGCATGAACCTGCTTGAGAGCTAGGAATTGTCGATGCTGCTCGATGAGCTCGTCATAGAGTAACGGCGAAGATAGGTCTGATATGGAAGATACGGTGATGCCTTGCTCGATTACTGTGTTGGCGAAGAACGCAGTACTAGAAAGTGGGGACGAAAAACAACGCGTCGTTGGCCTGAAGACGGTAACAATGGTCTGAACAAACTATAATAACACAGAAAACGTCAAACATACCTCGTCGAGCCAATTCCTCGAGGATCAAATCCAATCAAGTCCCAGTCATCACCAATGAGCTTCGCCAACGCAGGGCCTAGGGTGATAGGAAGTTTTGAACCAGGGCCTCCGGGTCCACCTTCGTTAACATTGAGATGCCTTTGGAAACCTTGCAATCATTGGGAAACGGCACCGGGATTGAGAAATACAGAACCTCTTCGAGGCGTTTTCTGTGCCCTGTATCTGGCCAAGGCAATGGAAGCCGTTCCTGCCTCGGCGTTAAAGTAGTCCTTCGGAACGCTACAGATGGTCGAAAACTATCACATAGACACCCCATCATGGATCTTGGGCACTCACATTATAATCCCGCAATCAACATTTTCAACAGCCGGTACGCATTCTTCCCAGTGAATTTCGCCCAGAATCGCTACCTTTGGAGCCACAAACGAGGTTTTTCCTTGATAGAATTGACTAAGATATGTCCGTGTATTCACAAAGAGAATTATGACAATCAGAACGACTGTAGAAATAATGATGATTTGCTTTAGCAACCGAGAGATCTTCTCTGGTGAGTCAGTGGTAGTAATGGGTGACATGGTTGCTTCTGGCTTACGACCTCCATCACAACATATTGATTGATATGCTCACTTTCTTCCTTCACATGATGCGTCGGTATGCGGCAGGGAATTGTGGATTGCCTCATGTAATATGGGGCCTTATGGGGCCCCATCCATCAGACGGCTCATATACTGGAAATCGAAGCGAACGCAGAATGTTTCTGATTTTTCCTAAGAGCCAGAATACGTATAAAAAGGTCGCTTGGTTCATTGGTTTCGCCTGTTTGGAGCTGGTCTCTAGATTCATTCTCTCGTATCCTCCGCCTCGATCCTCTTTGGACGCTTCTAATCTCTAACTGACATTCAGCATGCGCGTCCTGTTCAACATAATGATGCTTGCTATCCCGTTGCATTTAAGCTCAATTGGGTGCTTTGCTCTACCACTACCGAACAGCCATAACTTCGAGATCAGGGGCTCGCCGACTTCGGTGAAGAAATTTGCGAACGCTATTTCTAACGTCGTTATTCGAGAGAAGATACTTATCGGTTATAGGTATGGTGAGCTCTAGGCATGGATACTTCGTGGTCACTAATGCATCCCTAAGTTTTGTTCAAGATGCAAGTCGCTTTTCTATCGAACTCTTCCTTTTTTTGGATATCAATGATTTTTAAATTCTCAGGCAAGCGCGGAGACTTTGACAGCAAGCACGACAAGTATTGGGGAAGGAGCAGTACTTGCACCTTCTCCAAGTGGTTGGTTTGGTTCCACCGTGGTTAGTGCACTGACACATCTTTGATGTTCTACTCATTGATGACATTGTTTTGCTAGTGTGCTGTATATGCAGATAAAAAAAGGTTCCAAAACGTGCCAAAGGTGAACTGACTTTCAATTCATACCATGTTCGCAATTGGTGAATTCACACCTACCCATTTACAGTTGTTTGTCGATGACATACATGTTAGTCTCTGGTGTCATGAAATTTTTCGAGTTCTCTACAATGTTGTTGGATGCTTGTATCACAGGTCATGACTGCAACATTACCTCAGATCCTGCAGGAACAAAGTCAAGCGCCTGAACACAAAGAATATGCCACCACTACCTCAGCCAGTTCGTCGACAAAGGAAACCACCATCCTGTTTTACCGAATGCTTGGTTCCCCTAGAGGGAATTTACAGATGCTCATCCCTCCGTATTATTTCAAGTCATCTCAACCCTCAAATAAATTTGGTATTAGTTTGAAGTGTGTGCCACTTACACAGTGTATGTGTTTGTCATATACCCTGTCTTTACTCAGCAAGAGCTCTCAAGTTTCCTCTAGATGAGGCCACGAAGAAGTTTCCTACTGGAATGGTTGAATGGGACAAGTGGAATGTCCCTAATTGGCCTCAGGACCTTAAACTCACAGTGTAGTAGTAATCAATAAAACAAGCTGTATCACTATGATTAGGGTTATGCTGTAGAGGAAAGTCATGAACAGTACATCAGGAAAAAAAGCTCATAAAGCGTACTTCATGTTCAATACTTTCTGGGATCTTTGCTATATTTTTGGAACTTTTGCTGCATTTTCAAACCATTCAAAGGTTTGACACCTCTTTGCAAGGAGGTTCCCATAACTCATTAGGATGATTAAACATTATAACAGGTTGTGACAGAGCACTCAACAGCTGGGATACGAGCATCAAAGGATTGAATCGGCTGTTATGATCATGCCAATAGGGATCGCCACGGATGTCATGCCAAGAGATCGCCTCAGCCTGCCTCACTTCCGTATCGACTGTGCTGAAAGCATTCGTGATTATTAGAACTATAGTATTTGTTGTTTCATACAACATCTTAGATTCCACTCCTTCCTGCGGCCTTTGTCACACCACCCTCGAGCTGAGGCAGACTCTTTCCAGCCCCACCGTCTCGTGGAGGAGATAAAAACCCAGCACGAACGAGCCATGCAAAATATCGTCCCATGAGCTCTTCGTCGATCGTTTCCGGTGGATTGTACTCATTGAGGCCACCGCGCTCAACGACAGCTATAGTAGTCCTGTCATCCAGCATTGGAGCTTTCGTAGAGGTAGGAAGATCATCAAGAACAAAATGCAAAAGGGGGAAAAGAGCGTTATCTTCTTCAACTTCTCCACTGGTGTTTCGAGCTTTGTTCATGACATGTGCTTCGAGCTGCAAACGCCATTGCACGTACTCCGTCCTCTCCACTGCCCAGCCGTATACCCTGAGCGCATTGAATAAATCATTGAAGGTGGGAAGCGGTCGCGCAGTTACGTGCATTACGCTCATATTGCCTCCAGGACGTTTTTCTTCTGAGGCATTGAAAGAGGCGGGACTGACCGTTACCGCTTTGACACAGCACATTGCTACTCGGTCAACCGGGACCATGTTCACCCCATTTGACATGTCAGGTACGCTCCCCAGTTGTACACAGCCTTTGACCATCCGCCACACGAAGTCGTCTGTGTTCGTAACGCCGCCTTTGCTTTCCCCGACAACATATCCTGGTCTGATGATATACCCACTCAACCCTCTCTTTCCCGCCTCAAAAAGCAGCTTTTCAGCAACCCATTTGCTCTGGCCGTATCCTGTCTTCAATCCGCGCCGAGCCGTTTCAAGGGTATCGGTTTCCAGAACACCAGAACCGAGGTTTTGAGAGATGACAGACGAGCCGATACGCACATACGAAGGTGTGTCGAGTACTGACGTACTACTGACGAAAACCAAAGACTTCGGCTTCTCCTTCTTTCCCGCCAATTCGACTGCGGTCAGCGTTCCTATTACATTTGGCGCCTTTAATCTCTCATACGGGTAGACCCAATGCACCAAAGCACCGTTGTGCATTACCACGTCGACATCATTCTCTAGCTTCTCCCATTGAGACGATGTTACGCCGAAATGAGGGAGGGCGAGGTCACCAGGAAGAACGGTAAGGCGGTTACTAGATACCCACGAATCAGACCATACACCACGGGATGCGCAAGAATCGCGGAGACGTTCGACAGCTGAGGAGACGGATGAAGCACGAACGAGACAAGTGACATGAGAAACAAAAGAGGACGGGGACACTGGTTGAGTTTGCAGGAGCTGCTGCAAGATGAATGCACCTAGAAAGCCTGTTGCGCCTGTCAGAAACACATGAAGCCCCCGAGTAGATGTGACAGTGTAGGAGGGGTACGAAGAGGCAATATGAGAAGAGATAAGTGTTTCGAGATCTTGTGCATAGTAATTATCTTCTTCTTCCTGGTCCTCACCGAGAGCGCCGTTAAAGTCTTTTGCGTCAGTTTCTACCTTGTGATCGACGGGAAGTCCCAAGTCCTCGCCCCGTAGAACGTCGAATATGGAAGCTAAGCCACGCACAGACGCTATTTCCCCTCCGTGTTTACTGTAGACAACCCCTAGGCCGATGCGATCTTTCAACACCGGAAATGCTCTACGCAACTCGAAGACAAGGCGTGTGGCGAGAATTGAATGCCCACCGAGATCAAAAAATGACTCATTCAATGGAATAGGGGGGAGTGATTCTTCTGTGGCATCTGAGGAGAATCCTGGAAGAAGGGAGGCAAAAAGTTTCAGGATTACTCTCTGAGTGGGGGTTATGTCGGCATGTAGATTGGCAGAAGTATTGGCAACAGCTAAAGCGGAGGCAGATACCGCAGAAAGAGAAGCGACAGCAGCAGCAGTATCAGGGAAAGGCAAAGCTGGCTTGTCAACCTTCCCATTAGGGTTTAGAGGCATGCGTGCGAGAGGAATTATTACTATAACATATTCGACCGTAAACAAGGTAATAGAAGAAAGCTGAGTAAAGCACACACATGTAGGAATACTATATCCTGGTAGTTTCTTCTTCAAATGCGCCCTGATATCTTTGATGAGTGGTGCGTATCGCTGTATCCCACCTTCGACGGTGCTTTCTTCTTTGTACGAGGTCCTATCATCGCTCCCCTCAACTGTGACAAGTCAACGGGCGCATGATATCTCTCAATGAATCGGCTTACCTTTCCATGAATTAAGAGGCACGAAGTAGCTAACGAGCATCTTCTCTTCATCCTTGTCTCTCCTAACAAGGGTAACATTCTCGCGCACACCGGGATGAGCAGCGAGATGGGTATCAACTTCACCGAGCTCGATACGGAAGCCTCGAATTTTGATCTGATTGTCCGCTCGTCCTATAGGGCGCAAGGTCAGCTTAGATAGAAACTGACTTGGAGATTTGAACCATACCGATACATTCCACCCCTCCCTCCGTGTCATATCGTCCTAAATCACCTGATCGATACATCCTGTCACGCACACCATGCCAATACTGCCTCGCTGGATCAGACGAAGAAGAAAGCGTGTCGGCGTATCCTGAATTTTCTCCCTCGCCTCCGAAATCTTGGTAGCGGAACCAATTCCGAACGAACTTTTCCTTGTTCGGATCTGGTTCTCCATCGTTTTGGGTGGGAGGAACCAGATAACCCTCCGCGAGACCTCCACTTCGCACATATATTTCTCCGGGTTCACCAACGGCGCAGGCGATGGATTTGTCATTACTTAAGATAGGGGTTAGAGTTACATTTCCTATAAGCGTTTGGAAGATACAACTCACCGGTTAACAACTAGCAGTTGTACATCCTTCATTCCTTTCCCAGCAGGTATTACCTCTTTTTGGGTGCTTAAGAATGCGGGATCAGCAGCAAGTGACGGAATTGCATGGTAAGATACCGCTCGCTGAGATACGATCCATGAGTGGTGAGCAGATAGCAATTGGATCAGGAAGGTACCTGTGTCTCTGTCGTTCCGTACATATTAACGACCACTACGTTCCTGGCCAAGGCCTGCAGTCTCGCAACATCCCTCTTCGTGAGAAGGTCGCCAACAAAGAATGCAGTGCGAAGGGATGGTATAGAAGGTGCGACACTACCGGCATTTTCTCCTGCAACAATTCTTCCAGTTCACTCGTTCTCCGGAGAAAGGATGTTCTCACCTTCGTTTCCACCTGTGGTAGTCACCAGCTGCCCCATCGCTGGTGTTAGATGTGTGACAGTGACCTTTTTTTCATCCATCCATGCAGCGAGAGCGCCTGGGGTACCAATAGCGCTTGAGGGAGGTACGTGAAGAGAAGCGCCAAGAAAGAGGGGAGTGAAAACTACATACAATGTAAAATAAGTTTGGTAGATACGGTATCGTATACTCACTGTCCCTTTGAATCGGATCGTGGGCAATCCCACTCAGCATTGTGAATCTGCTCTCCGTGCTCAAACCGAATCGCGTAGCCATCCAAGGAAAGAAGTGCGTTAGACCTGTAATGCTATCTCAATTATAATGATAGACTTGATATGAACTAACCACATACTGTAATGTCTTCCCCTGACGCCCTTCGGAATACCGGTACTCCCGCTAGTGAACGAGAGAGTTGCAACCGAGTCCGGACCCAGAACAATACCAGGATCTTTCGCATCCACATCCAAGTTTGATCCATCTGCGTATACAGTACCGTCTTCGCCCAGGCTTACACCTTCGATGCATACTTTGACACCACCTAAATCCTTCTCCCAGTATGCTCGGACACTTTCATCGACAGGGTTAACGTCCTGAGCACCCTGAAGTATGATAACTGCCTCAGGGCGAGCGACAGAGAGGTAAACAATCTGCCTCTCAGGTGGATACGCAGGATCAATGACACTGAATGTCGCGCCGGCACTGAGTGTCCCAAGCACCGCTAGAACCAGGTCAGCAGAGCGATGGGCGTATATCATAACCACATCGCCACGTTCAACACCGTGCTTTAACAAGTGGTTTGACAAGGTATTGGCTGCTTTGAGTAACGAGGCATAAGTATGACTGTGAGTCTGAGTGATGATAGCAGCCTTCTCTGGATATTTGGCAGCATTGAACGAGAACACGGAGGTGATTGGACCAGGCCATTCACACCAGTTCAATGGGGCACAAGGATCGGGGAGTATTTCTTCTTCTTTTTGTGTGCGTAGAGAAATTCGGCCGATTGAGACCGAGCGATTTTGAATAATAAGAGCCAAGTGTAGGTGTAGAAGTTGAATTCGGAGGGGAGTAAAGAGAATTGTGTTGTATACTGTGCGTATAGAATTTTCGGAGACGAAAACGGTTAAATCTCCAGTGCTCAATGAGTCAGTTTCTTCAATCTGTATCGAATCCAGGCTATCTTCTGGCGTGAGGTCAATGTGAATGATAGAAGAAGGGGTTCCAAGCACGATGTGAGTGTCTCCGGTATATCGGTGAACGACAACCACCAGTGCGCGCAATATGTCTGGCGCATTTGCACCTTCAATCTGATATCGTTCTTCTGCTTCGACGACCTGAACTGAGGTTCGTGGATAGTCCGTTGGAAGGACTGCTAACTTTGTGGATTCAGAGCTCATAGTGACTGAGAGGGTGTTTGGAAAGATAGAAAAAGATCAATGTATATCATATCCTGATGACTCGAAGTTTAAAGACTCAAATTTTTGTTAAGTGGCAGGCACTTCATTTGCGCGCTAACTTTTGGCGCTCTGGCATCTGTTATCAAACTTTTGCTGTCACTGGCTTCAGTATTATTTGTGTCGAGGTGAGCAAAGTATATATCCAGAGGCAAATGGGTGAAGTGTATACAAGGTTAGCGACCGTACATTACTTCAATCCCACAATCCCAACAGGTCCGTCGTATCCAGCTTTCACGAACAGTCCATTTCATTCTCATAGTTTGGGACCATACGAGTACTCTCCTCCCTTCATTAATGCCTGTGAAACCATATATTGAAACGAGTAGCAAATGGGTTTCTTCGACTCACCCTTCTATATGCAGGTCTAGAATCCATAGCATGCTTTCGTTAATGCATAAATTCCGAACTACTACCATTCAGCGACGTACCTTGCCTGTAATCTCTTGACATATGCAACAGTTGCCGGATGAGCGATTTTCTCTTGCTGAAGGATTTCTAAGGACATGCTCATCGAAAAGTCTGCTGCGGTTGGTCCCGAACCACCCGCTAACCAATCCTTCTTCACCAAATGCGATTCGATCTACGGTTACCTGTTTTCAATACAGACATAAATTATATGTGAGATACACTGACCATGTCAACATTCTTTTTCAATTCGGGCTCAACCACCTTTCGTGCCAACTCATCGAATATAATCTTCAAAAACCACCGTATTAACCACGGCGAACGAGCAGGTATGAGACTGAAAATCAGTTTTTGAAC
Source organism: Lentinula detonsa (assembly GCA_027921405.1). Classification (NCBI taxonomy): domain Eukaryota; kingdom Fungi; phylum Basidiomycota; class Agaricomycetes; order Agaricales; family Omphalotaceae; genus Lentinula; species Lentinula detonsa. The sequence continues at coordinate 2,938,654 of JANVFU010000003.1, read as the reverse complement.
AAGAATCGGCATGAGAGTTCCTTCCGCATAATGTAAGACTGCACAAAAAAGGTCAGTTGTATGATTGAAAAATAGATATTTCTTGGTTTACAGTATAGATCATCAATAGCACCCTCTAGGGATGTTGAAATTTTCCCTTGGCCATACTTCTCAATAATGTATTCTGTTCACACCATTTTGAACAGATACAATCAGTATTCTATAGTGGATAACGAAAGATTGCATACCTATGATAGCACCACTTTCCGCAATGTTAATCTCCCCATCTGTGATCACTGGCGCTTTACCTAAGGGGTTCACTGCGAGAAGTTCCGGCGGAGCGAGCATACTTGGAAGACGGTAATATTTCTTTATTTCGTATGGCACCTCGAGCTCTTCCTACCGTTGAAAGAGTTAGACGGAAGAGTATATCAAGTAATGATAACGTGTGTGTGATTGACGCACAAGGAGCCATAAGATCCGTTGAGAACGCGAATTGTTGAGGTGATGTACGATTAGCATAGTTAAGAGAGCAGAACGACGTTTGAGAAGATGGCAGTAAGAATGAATAGAAGACGCGCTTTTACATAGGAGCTTTTAAGATAGCCGGTGTATAGCCGGTGATTGACGTCAATGGACTGAACATGGGACGAACTCAGACGGTTGGATGTGAATCATTGTTCGAATTGTAAAAAAAGGAACACTGCCAGTGGGAGAAAGAGATGGGATTTGGCAACGTACATAAGATAATTGACAAATTGATAAATTCAAGGCAGGAGGGTATAGAGCGTGAGCTATTGCCTGGGCCTACTCTCTGACAATCCCAAAAAAAAATAAAAAACTCAAAGTTCGCAGTACAAAGAACGGATTGAAGACAATGTGTAGAAATGGATTGAGAGCGCATCCTTTGCGCCCTGTGGAAAAGTGACTGAGGATGACCGGGGAACCAGTGCTCAAGTTATACAAACGTAGTAAAACTCTTGGTTAAAGGGCTAACGTATCTGAGGAAAAAAGAATGTTTGGATTTTAATCCGAAAACGACAAGTGTTCGAGACCAAACGCAGCAGCGGCAGCAACAATTTTCTCGCTGAGCGTGCCCTTATGGGTATCGTCGGGATAGTGAATGCGCTGAGTGGTCGAGATGTTTTCCTCCAGATCACAGTGCCGACCGTTACCAGAAAGCATATATCCAGGCATGCATTTTTCTACAGCGCAATGTCCGGATACGCAAGAAACATCTGAAACGCCAGAAATGGTTGTGCAGTCGACACCATGACCGGGGCTCCCATCAGAAGATATGACATCCATGGGGCAGCCACCACCTAGAAGCAAGCAAATGAGTGATAGTACTCAGGATATAAGAAAAAAAAATTTGATTTACAGCTTTCGAGATCGCTCTTGATGTCAATGCACTCCCATTGCCTTAATCCTCCGCCAGCAATACCACATGCGACCCATCCAGGCCTACATACGCGTTGTGTTTGCTGACCCCAGTGAAGGTGATTCCGTTTTTCAGGAAGAGAACGAGCAGAGGGGCAAGTAGACGAGCACTTTCCGTTGCATACTGATTTGGGAGACGCGCACGTGCAAGTGGATTGACCGTTCTTGGTGACCAAGCTATAGCCGTCGCCGCAACTGAATCCACATTTGTTGCTCGAGGTGCATGCAGGAGTTGAATGGTCAGGAAACGTGCAGGTCTTTTTGTTGCTGCAGCTTGTGATCTGGTGATTGAGCAAGATTAACGACAACGATTTGAACAGATGAGTCCACTAGTAGCTCACCATCTCGGCGATGATAATTTCAATGATGGCACGCCCGACCATGCCGATGCCATTTTTGCAAGCACTGCTACTGGTCACAAAAGTGGTAACGTCGCTTTCACAGATACAGCTTTCCTCTTCAATGAGGAAAAAAGATGATTTAGCCTTGATTCGTGGGCGAGCTCGAAGGAATCTTACCCAGAGTACCTGCCGTGACTTTTCGACCGCCATAGAAGGAGTCAAGGCGAAGATCCCCGGAGATACAGGCGCAAACTTGTGAGGTGCTACCGCGCCTAAGGAGGCTTTCAATGGCCTCTGCAGAAGCACCACATACTGCAGAAAGAAGAACAAGGATTGCGAAGCGCATGACGATTAAAGGAGAGGAAGGATAAGGACAGAAAGAGGTCGGAGGGGATAAATTTCGCGATAAAGAACAGGACAACTTTAAGTGAAGAAAAGGGGACGATCGGAGCACAATATGCAGTTCCGTGTAGAATAAAGATTTGTCCTCTTGTTAGTGATCATGTAACAGGGAAGGAAGCGGAGAGCGCTCTGCGGGGTCGATAAATCTCGTTCCTATTCCCGGTAAGCTATTCCGGTAAAGTGATGCTGGCTGGTAATGTTGCCCACTGATGGGAGTTGCGTTGTCGGAGCTTCTATGAGGACATAAATTTGTTGCTTCGACCTTTCTTCGTCGTTCCTCTCGCTGTCCTGCAATCGTCACACCTCCTATACTTAATGGCGGCCTATTGTACAACTTTCTATGAGATCTAGAGCCATAACAATAGTCAGGCCCAAGGGGTTTGCGCTGCGATCACACACGTTGGACGACGGACACTATGACCATGATAAGGTAGGGTCTGCGCTGCGATCACTCAAGTTGGACGACGTTTGTGATGATCGTGATAAGATAGGGGTCAAGCACCGCCGATATCGGACGCACAAATTGTTATGTTCGTATCAGTCAGGACTAATTAGATACGTGCATGGGCTTAACAACTACCTTCAGAGCTGTTCGGCTGGTCAACTTCTCTAGCGCCTGCTTGTATTCCTTGATAGTGAACGTATCGGTGACCTACAGGAGTTTAAGTAATTTGTAGGACAATTGAAAGAGCAAATTCAATCACTGACCATGCCATTCACTTTTACTTTCCCGGAGTCAAGGTAGGCGATTGCCCGAGGAAAACAGTTCATTTGTGCGAAGGAGCCTATGATCTAGAAAGGGACGTTAACCAGGACATTTCAAAGAGTTTTGGGGCTTCATGCAAACCTTGATTTCGTTGGAGAATATGAACGGTAAGTTCCAATGCACAAGAGCATCATTTGCGTAGACTCCGTATATCATCAATGTTCCACCTCGTCGAACGTATTGTATCGCCAAGGTTGCGACTATTTCAGAACCGGTAGCTTCAACCTGAATGGAGACAAAGGGTGAATATCACTGGACCGAGAGCTACATGAGAATACTCACAACAGCATCGAACCCGTGTGGATATCTTTCCTGAACACTACCCCATTGAGAATCCTGATCCTCGCTATCTCGGTCAATTTCGATATAATCGTCGGCTACTTCGAGTTGGCGAGCAATCTGTGTCTTGATGCCTCTGTTTGCTGCAATCACTATTCGAGAAGCACCGTTCAGCCTGAGAAGCTGCGCCAGAATGAGCCCTATCCGATGCATCATGTAAAAGCCATTCCACGTATGTACCATACGAACGTACCAGTGGGACCAGCTCCCAAAATGAGCACCTCCGCTCCAACAGGCAAAGCAAGTTTGTCTACACCATGAACTGCACAAGCGGCAGGCTCGATCAAGGTCGCATCATCGTCTGTAAGATTGTGAATATTGAAAACCTTGTTTGCTCGTCTACTCCTTATCGTTAGAATCATCAATAAATCCAAATATGAGTGACGCACGCAACCGCGTATTCAGCAAATCCTCCGCTCATAGTACATCCAAGACCTTCGTAGTTCTCGCACAAGAGCGGTTGGCCTCTTCGACAATAGAAACAGGTCTCGCACTAGAACTAAGTCAGCAAGTATAGAACAAGATCAGACCAGTGATCTCTGACCGTGAGGCTAGGATCTACAACACATCGATCTCCCACTTTGAGCATATCAGATTTCACTTTCTTCCCTAGTTCTGCAACTGTTCCGACGATTTCATGACCAGGGATAAGCTGAGAAAAAAACTTAGCTCCTGCCATACTCCGGATGGTAGGAAGCAAATACAGACAGGGAACTTCGCAATAAACTCTCCTGAATTCCGATAATTGAGGCTGAAGTCAGCCTTCTCAGTTAGCCTATATTAATGAATTGAACTTTACCCTCGCTGATATGATGGTCTGTGCCACAAATTCCGCAGGAAGACACTTGAAAAAGAGCAATGAGATTCAGGACAATCCTTCATGACTGAGCTACCCTTAATCAGGATCTCGTCGTCTCCGACATGAGGGATCTCTGTCTGAAGGATTTCGAAGTTGCGAATCTGCAAGTATGTTAGACAAGACGCAATACTTACATTATGCTCACTTACCCCATTATAATACACAGCTTCCATTTAAGCGATTGACAGAAAGAAAAACAGAAAATCAAATGAGAAACCAAACTTGAATGAGGCAAACATGTATGGGAAACTTTGAAAAGCATAAAGGTCGGAACGTGGCATCCTTTCCATACATGGGCCGGTGAGTATACTGATGGCAGTCATCAGCAGTGAAGGGTGATGTACAGTTCAAGGAGGACACAGTCGTCTTTGAGTTTGCAGAGGAAAAATCGCTCTTGAGCTGACTTTAGGACCAGGGCGTTTGCGCATCGGTTCCAAAGCGCTTGCCCTTATTTTATTTAATTCATAACTACCCACTAACTATTCGGCGTCGGTAACTCGATTTCAACACATGATCTTATAGCTCTTTGCCATCGTTCAACACTCGCCATCATCGTGCGCTTGTCACCGACTACAATTAATGCCTTCCTCGCTCGCGTCCATGCTACATTCAACCGACGCTCATCATCGACAAAGCCAATATCCGCTAGAGCATTGGATCGAACGGTTGAGAAGACGATGATATCGCTCTCACGACCTTGAAACGAATCAATAGTGGACACTGGGACGCGCAAAATGCTACGCAAATACTTCGTTTGCTTCGTGTAGGGAGAAAGAACCGTGATTGATGGTAAGTCATCGGTGGAGAGGCGATCACCTGTAGCTTGAGATGTCGAGATCAAATCGATAATGTGCTTGATGAGATTTCCTTGGCCTTCATTACTTTTCGATTGCCCACCAAATTCCTCTTCGGAATCGCAGTGGACAAAGACTGCAGGCTGAACTTCATCATTCGACGTTGGCCAAGGAAATTTGGAGCTGAGAAGGGGCTGGAGCATTGCTGACGCTCTTTCGCCGCTGATATCAGACTGCAGCTCGCCATTGTAAAACTCGCTAGAGGGAAACCTAGCAAGTGCTTCAGGAAAGCGATACTGGACCTAGAAGGTGATAGATAAGCCACGTCAAGCATGGAAGAAGCTGCCCTCACATTTAACATTGTTTTTGACAATCCGACTACGTTTGGACCCTTATAAAGCCGCTCGAAAAGAGATACATCGTATAAAAGAGCATGTCCTAGTGATCTGACCATTGGGCGAAGCTGGACACTGCAACGTTCATAAGCGAGCATGTCAGTTTTCAACAAACTATCACTCACTGATCCCCAACTAGTACAGCCTTCTTACATCCTTTCACCAAAGGAATCAGCCCTACAGGCTCCGTAATTTGCGAAGCTTCGTCAATCAAGGCAATGTCAAAATCTATCGCTCTCAATGCACCGAGGCCTGCACTGGCACAGGTTGTGAAGATGATTGTAGATCCTTTAATCAATTTCTCTCCTTTTTCCCTTCGCCTCGAGTCGCGCACGATTTCTCCACCAACTCGACTTTCAACTGTAAAGCTTTTCACCGACTTGCCAACTCTAAAGCTATCGGTTGCGAATCGAATAATCTTGTCTATGGGTACGAGACCAATTCGATCGTTGAGATGAGCGAACCGTTCCAAAACGTTGTCCACAGCTAGAGATGAAGATGTCAACACTACAAATGAAAGACCGGACACGAGAAGGACTCTAACCGTTGTGAGTAGACGCAGTCATAAGTATCTTCGATCCTTCGTCCAAATTTTGAATAAGGTTGCGGAGGACCTGAATTACCACCGTCGTTTTCCCCGTGCCTATAAATACTAAGTCTTATATCCTCGTGAGGTGGTGGCCCTATTCCTACCAGGAGGCCCCCAAATAAGGGATACTTGTGCTTGCCGCGTCCTCCTAACCGCTTTCGATTGGCTTTCATTCAAACCATCGGCTTCGATCTGAGCGGGAGTCTCAGCTGTCTCTTGAGCTGCCTCGTCCTCTGCGAGGGAAGACGCGTCTGTGATCATGCGCGAGAAGCGACAGCATTCGGGACCCTCCAGCGCAAGTCGGCGAATAGCATCCATCATCGCTCTGAATGTTGCTACACTCGGGGTCATTCTCATGGTGATGTGTCCACAAAGCGTATGCTTACCAACACTTCCAACATCGTATAGATACCACTGCATCCGTTCAAATTCGGGTGGCGGTCTATGCACCAATCTTACACGGATTTCACCACTCTCTGACAATGTGACCAGACCATCCAATATATCCGACTCCATCTCACCCTTCTGAGGCTTCGATGCAGCGCGAAATCTCACATGGGAATGCAAACGTACAGAGGTTGGACTGTCGACCCGAATATGTGCAATGACATGCAACACGTCTTCCTCTACCGGAAAGAGTGGGACCACGGTAGGCGCTGAGCGTTGGCGTTTGATTTTTCCATCCTCATCGCAAGGACATACATCGGCTGCTTCTTGTGCGCGGTCAATGGTGACTGCTAATGCCTGCTTATGTGCATATTCTTTGGCGGGGGACGTTGTCCTGACAACTTCACGGCATTCATGCAACACCAACAGGGTTTCTGTGACCTGTTGAGGTGCTCGAATGGAAATTGTGACAAGTTCAAGGAGCTCAAGATAGTTGTGAAACTCGATGGCAGCGACTATTGCCTTCAACCTCTCTAATGCATACAAAGATGCAACGGGTACTGCATAGGCTGCGCGGATTATATGCTGAACAATACTTGGCCCGAGTGCAGTCCATGGAGCCGGCAGCGAGTCCGTTTCATCTGAAAGAAATTTTTTCAAAATGCAAAACACAAGAAGAGGTTGAGTGCCAAGCCATTTCAGAACCAGGTCTTGATTAACGGGTTGTAGATTTAGGATAGAATCAAATATCCAAAAAAGATGATGGTCGGCATGATGTTTCCAGGCGAAAGCAGCACACTGATCCAAAACCTGAGCAGTAATATCAGCCGTTGAGAGATATCTCTTGACATGACTTTCACTAGCAGGCTCTCTGAATACGACACGTAACGTCTCCGGAAGACTGTCTAGATCAACCTCCTGGAGAGTATTGAGGGAATAAGTCGTATCGACGTGAGAAAAACGCTTGAGATATTCTTCGGTAGTCACGCTGAACTTGCTTAAAGACGAAGTAGAATTGATTTGGAGTGCAGCACTCACTGGTCAAAACGCAGATCGAATAGTTGATGAGCAATACGGTCGCGGTTTGAGACGACGTGTATTTCTATGGACACGACCGGTGTCCGATTGACTCTGCCCATTTGCTATAATTACGTTACTAAAACCACCCCACCTATGCAGACTTTACGCATACCTTTTGTACTCGTGAAGAGATCTGCTGCAATGCAATACTGGTAATGAAAGCTTCTTCGGAGTTTGCTGGAGGTTTACGGATATGAATGAACGTATTTGCTCTATTCTTATTGAAGAGCTGGATATTTCCGTCCCCACAGTACAACTGAAAGCCCGTTGTACATGAGGTGAAAGTCGGGATTGCCTCCATAGCGGATTCTCGCATTAATGTAGCCACCACAACGTGCTCGCCATCCACAGAGAAGTCTTCGTTGAGAGGGATCTCACCTCGTATGAACAGCATGAAAGAAAAACGTTCATCTAGCTAAGACAAGGCGATTCAGTGAGTAAACATGAAGTTGTGAGGAAATCGAAACCTTCATGATGATGAGCTTCCTGGTAAAGTTCTGCATAGCACGAACCAAGTAGCCGAAAAAAGCATGAATTCCCAATTCTTTTGAAGAGTAGAGCCGCTGAACTCGGAGCGGTCCCGCTAGTTTCTTGTCAATCAAGTCTTTGGGACTGACGATGTCAGATCTCAACAAACTATTCCACATATCCGCCTCTTCCTCAGGACTCATCTCCATGTTCGTAGCCAGTTCGTATTTTTCGTGGGTTTTCAGCGCCCCATAGTTGATGTAGGACAAGTAAGGCCGGAAGCTAATCTTGTGCTTCCGTGCAATCCTCCGGGCTAACTCCACAAGCTTGTACTCGGAGACGGTTGTCTCCGGAACAGAGAAAAGACGCTTGATGAGCTCGTCGGCTTCGTCGACCGACCCTGGTGCTGAGTCTGCATTCCCTTGCCGGACAAGAAAATCTTGACTCCACGATTGAGCTGCGTTGAACAGCTCCGTGAGGACGAACTTCGTATCTTCGGGTGGTTCAGGTGGCTTTCTAAGACGTTCCGGTATCTTCACATGTGCACCGTCGACAGCTTGAGAGTACAGTGCATTGAGCTCTTGGCATTCGGGACTCATCGCACCATGAGGGTGGTAGCGTGCCCACTTGTTGTGTAGTGCCGAAGTTTGAGCCATTCCCGAGCTGATAGAACTTCAACACCAGAGAAGTTACGCAAGTTATCCCAACCTACTTATTGTATGATGCAAAATACCGCGCGAGATCTTGACGATTGATTTTTTTCTGCGTAATTTCCTTGTTCGGTGGGTAATCGTAAGACTTGAGTCGTTTGGAAATATTGAGCAGATGAGTCCGGCAAACAGAAATGAAATTACTGACTTCTAACACCTTACTAGGTACAAGGTCCGGGTCCCAGCAGACAAAGTACTCATCTCCTTCATATGATTGTCAGAAAGTAACCCCCTCAGAACTCAGGACTGGCTTACCATCCAGATCGCCTCCAGAGCTCATTGAAGTTGGAGATCGCTTTCCCTGAGACGCAAAAACAACACAGTCGACGAGATGGCTTAAGGAAGGATGATCAACCGCGCGCAGTTTGAGTATATCGCCTGAAAGGAGAGCGATTACTAGATGTCCATGACTCGGAGGTGAATATGCTGACAAACCTGGATGCAAGCACGGATTCCGTACCACAATCACATCCGTCCCAAAGATAGTACTAGACCCATTCCTAGAAGTCATCACTCTGACATGAACTTCGCCTTCCCGCAAGACACGGTAGGGATCGCACACTCCGTACAATCTCCTTGACTTGTGTACCAGCATCCTCACTCTCTCCTTCTTCAAGTCATCGTTCTTCTTGAACGCCGCTAATTCGCTGTTTTGCGCCTTTCTAATCGATCTGAGCAGTTCTGGTGTGAACCCGTCCAAAAGAAGACGGTTCGCTTCTGTAAAGTAATTTGAACCTAGACTTGCAAGAAATTCGAAGCCCTTGACAGGGTCAGAAGTGGCTTGTTCGATCCAGGTGAAGTAGGCTTGTTGTTTTGCGAGGAATGCTTCATTGGTCACACCAAGGCTCGAAAGAAGGACAACAATCTCATTGTTGAGTCGACCGAAAGAGTAGGGAGTGGAGTATCCAACGACTGCGAAGGTATTGTCGATGGTTGACCTAAATTTTTTCATGCTTCCGCGAAACTCGATGAAGTGTCTTTTTTCTTTATCCATAGCTGGGTGAAGCATGACTACGCCCTGAGGCACAAATGGTGAGAGTCAATCGAGCAAATTGAACGAAGACGAAGAACGCTTTAGCCTACCTTGTACCCTTTATAACGAATCTGATAAACACATGGCGTATAATTACGCGCTTGGAATAAGATTCGTTTCATTCTAGCAATCTGAACGCTAGAAGAAGGTCGATAACCATTGCTTGGAACATGATGTGGATTATACGTACCAAAGACGCTTTGATATAAGTCCACATCCGTCGGAAAAGTTTTCATCTCCAGTTGTCAGATCATCGATGTCGCCGACGTACTTGGGGTCCAGGATGAAATCAACCTCCGCTCCAGAGAAGAGAAGACCAATCCGTTTGGCACCTATATTCGTAGAGGCAGATGAAAACTTGAAATACATAGGGTGAATTTCGCGCTCACGTTTTGCGACGTTCATAATTCCGTTGAGTTCACCCAAGCTATAAATAATGTTATCCAGTTCTTCATCGTCAAGTGCCTCACGGAGATAACAACCTCTTCCACGCTGTTGATCTTCGAGTCAAATCAATGGAGAGAGCAAGCAATTACACGCTCACGAGTTGGCTATTTCCATGCCCGAAGAAACGATACTGCCTGCCGTTCATAAAAAGGCCAGATTTGAACATCCGTATCATATAGTCTGTGGCTACAGACGGCCGCTGTTCTGGAAACCTGAACTTCTCAAATGAAGCAACAACGAGCTTGGAGGGATCTTCGCGCATGACAACACGATTGCTCGATAGCGGCGATATTTGTAAAGATATCTTCTCTGGAGTGAAGATTATCAGCTTGGCAAATCGTCTCTCGCGTCCTCCTGCAGTGGTGATAGAGGCTCTGTTGAGAAATTGCGGCGGGATGTTGTCGAAGTTCCATTCTGTATCGTCCGGAGTGGGACTTGCTCGTAGGATGTATTCGTTGTTCATATCAGTATCAGTGGTAAAAAGAGGAAACGCCTCGAGGGCAATCGGTGCGAACAGCAACAAACATGCCGTAACTTGTAGGGTTTGCCCATCTAACGCCTTGCATTCAATATAAGTAGCATGAAATAAGGTTGCTGATACTGTGACTTACCGTAGGAAAGTGAAGCAGTCAGCTGGCAGCAGCTGGCTCGTCATGAACACGTCAGAAACATCTGTGAAAAAGTCTGAAATGAGCGGTCTGAGGGCAGTCTACATCGTTGGCCCATCTTCCGCAGGCAAGACGACTCTATGCAATGCACTCGCTGCACGTCTGCGACTGCCATCCAGTATGCATATCACGGAGGTGGCGCGTACAGTGATGAAAGAGCAGGGGTTTACGCGCGCCGACGTCCATTCTTTTGCAATGCAACATGCCATTGTGAAAGCACAAGTCGCCAAGGACTGGGAAGCGCGCCAAAATATTACAGCTGAAAATACAACACTCGGGCAGCCCATCCTTCTCTCGGATAGGTCAGCCGTGGACGCAGTCGTGTATGCTGCGCTTTCCGAGTTGACAACCAAGTCAGGCAGTACCCAGGCACTCATTTCATCTTCAGATTTCCAAGAGGTCTTGGCTTTATATCGTTCAGCACGGAGTACATTTGTATTGCTGCGACCGATAAAAGAATGGATGGTGGACGACGGAGTTCGAAGTTTGGAAGATGGGGAGCATTGCTATGCTATGTTCGTGAAGGTTTTGAGGGAGCTAAATATTCCGTACATAGAGTTGGGAGAAAGTTGCCGATGGTTAGAAGAACGGGTCGCCATTGTGAGACGAGCAACCGTTTCGACGTAACAAGAAAAAATATGGAGAACTAGTAATTTGTCGAGATGCTCGCCATTTTCCTTTTATCATCCACCTTGTACAAGCTTCAAGCTTCGTTTACTCCTCAATTCCTTGTATCGACTTTGGTTAATGCGCATTCAGAGCGATGAATTTTGTGTTGCTGCACGTGGCGCACAAGTTAGATTCTGCCGGCTGATGTAAGCTTAGGCGCCTTTCGAGTCTCGATTCAAGGTGCTTTCTGCACGACCATCATGGTGCTTCCACCAAAGCCTGTATTGTCCGTGAAAAGACGTGCCTCTAAATCTCCAGACTCAGGGCCCCCATCCAAACGAGCTGCATCATGCTCACTAGAAGAAGGGGAGCTGGATGACACCGAAGACTCTGCTCCGCCACCACCTTCGAATAATGTTAATCCTACGAATGCTCGTACATCAAGCTCAATATCTGCAGGTCCATCTTCTCTCTCACAGAAACCGATCATCAAGAATAAAGTTGCTTTTCCGTTCAAAACAAGAAAGACTGACCCACAGATTCAAACCTCGGTTACTGTCAATAGTGCGGCACTACTTTCTGGTCCGGCGCCGACTTCATCTTTGGCGAAAAGTGTTTCTGTTAGGCCAGATGAAGAGGAATGGAGAGGCGGTAGCAGCGACAAAAATAGACAACCGAACAGTCATCGTGGCGGCAGTCGTAGGAAAGACAGCCCACTCAGAGAAAATAGTCGCGGATATAATTCGCGCTCAAATTCACGTTCTCGTTCGACTTCTCGCTCACCAAATAGACATCGTCTTCCAGACAGGTGGTCCCCTCGAAGGACATACAGACGGAGGTCACCAGAATACGACAGATACCCCCAAGACAGAGATAGAAGCAGAGATGGAAGAGACGACAGTCGTTATTATGATGGTAGAGATAGAGGCAGGAACAGACAATACGAGCCGGGATATCGTAGGGCGGACAATCGTGAATGGTCACGGCGAGATGAACGTTATGATGATCACCGACCTCGATACGACAGTTACCGGCCTAACCACTACCATCCCAAATCCCCAACTCCTCCACCTCTTACAGCCAATTTTTCTCCTCCTACCTCATCTACACTCATCGACCATGCCCGCACACCTCCATTTCCTCCGCCACTTTCTCCACATTCATCCAATGCGCCGACGCTCCCAGCAGAACCTGAACCGTATCCTGGAGATGTCCCTCCTCAACCAAAAACTCCGCCACCGCCTGCCCCGCCGCCTGATCCTAGGATAAAGCCAAACGGGCTACCAGAGAGACCTGCAATGTATATCCCGCTACCTCCGCCGTCTACGAATCAAGCGCGGCCACTTTCCAACATATTCCACCGCCCGAATGCTCCACCTGACTATCATTCACCACCGTCGCTCAGACAGATTGCTCACGTGGACACGGAGGCTCACCGGGATAGAAGTCGGGCTCCGTCTTCAGACCCGCATAGAGCTCTCACCAGAAAACCCATACCTGAACCTCCATCACGAATTCAGTTGCTATTGAAGCGAAAGCCCATCCCACGCAGGACGAGAGAGGAAGAAAAGGCTGCGTTTGGATGGGTTTTTGAGGGTTGCGGAGTGAAGTCAGACTATGAGGTCACGACGAAACTTGGGGAGGGTACTTTCGGGTACGTGGTTTCTCGCCTTAGAGCAATATTCATGCGCCTGCGATTGACTTTCTACTTAAATTCTCAACAGAGAGGTTCACAAAGCGATGCAGAATGCCACGAACAAGGTAGTCGCGCTGAAGAGAATTCTAATGCATAACGAAAAAGAAGGAATGCCAGTCACTGCCTTGCGCGAGATCAAGATCCTCAAAGCACTAAGGCATGACTGCATCATTGAAATCCTAGACATGTTCGTTGTCCACAGTGCGTTCAAAATGTTCAATATCCTTCTCTCTTATTCAATGTCGTCCGGTAGGTAACGACTCTGAGCCGATGTCGGTATACATGGTTTTTCCTTACATGGATCATGATCTTGCGGGTTTGCTGGAGAACGAACGCGTTAAACTTCAACCGTCTCAAATCAAGCTGTATATGAAACAACTCTTGGAAGGAACGGAGTACATGCATCGGGTAAGTCGTCTTCATCCGACTTACCTCCACCAATCATTGACATCCCACAACACAGAACAATATCCTTCATCGAGACATGAAAGCTGCTAATCTTCTCATCAGTAACTCCGGCTCTCTTCGTATCGCAGATTTTGGTTTGGCCAGGGCGTTTGATTCTCAAGAATATAAAGGTGTACCGTATACGACATTGGATGGTCGAGAAAGAAGGGAGCGCAAGTATACTAATTGCGTGGTCACACGCTGGTATCGACCTCCGGAATTGTTGCTGGGAGCTAGAAATTATGGTGGAGAAGTGGATATCTGGGGCATCGGGTGATTTCCTTTTCGTTCATCTGAAGCCGTTCAATTTTGAAGTTGAACATCATGCTGTATCAGCTGTGTTTTCGGAGAGATGTTCCACCGTCGTCCCATCCTTCCTGGGAACTCCGACATCGACCAGTTGGATAGAATTTGGGCTCTGTGTGGGACACCGAATCAACATACATGGCCAAACTATGATCAACTGCCTGGGTGTGATGGCATGAAGAGGTTCACCTCCACGATTTCAAGGAAAATCAAGCAGACTTATGAGACGTGAGTGCTATCTGCCTCTCTTTCTCTTATATCACGCACAATCTTCTTCAGCATCGGACCCGAGACAGTAGATCTACTGGATCAACTACTCATATGTAATCCTCAAAAACGAATTACAGCTTCACAAGCATTAGAACACGATTACTTTTGGACGGACCCACTGCCAGCAGATCCTAAAACGTACGGACTCTTCGTGTTTTCCTCCATGTAAATTACCCTTTTCCTGAACTCATTTTTCTCATAGTCTACCTTCGTACGAAGCCTCACACGAATTGGACAAGCGTAGTCATCGACAACACCAGGGTCCGCATGGTGCAATCGGTCCTCCTGGTCCTGGGCCTCAACCACCACATAACAACCACCACAACATACCGCACGATCACCACTCCCGGCGAAATCGCCCTCTCCCCCCTCCTCTCAATAGACCTCATGGACAGTATCATGATAATCGTAATTTACATCAGCCTCCCCAGCCTCACGGCCCACCAATACATTTTTCCGGTGCCTATGGAAATGTTCCTCCGTCAGGTCCTATGTATGGAAACAAGAATCTCTCACTTCCTCCTCCACCTCCAACTGGTCATCCGCCTGGCGCGATGCCTCCCAAAGGTCAATTCAGGCGCGGTCCATACAACGACAACAGTCGCGACGGTCAACCTCCTCGTGATAATCGTAACCGACGTGAACCTCCGAGGTTCCGTGATAACGCCTTGCCTAGTGCTGATGGCCTTCCACCGCGACCAGCTGCACCTCTGGGCCCACCGGGTGATAGGGGCGGAAGTGGCTATGGAGACAGACGCGGACCAGGCTCGTCTTCGTCTGGTGGTGGGCACGAATCGCTGAATTATGGATAAGATTAATATTGTGTTATGTGCTGTACATGGCACGAAATGGGTAGTTGCATCAGTACTCTTTCAAGCATACTAATCTCAATCCCATTTTATGTTTAGCATACATATACATGTATTATTCTTGTATCCCTAATTTCATGTGTATGCATAAAGGGATGACTCGTTCCTGCTCCACTTGACTGATTCGGAATTTTCAATTTTGGCGGCAGTGTCTTAAGGGGCTGCTCCAGGCGGCCCCCCGCAGCGAAATTCCGCAGTCTCAGACCAGTGCCAATGCATAAAATCCGAGAACTGTGACCAATTAAGACACATCCTCCCCTCATTTACAATTATCTCAGTATTAAGCTTCCCGCCATCCAACGCGTTTCGCCCATATTTACGCTCAACAGTTTATCGAATTACCCTATTATGCCTCACCATCACGGAGACGGACCTGGTGGTCAAGGAGGTCCAGGCGGATTTGGTGGTCCAGGAGGTTTTGAAGGTGGTCCAGGAGGTCCAGATCGTGGGTTTGGAGGCGGACACCATCATCATGGTGGATTCGGTGGCCCAGGAGGTCCTGGAGGATTTGGAGGATCTTATGGCAATTTTGGAGGTGGCCCAGGTGGAGGATTTTCAGGAGGCCCGAACGGAGGGCCGCCAGGAGGACCTGGAGGATTTTCTAGCAACCATCATGGGCATGGTCAAAGTGGGTTCGGAGGATTCAGTGGAGGACCCGGCGGACCTGGAGGACCTGGATATGGCGCGCCATCTCATCACTCTCAGCACCACTCGCTTCTCGGTAAACTTGTAAACAAACTTGAAGGTGGGAGAAATCGCCACCTCCATAGTGCTTTTAGCCTCATCCCGCATGTTCCTTATCTTTTAGGGAACCATAACTCACATCACCAGAACCTAGGCCCCTTTGGAGGCCCAGGACCAAATCGGGACATGGGTTACGAGCAAGGCCCGCCCCAGCAGGGCGGGCCTGGTATGGCTGCTCCTCAGTATGGTGGTGGCGCCGGTTTTTTGCCCCAGGGTCCAAATTCAGGACCGGGTGGACCAGGAGGCCTCAATGGTCCTCCACGCTGGTGATTCTTTTTCTCTTCTGGTCTGCTTCTAAAATATTTTGGAAAAGTGAACAATTATACGGTACCTGTACTTTCTTCAGTAGGATACTACAACAGCCTCTTTTTTCAATAGGGGTTAACCGGTTAAATATTCAGCCCGAGAATTGTATTCTAAGCCAACTTTGACCCAGTGACGGATATCATGGAAATACATCGATTAACAGTGACTACCCCCACAGTACATTTGAAGTCCATGTCAAGATCCAGTTCTGAGAAGAAAGAAATTATTGTTCTTGGTGCTGGTGTGGAACAATGTTCGATCCCTTTCATTCAGCTTTATCATTGTTCATAGGTGTGATTGGTCTGACCACTGCTATCAAGATCCAAGAAGCCAAGGGTTCCGAATACAATGTAACAATAATCGCAGAGACGTTCCCTACGGACCCGCGGACGATCAAGTATACGAGCTTTTGGGCTGTCAGTTTGAGTTGGAATTATACGATTTTCAGCTTCTAACACTAGCAACGATTAGGGAGCGCAATATGTCGCTACTCGTACCGAAGATCTCAATCTACGACGAATGGAGCGGGAAACCTTTGATGTGGTATGGGCAATGTCGGAACCAGGTAGTGGTGTCGCGGAAGGATGCTTGCTGAGATGTACAGATTATTCGTACCTTCCAGCTGAGGAACAATATGCGGATGAAAAAGATCATCCTTGTGCTTTCATACCTGATGTGAGTTTTCCAGAACCAAACAACTAGTTCACTCACATTTATCCGGTACTATGCAGTTCCGCCAACTCCGACCAGATGAACTTGTTTCTGGTGCCTCCCAGGGCTTTGCTTGTACTGCTATCACTTTTGACATCCCTCGCTACCTTCCATACCTCTTAGCACGGTTTTCTTCTGGCGGAGGCACGATTGTTCGTGGTGCTGTCGGACACATACAACAAGTCCTTGAGGGTGGGGCTGGGATCTTCGCTAATCGTAAGGCGATCGGTCGCTTGAATTCTCTGAACCGATAACAAGCCTCATTGTTACTGATTACAGCAAATTCATCGAGAAAGTACTCAGCACCCGATGCGGTCATCCTTTGTGTCGGTCTCGGAGCAAGATTCCTGGGTGGAATTGAGGATAAAGATGTTATCCCAATAAGGGGACAAACAGTTTTATTGAGAGCACCATGGGTTCACATTATGCCTACTCTGAGAGACCTAAAGGATGGATTCAATCCACCGTATGTGATCCCTAGGAAGGGAGGCGATGTGAGTCATTTACCAAGTCCGTGTGGATAAAGCTCTCGCAATATTCATCTTTCTTGTGTTTCACGTCCTAGGTCATTGTCGGAGGGACTTATCACCTCGATGACTGGTTCGTTTATGCATCTTTTTTTCTTACATTGCGAGGAGTCAATAGCGATTCACCACATAGGTATCCTCTCCCTCGACCAGAAATCACAGAACGTATTCTGTCCAAAGGACTTAAACTTTGTCCGGATCTGGCTCCGCCTGAAGTCCGCGCGGAACGTGAACCTACGGTAGACGATCTCCGTCCACTGATATTGGACGTGGGTGTGGGTTTCAGACCTTACCGAAACGGAGGAGTGAGAGTCGGTGTAGAGTGGATGGACTCGTCGCCATTGAAGAATCAAGCGAAGAAGGTTCCCGTGGTATTCAATTATGGGTCAGTATCCAGTGTTCTTCGGTTTGTGAAATTGGCTAAAGGTGTATTGTCATTTATCTGCAGACATGGTGGAAATGGATATCAAGCTTCATGGGGTTCTGCCCAGATAGCTTTGGAGTACCTTGAAGGTGCATTCATAAATCCGAAATGAATACAAGCGTAAGCTTGAAATTGTGGGATGTTCGACAAGTACTCGGTTTCATACTCGAATTCTGGCATCGTATTCTGGCATCGAATATGAGGAGTAACTCAGCGGGAGATTCACTGTATCTTGCGTCTGCAGACGATTCAATTGTCACTGAGAGTCTGAGATCTGATTAAATACCCTTTGATTTGGAGTTTGCGACGAACTTTTGGTAGATGATGTTTCTCCGTAATCAATAAAAATATAAATAGTACGACTCATACACTAGGTCCCTTCACTGTGTTAAAACCCCTAATCCGGTTGAATTCCTGGTATCGGGTTTTCCAATGAGACAGATCGGCTGTCGTTAACAGTGGATTGCCCGGTGAAGTTTGGAACAATGTCAGAAATATCATGGCAGTATTGATATAGTCCAAATCATCCTTGAGGTCATGGACTAGTCTATATTCCGGATCCGCTTCGACTAGGGTGTTCGCTCTCGCCTTTAACAGTTTGTTGGTCTCGGCGATCAATGTATCTGCATTGCTAAAAAATTGGAAGACCTTTACGAGATTGGCTGGGTTTTCGAAATGGGCTAGGGAATAATCGTTCTTAGTCGAACTGAGATCTAGGAAGAGATGAGTTTGTAAGCGCTCTTTTACTGGCCGGCCTTTTGCAACCTCCTCTTTTGCAACCCCCTTGGGCGGTATGCGCGGAGCCTTAACTTGATTGATATAAATCCTGCTTTTACCCTCCTCGCGGGCTTCGATGACGAAAGGTTCAAAGCCAGCGTCTCCAAGGAATAAAGTGAACCGTAGTTCATGGGACCTTGTACATTGTTTACTTGAGGAAATGCTTTCGTACTGCTCTCGGCTAGGGTATCTGCATGCTAGCCTGACTGCTCGGTCACTATGTGCGTAAGTAGCACGCTCTGAAATGTCACATTAGTAAGGAAAGAACAGATAAATCAGTTGCATTCCTACTACTAGGTCCTCGATTTTCCAGCAAGTGAGTTGCACCCACTAAAGGACCTGCGGTAACGGTGGCACCAAGGAGAGTAGTGACCAGAAGGACGGATGAAAAGAGTCGATAGGAAAATGAGAATGGGGATAACATTGTCAGACGGCTTGAGGTACTGAGTGATGAGCTTCATCAGTTGAAGAAGGCTGGACATTGTTTAAAACCTACATTATATCTGATGAAACTTGGGAGACGAGATACAAACGAAGGACAGACTTTCACTGATTATCCTGTCAGAGTTCGGCCAGCGAATCTGAGTTAACTCTGTGATAATAATAATTGCAGAGAAAAATCAATTCCAGTGGATACCAGGCGGGGAAGATACCTACCAAGCGGTGAAAGTTTAAGAGAAATTCGAAACGTTGAAATCAAACACCATCTCTTCAGCGGATCGGGCCGCTATAGTCTGTAATTTGTTTTGGGGTCGAGTAAGGACCTCGGCTAAGGGACATGTGCAAGTCACGTCTTATGTACAAATAAATATAAATTATTCATTTATCTACGCGCCGTCAGTAAAACCGACGCGCGAACGCTTATCATGTCCAATGCGCTCTTCCGATTTAGCTCAGATGCGGGTCTACACCTGAGGTTCTTCCTGTGATAGCAAAAGTTCATGTCTCGGTTGCTTTGACACACGAGGGGATAGAGATGCAGTCTCTGCATGTCCTCTTTTGAGAGGACTCGCACGAGACTTTACTGAAGGGGTAGCAACGCCTTCATTCTCCTTCAGACCTTGGATCTGGAATTTTCCAAAAGAAGATGCATTTCCGTTGGTGCTGATCTGCGCAGTTGACGAAGGTAAGGAGCCAAGAGTATGTCTTGATAAAGGAGTGGATGGTGTGGATAAGTGTTCCCAAGAACTGTACATGCTGGAGGACAAAGAACTTGTAAAAAATTCATTGCTCAAGAAAGAATTATAAGAAAGAGGTGTTCTATTGGGAGTATGACTATCATTAGGCAGATTAAAGCTCATTATGAGCTGTGATAGTAGATGAAAGTAAAGGACGCGCTGGCTTTGCACTGATAGTAGCCCAATGACTCATGTCAATATAATTGCCACGTAACCAAGTCACATGAAATCGCCTTTTTTGGGCATCTGAACAGAAATTAAGCGAGGTCCCAACTACACGCCGTGTTCGCTAGCAGACTCTTATAACCTCACCTTTAGGTGACAAAGGTTATAAGTTTTTAGTCTGCTTTCGGGAGACAAGGGCCGCTACGGTTTTCATCCCGGCGACCATCCGGCTACTACTAGGGTATTTCCTCGAAACGGAGTACTATGGGATGCAGAGATATGAAACATGACAGGGATATGAAATATTTCATAATTCACCTCTTTATTGTTGTTTCCGTCGACAGATGGCCTCCACAAATATTCTACAGTATCCTTAGGTTGTATTCTTCAATGCCAGATACTTCGAAATTTATTGCTTTGAATATAGAGAACATAGTAAAATGAACTTGAGGAATTTCAGTCACATACACCCATCAAATATTCAGGAACAAGAAATTATGTATGGCAACTCTTAAGCAGCGGTGGTACAATTATTAACAACTATGTAAAGAGTTCTAATTCCGAAAATTTGAAGGAAAAGATGAGAGATAGCGGGATCCAGAGAGAAAGTAGTGAAAAACTACCTTCGACGTGACAACTTGTGTTGCCGGGCATTTGGCAAAGCAAGTGGACGGCATCCCACCACAATTTCAACTAAGTCCTCCAATCCGCGATGGTCAGAAACAGCCAGACCCATCGTGAATCCCCAAAGCCTCGCACTATTGATGACACTACCGAAGCCCGTCTTGATCAGGCACGACAGGAGTGGATGAAAGGTGCACACAAGAGTGTTGCCACTGCTGCGAAGGTCCACAATGTTCCCTACATCACGCTTACTCGACGAATAAATGGAACGGCACTACCAAAAAAGAAGGCACATAACAGCCAAGCTTTACTCACCAAGGCTGAGAAAGATACGCTGATCGAGTGGGTTCGGTATCTCGGATTTACAGGTCATCCAGTCAGCAAACGAACTTTGCGCCCAAAGGTTCATGCAATCCTAAAGGCCAAAGGAATAGCTGTTACTGAAAGAACAGTATCACGTACGTGGATCATAAACTTCTTGAAGGAGTATAAGAGTAAGGTGAAATTCACTCGCGCACATGGTCTTGATTCAAAGCGCGCACAAGCATTCAACTACACCACTGTCCATCACCACTTTCAGCTCTTATCCAACTTGGTGAAGGAGCATAGCATACCCTGGGAGAACGTCTACAACATGGATGAGAAGGGAGTACAATTAGGAGGGGGGCGTAAAAACTCACAGGAGAAATATTTCTTCGCTCGAGCAGACAGAATGATGTACAAGCAAAAGGGTGATAGCCTCGAGCTGGTTACGATCATCGATTGCGTCTGTGCAGATGGAACAGCACCAATTAAGCCTGCATTTGTTTTCGCCAGTGCAACCAAGTTCGACGAGTGGTTTGAGGTCGATGATGAAATCTTGTATGCTTTTAATTTTGGATCTTTAAACCTATTTTACTCATATTCTAGATGAAGGATCGCTAATTCAGAAACAGGATGGACAGATGACGAGGTTGGTTTTGAGTGGTTCAAGGTAAACTTTGTCCCTCAAGCAACAGCTCAAAACGATTCTGGAAAACCCATCCTTCTCATCTATGATGGTCATCAGTCACATACTCGGCTGAACTGGATAGAATATGGACAGGCCAACGATGTTATCCTCTACTGCCTTCCTCCTCATACAACTCATCGCCTTCAACCACTTGACGTTGGCTGTTTCGGTCCTCTACAGACTGCATGGTCCAACCGGTGTGATGCTATCCTGGAGGAAACAGGCAAACCCATGGAGCTCCGAAACGTCGTTACAGAGTACATGGCTGCGCGGGCCCTCGCTTTCAAGGAGAGTACAATTCTAGCGTCATGGCGAAAATCTGGTATCCATCCGATGAATCCAGATATTTTCAGTGAAGCGGATTTTGCACCTAGCATCACAACATCAACACAGCTTCATTGGCCAAGCAGTTTCCCTCCTATACCTGATGAATCGTGTGACATTGCTCAAGCAGTCTCACAGCGGTTGAGGAAAGAGAGAGCTGAGAGAGCTCAGAACAGCAATGACTCGAGCTCTTCTGATTCTGATCTTGATTCCGATAACGGACTTGACACGAGGTCACCAGATGATCACATGAGTCGTTCCTTCATCTCATTTTCTTCGCTTCCCATCTCATTTTCTTCCCTTCCATCTTATCCCATGCAGTCATCGCTCCCATCTCAGCCTGAGGGTGGCCCCAGTTTCCTTGTACCTGGACAGCGTAATTCTCGGAACTCAACAACTCTTAACGAGATCAACTTGCAGCGTCAATTGGCTGAGTGGAAACGCAGGGCACTTGTTGCTGAAGGACAAGTCATGATAGAGCAGGCGGAACGTGAAGCGGCCACTGTTCACACAGTCTTAGCCGGTCGGGAAGCCTCTATTTTAAAATACCAGCTGAACGCGAACACGCGGAAGAAAACTGATACTTCCAAGCGTTTCACTACAAGTGCTCGGATCGTCACTTCGGCAGAGGGGAAGGAACAGGCAATAGCAGAAGCCAGTAAAAGAGATGCAAAGAAGAATGAATTGGAGGAAAAGAAGAAGAAGAAGCAGGATACTGAACGTGCAGATTTCCTCAGACGTGCAGAGCAGGAGCGTGAACAGCTCCCTTTCTCTGGCAGTTTGAGGTCCAAGTTGAAGGCCGAGCTCCAGGATATCCTCTTTGCCCTCGGACTCGATATCGAAGGGAACGTTGCAGCTCTCCTACTCCGAATTAATGCTCATTTTGATACTGAAACAGCATTGAAGCAAGACCCTCGCTACATAGGTCTGTTTTCAAAGCCGAGTGGCAAACGGAAACAGGCAGCTGAGGACCACAGTGAGACCATGCAGCCATCCCCTCCAATTCATCATTCACCATCTCCCATCCATTCTCAACCACTTATTCCTCCTCGGCCTCGACCCCGTCCTCGTATTCGACACATCGTTCAAAACACCATGCATGATTCCACCCGCACCTTCACCGATACTTCACCTCGGCCTTTTGGCACATCGTCACCTCAACCTTTTGGTCCATCTTCCACTCAGCATTTCAATGAACAGTCACCCTCGCCTTGACGCGTTTTTCCATCCCCACCTCGACCTCTCGGTCCATCTTCCACTTTGCATTTCAATGCACAATCACCCTCGCCTCGACAATTTGATACAGTGTTGGATCCTCATTACTTGCTTCGTTCTTAGAAGTATGTACCTCATTGAATGTTCAATATACCACTACCAGGGCACTTATATCTTTTACTAATGTCACTCATACATTCTTGACTCATACAGTACTCAAATGTAAATAAAATAATAGCTGCAATTTCGGGCACACTTACGCTGGCTCAATTTCTGCCGTCTTGCCGTAGTTGCCGTCTTGCCGGTCTACGTGACATATAGTGACCAACAGCCATCAAAACATTTCATATCTTTGTTTTTGCTCGGGCGCTGCCCGACGCAGCGAGTAAAATCTCCAAAAATCTCAAAAGCTTGTCCTGGAAGGTTTGAAGGTCTATGAATCAATTGGTCTACTCATATTTCTTGTATACTCATTTTTTGTCTCGCAATAGAAATCATTTCATATCTCTGCATCCAATAGTAAGTATTGAAATCAATAGTTCCGTTCAAAGCTGGGCGCTGACGCTGACAGCGGCAGCGGTTTCGATGACAATCACATTTAGTCACAAGTGACTTAATGTGACCAATTGTTTTCCTTTCGTCTCTCTACAGTCGTTACCTTCGTATACTGTCCTTACATTATCATTTCTCATAATGGCATACAAATGGACTGAGCCCGAAGTATGGAAACTTATTAATCTCCTTAAATCACCACAAAATTTCAAAGTTCTTTATGGGCATGCTTCCGAGGATGTATGTGTTATGTTCAGAGTCTTTTTCAGTGTCTAAACCTTGCTTTTACACCAGAACTCATCTGGAGACACTAAGCATGTGGTTCATCTGCGAATTGCCACCGCCCTTTTTGAAGAATCTGCACTGGAAAAGGATAAGGGGAAGATAGCAAGCCGAGTGAAAAATAAAATAACTTGGTGCGTCTATGCAGTGTATTGTTGTTTTTCATATTCTGATTCTATCTATAGGCTCGAGAACACCTTCAAGAAGAAGGTCAAGGAGCTTAAGAAGACCGGAAATGGTGTCGAGGAGTATTATCAGATCTCAGCGACTGGTCCTGATCACGACACTGAAGACCGAGCAAAAAGTATCTGGGAGCGAATCGTGAAGGAGTTCAAGTATTTTCCGGACCTGTATCGTGTTTGGTGCACGAAACCGAATCTAGTTCCCATCTGTGCAACAACTGGAGTAGGACCAAATGGGGGCGAGTTTGTTCTCATTCAGCAGATTCCAGATGCCTCTCAAATGCACCCAAGTCCATCTCATATTCCATCACCTCTTCGTCCTTCATCATCATTGAATTCTGTTCACTCGAACACCTCTGCTTCTTCTGGTTCATCTCCTACTCTCTCCGAAAATGCGGTCACTCCTTTACAAAGTGGTTTCCAGACCCCAGCAAAGGAGAATGCAGTTCCTGCATCATCCCAGCGTGGCCCTCGTTCCTCTGCCTTCTCATCTCTCTCCTTTTCTGGGAACACCAATAAAACACCCAGTGGAGTGCCGCCAAAGCCGAACTTTGAAGATAAGATGATTGGGCTCCAGAAGTATGTTTAAAAATAATATCTATATCTTTTTCTTGACTGTGTATTCCAGGGAGATGATGGAACATGCTCAGAAACGTGCAGATAATGTGCAATCACTCAAGCGGCTTTGTGAAGATCGGAAAACCGAAGATCAACGGCTGAAGCGCTGCAAGCTTCTCCAGGATGGGCGTGCACAACTGTTCGCAGAATTTCAGGCTGGCATTTGGGATCAGGAAGCTTATCATGTTGAACAGAAGAGACTTGATGAGGAGTTCGGAACACCTAAGAAGCGCCGGAGGTTTTCACGTGACTGGGATGAGTCTCGCTTTGAGGAAGGTGGTGTATCTGGGGAGGAACTCTGAGTATCGTAACTAAAAATTACATTTTCATCAACTATGTTAGAGTCTGTTTAATTCAACTGTTATTATTTTGGAATACATTGATTTCCTGGACAAGCATCTTCCGCTTGGCTTCTCCTGCCTCATCTTCTGGTCCTATGTACTCTGGTTCTAAGTCCATTCCTTCTGGTACACCTGTACTAGGTGTACCTAAAGCAAAATATTCAGCACTAGATATACCTTCAATGTCAATGATGGCATTATGGAGAATTATTGCAATGGTAATCCAACGACAAGCCCGTACGTGGTCACTGTTTGAGTTGATAGCAACCCGTAGGCCATGGAGACAACCCCACCTATTTTTGAGGCTACCCATACAGTGCTCTGAGCGCACCCGAAGACGGGAAAGTGCTTTGTCAAATACCTGGTTTTCAGGAAGATTTGCAGCTGGCTTTTTGTGAATGGAGATCATTCGTTCAGTGACAGGGTAGGCTGAGTCTCCCCATGCAAATTCATCGCCACTGAACAGAAAGTCTGGGTATCTTGAAGCACATGTGTATCCAAATGCAGAAGCATCATGCGCTGAGCCTGTAGGGCCATGTGCAAAGTCAACAATCCGAAGAGAAGATGGAGCATTCCCAATCTTTATATATTTTAGTTGAGGAAAGCAGAGACAGAAGCCAGACCATACCTGTGCATTGAGGCCATAGTTTGATTTACGTGTGAAGTAAGAAGTTCCATCTTGGCCAGGGCGTTGGTAAAGTACAACAATTGTGCCGTCATACATGAGATAACCCTCCCGCCACAGTCCTCGGAAGCCCAGCTTTGAATCCACCCACTCTTTTTCACGTTCTTTCTCCTCCTCAGTTAAAGGACGCACAAAGATTGGCTGGAGTGCTGCAATGGCTTTGTGACATCGCTCAGTGAAATTCTCCACCGACCCTTCTGAGACTCCACAAATACGTGCAACATCATGAACATCATTTGCATTCCCGAACTGTCCCATCCGGTAAAGCATCACAGCAAGCTGTACTTCAACAGGAGCCTGACCATTTGTTGAGCTGTTTTGAAAAACTGGATTCTGTTCAATCATGCTCAAAAGAGCACAGAACATGGCAGGAGATATGCGGACCATGTCAATAAATCTCCCATGCAGTTCAGGATTTGCTGCATAATCCATGAGGAGACTGAGCTGGCCACACTTGGTAACAAAAGGGCGCGGGTGCAGATAACGAGTGGTCTGAATGATGTTCAGCATCTCAACATCAAGAGCAAGTTGCTGAAGATGTTCCTCCATATGTTTCAGAGGGTCTGAAGATATGGAAGATGAGGATGAGCTGGAAGATGATGAAGAGTTGGAGCTAGCGGATGATCCTGAGGACGATGATGAAGAAGAAGAAGAAGAAGTATCCTGAATAGCAAGCTGGAATGCCTGTCTCAGAGGCATGCAGATCATGTAGGCACGGCGGTATTCAGCACGTATAGATCGTGCCATCACATATAAGTTTAATATACAAACACAAAAGAGCGCCAAAAAAGCGTCGAAAGAGTGACATTTCTATTTGTGAGAGTGACAAATTGGTAAGCAAACCGCTGCCGCTGTCAGCGTCAGCGCCCAGCTTTGAACGGAACTATTAATAACTAGTAAAGTGGGGCAGGATAGTTCGCTGAGGATCTTGTGTGATATTCCTAATTATGTTCTTGTAGTTGTAAATGTAGCTTTGTTTTAAATAATGTGGCTTTGTTGAAGAATACCAAATATTCTCTTTTCACAAGCGTCATGATACCAGCCGGAGCTTCACTCATCGCTTACCTTGTAGCATCCTCAGCCATCTTGCTCACTTACTTCTTCTTCTTTCCTCCAAACTCGTCGTCAAAGTATCAGTACACAACCAACCCAACTTATCTCCGGCCGACGTTTTCAGTCCTGGTACTTTGTCATACGCTGTTCATTCTCTATGAGCTTCTTCTAGATCCACCGACGAATCTTTTCACTGCCTTGGATGTGCCTCTGTCATACCCTGCGGACTCGATACGCAGTTTACTGCTGATGTTCTCAGATGATCCTGCCAGTGGTCTTCCCAGTGGAATCGAAAGAGTTTTGACGAGATTAGAGTCGGCAACAATGAGATTGCTGTATGTCAGGTACGCTATTCTTGTACTTTGAGGACATAGAAGCATCTTTGAACTAATGATCATAGGTTTGGACACGAGGCGATCGCTACATGCGAATACTGCACATCCTGGGACGACTTTTCGCTCTATGTTCTTCCTAGTGCACTTTGGGATTACCTACGGGAAGCTATGATAATAGGTGCTTTGACACTCACAGGAACGCGTCTTACTCAGTATCGATCTCTGAGTATAGGCGCGTTGGTCGCTGCAGCGATGTTCGAGGCGTATCTTACGCTTACGGCTAAAATAAGCATCCCAAATGAGTTTGAAAGCTCAAGCAACGTCTGGCGAAGGATAGAAGGGTTGTATGGTGGTTATGGTGTAGTCATGGTATGTTAAACCGTTTTGCATATATCTTGGACGAGATCAACTGAATTTGTTTATTCGAAAGTGGCATGACGCGCTACTACTCGCACGTCGAGCACTCTTCCTTGTTTTCCCAATCGTGGTGCATTTTGTACTTAAACCGTCTCCTATACCTCTTTCCGCGATCACATTGTCGAACTCGCTACCACAAGGCGACACAACACGAATACCTCCCGAAGCACTAGCCCTTCATACTCTTCAGGCTTTGACAACGAAATTACAACTTTTGCGGCTGACACGAGGTGCCATACCACGCAATCCGACTCTTCGTGCCGCTTCAGAAAGCTATTGGATGACGGAACGGCAGGAGGGTGATTGGATACGCAGTGATGAAAATGTGCAGGATATGGCGAGACGCCTGGGATCTGGGTTCGACGAGGCGAAAGGGAGCGATACTGAGGAGACTAAAGATAATTTGTCCGATGGACCACTTTTAAAGCAAGCAAAGGCAGCGGTTCAAAACCTCATTGATAAAGGTTATGTTCCTAGTCCGTTCTGGAGGCCTTCTCCTCCTTCGCCACAAGTTGTATCAGCAGTTGGGGACTCATGATTTGAGGCTGTACGGAAAATGTTCATCATTTCGAACCTTTCCTAATGTCGATTTTAGTGCTCTCATGTTAATTCCACGAATACCTTTGAAATTACCGACTAAGCACGTTACAACTTTTTCCCTGCAATTTCTATATACAATTCAACTATCTCATTGCACTAGATTATGCATAATCCTCATTTCGCACTGACTTCCTGGGTCCACCGACTTCGTAGGCAGTAAATAATGCAAATTTCTTGTTTTGCATAATGCATAGGATTCTTGGAAACTCTATCATCATACGTGGGATACAAAATCAAAAATTAAAGTCATTTAACGCAAAGCTAATGTGGTCAATGAAGATTGATAGTGAAGCCGATGCCGCGATTTTTCGAGTTTGAATAAACTTCATTATTTTTTGCAACACCTCCTACACTGTCATGACCGGTGCTCCTGAACCAATGAGAAAGCCTCGCAAAACCCTGGGCTATACCCCAATAACTCCAATCAATCCCAGCCAAAAAAGCCTAAGGGGGGTGTGGCATCAGCTGCTATTACAAAGGCAAAAAAAACCAGCATCTTACCGCTTATGACTAGCTGTCAGGTCGATCAACATTTAGGTGAGATGTAGGCCACTGTCGCCAAGTAGTTTGGGTCTCTTACAGTCGATGTATCGGTGTTTGACCAGACCACATTTTCTCCTAATCTAAAGCAGCATGTCAAATTGAAACTCATCCTAAGTACAAGCAATCCAGATGATGGGTTGTCAACCAAACAAGCACGATGCGTTACATGGCCATGGCCGGATGTCGACCGCGCTCTTGAACACTGGGCGGGATGACTGGAGTCTGGGCAAAAGAGAGATACAGAGGAGAAAGAGAGTTCGTCCGATGAACCCCTCTTGGAGGAGTACAAAATCGATTAGCAAAGTTTATGTTCATGATACTGTTCATGGCGAAGGAGACGAAAGAGGCGTCCAGAACGGACTAGTAGTTGGAGACCAAGGCGGTAAATTCTAGTCTAGTTTTACTCACGGGGGTCAAACCGTACTTCGGCACTTACCTCCGAGATAAGATGACAAAGATAGCTTATCATAGGATAAGTCAGCAAAGGCGGTAAGAGTGTATTGACGCCTGCCAGGCGCTTATCAATTCTCCCGACTCCAACCGTCGTTGCTCGCAATACTTTCACTTATAATATTCTGATCATTCTAATACGATGATGATCATCCAAAACGGCCCTCCTCCTAACGAACCTTCGAGAGAAGCTCCAGAACGCGTCAGGAAGACCCACAAGGACCCAGAGACAAACCACTGTCTTCTCATGGACTCAAAGTTGAAAAAACGAACTACGAGATGCAACTACACAACGCTACTAGACGAGAACGCGCGATTGAAGGGGCGGACAACATACCAGACGTTTCCTCATACATCTTCATATCCGAAGAAGAATACGAAAAGATCATCAAAGACCAGCTATATTTTGACAGAGTCAAATGTTGGCTTTCTGCGCACACGCTTAGCTGGCTGACCGACAAACGGAAACAACTCAGGACAAGGACTAGAGATTGACAACACTCCGAATAACGCCGCCTCAGCCGAACCCCTCAAACGCTTTCGCGCAAAAGACGTATCAAACGAAGTTGACCCACCACACGACCTTTTATCTCATTCGACCAAGCTTTCCTCGATCTGGGACTCCACGGATACGATGTCCCACTCGCTCTTTTCACCAACAAGAACATCGACTTCCTCAATAACAACTCAATTTCATTTCGCCAAACGGAAATCTCCCATATCGAAGGCAAACCTCAAATCCTGGATCTCGCAGATGTCATGAAGAAGATGAAGGATAGTCGAGACACTGATACCGTGCGGGAACTAGAACTTGAAAATTTTGAATGGTTCGAGGCGACGGACAACTTTTACACTTATCAAGTATCATTATATGCTGAAGGAACTGACGCGCATGAGCCCATTTTCTACAGAAAACATTTCAGCTTTTTCGAGAATCAGGTCGACTCAGTAAAACTCTACGATCTCTGGAAAGATATCGAACTTGAAATGCGCCAGAAACACCAGAATAATTGACTTCAGGACAGAAGTCGCATTTTGACGCGCTTAATACTACATCTTCCAACACCCCTCCCTTTCCCTATGTCGTTCATGTTTCAACAACGCAAGGAATCAAAAGTCAACCACAGACCCATCTCCCGCCACCTCGTCGAACTTCTTCCCAACCGGCAACATGGACAAAAGCTCCTGTAATCTTTGTTACATCATCTGAGGGCCATCAGGACACACATACAACGACGCTACACATGGGCCAGCCAATCAGACCTTTTTACCCGAGGACTAGAGTACGAATTTGCTCGTACTGGAACATCGATGTGCTCAAAAAAGCTGTACTCGGTGCATGAACCTATTCTCGAACGCTACATTCAGTTTATGGAGTTATTCTTAGGCATATATGCCTATCACTCTGCCCATTGGGCTATTACCATTACACTATGGCATTTGCCACTATTCCGCCCATCGGGCTATTACCATTACCCTGGCATATTCTGCCCATCGGGCTATTACCATTACCCTGGCATATTCGCCACTATTCTGCCCATTGGGCTATTACCATTACCCTGGCATATTCGCCACAATTCTGCCCATCAGGCTATTACCATTACCCTGGCATATCCGCCACAATTCTGCCCTTGAGGCTACTACTATCAGTACAATGGATATTATAAAATTCCATTGCATTATCCCACTACGGTTACAGGACAAGCCTTACATGATCGTCGAGACCCAGATGGGAAATCCTGGGTAGACCATTGTTCCGCATTTGGTGCTGTATCCGCCAGTTCAAATTCGGGCATGGTCTTGGGCGTTGGATGCGAGATATGGAAATCTTATGATATTTCACCAATCGTGAAGGTTGAAGATGACTTCGCAGCTTTCATTACATTGGACATTATTGAACTTCGTAATCATTCCAATTGCGACAATTTGTTTGCTCTCATTTCCGGATTAGGATTCCCATGGCACCCCGATATAGGGGAGAAATTCTTCACACTCAAATTCACATTTATTGAATTCTCATGGTATCTGGAACACTCATGCGTCAGCCTGCCAGAAGAAAAGAGAACAAAGTATCTTTTTCCGCCTCCAGGAGTTTGTCGAATCTTTCTGTTGCCATTTGGCACCAAAACTCGAAATTGAATCTATCCACGGAACGCTCAATTCTCACTTCCATTCCATTGTTTCATCTGGGCCATTGCCTATACCGCTTTCTGGGGCTGTGTACGTTTGGGAGAACTAACTATTTGTTCCAAAACTTGCTTTTGATCGCAAACGACACATCTCGCGGTTTTCTATTTTGAAGACATCCTATAACACTGACAATTCAAGAAAGGCTTTGTCGTTCAAGATTCCTTGGACCAAAACCACCAAGGAACTCAGTGCCACGGTCGTTGCAACACCCCAACATGATTACCAAAAGAGCAAATTTTATACAGAATTCACTTATTGATGCATGCATTAGCGGTTTTGACATAACAGGCAACTTATAAATCATGATTACAAAGAAACTAACTACAATGATAGTCAATTACACAACCATTCCTCACAGAGTCGCACTTCATTTGGCCTTTTGTGCTCACCCGTAATCCCCAGTGAAAATTGAGCCGAGCGAAACCAAGCAATTCTGAGTGAAACAGGGGATGACAGCTTCCTGCCAAAACCTTTCGTTTCACTCAGATCTGCTTCCTTTCACTCAGAAATATGCACCCTTTCCACTGCCATACCAAGCAGGAACAAGTGAGAAGGTAAAAAATGGTTTCGCTCGATTTTGGGTTACACCCAGGGTTCTGCTATTTCTGCTCAGTTTCGCTCAGTTTCGCTCAGGCTGTAATTTCTTGGTTTGGCTCGATATGGCTCAGGCTTATATTCATCTGTATCTGGGTACTACTAATACTACATACAATATTACTACGTGATACGGATACACGATTAGCCAGATAAAAGCCAGTAGACACTGAACGAATGGCAACATTATCAAGCTGAGCAACACAACAAGACTGGGGACTCACATTCTCATCCAAATGCCTAACAATCAAGCGGTGTTTGACGTAGCCATAGTCAACGACAGAACCTGAGAACATCCAGCATCTTCTGATAGATTTCGGTTGGTGCTCTTTGCCTTTACATCCCAAGCCTGAAAACAAAGCTAAAGTGAAAGAGGAGTGACTCAGACGTAACATGTACCTTTCGGTCAGCAAGAGATATCTGACCAAAATATTCTTTGAACGCCATTTCGGTGGGTACTTTTCCATGCGCCACGAGGTCATTATACCAAGCTTTCTTGCAGAGATTCCCGAGGACAAAATGAGAAAACTACAAAAATAAAGCATCATAGCTCACGAACTTTCCAACAGTCAGCTCACCAAAACGGATTTTAGGCTTTGGGTTGGACGTTGACGTCGATGAATGCTCGATAATTGCTGACAAAGGTTCTTGTCGCGACGTAGGCGGAAGCAACGACGGGAAGTGATCGAAAGCACAGCACGAGCACGAACCTGAGTGTGAGTAACGCTCAGCACACAAAGGCAGAAAGGAGAAGTGATCTCAGCGACAGTGATAGCACGAAGGGCCAATCACAAGGGTCAAATAAGGCAAGCTAGTTCCCAAAGACCAAGTCAATATTGAGTGTAAACGAAGATACAAACACAAACCTAGTTCCCAAAGACCAAGAGGTCGAGATAGGGAACTGGTAGCTGTCTACTGTACTATATATACGAGTCTGAAACAATAGGAACCAAGGTAAAGGGACCAGGGTAAAAGAACAAGGAACAAAGAACAAGAGCGCGAGAGTGGAATAGTGAAGAACGAATGAGAAGCAAGAAAAGAACAATAAACTAATGACAGCGCGAGAGTGAGTGGTCAGATGAACGATGAGTAATGAACACGGTCATGTGGTTACTAGAGCATGTGAAAATGAAAGAAAGAAAATGATGTAAGTACTTGGTTGTCACGACAGTTCTGGAGCTTTCAGGGTGATCGGAGATAGAAGGACTTGAGCTGGAGGAGGCAGGAGAGAGGCGGCAAGCTTGGGATCGTTGAAGAGCCCATTCCTGTGAAAAGGACAGCGGTAAGTTGAAATGTTGCTGAACATCACAACATTCCAAGACTTACAAGTTGACAGTGTGAGTCTAGAAGAAGGATATCATCAGATGATGTCCATGAAATCAGAAATGGGCACATACAGTGTTAAACGATGTTGAAATCTGTAATGGAGAAGCTTTTGTGGGAGAAGATGGTGTATGTATGTGGAAACTGAAGAGTGGAAATAGCTGTTACCGGTATGGAATCTGCAACGGTAGCTGAAACGGGTGCGAAATCCAATTCTGTGGATTCAGGAACATCAGTAGTGATAGTAAGTGGAGTTATGACAGGTGAAGACTCGGCGGCAGTAGTAGGTGTGGCAGGCGCAATGGGCATTGAAGGTTCAGCAGTAGTAGGCGTGATGGGAATGGCAGTGGAAGGTGTCAGAAATTCAGCAGAAGAAAAAGATAACTTGAGTTGAGGGAGTTTGGGTGACTTTGGAGCCATGACCAAGGAATTGTCAGTCTCGAGACTGAGCGTGGTCAGCGTATCTGTTTGAGCACGTTTTGCAGGGATCAATGATGATAGTGCTGAGTCTTTGTCAAGAGAGTCATCCTTCACCTCCATCTTCATGCTTTGTTCAACTTTGAGATTGATCTTGTCCCTTTGTTTCCCATACCAAGAGGTGTAGTCGGTGAGCCAGATTTGCTTTGTCTTCCATAAGTCATCACATAATGCAAGGAATGGGAAACGGTGACACATATAATGGTGATACAGATTAACAGCGTCAGCATTGGCCTCAGTCCAATTCTTGGGGACCGGCAAACTTTGCTTCACCTGTCGTTCTCGAAGAAGCATCCAGACCGTTTTAGCATATTCACGAACATAATCTGTTGTATGAGAGTTGAGCGGCTGACCAAACTCATCTTCAACGAACCAAAGGCCTGTTTGTTTCGGAAAATGGCCTTTGAGGCTGACACCGCGGTTTCCATTCCCGTTCTTTGCGTCAAAAAAAATCTTGTGTAGTCCATAGTTTCACTTTGAGAAAATTGATTCGTTGGAATGATGGAATAGGCAGAAGTGCCGTGGTTGGAGTTGAAGTGAGTGCAGGAGCATCTTGAACTGTGTGAAGGAGCTGATTGTAAAGTTCTCTGGGAGGAAGAGTGAGTAGATTTATTTGAAAAGGAATTACACGTACTTGTACGTTTCAAGCTCGAACTTGGTCCTTTTATGCTCATTCTCCAAAGCTGAAAAGCTCATTTTGAGCTGTATATATCTCATATTGACCTCATCTTGATCTAAGGGATTATGGGTCATTTGGAGTTGATGAGGACTGGAAGACGACTGCCAAAATCTTTATCAGCTCACCACAATGAATAAGATAGAAGTTACCTGGAAATTATTTTCAAAATTGATAGAACGATTGAACTGAGGTGATTCAGAAACATTTCTGGCAGCAAAAAAAGCTGGTGGAGATGAGGACAAGAACGACATGGACGTAAAGACAAGAAGTTATTTCAGATTCCCACACTCTTAAGTTGGCTCATATTCCATTCACCGCTTTTTGTACACCTAGCATAGATTTAAATAACTAAGAATCAATGGCTTGTTCATCTTCTGGATCATCGTCTTCAAGGTATCCTCCCATCTCTACAACATCCAAACCTGGCTTTTCAACAACAAATACCCAATCTTTCCAGCCATCTCCCAAGATACTCGTAGAATGTGGAACCATTGCAACCACTGATTTCACATTCTTCACAGATACGACCATTGTTGCCCCGTTGCCTCCATGCATACATGTCCATAGCGTACTGGAGGAGTTACGAAGAAGCTCTTCATTGGGCTTTCCATACAGTATGACCATCGCAAGATCCTGTACTTCTCGTTCATCAATTTCGAGTCGGAAGTAGTACTGTACCTCAGCAAACCGAAGCTCCCTTTGATGAACCAGCTTGAGGTCAAAGTCAGAACGATAAATTCAGAATATAACATTCCACTACAGACCTTAACATTCCTTGCATTTCGCACCTTGGTTGGATCTCTCTGCTTCTCCGTCCCAGCAGATCTTGCAATCTGACCATTTGGTAATCGAAGTCGTGCCCAACGAAGAACCCTCTCAACCTCCCATCCACAAGGAATCACCAAGCTATCAAACTCAGCGCAGACATAGCGCTCCAGAGCATCCTTTTCGATGCTAGTCATCTTTCGGGCACAATTATCTCGTTTTCGCAAGAGCGCATAATTATCACCTAAATCGACTGCACCCCAAGGCAACCAACTTTCCTTGTCACGATCAGCGTCGAGTTCAGGAATCGCAGCCTTCAAAGCATTGATCTGGGCTCGTTTGATGCATCGCTCAGATAAATTTGCATATGGATTAGAATCGGATTTCACCTGTGAGATCACCAATACACCGCTCCATTGTCCACTGTGACGATGTAATTCCAGGCCCAATACGCTGTACTTCAAGTGCTGCATGTCGTAAGTTGTGAATGCATTGCCTCATGTAATGTAGTCGAGAAGGATTTCAGCGCACATATAAGATCTCAAACTCAACCGTAAATTGGATAAGAAGAACATGCATTGTTTGAAGTTGTTTTTGAGTGATTTTATGCTGATATAGGAGACGGATACCAGCACATAGCTTGCAGAAATTTGTCCAATATCGCGTTGGGAGAAGACCATAGAGCAAGCCTGGACCAAGACCAAAAAGGTAGAGGAGAAACTCCCAGGCCTTGTAGCCACTGTTGATCTTTTCTGCTGGATTGCGAGGAGGTCGATCAAATGATCTGGGAAGATGGGGAGTTGCATCAGCAACATCCTTTCCGTGACTTTTCCATATATCAGGATCCCGTAAAATAGCCCAGTCCCACTCCGAAACCTTGTCAAGCCTGTCGCATATTTCAGAGGAGCCGCGGAACAAGGGAATGAGAAGATCGGCGAGATTAAGAATGAGGTGCATGATATCACCTGGGAACATCGAAGGTATACCAAGAATTGTGTCCGGGTGCATACCAAGAAAAATACTGGGCTTCGAAATACCGGTAGCCTTGCAATTCGCCTTATACGCATTCTGTGTCTGTGAAGAGAGGAGGATGCACAGGTTCTCTTGAAACTTTTCTGGATCACCAGGAAGCACAAGTGCCGGATCAAGGCCTCCAAAGTCGCATCCCGCAACAGCATAATTATCAGGCTTGAAAAGCGCAGGAAAGTAGCAACCATCCCCTGTCTTATGTCGTCCCAATTGACCACACCACACACAACAGCCATGCTTTCCAGTATGACCGACTCCTCCAGTATAATGCACCATGCCAGGACCATCAGCCGTAGCAAGTACGATAAAGAGGCGTGAATATTGGAGGACGTTGGTGTGAGCATTCCATATTGGAAGACCACCGGACTTGTTGATTGCGGCAATATGATGGAGACCAGGAAAAAGGAACGATTCAGTGATTTTCGGACCATTAGGACCTGGGAATACAGCACCGGGGATGATATACTTTTTCTTGTAGCGGTGGTCGGGCAAAAATCCAAGAAGAATCCAGACGTAAATCCAACAATCAGAGGCTTTGTTCCGATATAGCTGCACTCCATCCATGGAGGTCATGAGATAAACATCATCTTTCTCTACCTTTCCACTCGCCATCGCCTTGAGAACATCGGAACCACAACAGATATCATCAAATTCTGCGACAGGTTCCGCCTGTCTGAGTAGCGTCTCTAAGCGCTCACCAAAGTAGCCCATCCGGTCTGCAGTTTTGGCATCGCGATAGAGCATTTGAAGGTATGGCCCAATAGGAAGGGTGTAGAATTGGCGCTGAGGTTTTTGTGTGGAAGGAGATACACGCAGGGTACCACATATAAGGCAGCTATCGAGGTGGGAGTAAGGACCAGTATATGCCATACATGTATTGATGCACATATCACTGCGAATTGGATGGATACCGGTGAGTTTAGATACATGACGTTTGATGCCATCATATGACTTTGGTTGAATACCAGGAGAGCGACGCCGGATTGCAGCAACAGTGCTGGTGTAGGCTTGCTCTGCAGCAGCTCCATGAGCAAGCTCAACGAAGAGCTCCATCGAGAGAAAAGTGTCTTGGTCCTCCTCAGATTCTCCAATAGCTAGCGGCTGTGTTTCGGGACGCAGCATTGCAGTCACCGCCTCTGAATCCATCCCTCCTTCATCACCAAGTGAAGCGGCTCGTAACGCGTTGATATAGAGCTGTGCTGTTCGAATTTTGTCATGAAAGGCATGAAGAGGCATTGGCGGAATATCTGAGATGTGATGGAGCCCATTGGGAATGCTTTCGTTATTGGGCAGAAGTTGTATGTTAATAGCATGCTCTAAATGTTGTCCCTGCACAGTAAAACTCGAATTCAATACCTGGTGAAAGAATATAAGGAGGTGGCACGTACAATATCATCGAAATTCTGCAAACGACGCTGCTCCTCCTCCAAGTCTTCTGGCGGATGATACTGTACTTCATCATTTTGCTGCTCATGCCATCCAGAAGGCCGATTTCCACCAACAGCTGGGCATTTCCCTGTAGAGACTAGTTCAATGTTAGAGCGATGATGTGCAGCATGAGCAAAATATGTTCGTTTGGCCACTTTCTTTCCTTTACAGAATCTCTCGCAGGCGCAAAAGTATTCTCTGTGTTCTTTAGGCATCGAAGAATGCAGACGTGAATGTGTCAGCAGCGAGAAAAAGAATCCAGGTCACAAAACTATGGAAAGCAATTCTATCACGCTTCATGAGACTTTGATTATTGTGTTTGTAAGCCAAGGACCCCATGTACTCCCTAGCTAGAATTAATAAATAACACAATAGCTGCCCCAATCCGCGACACGCCTGCGCGAACATTTACATTCCCATTCCCATTCCCACCGGATGAAGGACCCGTGCAAACGGGGGCCAGGCGGCGTTTGGCATTCTTTGTAGTAGGTTTTGATAGTGGGTTGTTGTTATTGTTAGATTCGTGATGAACATTGTCTTTGTCTTTGTCTGAGTCGCCTTCGGAATCGTCTTGTGAAGCGATGAACTCGGACCCACTGCTGCCAGAGTCTGTGAGTAAGAGCAAGATGCAAAGGGGTAGAGAACGCACCTCAAATGAGTTTGGAAGCTGCCCCAAAACGCACGCACTGTATTGGCGGTAGTTGGGCAAGCCGTTTGAGCGAAAGCGGCAGCAGACTGCAACAAAGTGAGGAGAACATGTGATTAGAGAGCTAAGGGATTTCCTCCGATCGGAGGCAAGCCCTCCTTTGCTAGGTACCTCCGCCCGGCTAAGAAGAAGCAGTACCAGGCAAAGGTGGAGTGGGCTCGCCCATTGTGGTAAGAGAGCAAAAAGTTTTACGGCGCTAAATAATCGATTGATACGCGCTTTTGTCCAAAATGCTCATGCCATGTGATGCTTTCATGGAAATATTGAATAAGTTACATGGAATTGAGCTGGCCTTATTTTCGCTGTGCACGGCTTGGTATGGTTTTGTTAAAACTGTGCCGGTGAGGTTCCGTCGAGTCTTAGAAGGTAGAAGATGAATCGAAGTGATCCGAGAGTAATCGGGATGAATCGAGACTATGGTTTACAACCGAAGTCTCAAGAGATGTAATCGAAGATGATCGGTCAGCTCGATTGCAACGGAAGATGATAAGAGTGAACTAGAACCTTGACACTACTTTCGGTAGTGCCCCCGCTTCGTCGTACGGTTCGGTGAATGTTCAGAGTGACGAGTAAGAGTATAAAGACGTCCGGATAACGATCGGTTATAATGCGATCGTTAGACGATTAGAAGGAAGAGTTCCGGATGGAGTTCAGCAGCAATCTAAGTTGATATTTAAACTGAAGAACTATGTACAAGATACTACAGCTTATATACCTGTATTCCTAATTGTTAAATCCATAACAATAAGAGCTGTAAGTAAAAGACAATAACTAATATAAATCCAACGTCATCAATATAAAATAAAAAGATAATAAAGTCGGAGTACTTAGCATTCGATAACCGAATGCCTCGTCGACTCAATCGATGCAATCGATCTCGGAAGTAAATATAAATGTTACCAAGTCCATGTCCGAAGACGGAAGCTAGACACGGAAGTCCGGAGGCATAATCGTAACAGGTTTGTAATACAAAGTTCAAATGATGAAAGAGATGACATTGTTAAAAAAAAAACGAACGAAATATGGACATCAAGAAGAGGCTCGGAATCGCTCGGTGTGGGAATGTTCATTTCTATTTTCGCTCAGGACTGCTCCGTTCGGCTTGACAGTATTTTCACTGGGCGTAATCGCCGGTCTCCCCGATTGAGCTTGACTCTGCTTGGGTTGTCCAGTTCACCTGGCGACCACGGGTGGGAGCGCGGGGCTAAAGCCACCCAAACAACCTTACTCATACATAACATAATCCCTTATATTATATATTACACTCTGAGCTACGGCCTGACTTATTCCGAGATAAGATGACAAAGATAGCTTATCATAGGACAAGTCAGCAAAGGTGGTAAGAGTGTATTGACGCCTGCCAGGCGCTTATCAATTCTTTGCTCCCGACTCCAACCGTCATTGCTCGCAATACTTTCACTTATAATATTCTGATCACCCACCCACCCTCTCCTAAAATAATTACTTATCCAGCTGTACGCTACACCTTTAGTCACCGTGCGTGTAAAATTTCTTTTACCCACCCGCGCAGGGCTAAAGCCACCCAAACAACCTTACTCATACATGACATAATCCCTTATATTATATATTACACTCTGAGCTACGGCCTGACTTATCTTTCAAAAATCACGTGCAATTCACGTTCACCATAAACACATTAATTAAAAAATTTCAATTTTTGTTTTGAACACGCTGTAGGCATAATGAGTGTCGCTAATCAGTCCCTTGCTAGTGAGAAACAGCCGAAAGAATATTCCTTTAGCTCTGAATGTGGTTGGTCTCTCATTTCACGTATCATCCAGCAATATGTTCCCCATCCTGCACATGAATAGAATGATTCGGGTGAGATTGGGGTGGATGGAGTATTATTCTGGGTGCCATATGTGCTTGCAGACTGTGTTACATTAACTTGAAAGGAATAAAAACTCATCGGAGCTTACAATACGCGTCTGAGTAGTTCCGTTGAGGAAATCCAGCGTGTTTACTCGTACTCACATGACTATTACATACGCGAGGCAATGTCTCATAGCAGTCCAAATAGGGTAAAGATATGAGTAATGGCATTCCAAATAGGGTAAGTGCTGAAGTACGGTATCAACCCCGCGTTTCGAATCAGACTCTAGATAGAAAGCAACGACGTGTCTTGCGTAATCTCTGATAAGATAAGGTTTTTATCTACGAGT
The DNA here is from genome assembly GCA_027921405.1 of Lentinula detonsa. Lineage (NCBI taxonomy): Eukaryota > Fungi > Basidiomycota > Agaricomycetes > Agaricales > Omphalotaceae > Lentinula > Lentinula detonsa. Next base: position 2,898,342 of record JANVFU010000003.1, on the reverse strand, counting down.
CTGACTACGGGAGACTAGGTAAATTCTGAGCCGTGTGAATTGTGATTGTGTGCAAGGCTATCATCTATTCATTGCACGAAGTTGCTCACGACTAAGGTGCTGATGATGTCGACGCAAAGCATACCTGGCCTAGAGAAGGATCTGCGCGAAGTCATCGTAGGAGGGACTTCACCTACTTGGATGGCATATACAGACATCAAGTTTTACACTAACGCCTTTATTTTCCATGAAAAGAAGGTGAGTTCGTCCCACAGGACAGCCTGAGTCTAACATAAGTATTCTTCCTTGTCATAATCATCCCCCAGATTTTACTGGGCTACAAGAAGCGCGGATTTGGTCTACATAAGTCGGTTAAGCGTTAACTGGCTCACCTTTTGCATCAGAATGACTTTACGATGTACGTGACAGATACAATGGCTTTGGTGCGTTTTCATACTACGTCGGGATGATGTTCTGATTGGTTATCTTTTGCTACAGGAGGAAAGATCGAGCCAGGGGAAACATCTCTCGAAGCAGCGGCTCGTGAGCTCGAGGTAAAGAATTCCATTCCCCATATTTTAAAGGAAGTTGGAAGTGATATCGGTCCCCTGAAGGAAGAAGCAGGCATCAGATCCTCTCTTAAACACATCGGTGTCCTTTTTTTCATTAGTGAAGGTGAAAACAGTGCTTTTCACATTGACATCTATCGCGGAGATGGATTTGAAGGCACCGTGACCGAGTGAGCTTGCATTACCTCAGGCTAAACGAATGATATTGAAAGTTGACTCACCATGTCTGCTTTGTCCATGAAGGTCGGAGGAGATGCGACCAGAATGGTTCTCTGCTACTGCTACTAACTCTACTGATCCGTATGCAGCTCCTGCGATACCTTATGACCGGCTTTGGGAAACAGATCCTTATTGGTTTCCGCTCCTTCTTTCGAAAACACCATTCCAAGGGAGAGCTGATTTTCGAATGGATACTGTCGAAGGGAAGCTAGTTCCATGCAAGTGGTGGTTCGGAGTAAAGGATGGAGGGATATCTGATAGCGCATATTAAGAAGAGATATTCTTTGTCCCAATGCCTAGGGAGGGGTGCACTTTTTTGGCGCTTGAATTTGACGCCCATATTTCTAGCTTATCTATCCTCTGTTCACCTTTGTCGCTCTCTATGATTCCTGTATCATCGCTCCTATTCACAGATAGAAAATAGACATGGACTCTATTAGCCCTGCTGGTTGGTCATCGATACGACCATGGATTCCTCCACTGTCGCTTTCGGTCCGCGAAATAACTTCAGTTTCAGTCACTTTCGTTCTGTCTGCAGCTACTTCAGATCTAAGCTCGGACACTGAACTATCACTCGCTGGACTTGGAATATACACCGAGGACCTGCCTGAGGACGAGGATGGAGCTGACGATGAAGACACGAGCGCCTCGGAATCAGACGCGAAAAAAGCATTGTCTGTGGTGTCTAGTGCTCTAAATGGAGGCTTATCTGTGGAAGTGGATAGAAGTTCATGGAGAAGAGTATTCATACGAATTGATGACAAGGCAGATGAAGCGGTGATCATAGTCTACGGACTATTACCTGGTCGTCAGTACGAAATCGTACTCGAGCTCGTGCAAGGTGGACAAACGAATAGCATAAGACAGCAAGTTACTACTGAAGGTGTGTTTTCCTACTGCCATTATGTGTCTTGGTCTCTAATATTAACTTAGAGAACGACGCAAAAGACGCCTCTCATGTTTCGGATAGCGACTCTGCTGCTAAATCCACGGCAACCTCCGCATGTACGGCCAGCGATACTAATGGTAACAACACTTCCGCTCAACCAGGCACTCCACCCGATAGTAGCGGTAGCATCCCTCAACCGAGCTCGTCTCCTGGATACGGTTTTGCCCCTCTTACTCTCGAAGGTCGAGTGAATCAGCTCCAGCATACCCTCTCTGTTCTGAATTCAGAGCAGGCTTCTCTCACATCCACGATGAAGTCGACAAGACGTGATGCTCAGAAAGCTGATGCCACTCTACGCTCGGAAATCGATGTCCTTAAGCGTGCATCGGAACGTTATCTATCTTCTGAACAACGCTCCAAGCAAAAAGTTCTCGCTTTGCAGGAGGCGGTCAAGCGTGCGCAGATGATTACGAAAGAAATGGAGGCTACGATGAAAGAGGTCAACGGCGAAATTCCAGGCTTGGAGAAAGAGAAACGAAAACGGGAGGGAGAACATAAGAAGGTGAAAGAAGCTGCGAATAAAGTGCGCAAAGCGAAGGAAGAGCAAGCAGAGCAGGAGCGGAAACGAATTGAGATGATGAAGACTGAATTGAGTACACTGACGAAACAGTTGGAAAAGTTGGACATGAAAAAGGAGAAGCTTGAGAACGGTGCTCTCAAAGAACTAGAGGATCAGTTGGAAAGTGTCGAGAGGGAGATGGAAAGTCTAGAAAGGGAGGAAGAAGAACTCTCGAATGGATCATACTCTCATCCAGCGACGTCACAATTTGGCGGTCCTAACTGGGCACCTCTTGGCCTTGCTGGACGCCATATCCAGGACGAAGTCTCCAAATCCAATGATCCAGGAACAATCGGTCGGCCGTCGCCAAACTTGCTATCCAACTCCTCTGTCCAACGCCCTCGTGGTGTTGCGCATTCCGCTAACTCACTTTCACTCTCAAACCCCCATTGGACGCCAATATCTCCTCCTTCTCGGCAGTCCCAACATAATCAGCAGCAGAGCCCTAACCACAACAACCAACGATCTTCTTCTCTTCCCCAGCCTAACCAACTTGGAAACAACCAACATTCTCACCATGCTCATCACCATTCACAGCAACACCAGCACCATTCGCACTCAAATTCACCCTATACTGCGCGACCCCACCAACAGAACCCGACGGCTATTTTAATGAATCCGAATCGGCAGAGTCTTAAGAACACTCCTGGAGGTTCTGGTGGAATATCTGCTTCTGCTATTCATGCAGTCGATTCACCTGAGGCACTATCGAACAATTCATCGCCTCCTCCTGGAATAGGATTCACGCCGTCTGGGGTATCTACCCCCAGTACGACTGGCGGCTCTACGTTATCCAGTCGGGCACCGCCTTTCGAACCTGGGCGTGGTGTTATAAGGCATTCGCGTTCACGGACGCGTGTGTAATTCTTGTTGTTCTTCTACTCGCTTAAAGTCTACATCGATTTGATTATACTCACTTCTCCTGGATGAAAAGTGGTGATTCTTAATTGTGGCAGGCTATGATATATATGCATCTAATGATTCCAAGCATCAAGTATACGCTGAATGGACATCGAATTTTTCGACTTTCCTCATGCTATTGGAAAATTTCTATGCTGGGCGCTGGGTGCAGACTTGCACTGCTTAAGAGAGTAAGTCTACAGGTGGTGAAGGATTATCTATGTAGTGGAGTTATAGGCTGCATACTTTGTGTCTTCCTACTGTGCAAAGATTTAACCCTTAGCTTCTTGCCTAAGGAAATCAACAAAAGTTAGTCATTCTGAGGACATTCGTAGAGAGAACCAACTTTGACCCAGATAATTTGGCGGTTAACTTGAAATAGACGCTCGCAATGTTTTTGCCGACATTACCCGGCCAAAACCTCGTATTATTTAATTTCTTCTTTGAACCTCGATGAACTTTGCCAGGCAGCGCCTCGTAAGTTCGTTCACTCATGGACAACGTGCTTATTCAATTTCACTGAACTTGGTGTACAGCTCAAGAGCGCAGGCTTGGGCTCATTATCTCTTGGCGCGACGAGCGTGTTGCTTTCTACGCCTAGTGGTCAGGCTAAAGAGAGGGTTCGTGCTGCTATGGTTCAATAATACATAACATTTGCGCTCATACCTGCTTTGCAGCTACCGATATATCCCCATCCAGACCAAGAAATTGTTCTTCAAGAAGTCCCTTCCGAACTCGAAAGACAAATCGGTGTCGTGCGCAGACAAGTAACTGCGACGTATAGAGATGGGTACAAACAAGTACAAGGGCTAGTAGATAGATGGATAGGAATGGAGACCGCTGTTGAGAGTGTGTTTTCTTGATTGTGTTCTATATGTTTTTCTACGAATACTAATCTCAACTGTATTCTTCCTTCAGATCGTTTAAAATCACTCATGTCCCCCGACGAATCCCTCACACCTTCTGTCCTGTACATCGGAGTCGCAACCCTCACCGGTTCCATTCTCACTCGTTCTCGATCTCTTCCACTCCGTTTAACTGTCCCTCCCCTCTTACTCGCTCTCTCTTCTTCCCATTTCCTACCAAAAACAACGTCAAATGTCACTTCGTACTTTGGCTCGCTAGAAGACAAGTATCTGCCTAGTCTAGCAGAAAAACACAACATAGCGAAGGCGCATAGTGAGATGACCTGGGAGAGGGCGAAGGAAATGATTGAACGAGCGAGGAATAATTTTGAAGGTGGGGTTGTGGGAGGTGTAGGCAAGGTGCAGGAGGTTACTGGGTTGAAATTCGGCGAGGTGTGGAAATTGGGTGGAAAGGAGAGGGAGGCGTCGGTGAAAGGCATGGAGGAGAAAGCTATAGAAGCCTCAGAGGACGTAAATGAAAAGGTTGTAGAGATCACAAAGGCAGTAGAGGAGAAGGTAGAAGCGCAGGTAGTGCAAGCTACGAGAGCCATTGGGAAGAAGATTGAAGAGGCTGGGCCGGACATAGCGACGAACGCCGAAAGGAAGGAACAAGTCAAGAGACTCGTTTGATTGCATCGTGATGTGATTTTCGTACCGAATACAGTCTCTGTTGTTTGTAAACCACTGATACTTCCATGGTCCGGAACACTTTGCAGGCTCGAATATGCCTCAAATTCTCACACAGTTCATTGAAACTGTAACGCACACTAGCCCACACTCAATCTCCCAATACACGATCTGTGTGAGCCTGGTGTAAGTTCACTCTCTAACCCTAACTCTCTCGATATGTCTTTCACCGGCCAAATTCTCTTGAGTTCTACTCCCAACGTCGTTCTTTCATACCTGGATAGTGGTCCACCCAAATCCTCTGAATCGTCATACGAAACTATTATCCTGATCCATGGTAACTCTTTTGGCAACGGTAAGCCATAATTTCCTATTCTTTATCATGCGTGAAGAGAATAGATATTGACACACATTCTCCCTTATCAAGCTATATTCAAACGACTCTTACTTTTCAATACCCAATACAATATACGCATCATAGCACCTAGCAGGCGAGGGTTCCCTGGATCTACTGCTTTATCTGAAGAAGAACGAAATTTCTTTATCGACGACAAGGACGACGATGACTCTGCTTTAAACGCTCGCAAGGAACAAATTCTAGAACTCCGAGGCGTGGAAATCCTACAGTTCATCGACGGTATCATACAACGCCTAGGCATTCCCCCAATTCAAAATCACGTTGATAATAATAATGCAGAGGTATTTCGCAAAGGCGGGATAGCTCTCATCGGCTGGTCCTTGGGAACCACGTTTACATTAGCGGCCATGGCGAACGCGGATTCTTCCCTTATTTCAGAGGAGATGAGAGAAAGAATTGGGAAACATCTAAGGACTCATGTTATGTTAGGTGAGTTGAACGCGGGGAATAAAATATTGTTATGTCTTTTCTGAATGCGGTTTCGGGTTCTCCTTGGAATACAGAACCTGCTCTCACAAGCATCGGTCTTCCCCTCCCTCCTTCCACGTGGTTCCCCCTCCGAGATCCTACTATCCCTCTCCCATCTCGTGCACCACTTTTCACCCATCTCGTCACCGGGTATTTTTCGTATTCCAAAGATGCGTTGACCAACCGGGACCTGGACACTGTCCTTGGCACCATCGTACCAGATATCTCCCGAGTGCCCACAATCTACACGTTCACAGAAGCGGAACACGCCGAGATCGTCATCCTCACACCGGAGTCGAGCATCGATTTGTATTTATCCAAAGTGCTCAGGAGGCAGTTGAGGAATGCATATTTGAAGGTGTGTTTTGATGGGCAGCTGAAGACTAGTCCTGCCTTGAAGAATATGAGGAATGTGATATGGGAGGTCCTTGGAGATAGATCGTATTCGCTCGTCTGGCCGACGTTCTGGGAGATGGAGGATGATGATGAGAAACACGGGGAAGGAGAGAATGGAAGGTTGTTTAGGTTTGTAGTCGTTGACGGCGTGAATCATTTCGTGAGTGGCTCCTGTACTACTTATTTGTGGTTTTCAACTCATGTGTTTAATACCGCTGTTTATAAGATGCACTGGGATGAACCTGAGAAGACTATGAAGGTTTTTAGGAATATATTAGATGCTTCATGAGCATAAACGAGATCCTCGCATTATTCATATTGAAATGCTAAACACTCTATGTGTAGTCGTACCGAACGCTTAAACCCAACTGAACGTAAAAACTACTGATTATAATTGATGGCGAAAGTGTAATAATGATCCCTTAGCCAGCTACCAGAACCTTGACTTGGATGTCGTTCAACCGCCTGTATCAGTCCCACCAGTCGAATAAAAAGCGCGCGATGAGTTGCGACTTATTTCCTCCTTGACTAAGGCGATCCCTTCAGCTAAACCGAGTCTGGTCTGTGACAACCTTATACCTCCCCTTTTCCCTATACTCAGCGTTTATTTCACTGTGCTCAGAGGTGAGGTGAAAGCATCTCTAGGTTGAGTCTTTGTGACGAGCGTCGAGACGTATCGTGGAAGGGTGACGTTCTCGATTAAACCAATGCGGTAAACCAATAGGGGTTCTTCAGATACCCGTTCAGTCTTTGTAGATAGGGAACCAAGACTGAAGGTCATCTTCTCCGATTAAAATGATGAGTACCGCGTCGGGATATGTGAGGCGATGTATTAGTAGTGAGGTTGGTCACCGTTGCAGTGCTGCTATCTGCTTAGCAGCCACAAAGGACTGAGTATTTCAAGTGGGGCGCTTATCAACAACAAGACCATGCGCATTCATTCCCTTCCCGCCTTGAAGTTACTTTTTCCTTCCTTCCTTGCATCCATTCGTTCGTCACTTCTTGCAGTTGCTAGTTGAAATGAGCTGGTTTCTCTCTGCGCTCATCGTTACTCTAATTGCGAGCTTGTACACATACATCAGTAGCAACGACAGGAAACTCTGGAGCATACCCAGGAGAGCGCTAGAGGTATCGCCGAGAAGGGTTACAGAGGAAGATGTAATGAAACTTGAGGAACAGATGAATGAGAAGAAGGATAATGCCAAAACAGTGGAGAAGGAACTGGAAAAGACAGGAAGGAGATATATCGTAGTTGGAGGAGTAAGTCCGCAATGTCGGGATTGATCCTCAAGTTGACCCTTATCCAGGCTGGATTCCTCGGAGGCTGGATTGTCATCCAATTATTGCAACGGGGTGAAAATCCCAAGAATATCCGTGTGCTCGATATCCGCTTACCAGCGAGACACGATTTAAAGTATGGGATAGGCAAAGATGTAGAGTATATGGTGGTGGATATAAGTGATAGAGAGGCTGTCACGCAGGCGTTCAAGGCTGAATGGCCGACAGATGCGGTATCCTCCCTCTCCAAGAGTATACCCTTAACCATATTTCACACAGCAGCTAATATCCGGTTTTACGAACGCTCGTCCGAGCTGCTCCCTAAGTCGACCAGAGTTAATGTGGACGGAACACAGAATATCATCGATGCTGCGCTTGAATTTGGCGCGTCCTCCAATACCTTAGATTCGACTATCTTGATATACACATCATCTGGCTCTGTAGGTGTTCGCGCATCGAGATTCCTACTCTGGCCTTGGGAGAATGAGCCAGAGAATTTCGTGCAATATATAAACGACGACGACGATAGCCCGGCAATGCCAAAGGAGCATTCACATTTTTTCTCAAATTACGCTTATTCAAAATATTTAGCGGAGCAGCGCGTTAGGAAGGCAGATAAACATGTATCTCCGACTACACCCACATCCACCTCGAAACTGACGTCGAATTCTGGTGTGGGAGCCACCTCATACCCGACTTCTAGTCGTCTCCGTACAGGCTGCATCCGACCAGGTAACGGCGTCTTCGGTCCAGGCGGAGACATGCTCTGTGGAGCTTACCTCGTGCGCAAGACAAACCCAACATGGATATCGAATATCGTCTCTCATTTTGTTTATGTAGAGAATTGCGCTAGTGCGCATTTGTGCTATGAGCGGAGGTTGATTGAAGTGGAGGAACAGGAACGAGAACGAAAAGGCACTCCTTCACCTCAAGGCCGTCTCCCGGACATTGGAGGCCAAGCGTTCACTATTACCGATCCTGGTCGTCCTCCGACTTACGGCGACGTCTACTTTGTACTCGAAGCACTCACCAATGGTCAGACGTTCTTTCCGGAGATATCGCCTACGCTTATGCTGATGTTGGCCTATGTAATTGAGGCGTATTATCTTCTGCGCCATTATTTGAAACTATCAATATTACCCCCGGTGAACAAAGATCTAGTAAATCTCCAACCGTCTTTGTTCAACCTTACCATGGTACACCTCATATTTGACGATTCGAGGGCGAGGTTGGAGCCGGAAATGGGTGGATTAGGATATAAATCGAGGCACACGACCATAGGAGGCCTTTGGAAGACTTGGGATGCACATGGAAAGGAAATTGAAAGATGGGAACAAGGAAAGCTGAATCGTTCGGATAACCATATAAGATCTGACGGTGCCGGCGTCAGCTTTGGGTTTAGCTGGGGATTCGGGTTAGTGAGGGCCCAAAGAGGAGTCGGAAAGGTTGTGGAGAAGGTTCGGAAGGTTGAGGATAAAATGCAGGAGATAGAGGAGAAGATTGAAGACGTCGTGGAAGTTGCTTTGAACTAGTAAATTAAATGTTGGTTGCTGTAATTATAAGTATGCAGTACATATCAGGTGATCAGGATTCAGCAGTGCACGATTCAGCAGCCACATCCGGACCGTGATTCCGTGACACGTGGCTTCTCCTATATATAAGCAAGAATTTCGCTCAATTTTTTTTCCCAACGACGTTTTTGCCCCCCATCCACTTCAGCCTACTTGCGCTCGGATGGGTCTTCCCATTTTACAAACGTCGAAGAGTGATTCACTCTGTGACGACTTCACTTTCGCTAGCAACACTATCGTCTTCGGGCTATGATGGATTTCTAGATAGTAGTGCAAGTTATAATTTCTCTCGATTGCTGCTACGTCGAGCTCTTCCGGAGTGTCCAAATCAACATTCTTCATTCTCACTGAAAATACCTTTTCGTGGTTATCTCAAATAAAACAAAATCTTGCTCAGCCATTGTAAAGGTTCATCTCTGACTTCATGCTAATTTCTTCCCTTCGATGACGAGACCAATAACTCTGCGAAGGAGTGCACAACCACAATCATTGTCGGGCTATGCCTATTACGACGTACTGAAAGCACGCCCGTATGTATATATCAATTCTCAGTTCTCACTGGATGTGGTCTTGTAAACTGTATAAGAAATATCTGCCGAATTCAGACAATTACGATGGGGAGTTTGCGCTGCACAAGTCTCAAATTCACACGTCATCCTCTTTGAATCTATTTACTGCCATCTTCAATGTCGCTTCATCATTGGCGAACTCCTCTTTACAGTCACGAGCGTGCAGCTCCTTCTCGCTCCAGCTATGTCACTGCTGGAGAAAAGCCGCTATTCTCAGTATCAACTCCAGAAGAACCAGAACAACAGATCTGTGGCAACATTGACCCTAGCCGTACACTCCTACTTCCTTACCCTCAAGATCAGAACACAGAAACTTCTACTGCGTCTCCTCGCCACTCAGGCTCCATGACTTTGCTGCAACACTATCCTTTTGAAGACGTAACCGAAGTAAATTCAACAGTTGGCTTCTGCAGCGCGCCCCTCTCTTCTTCGGTTTTCATTTCCTCTCTTCACCAAGAATTCGAAGAACCTATGGGAGGCCATATGCAAGTAGACCCAATTGACCATTCTTTTGGAATCTCCTTTCCGACGGGCGTAGTACCTGAAGACGCCATTGTCTTCATGCCTGACCCATTCAAGCTAGAGTCGGACTATGGACATGACAAGACTCCTCTCAGTCTACAATTAGCTGATCTGGTCTCTGTAATCCCCACAAACTCCCTTGTATGCAGCTCAACAGCATCCGAAGACCTTGCCTCGTCGCCTTCTGAACGCGGCATGAGCCGCACGAATCGAATACAGTCCTCGTTGGACATATTGCGCGCAGGAAGGATCAGTCCAGTAGAGTTCTTGACAGAAGTTCTTGACGTGACAAATCCAAGAAGTGCTCAATTTCGCGGCAAACTCTATTCTAAGACCAACAAGAGATTGGACGACCTTTTGGATAAGATTGTCGAAGATCCCATGGGAGAAGCAATGGTCGAGGATTGGTTTCGTAGACATGGCCCGAAGAAGGTACGCCCGTCCTGCTCGTCTTACATTACTTGCCCCTGATGTTTGCCCTTCAGAGAGATTCCACGACGCTTACCGCAGGCGGGAAAGAGAACGTGCTGTACAAAATGGGAAACCAGTATTACCATCGTCATTGAGTCACGACTGGCGACGGCGGACTCTTACGAATGTTTGTAGATCTTTGTAACCATCCTTCCCACACAGGGCAAATGCGCCTTGGTTCTCCATAATTCAACGGAGGTTTGCCGGATACTGGGTGGCTGTTCATGAGTTCCTCCATTTCAGGTGTCAGTGACAGGAGCATTCCCTTATCGCAACATAACTGAATATATGCTGATGTCGAAGAGGGTCTTCTCAAGCTTTTTTTAAACTTAATCGGAGCTGGATGGATATCATCGACCTGTTGGTTAAGCACATGGTGATGTAGGCAGACTTAGCATTATGGTATTTCTTCTTTCGCAGCATGCTCTGTTCTGATTCATCCAGTTGTTCCTTTGAAAGTCAGGTGTATTGTTTGGTGAGTGCCAAGCCGGACGGTTGCTTCCTTAAGCTTCCGAGCATACATCCCTCACAAATATCCACATTCCAGTCAGATCTAATGCACATGGCATTTCCGTCAAAATTCAACGAGGCCTTCCCTGAGCGATACAGACATACCTTACCTAGGTTGGGACATTCAGTAGCAAAGCCAAAAGACATTGTGAGCTGATTCCCCAAGAGATTCAGAATTCACATACTCGTGAGACGAAAGGTGAACAAACTCAGAATCCAGATTGATCTTCTCATATGCACGCGATATCTCCAATCTGCTTCATGATTTTTGTAGCCTCCGAACATGCTTGCGTTCCTGTTCAGGACCTCGAAATATCACTGATTTAGTACTGCTGGCGCGTCCCGGTCCATCTCTTACCTGTCTCCTGCTGACAATTCATCCATCTTGTGGCCTTTAAGCCGCCACACGGCGCTTCTAGCATGGCTCGTACTTTTCACATTCCGGTATCTATCGGTACACCAGTCTCCTATTGAGTGTTATCGCGATACCGATACCTGGATTCTCCGAACGCTCCCATTGTAGTATAAAAGCTCTACAAGTTTTCCATGGTCCAACTGGCTTTCCCGGTCTGCTCACAGCTAACATCATGGTTCGCCTTTCATCCTACGCCGCTCTCCTTTCTGGATTAGCCTCATCCATGGCGGCTGGTATACCCAGCCGTCGTGCAATGGTCGTACATGAACAAAGGAATCTTCCAGCTCATTTCGCCAACTCCGGTACACCCAGTCCAGATACGCCCATCAATCTTAAGATTGCGCTCACTGCTAGCGACATGGCTGGTCTTGAAGAGAGATTCTGGGATGTTAGCACCCCTGGCAACGCTTTGTACGGTCAACACTTGAGCTTTGAGGAGGTATGCGCTTATTTTCAGTCACAATTTTTGTGTGAATCGATAAGCATATCGTTCTCTAGACAAAGGTCTTTGCGGGTCCCACTCCAGACACTGTGTCCGCTGTTACGGCCTGGTTGAATGAGAACGGCATCAACAACATCACCACTACCGGTGCTTTCGACGATTGGCTTGCTTTCACCATCCCCATATCGACAGCCAATTCACTGTTTGACGCTGACTACCAGACTTTCACCGAAGTCGGGGGCTCAACGCAACTGACCAGGACTTTGGCATACTCTCTTCCTGCGGATTTGCAACAGCACATCAACCTGATCCATCCATCGACAGATTTCGTCAGAAAATTCCAAAGTCCTAAATTCCGTGCCTCTGTACCTGGTTCAAGCCTAAACAACAACACTGCTCGAGCTCTGGGAGCACCTACTTCGTGTAATTCGGTCGTCACTCCCGCATGCTTGCAGGATCTCTATGGAATTCCCACCACCCCTGCTACTCAGACATCCAACATCTTAGGTGTGAGCGGTTTCATTGACCAATGGCCTCAGGTGGGACAATAAGCAAATCAATATCCTTTCTGCATTTTCGCCTGACAATTGTTAAAGACAGCAGACTTGAAGACTTTCTTGGGTGGTCTCAGGCCCGACATTGCTTCGACAACAACTTTCACGTTGCAAACTCTAGACGGTGGCTCAGACCCACAGGCTGCAAGGGACGCAGGTATCGAGGCGGTGAGTTCTCAGTGTCATTCAACGAAGTCTATTTTACGCGGAGGACTAGAACCTTGATATTCAATATACAGTTGGAGTAGCTACTAAAGTCCCAGTAAGATATCACTCTGCGGCTCTTTCATATAAGTCGACTAATCATCTCTCGATAAGGTCACTTTCATCTCTGTTGGAGAAAATAACCAAGATGGAATTGATGGTTTCCTCGATATCATGAACAACATCAATGCTCAAACTGCCCCTCCTCATGTGAGTATGACCCGGCACAGTGCTGAATTTTCATTGATTGACTGTGAACTGCCAGGTTCTCACTACCAGGTATACAACTTCAGAGTACAGTCTGAACCTCACAATTGTTAACTCTTTTCAGCTATGGCTTCGACGAACCTGATCTTACCAGCGCCATGGCAAAGTATGCTCTAAACGCAGCCTCAGTCCGAATCTGTCGATATTGACGTTTTCTTCCAGTCAACTATGTAATGCTTATATGACAAGTGGTACCCGCGGAGTATCAATCCTGTTTGCATCTGGTAGGTGCTTGTATATTCAAGCCCATCAGATACGTGCTAACAATGTATCGATTCAAAGGTGATGGTGGTGTATCCGGAAGTCAAAGCCAGAGCTGCTCGACATTCATTCCGACTTTCCCCTCCGGTTGCCCCTTCTTGACGTCTGTCGGCGCCACACAAGGTAGCTATCCACTGACATGCAACTCAGGGCAGATTCTGATACTACTTTCTTCAAGATGTCACAGAAACCGCTGCCTCTTTCTCCAGCGGTGGTTTCTCCGCCATCTTTGCTCGTCCATCATATCAAACTACACCTGTCGCGACCTACCTTACTGCGCTCGGCAACACTAACGCTGGCAAATTCTCAACCACCGGTTGGTTTTTTTCCCCTGTATATGAACTGCGCCTGATGCCTGTTCATTGTCATCTAGGTCGTGCCTTCCCGGATGTTTCCGCACAAGGTGTCGACGTAGAAATCGTAGACGGCGGTGAAAGTAGGACGTATTCCTTCATGTTCTGGAGTACTCTGTTGATTTTTATCTTTAGCTGGAACTGTCGATGGTACTTCGTGTGCTAGTCCCATCTTCGCCAGTGTGATTGCCTTGATTAATGACCGCCTTGTTGCTGCTGGCAAATCACCTCTCGGCTTCTTGAACCCCTTGTACGTCTTCCCTTTCTGTACTACGAATGTAAAATCTCACCAATCACCCCAAGCTTGTACGCCAACCCCAGTGCTTTCTTCGATATTACAACTGGTAACAACCCCGGGTGTAAGTTGCGAGTATAACCTTCCATGAACAGATCCTGAATGATTATCTTGTCATCAGGTAACACCAATGGTTTCCCGGCTAGAGCTGGATGTGAGTTTGATCACTTTTTGTGAAGAGATTCAAGACTGATGCTTTTTTTCGTAGGGGATCCTGTCACAGGATTGGGAACACCAAACTTCGCGAGTCTTTTGGCCGCTGCTGGAGCTTAAGTGATGACATGATACTAACGATGTCTACGTTGGCAAATGACTGTACGCCCGGTGTCGATACTAGTACTTAATGTACAAAGAAATACTATAAATCACTGGTTAGGAAACCGTTTGATAGATACGAATGGCTCGAGAATATCAAATAATTCTCTCTGTTATACTGCATGCAGACCCACATCAATTCTTGACTTTCAAGGTAAACTTAAGGTAGAGTGATATGATTTTCCTCAAGCATAAATTTCTATATGACTTAGGTAAAAACTTAAATTGAAACTCATACTATTTTATATCGCAATTTCAGCACAAAACAAATGACTTGTGCTTCATAAGTTACGATCTCATTGTCATAGCTAGTAAAAGGAAGATCAGTAGGGAAGACTGCAGTTCTTGAGACTAAATTAGAAAGCAAGAAAGGATTAAATAAAATGCATGCTGCGAAATAGGTTCCTATATCATAACTCAGTTACGATTATCCCGATTGTCCAGGCTCAGAAAGTCGTTATGCACAAACTTGTGTAATCTGAACGTTCATTCATAACGGATCAACATTTTCCTTTCCACCCATAATATCCACACCTGTCGCGAACCTCACCGTGCCAGATCCTTTGACATGGCCCTTCATTCCCCCAGCCACACTGGGCACCTTCTCTTCAGTTCCCGCCACCGATATTGATTCGTCATCAAAGCTCACATCTCCTAACACCCACGCCTCTTCAGGCATCTGCTCCAAGAGACTGGGTACGCCGGCGTACATAAGCCCCTCAGGAAGCCGAAGTGGACTGGAGGCGGATGATGTGGTCGGGTCGCCGAAATTACTGACGCCTGTGATCTGGATTCCAATCTCCCCCTTATCATCCGCGAGAGCGGGCTTGGATACAGAGGCAGGGACTGAAGACAAAGAGTTGGCGGAAGTTGCGGAGGTAAGGGACGTGCGAGACGAAGAAGAAGAAACAAACGTCGATGTGGACGTTGATGAGGCCAACGATGATAATCCGGAAGAGGTAGAGGAAGACGGGAAGAGCGGTTGCCGGAGCGAACTGCTTCCTCCAAATCCGAAAGCACTACTACTCCTCCGCCCGGCCCCACCAAGGCCAACGATGCTTCCAGCAGCGACACTACTTCTTCTCCTTCCTGCCGGAGACGACATTGGTGTCGACGCATTCGAGGGGGGAAGCGTTGATCCCATCCCCAGAGAATCGAATTTCGATACAAAGGCAGCCAGAGCCCGTCTTTCATCTTCCAGCTTCGTACGCAACCACTTCTCTTTCTCCAGTTGCCTCACTAGTTCCTCTGCCCATCGTTCCTTCTCCTCTCTCTTCTTCTTTTCGTCTTCAAGTCTACAGGTCCAATCTTTCTGTTCTCGTTCCAGGTCGTCCCGGGAAGGAGATGGCTCGCGAGTAAACCTCGTGTTTTCCAGCTCATGGATCCTCTTGGCTTGCTCCTCAATTTTCTTTGCTTGTTCCTGAATAGTTTTGTCTTTATCACCAGCATCGGATGGGTCAGCTGTATCGACTCCTTGGGCGGCTTCAAAAGCAGCTTCAAGAGAGAGAATCTGCGTGGCTTGGGAGGAGAGCTGGAGCCTGGCGGTTAGGAGTTCTTGCTGGAGCTGGAAAAATTGACATTTTCAGCAACGAAAACAGAATTGAAACGCCTGAACAAACCTGGTATGGGCTCAAATCGAAATCTACCTTCACAGGACTTACAGGCCTGGATTCGCCTGCAGGACCTCCAGCAGCCTCATCCGTCAAAGTTTGACTAGTGAGGATTAGCTTCGTGAGCTGTTGGATCCTGGACTGCAGATCCTGCATTGCTTGCGACTCGTCTGCCTTTTCTTGCGCGCTCATTCTCCTCTTCTTCAGTTTCTCCATCTCTTCTTGCTTCCCATCACCCAACATGTTCTCCTTCTCCTCTAACCTCTTCTTCAAATCATCGATCTCTTTCCTGTACCTCTCAATGAGCGCGTCAGTGTCGACAATCTCCTTCTTCTGAGCGTGTAGTTTAACACCCTTGACGCGTTTTGCGAATAAGAGGGTTGAGGTTGACTCGGCAGTTGCGGAGGGATCCGGATTGATAGTGCAAATAACGCTGATACGAGCGTTGCCTGAAAGAGAAGGCTGGAGGAGCCGGGTCAATTTGGAGTCCCGGAAGGGGATGTGGTCACTAGAATCGGCTCAGTTGAATCAAGGATGCTACGTGAGAAAAGCGTACTTCTTCTGCTTGGTGGCATTATCTGATAGTTTACCGATGACGGTACCGAGGGTGAGGAGACTAACGAAAGGTTGTCAACATAAGCAATGAGAAGCTGTATCATACAGACCTCGTATTGATATACTTGCCCTCCCGTGTTCGCTCCTTGTCAGACGTAGCCTTTTCGGAACCCGCAAGATCAATCAGGCTCTGAAAGAGGAGTGAGCAGCCGACATAAAGCTTTCCATCCAGATACGTACGAGCACGCTCGTTTGTACACTCCTTCCATCCCGCGATTGCAGTCGTGGACCTCCATGATTGCCACCAGGGCCAGGAGTTTGTCGACCACTAGGGGTTGCTCGGCCACTCACAGGTGACGGTGTCGAGTTGTTAGAAGTATCAGCTCGTTCTCGGCTCTCGATAACGAGCCGGAAAATTGAGTGACTTCGACTACTACGCTCGTTCCAATCAGTGCATGCTGTCCGACGATGGCTCTCGCCTCGTTTCAGGACATCCTTGACACCCTTGATCGACGTAACGACTTCCTCTCTGAGCGGCGCAAGAATGATTTCGCCAGTGACAGTCCCTCCTTGCAACTCGACCTTGTTTGGCGCACCGGGAGGTGCAAGGAGATCATGGATCTGTTCGTTATAAATTTCCAAGTATGAGCAACGAAGAAGGTATTCGCGTGTCTCTGTCCGGCGGATGTAACTGAATACTTGTCGCATGGCACGAGGTATAATTCCGGGCTCAGCTTCGCTGCCGGAGAGCGTGTACGTTTTACCCGAAGCAGTTTGCCCATATGCAAAGATGACTGCGTTAAATCCTTCCATAGCAGCGATGACATGCGAGCGGGCGACAGTTGTGAAAATCGGCTTATTTGCTGAGCCAGTGAGAATGGCGTCGAAGGTAAATGAGGTTGGTTGTCTGGCATGGGCTGGGTCGAGTTCGATAGTGTTGGTGCTTACAGAAGGTTTCCAAGCAGATTTTGAGTCTGGCTTCATTCTGGAAAGACCTTCAGAGATAAGATGATGTCAATTGTCTATATCAATTACTGACCTTACAGAAACCATGACTTTGTCCTCTTTGCCATGATCAGCCTGCACCGTCTTCAGCCATGCTTCGTCCATTTCTCCTAATGATACATCTGCCGGCTCCACAGTCTGGTAATCAACCAGAACTTCTTCGGGATCTACATTACTAACATCCATTTCGCTAGTAGCCCGTTCCATCGACGGATCAGGTGTGGTACCACGTCTAGGTGTGCCAGGTGTTCTTGGTCGGCCATTGTCACTCTTAGTGGGCGAGCTAGGCCTCGAGCCAGCCACTGGGGCCAAAGTTGTGGGCTTTGATGAGTTTGTTCGTAGAGTTCGACTCCGTACATCACTGGATATGGGCGCCTTGTACTTTTTATGAGTGGAAGCTAAAAGGTTAGGATTGGGCGTTATTGTTGCTCGTGTAAGTCGTTCCATTGATGTGCTGGGTGCCACAGGACGTTTCGGTGTGAATGGAGTCGGACGGGTGAGCTTGGATGTTCCAGGATTAGTCGACATGGCTGCGCTTGAACTTGAAGTTGAACTTGAGGGGAGAACGGAAACCAACCTCGCGTGACCGCGTCGTCAAGAATCTCGGGCCGTTTCGGAGATATCGGATTACTGCCGTAATTGGCGACTATCACACCACCATCAGACCTGCAAAATCCTGCATCGAGGAAGTAGACCGCATTCAAACAACAGGAGAACTGTACAGATAAAAACTAGGAGCGATATATAGCTGCGAACTCGTGTGCCGACTATTTATTGTACGTTGAATCTCCTGGATCCGGCGTTCAGCCTTAATGGACTACGCCGTGTCATAAAACCTCAATCCTTCCTTCCAATGCTAGAAAGCCTTTGGACCATTCTTATTCGCCTGAGATACAGATAGACCTCAGCTGGCAGGCATTGCGGAGTGGCAAGGTACTCTCGTTTTCCAAAGCTTTCATCACGGCATCCGCGGCTGCCTTCACGCTCCTGTTCGTATTCGTGTTTGAATTCGGAAGCTTGTTCTATCACCTGTTCAACACCTCCAGTATCCAAGTTCAGAATCACCCGCAATTCTTTCAGCCTGTAATACTCTAGTCCCAAATGTCAATACAACACATGAGTGTTCCGAATACCTCAAATCCCCATCGTATAAAAGATCCGTCTACATGCTTTCTACCAGTCATCCTGACCTAGAATCATGGTTCGCTTTCTCTCTTACACCGCTCTACCTTTTAGACTCGCTTTCTCCGTGACTTCTGGTGCTCCTAGTCGTCGTTCGATGGCCGTACTCGATCAGCGCGAGCTTCCTGATTATTTCGCTCATGCAGGCAAAGATTCTGGGATGTCAGTAGCCTCCGTTGGTGCGACACGTCTTGATATTCTTGAAGGCGAGTCTGTCTTATTGAGATGGCTAGTCCTTATCTAATATGTGCTTTTTTTGAAGGCAAAGAAACCTCCGCAGAACTTTCCGGTGGTGGATTTTCCGACCTTTTTCCCCGACCATCGTATCAGAACACTTCCGTTGCGACCTATCTTTCTACTCTTGGCGACACTCATGGTGGTAAATTTTCACCCAACGGTTAGCTCACTCCGACTCTGCAAAAGCATACGTCATGCTCACCAGTTTCATCGCTATCTAGGTCGTGCTTTCCCAGACGTCGCCGCGCAAGGCTTTGATGTACTAATCGTTAACGGTGGTCAACGTAGGACAAATCTGTTACAATTCATTCAAGGAATTTTTGACGACCTTTGTCCTTAGCTGCATTTGTCAGCGGTACATCGTGCTCCAGTCCCATCTTTGCGTTATTGCTTTGATCAACGACCGGCGCGTCTCCGCTGGTAAATCACCTCTCGGCTTCCTGAACCCCTTGTACGTCTTCCTTCTTTTGGCAACGAGTGCACTCAGAAACACATCAAGCGCTTCAAGCTTGTATCTCAACCCAGGTGCGTTTTTCGATATCACAACTGGCAGTAACCCTGGCTGTAAGTGAACTTTAACATACCACGTGCGAGCAAGTTTCCAACAAGCATTTCTGATTTTCAGGTGGAACTCACGGTTTCTCAGCCGGAGTTGGATGTAAGTTTCAGAGGGTGTATTGCCATACTGAGTTGGACTAATGCTTCTTCGCAGGGGATCCTGTCACGGGTCTAGGAACCCCGAACTTTGCAGCCCTGCTTGCTGCTGCAGGAGCCTGAGGACGAAGTCATCTATTACGCCGGGCAGATATTGACAGATGCCTTCAATATAAATATATCCGGGATACAATTTGATACGATAGGAGATATGTTTCATCTGCAACAGTGAATGATTCTCGATTGCAAAGTAGTAGCAGTAAACATAATATTGACATTGATAGAATGATACTCGTCATTGTGGACTTGAAATATTAGAGCAGTTTCGCTCGATTTAAGCGTGGTCCAATTCAAAGAATCTGTTTAGTTCAGGAGTTAAAACAAGATAGATTTCTCATAATTCGACATGTTCTAGTACACTCACAGTACTCGTGTGACTTTGATCAGTAAACGAATAAGATGTCGAACTACTTTCCGCATCCGACGTAATGTTTTCAGCCCATACTCCTCTTCCACCTCCCCAACTCTCCACTTGATCACTCATCTCAAACTCAATCAATCCCCCGTATCGGATTTCCTCATGAGAAATCAGCGGCTCTTCCTCGTCTCCTATCACCCTACCGTTCACTTTCAAGCCCTTCACGTACGGGTTGGTCTCTGCTCCAGGGGCAAGTATTTGTAGATTGAAGCTGTTTGTCGTGGAGTTGTAGTATGGATTGGAAGTGATTGATGGGTGGGATGCCGGGACGAAAGGAGGTACGGGTATGCTAACGTTGAGGGAGGAAAAGAACGGGCTACAACAGTGTCACAGTCAACATGCATAGGTCATCACAGACCTGAGCTGAAAAGCACTTACGAGCCGACCACATAGACCCCCGAGACAGGATTGACTGGATAGAAGCCCATAGCACTAAAGACATACCACGCACTCATCTGACCACAGTCTTCATTCTAAACAGTCCCATTTAGTTCGCACACAATCCGAGAATCGTCAGAAGCTCGAAAATCTCACCCCACTTAACCCGTTGGGCGTATTATTATAATTGCTCTTTGCAATTTGTCGTACACGTTCCTGGGTGTACGCAGCCGCGCCAGCCAAAGCATAGAGGTAAGGAGTGTGATGAGCCGGCTTAGTAAATAAGGGAAGGTCAGTTGAGTTTGGGTATCCCATTAGAAAACGGAGAAGCGGAAGGAAGAAGAGAGGGTTATTTACTCACTTCATTCGTGAAATCAACCCAACCACCATCGAAAAACTCGTTCAAACTTTTTACAAAACTCTCATTCCCTCCTCGTCGGTTCACAAGTTCTGCAACGTCGTGGACGAAAGCGAAAGAGTAAACCCAGCGATCACCTTCCGTGAAGCCGTCTGTTGTAGCTGCATGAAGAAACCACTCAGCATTCGATGTCCGGTTCAAAATATAAAAAAGCAAGAACGTCTACTATACCTGCCCAATCCCCATTTTGTTGTCTCGCTTGCACGAACCCCTGGATATCTTCTCCTCCAGTGACTACAGCCGGTGCGGAAGCATCGGCATTCCACACTGTCCACGGATTCGCCATCGAACGATCGTCCAAGAGCGTTGTAACATTATAACTGACAGTTTCGCTCTTATTCTGATAAAACTCCGCCGCAATTTCAGATAGGTTAGGTGTATTCCCCTGTATAATTTCGGAGGGAATGAGGGCTGACAAGACTGCAACTGCATGATCATCATCTAGAATGTTACGGACGGGTTGGTTGAGGAATTGGTTGGAATGAAAAAGAAGAATCCTTGTATGAACTCACATGCATAATCTAGTGTCCTACTGACAGCCTCTGAATGGATATCGTTCGCAACCCAACCTTGGCCAATAGCATATTGTTCGAAGTATGTTGAAAGTCCCGCGCGTACTTCGTAGTCCACGTCCTATTGCTAGCTTATGAGAATTATTGAAGCAGACATAAACTTTGGATGGCTTTCACACCTCCTCGCGATCAGAGTAAACAACGCTTAAATCTTTCACCGGAGGAACAGAAGCGTCTTTCCAAGCTGCTTTCCATATGGTCGTGAGCTCGTCTGTTGTAAATGTCTCTTCAAACCCGTCTGCTGATCCTGATCGAAATCCTTTCAAGACGGCTTCGGCGAGAAGGGAATCGGCATGTGTCCCCACCATGATGTTCGTTTCTGTTGCATAATGGTCATGAGATGGATGACAGTGAATTTGGGCTCACGAAAACATACCGATTATATTCTTCCACATCGGTAACCATCCACCTTCTTCAAAATCTTGTAGCATACTCCTGACCATCCCGGGAATACGTTCAGGAGCAAGTAGAATGAGAAGTGCCCATTCGGCTCGATAGGTATCCTAAAGTGGAAGATCAACAGTGAAACCCAATTGTACCAAAGATAGAAAATGAAGCTCGCGGTATGTAGCCATGAAAGAAGATGGGAGTTTGAGATAGGACATACCCATATGGAATATCCGCTGTAGGACTCTCCCTGGTGGATCGCATTGTCATAGGCGGAATAGTAGTGTTGGACATTGGAAGACGTAGCATTTGGTTCATGAACTTCATACGGATACTGAGATATAACACTGAGTCCACAAACTCAGCAGAAGATGGATCAGCAATCACCTGCATAGCATGGAATACTCCTGTCAAGAAAACAGCCAATTTATCCTCACTCTCGGACGAACCATCCGTCTCGACTTGAAATCGTCCAACCTTTTCCGCCCATGCATTTTCCGTTGCTGATTGCGTGTTGTGAATGTCGAAAGATCCAAGTTCATTCTCGGAATCAGAATTCAGATTGTACTTCGCTTGCTCTGCAGATATCATAGAGGTGGCAATTCGAACGTTGACCGTAACAGTGGAATTAATGAGGTCCTGGGAGGGAAATTGAAATCTAGCATAAGCTCCTAGCTCCTCTCCGCTTCCTGATTCTGCCCATTCACTACGCATGGTAGAATCTCCGCTTCCAACGGTTATTCCGTACCCAGTTTCATTGAAAGGTGTGTCAAATGTGGCGCAGTACCATCCAGTGAAATGACTAGCAGCGTCCTTGATGCTATTTGGAGCAAGTATAAAGTCCTGCATTTCAGTGTTGCTACCGCAGATTTCGTTCGTCGAAGGAGATATCTGTACGGTGCCATTTGGATATGTTATGTCGAAAGTGTTAGGGTTATGGAAGATCGTTGCAGGACGCGTAGTAGGCAGAAAGATGTATGGTTGATAGTCGGATACTGAGCCTTGGTTGAACGTGAATTGAAGATGTCCGACTCGAGAGCTTGCGCTCATCGAAACTTGTATCGTACTTCCTCCAGATTCAGGTACATCAAGTTCAACACTATAGAGACCAACGCCAAACTTCTCAGTCCCTGCAACCTTGGAGAGTCCTCTCTCTTCAAAGCCAGTTTTAACATCCCCATCCAAACCAGAAGACATTCCGGGAACTACTGCGGCCCATGCACTTTCGCCCATCCAAATCGCTGGCTGACGGGTCCCCATGAATCCATGAATGGTACCGTTGCTCATATATGACTCTGTATAGTTAAATGGAGTGGCTGAGACGTAGCTGTTCTGATTTTGAGCTACCCATCTTGTGGATCCAAAGGGAGGAGCTACGGAAGGTATCATGCCTCCAGAGAGATTTGGTTCTGGCCCAGCGCTGCCAATCAAGGGATTGATAGAGGAGAGAAGGTATTTAGGCCATTGATAAGCTGAGGTTCGAGACAGAGAGCTCAATAAGAGCAAAGACGTGGGTAAGATAGTTTTCATTGCTTAAAGCCCACTCCAAAGGTGGGATAACAAGTACTAAGAAGAAGCATCATTGATCACCTGATCGTGAAGGTTTTTAGTCAGATTCTGAATGTAACCTCGCACATCGAACCTAATAGTAATACAGCTTTACTGTAAATTGTACAATACAACAATTCCAGGTCAAAATGCTAGCCATTGCTAGCTGAATGATTCCAGCATGGTCAATTCGATTATAACTTTCCTTATTTTCCATGCCCAAAACCCGTGTTCAACGAAATAGGGCGCAGACTTCCCTCCGTCTCAAACTGTTTGATAGTCTTGTACAAACCCTCCAAAGCGGACCAAGGTGCATCATACCCTAAACCGCCTTCACTAGGCGACAATCGAGCTCGAGAGTCATCGGCCAAAATATGTGTGTATGACAACACCATCACAGATGGCTGTAAGGCGAGTAGATCCCCTCGCAATTGAGGTAAATATTTTGCTAGACGGGCAACAATTGGAATGCTGGAACACATGCGATGTCTAGTGATATAGTATCGCTCAACCACGAATGAAACTAGAATAAGGAGTGTTGGAGAGATAGCGCTGTATTGACAGCTACCGTCCGTGAAGTACGAGAGCGCCGCATAAAGGTCTGACCATAACACAGGCTGCTGAGGATCCGTTACAGTGAAAGCATTCCCGCCAATATCCGGAATAAGTCTACCCATGCTTTCAGATTGAGTAGCCATTTCGATCAAGCGCTGTTCATAGCAGAGATGGGCCAATGAACAATTCTCGACATAGATGTTAGAGGTTATTAAATTCGGGAAGAATGTTATATTCTTTTTCTTGTTGAGAAAGTATTCCCAGAGATCTGCCCCAGGCCCATATATCCCGTTCGCAGGGCGAATACAGCCTGTGCGGAGTACTTTGTCCTCGTTTGGACCTGAAGAGCTTCCATCAATGGCACGTATCAAGACCTCTGCCTCTAGTTTAGAGTGCGAATAACAACAAGTAAGCCCATCCAATGTTTGGGGCAATTTGTTGGGTTCTTGGTCTCCTAAAACTTGAACGAAATGTTCAGGCTCTTTTTCTAGCCACGGTATCAGCAACAATCGCGTGTTGCGTTGAGTAACCGATCCAGAGGAGGTATAGATAAGGATCGATGCACCGGTGGCACGAGCGGCTTTTATGATGTTCTCTGTGCCTAGTACGTTGACTTTGGATAGGGGGAGAAGCGAGCGATGTCTTTCGTAGAATCGGATGATTGCAGCTGTGTGAAAGACGGTGATTTCGGCGTCGGCAGAGCTAGCAGCAGGCCAAGGAGCTTTAAATGCCGCATCCACCTGTTCTGCTTTAGAGATATCGGCAGCCTCAAATTGTACCTCCTTTGCTGGCCCTGAAGTAAAATCGAGGCGTGTGGGCGGCCGCAAGTCGATGATTCGTATATTCGAAGGTGGTTCTCCACGTTTGAGCAGGTGAATGATAATCCAGCCACCGAGAAACCCAGACTATAAAACTCAGCGTGAGCGCTGATAAACTTTGAATCTCAGTGCTAGGATAGACCAGCTCACTCCTCCAACGACAATGTACTTTCGACTAGTTTTAGGGGGAAGATGCTCTTCAATAGACGGCGGACATTCTTTCATCTTCTCCGTGACTGCCTCAAATTCTGCCTTGCGCCAACGAACAGGGGGCAGGTTCAGAACACGCAATGGTATTCGGGTTAGCGCCACATCGTTCAGTGAAATATAGCCCGCAGTGAAGAGCAAGACAAACGCGCAAATACCTATAGCGTAGAATATTGCGTTCGCCATTGTGACTTCACAAAGGTTATGTCACGGAATAAGAAATCGCTGACTCTTGCAAGAGAGAAAGAGAGAAAGGTTTAGTCTAGCCGCTGCAGGCCATCATTCTGGAGCCAAGAGCGCGGGGAAATATGTAAGTAACATCGAGTATCGTAAGTAATGTATGTAATGAGAAACGATGTCTATTGGTCGTTGATTGCAGCACAACTTACAATTTGGGAAAAAAAAAGTTCATTATACATATATACTAATACTATAACCTAAGATGTTCGAAAATTGGCCAGTCAAAGAGACTATTTCAGGTAATGATAATGATGCAAGATATATAAGTTATATCGACCGTCCAGCCCGTTCACATTCCACCAACATGTCCACGAGTCGATCTCTAGCATCCTCCATCACGCCGTCTATACCATTGCCAATCTCAGAGTCAAAGACAGAAGAGCCCAAGACACGTCGAAGGACATAATGCAGCTTCACATCCTGTCGAGTCGGACTGGGAGGAGGGCTCAAAAGGATTGACACGCCTGAGCTGTGACCGTTCTGGGCAGATCCCAGGATAGAGGAAGAGAATATTTGGCGGTACAGGATCAGCGCGTTGAGCAGGACACGAATCTCGGCGTCGAGATCAGGCTCCTGCTCATCGTCATCGTCTTGAGGTAGTTTGATATCACCGAATTCCCAAATGCCCATGGTCCACATCCTCTGGAGGGTATCACCAAGTTCGGCTATCTTCCCGCCAAGAGACCTCGCGGCCTCAATCGTCTTCCTTCGCTCCTCCTCTTCCTTATCTTCGACACTATCAGTGATCGTGGTCGCAGAGACATCCTCGAGCTCATAGCAATCTTCGTCCGGCAGCACTGTCTTTATGAACATCAACTTGAGGTGATGTTTGACCCTTTCTTTGACGAGTATACACGCAAGAACACCAATCGGTGAGTATCGACTCCAGTCAGTGTCCCGAGATTGATTAACGATGGATAACTTCAAACGGGCGACCGCCTCGTCCAAAGTAAGGCTTTCGAGAACAAGTCGCTCGTGAGGTCTCACTTGAACGCCGACACCTCCCTCGCGCACACCACTGAAGCCCTTCCGAGCACGGGCGGCGTCCCAAATAGACCGAGCATGATGATGAAGAAAGTGACCCAAAGGCCAGAGGGCCAATGCCAAAGTAGAAAGGTCAGAAGCACTGGCAGTAAACCAAGATATGTAAGACCGCATGTGTAAACATGTTAATGCGCGGTCAAGTAAGGATGTTTTTCCTTTTCCTTTGAAAATACTCAGTAAGTTGTTATGCGAAAGGACCAATACCACAAACCTCCTAACACAGAGAGTTCACCCAGCCTAACCCAAGCTCTTTGTTCTAAGCCAGCCTGCTCGAAACCAACGTTGTCTTTCGAGTTTCCAATGACGGCCTTTACGGTTGCTAAAACACCATGATGATTGCCAAGTGCATGACGCAAGCCAAGAGCTTCCAGTTCAGTCCCTCGTTTCGACGGCGAGAGTGCATCAACAAGGGAGACTGGGCGAGAACGAGATGATGCGGGTGTGGACGAGTGGAATGACAGCTTCCTCAAGTAGGCATATTTCGATAAGACGTATTTAATCAACGTGGGGAACCATGGAGCCAGGATAGAGGAAAAGACTAAGATGGAGACCAATAGATGGAAGGCCTGAATAATATCATGCCATGACCATCCGGAATAACTATTGGCAGACGAAGAGATTTCATGAGTAAGTACTGTCCCGGTGTGCGAATGATTAGGCGGAGGATGAGAGGGAGAAGACAATGGGTTATTGAAAAAGGAGAACAACGCAAAGGTAGCCAAGAGATATTGTGCATGATGAGGGTGTTGTTGTTGTTGGCTGGCAGACTCTTGAGCTCCAGGCTGGTGCATAGGTGACGGTTGCTCGATCACTGCAGCGACCACAGGCGACACAACCTTGCGAGGACGACCTCTCTTACGTTTCTCTGGGACAACGATGCTTCCATCAGGAAGGACAAGAGGCGTCGGCGGGGGAGGAGGAGGTCGCTTTTCCTTAGGTTCTCTCTTAGTCGGACCAAGTTTGGGCTTCTTCCTTTTCCTTGCAACCTCATCATCAGCATCATCATCGTCCCCACTGCCTTCGTCGTCACTACCTCCGTCATACATATCTTCTCCTTCAACCTCGTCTTTTTCTTCGCCGCCAAATTTCTCTCTCCATTCCCGTTCCCATTCGTTCAGTAAAGCTGGGCCACCAACGAGGCCATTCACAAGTGCCTTCAAGCCGTCCTGTTCGCGCTTGAGACGATATTCTCGCTTTTTGAGAACACTGGAGATCTGATGAGTGATACAGCTCAAACATATTCGCAACCAACTTACCGGATATACTCTACTGCCTTTCCCAGTACATTGGCTTTACTGCACTTCCTTGCAACTTTGACTCCATCGACAAAGCCTCGTTCGTCAATGGCATCGATCACGTCCTCGCCGTCTCCTTCTTTCTTTACCTTGCTCCCAAATACTACACTCTTACCAAGAACTGCATTCTTTCCTTTTCCCTTCTTTCCGCCTCCACCTACACCACATCCCTCCTTGTCTTCCAGCACCCGAAGGGCTGGAACAGCCATCTTTAGGCTCGTTATTCTGGCGTTCAGATTGGTTCGATATCGCCGCTCAATCGTGGTGTGGCTGGTTTTTGGTCGCAAGAGTATATTCGCAGAGCCATCAATATTAGTAAAGGCATTGGACTCTGAAACGGATGCATGAATTGAGAGGTGAGGATCAACGGGCTCGGTAGGTGGAGGCGTTGTGGGTGGAGGAGTGGAAGCTGCCGAGGAAGTAGAGGATGTGAAAGATCTTAGGGACTGGGGAGAGGTAGGTTGCTTCATAACAACGTTATCCGATGTTGGCTCTAGACCAGAGGTTTGACCAGTAAACATAGGAAAGTGAAGCATATTTACTACGGACAATGATGAATACGCGTCAATCATGATACTAAAAAAGAACGGCTTACAGTTGTTTTGCAGCGTCTGAGCACTCATGGGAACCGCAAGCATAACCCCTGCTGATTGCCGTACCCTTCGAGCTAGTTCTTCAGAAACTGCATCAAAAGAACTGGGAGGTAGTGCCTGAGGTGCGTCAATATGCGACGGAGCAGGTGAAGGATCTATCACGGGGGAAAGAGATGCACCGGATGAAGATGAGGAGGAAGTTACACTGAGTCTCCTCCCCTGCGGTGAAGTTGATAAATCGGACTGAAATGTGAACGCATGGTTCTGGAGAGTATTCAGGTCGCTGGAGAGTGAGAAATCATTGGCTCCGAGTTTCTGAGAGTCAAAATGAAGAGCATGTGGATCAATGGCCATTTGAGATGTAAAGTCCAATTCGGAGCTTAATGGGATATTGTAATCCATTGCATCCGGAAAGGGTTTATAGGTATATTCTCCAGAAAAATTTCCTCCTTCGAAAGAGGAAGACCACAGCGCTGAGAGCTGTGACCAGTCTGGAGGACTTTCTCCTGCCGAAGAATCGTCCATATAGCTGTCCATAGACTGTGAATTACGGAGTAAGAGATTCAAAGGATCAGAAGGATCCAATTCCAGGTCTGGCTGTGGAGAACCTTTCAAGGATGAGTTTGAGCTGGTAGATGCAGGAGGAGAGGGAGCCGAAAAAGACATGGTCGTAGTTTGGGAAAGGAATAAATATTGATTGGAACTGAGAAGGTAAACTCGTCCGACACAAAATCAGGCCATCCTCATTTAAGCCCACGTGCAAAGATTAGATTAGATTATATAAACACTTTCGCATGTGTATGCTTGCCATCACTCAAGATTCAAGAACCTGCTTCCACTTGCATTCGAAAGGTTCTGAACCGCTCAATGGGTTACCATAACATCTCAATCCGGACAAAAAATCCTAGAACTCATGTTCAACGTGGCCCAACTTTGAATCATCATGACTCGTCTTAATTCAACTTAGCATCAAGCAAGTCATGCTTCGTTATAGGTATGTATGTACATACATAGCCGCTCTGCTATGTATATCATGGGGTGTTGCCACTAGCGCCTTACTTCACATCTCTACCTGAACTATGAACTCGAGGCTCACCTCTGAACGACTCGTCGTAGTCGGAGGAGAGGATACCATCAATCACTTGAATTCCTTAGCTGTTGACTCTCTTTACGAAGAGTTACAGCTATGCACTGTTGATGCTGGTTTTCCGCAGGAAGATGTATCAAGCTTCGCCTGCAGAACTCACTACTTTGGCATCATCTTTCACAAAAATGAATCGAAGAATGAAGAACTGGAATTGTGTTCCCCGCCAAAAGAAGATTCATTAATCGAGGAACCAGGAAAACACTCCCTTGATATCGGTATGTGACCACAATAATTTATGTTTGGCTTATTACTCATATCCTGCGGTTAAACGAAGGGCCACCAGCCTCCTGGACCAATATGAATGATGTCCTCGAAAACAATGGAACACGAGAAGATACTGAGCTGGGAATGGTTGTAGGAATCATGTACCTCATATCTTCTCAAGCACCTCCATACCCTCCTGGGTCTATTGGGGAGCTGTCATTTGGTATTATCATCTCGCAAGATCATCGTGGAAAGGGCTATGCCAAGGAGGCGCTCAGACTTATTCTCGACGAGGCTTTCATGACCATGAACTGCCATCGCATACAGGTCTGCCTCTTGGACACTTATGCAAAAGATCGAGCTATGAGGCTCTTCATGGGCATGTGAGTCTCTCACTAGATCCTAATGACACGGTTTGTGCTGACTGTATATGACTCAATCCAGGCGATTTGTTCATGAAGGTAGGCGTCGCCGTGCATTTTTCAGTATTTTGGAGCAAGAATGGAAGGACACAACCTGTCTAGCTATATTAGACACTGAGTGGTTGATTCGATCGAAATACTTGATTGAATCACCCCCAGCAACCCTCTGGGATGAGTTGTTGTCAAGACATAACCAAGAGCGGGAGGAACTGCTGCGGTGGGAGGAGGCACAATCTCAGTCATGGCCAGCAATGTTGAAACGTACTTCAAGTACGGAAACTGTCCGAGCCAACCAATACCTTTCCGACACCAGTGACGATACTTTTGAATCAGCTGTATCCTCTGACGCCGATAGCTCCTATGAAGAATCCCTCGATCTTTCCAACAAACTGACTACTCAATCCCTCAATAAGGGAAAAGGCAGAGTAAAGCGATCTATAATCTCACCCGACTTCCGCGCACCATTCAATCCCTTTTTCTCAGACTCCGAAGAGTCCGACGAGTTCTCCACTTCTAAAAAACCTCGATTTCACTATCTGTCATCTCACGAAGACTTCAATCATGATGATCCATCCGGTTTCTTGCCCAAGCCTGTCTCCTCTCTTCCTCTCCCTCCTCCTCCGTCTGGTGCTGCCTCTTCAAGCTTCGTAGCAGGCTTTGTCACCGAGCGCTCTCGGGACAGCTCTCTCTCTGAATGGGAAGATGAAATCAATGCTAGTGCAGATGATCCAGATGGATACGCCAGTAGTACTCCCAGCTCGCATTGGTCGGACTTGCTAGAGCCGCGCGAGCTGGCTAGTCCGACATATTCGTATCCAGAAATGTCAGACAGCCCATCTGAATCGAGCGAGGACGACTATCGGGCGTTATAGAATAGCAAAGGAGGAAACAGTTGGCACAATTCACGTATATAACACCAACAAATATGGGATTCGGTTTTGGTGGCATATCAGTCTCACGTAGGCAAACTTCACTTCAGCTTACGTTTAGATATGATTTTTGTTTTGTGTACATACATATGTACATAAGCTTTTTTTCGCCCCATTTGTAATTACTAGTGTCGCTGTGGTAGGTATATTTTTTCGCTCTTGACCTTGTACTTACTACATATTTCTACAATATCAACAGGTTAGACCCCCGAGAACGTCTCGTCGTCTGTCGCAGTGTCCAACGTCGATCTACGCTTTGCCATCATTAGACTCAAAGTTTTCTAGTGCCATCCTTTTATGACTTGGTGATAGTCAATTACTGACTGCTTCCTATCATCAATGATAATGACCGTAGCTAGGATTGATAAAGCGACCTTTCGGAGAAGAAACCGTATCCGGTCTGGAACCCAACAGACATTGAGTATAAGTATCAAATGCAAAATTTATATCAATACATTCTTTACACATACCCACCCACCCTTGATAAAGCTGATTTTCTCTGATAGTGACAGCCTGCTAACTTTTCGTCTAGAGTCTATATTGACATGGCCACTGCTGCCGTTCTTCATTCGCGATCGTCAATTGACTCTCTCAGATCAATAAGGTCAACGGCTACCAACAGAACCACCATTCACAATCGTCTTCAGAAAGCCCTTCCGACCAAAGACAGGGACGTCTGGGCAAGTAATGAAGGTACCAAGCCTCAAGCACTTCCTGCCAGATTTGCAGATTTAAAGAAACGCTTGGTAAAACCTGAAGACTATGATGCAGTCCGAGCCAGCTGGGATCGCCTTCTTCTGGCTTTGGGGCAAAGAGTACAAGTGATTAAAACCGCAGGACCGATGGTGAGTGATCTGTAAGTATATTTCGGTTCTCATACTCGTACTAGCTATATTACTATCTAGGCCGTTCCCGTGGTAGATTTCACTGAAATACAAGAATCAAACGGTCAATTTCCTGTAGAAATATCAGATATGATCCGCGCAGCTGGATGTTGCGTTGTACGAGGCGTAGTCCCTCGTGCTCAAGCACTTGAGTGGAAAACTTCACTCCTCTCCTACGTCGATCGTCATCCAGACATCCGTCGCATCCCCGACGATCTTGAACCACAGATATACTCCACGTTCTGGCAAAAAGCGCAAATCGAAGCACGGTCTCATCCCGCAGTCATTCGTACTCAGCTGGCAATAAGCCAGCTATACACTGCGAGTGAGGACACAGAGGTAGATCTCGTTAATCAAGCATTGTATGCGGATCGCTGGCGGGTCAGGCGACCAGGCTCAGCTGGAATGTTCCAGCCTCATCTGGATAATGGATCAATTGAAAGATGGGAAGATGAGGAATACGGAAGGGTTTTTAGGAAAATTTGGGAAGGAAAGTGGGAGGAGTATGATGCTTGGGATATGGATCATAGAGCAGAAGCTGTCATGGATTTATATGGGGGTCCGGGTGCGTGTTCGGCGTTCCGAAGCCTTCAAGGTAGGCAGTCGTAGATGGTTGAATGCTACAATAACTTACCCGAAGACTCCAACGTATCCGTTTTCCAGGATGGCTTTCGATCGACGATAATGGACCTCAGTGCGGCACAATCCAGTTGTTGCCTGATATCAAACTCTCCACGGCGTATATCCTCTTACGTCCCTTCTTCAATGACCAGAACAAACTCGATATGGATTCCACGTATTTTTACGGTGCGGACCCAGGTCAAGGACACGTCCTGAAAGATATTTGGCACCCTCACCTTCACTTAGACCATACCATCGTTTCCTGCCCAAAGGCTGCACCAGGTGACTACGTTCTCTGGCACTGTGATTTAGTACACAAGGTAGAAGAACAGCACAAGGGTGCGAACGACTCCTCCGTGATATACATTCCAGTCGTCCCGTTGTGCGGTTACAATATCGGAAACCTCGTTGATCAGCGAAAGGCTTTTCTAGAAGGTATCCCTCCGCCGGATATGCCTCCTGTCAGTTCATCTGAGGGGCTCGAGAGGGACCATGAGGATCGGGGAAAACCAGATCATATCATGACTCTGGCAGGAAGGAGGCTGATGGGATTAGAGCCATTCGAAGTGAATGAAGCAGGTATTACTGCTGGTCAAAAGACGATTCGCGAGGCTGCGAATGAAGCTTTGGGATTCTGATTACAGTTCAGACATACTTTGTTATGACTGTTGTGCTATCTGAATGTCTTTTCCCCTTGTCTTGAGACTAACTACTTGACCAAAAGCTGATGGTCTATGCGCTACGATCTCACTCATTCATAACGACTCGGAGTCCAATCACGATTAAAGAGTAAGGAGGGCCGATCTCAACTCCAGAGGCTTAATCCAACGTCCAATGACAGTTGTGAGGTCTAAGTGAGGTACTGTATATATGCATTATACACCGCATTCGTTTCAAAAATATACCAGTGTGCACTCGATATGAGATGCAACCAAGGTAAAGAAAAACGTGTGAATAATTAAATTGACATGCAAAGATTAAGCACTGACTCCTGTATAATGAGAGAAACATACATTATTTATGAGTTGACCGTAGGATTACTCCAACATCACACAATGGAGATATCCGGAAAGACAGACTCGCCCACAGTGGCGATGTCTGTTCTCTTCCTGATATCAGCTACCTATAGCTCTAGGGGGGCCAGCATTTAACAATGTGGGATCAATAGGAGGACTAGGCGGCCGCGGTTGAGAGAACTGCGATGTTTGACGCTCTAAAACAAAAGAATACGAAGGACCAGCCATTGCCGTCGGAGAACTGGACCTGGAGTGCGGTGGAGGCTGGGACTGGGTCGGGGATCTAGAGCTGTAATCCGGCAGCGCTTCATTCAACATATCCGCAATTGAGGGGGGAGAGGTAGATGTGGATGATTGCGAGTCCCGATTATGGGAAAGCTCTGTTTGCTGATTCTGTGCGACAGAATATGGGGAGAATCGGAGTGTTAGTGGTTTCGATTGGACGTCAGCTCCTGGTGTATCTCCTGGTTCTGACTCCGGTTTCGGATGCCTTGACCGACGCATCTTAGGAATGTAACCATGTATTCTCTTTCTATGACGAGTCAAAGAACCAGGATCGACAGTGGTAAAGTCGCAATCTGGACAACAGCTCGTCTTGCTTTTCGTGCTGTGGTTCAAGCTATTGATATTATAATGATTTGGAGATCATTGATAAGCTCACTGTGTCCGAATGTGGGTCTCTACATTTGATTTCTGAAGGTTCTCAAAGTTGCAGTCTGGATATGGACAACGATGCATTCTAATTCGAAGATCGTCAGTAGTGTTGGATGCTCGAATGGAAGGCGAGCGAGAATGACAACGCACAACTTTTCCCGGTCCATGGAGTGAATTTTCATGTGCCTAGGCAGGTCTGTCTTGTTGGAAATTACAGCATTACATATTGAGCAAGTCGCTGGGTTATATGCTTCGCTGAGCTGGCCATTCTTCTGTAATGATATTGTCAAGGTCAAAGCTAGGTTTAAAATGCTGAAAAGAGCAATTCACGAACTAATGATCTGGCGCGTGGCATTATCACTGAAGCTCAAATTCTCTGGGCGGATGTATTAGGAGTATGTGGAGAAGAAATTAAGACAATAAATTTTGACGTGGTGGCAAGAGAAAACTGTGAACGTTTTTCTAGGAACGGTGAAATCTGCTATGGCATCAAGGCCGCCGGAACATTCCGATCATGGCGCGAGGTGCCGCTCCTCATATTCCCTGCTTTGACTTTACCTTTTTTTCGTTTATTCATCGAACTACGGTAAAATTTCTGCCTCTCTTCAAGCTGGTTTATCATAAGTAGACTTAACAATGCCGCGCCGGTCCTCAAGGCGTTGTATCGAGTTGTAATTTGAAGTTACCATTCACCCATTGGGGTAAACGCAGTGGTCTTATCGTAATACCTGTGACTACTGCGGACTAGAATTCTTCGTGGGCGTTCTTGTTCAAGAACCCAAATTCGTATTGATGTCGTAGACGGTACAGAAGGTCCGTAAGTCTACTGGACTCTACTCAACTTTACTTCCTTGAAATTCTCCTCGGTCTGGAATTACATCGATGCAATTTGTGGAGGCATAGCCTATCCATGCACCTTGTGTTCAAGGTGTAAACCAAGCGTTCCTTATACCCACTGTATATATTTATTTGACCACATTCAGAGCTCGAGTCTCACAGACTGATGAGCGAGAGCAATTTATACTGGAAAGATTGCAGCACTAAGAGCACTAGCAATTACTATAACTTCACAATGTTTCCGGTAGCGTGGAGAAACTGCCTGCCGGCGAGGTTCTGATTTACCGGTCATTATTTTTTTCAAACTTTTGCAGCCATTACACTTTTGCAGGCATTATACTATGGCTCTAGAGCCCAACGATGTCAAGGTATACACCGTCAACGGCGCTGCTGCTGGATCCTCCTCATCTCTTCCAGACTGGCTCACCAGAAAACGCTCTGCTGCGAAAGGCAAACGAGCGGCAAAAGAGCATGTCGAAGGCACTATAGAGCTAATACAGGGATTCGAATTTCCTGAGGCCAGCAACAAAATCAAAACCACCCCCGATGGTACTCATGCAATCGCTACTGGAACTTACAAGCCTCAAATCAGAGTCTGGGATTTAGACCAGCTTACTCTCAAATTCGAAAGGCATACAGATTCGGAAAATGTTGACTTTGTTGTGCGTAAGTTGTCTCTCATAAAATTTGTTATTCTTGTATTGAACATTCTATTCGACAGATGCTTTCTGATGATTGGACGAAATCTATACATCTCCAAAATGATCGTACGATAGAGCTGCATACGCAAGGCGGCTTTCATTATCGTACTCGAATACCTCGCTTCGGTCGTTCTCTGGCCTACCATTCTCCTTCCTGCGACGCCCTTTTCTCAGCTTCCGGAAACGAAATCTATCGTCTGAACCTTGAACAGGGTCGTTTTATGACTCCTTTCCTTCTAGAAGACGAACAAGACGACATACAAGGTGTGAACACAATCGACATCAATCCAGCCCACCAACTGTTCGCGTTTGGAATTGACGGAAACGGGACAGTGCAGTTTTGGGACCCAAGGTCACGGACACGTGCTGGAGTGTTGCGTCTACCCGCAAATAATCTTATAACACCGAGCTTTGACAATAATGTTGATCCTTTGGCTTCAGGATTGAGTGTTACTGCCCTTGCTTCGCGCCCTGACGGGTTATCCTATGCAGTCGGAACGTCAACAGGACATACTCTGCTTTATGATATCCGGACAACGAAACCATTTGCTACGAAAGACCAAGGTTATGGTCTCCCTATAAAGAGTGTTTCATGGATAGAGGGAGGAAGTAGGATGGCAGGAGATGGAATGGTTTTAAGTGCAGATAAAAAAGTGATCAAAATATGGGATCGGCACTCGGTACGCTCTACCTTGTCAATTATCTACTTCAATTAACCATTCTACGACATTTCTAGCCTTCAGTCAATTTCACCTCCATCAATCCTGCTTCAGACTTGAACGACGTCCACCATGTCCCTGGAAGTGGGCTTCTGTTGACAGCTAACGAAGGCATTCAGATGTCTACATATTATATTCCACAACTCGGGCCTGCCCCTCGATGGGCAAGCTTCCTTGAAAATATCACAGAAGAACTCGAAGACCAGACGACCCGGAACGTCTACGAGGACTTCAAATTTGTTGAGCGGAGCGAGCTACAGAAGTAAGCTAACGGCACAGCTGTCCTGATTTCTACTGACATTTGCAAAGGCTGGGTTTGGATCATCTCGTCGGTACCCCTGCACTCAAACCCTACATGCACGGCTACTTCATCTCACTCAAGCTATACGACACTGCCCGTGTGATTGCCAAACCTTTCGAATACGCAGAACATCGCGAACGGATGATCCGACAAAAGATGGAAAAGTTGGCCGAAACACGTATCCGGTCATCGACGAAGCAGATTCCTGGCGTCAAGGTCAACAAAATGCTTGCACAGAAAATACAGAGAGACGAAGAGCGTACGAGGAAGAAGGAGGAAAGGAAGAAGCGGAAGATACACCAAAAGGATTCTGCTGAGGACAATACGATGGACGTAGATGGAGAGGAAGATCACTCTGGTAGTGAAAAAGATGCACCGACTAGTGTGTTGACCGATCCTCGATTTTCCAAAGTCTTTGAGGATCCCGAGTTCGAGGTTGATGTAAATAGCAGGGAGTACGCGCTGCTTAATCCCTCGTCCTCATCGGTCGCACAACGAAAAGGATTCGGCGATCGAGGGAAGACAGCAGTGGAGGATGAGGAAGAGGAGAGTGAAAAAATGTCTTCCGATGGCCTTGGCGAGAGTGAGGATGACAGTGGCAACAGTAGTGATAGCAGTGACGCAGGAGGTTTGTTGCTCGAGAACGCTTTTCGTTATTCCCTCACTCATTTTCCTTTAACAACAGAATTGAATAAATTTGACCCTCGTGCACGCCCAGGACAAAAAAATGTACGCGCCCAAGAAGCTTATAATAGGTCGAAACAACAAAATCGGACCTCCAATGTCAAGCTGGTGCCAATGCGTCCACAGACTGGCGCGAATGGTATACGGCTTTCGGCCGGAACAGATGCAACGTTTGGTCAACGCCGAGCTCATTCAAACGTTCCATCTCACGGCGGCGAGAAACATCCATCTCGTGCTAAAAAAGCCAGTGTTGCCGAGGATGGGGGTATGGAGATGTCTTGGGTTCCTTCAACAGACCCTCAAATTCAAGACTCGACAGAGGGTTCTAGACGAGGCAAATTTGGTAAACAGCAAGACCGGAGGAAGGGTGTTGAGAGGTTTGGAGCTGGAATGGAGAGAGGAGGGGAGGAACCTGTCGAACTTTCAGAGAGTGATAGGAAGGGGAGGGCCCACAGAAGGCAAGGTACTAGGAGCGGTAGTAAGAATGTTTTCCGAAGGATGTAAAATGTTGTACATATCAGAATCGGATCACTGTAGTACAAAAAGAAGCGCGGGCACACCAGAGATACGAGCGCTTAGCAAGTCCTTTACCTCATCCAAACACCTATTGAAAAAGTTCGGTTTGTATATATCGAGGTGTCTCCAAAAATTCAACCACAAATCATTCAACTACCAGATTTAGCTTGCAATGAACATTCGAAGAGCTAGAGTAAGTCTTTCATGCTTTTTCATTTCCCCACAGACCGAGAAGAATAACCATTCTCTGTATTTTGCAGGCTGAAGATCTCCCTGGAATGCAAGCTTGCAATCTAAGGTCACCCTCTTCTTTGACCTCCTTTACATATATATTCAAACCATCAAACTCTTGAAGGAATCTTCCAGAAAATTACACAATGAAATATTTTATGTCGCCATTCTATCTTACATGTTTGCCGTTCATGCTCAAGCTGAATCCCTTAAATTTACACAGATCTTTACCACTGTGCAACATGGCCTTCAATATCATATATCGCGGAAGATAAAGGAAGAATCGTTGGGTACATACTGGCTAAGATGTACGTCTAAATTTTTTTTTCTTCCTTGCAATTCTGTCCTCACTCGTACACTCACTCCTATACTCACAAAGGGAGGAAGAAACCGCAGAAGGAGAGCCACCACACGGTCATGTAACCTCAATATCAGTTCTTCGATCGTATAGACGATTGGGTATAGCGAAGAAGCTCATGTTGCGATCTCGTGCGTTGAATGCCTTCATTACAGTCCTTTCCCTCAATGTCTTAATATTGTTGTTCGGTCAACGCGTAGAGGAGTCAATGGCGACAATCTATCGCGCCTCCCACGTTTCACTCCATGTGCGAAAGTCCAATCGCGCTGCGCTCAGTTTATATCGAGATACCCTTGGATTCGAGGTTCGGGACATTGAGCAAAAGTATTGTGCGTTGTTGAGTTCGAGCTGTGTCATTACATCGAAACTGACTTCGTCTTTGTTCTTCGTCATAGATGCTGATGGTGAAGATGCCTACGCGATGCGACTCACGCTCGAGCACGATTAGTTGCGAACATACATTGTCTGTATAATGGGCAAGGAATAAACAGATACGGACACGTATGTATCATACAATGAAAAATATACATAATATTACAGAAAAATCTAATTATCACGTCCTTCAAGTCCAATCAGGGAGGTGATACATTCTCTAGATCTTCAGTTGCAGACATTTTCTTCTGCTTCTCTTCTTCAACTTCCTTTTCCTTCTCCATATCCGCAGTTCTCTTTTCCTCTTTCTCCAATTCTGGATCCACTGGGGCCTCCGGCTCAAGCGAACCCCTGCTCAACATGAGAGCCTCCCGCACAAGGCCAGCAGCCTCCAAGCCCAATTTGTAATAACCATCGTTCGAATGTGCTGCGAACATTCCTGTATGAGCTTGTAATTCATCCGTCGCAGTGTTATTTATCGCGGGCAGAAAATGGTCCATCGCACGTTTGTCCGTGTTGGGTAAAATCATAAAAGTCCGGTCGAGATTGTGCACCAAAGGGACAGCAGGGAGGAGCGTGTAAAAGCTATACGAATATCGGTTAAGCGAACTAATAAAACACCTTCTGGCTGAACTCACTTTCGAAACGTTACGCCCTCCGTCTTCTCAATCTCAATCAAGGAATTGACCCTCATCTTCAATGCCTCTTCATCCCACAGGTTCCGGACGTACTTCATGTGGTCCGTCGCCCAACTGTATCCCACGCCCAGGTCGTCTCTACGCCAATAAGCAGCTCCGCCAGCGGCGGCAGCTGCGGTCACAACACCTCCGACTGTGTATGCGACTGGCGCCCATTTGCTCCATCCAGCTTCCGAGGCCGGAGGAGCAGTGATAGCAGCTATTGGTGTGCGACCAGTTCCGTTCGCGGGATTGTTGTTCGTGAATGAGCTCCAGATGGCAGAGCCTACTGATTTCGCCGCGTTCGCATACTGAGCGGCCTTGGTTGCGGTGTTTTTGAAGACGTATGGATGGAGACCATAATACTGAAGGACGGATTAGGGATGTTGCTCTGTGATAAAGGGAGTAATGCATACCGGAGTGTCGAAGGATATACAAGCAATGATTTTAGGCCACAGAGGGGCACTAGTGTCCGGTCTTGTTCTGAAAAATTCAATTATACTATCTGCAGCTAGAAGACCACCCATACTGGGTTCCGATTAGTTATTATTAGTAAAAGGTGGAACTCGAAGCGCTTGCCTATGTCCGCACAACACTATCTTTGCTTTCCCTGCGCCTCCACCATGAGCTACCTCTTTCGTGACCGTCAGCTCAGTCAGCCAGTCGGAGAAACGAACGACGGCTTCATTCTACACATCTCAATCAGTCAACTCCTTAAAAGGTGTACAAGTTGCGTCAATCCTCACCAGGTTCCCTTTAGTCTTCCCTAACAAGATATCCGTAAGCTTCTTGGAGAAGATCCTTTTTCGTTGTAATGCGCACCTCATATACAGGGAATATTATGCATTCCACAGTTGAATTCGGAACAGTTTCGGTGAGGACGTGCTGAAGACGTTCGGGAAACTTTCCAAAGGTGTCGTTGTCGCCTTTGAAGCCATGAATGAATATAATAAGCAGCAGATCGGATACGACGTTGACAAGAGCAAGAGGGTTACCAGTCGAGTCGCTTTCGACTTGGCTCATGGCGGTCGTATTTATAAAGTATGCAAGGCGCTCAGTGATCTCTTCCCGTCTCTAATAATAACAATAAATAATACGTTATAGCGGAAGTCACTCATCAACCTTCAACCACTAACATATGCCATTCACAGAACATTCAACGTCCTAAACTTGCAACGCGTACAACTTCAGAGGAAATCTGAAGGGTTGTCTGCCCTCATGACCATCGGATATTCTACCCGTCTGCTCGGTCCGAGCTTCCAGAGCTAAGGGTATATTCAAGAATTTCACCTGAATGCCCTTCCTTCCCTCATTCACTTTCGATAAGTCATAGAATTCATCATGTCTAACAGCCAGGTAGCCAACCCAGAGCTATACGACCCACGCAAAGTGCTTGATCATCCTGACTTCCGTGTTCTGAACTCTGGAGAGAAGCCATCGAAGGAGTCCAATATTGCGGCATTTTATAGTAAGTTGGTTATGACCCGATACTCACTTCGTTGAATGATGTTGGATGGTCAAGATCCGGCGCATGAGATTCACCTGGTCGAGAAACCCAAGCCTAAGCCTGGTCCAGGACAAGTTCTCATCCACGTTCGTGCTACCGGAATCTGCGGGCAAGTTCCTTATATGCCTCTTTCGCCGTCAATCATCTTCGATTGCTTTCCGCAGGAGTGATGTTCATTTCTGGAAGCATGGAAGAATTGGCGACTCGATGATCGTTACAGATGAAGTAAGTACTGTGACCCGAAAACTCACTTAATGTCATTTCCAACTCCTGTTTTCAGTGTGGGTCTGGTCATGAATCTGCCGGAGAGATTGTCGAAGTAGGCGAGGGAGTCACACAATGGAAAGCTGGTCAGTCAAAGCCCCTCGATTATCGTCTTCAAGTTTCGTGGTAACAT
This sequence comes from Lentinula detonsa, assembly GCA_027921405.1. NCBI lineage: Eukaryota > Fungi > Basidiomycota > Agaricomycetes > Agaricales > Omphalotaceae > Lentinula > Lentinula detonsa. The sequence goes on along the minus strand of JANVFU010000003.1, from coordinate 2,857,373 downwards.
CTACGAATCAGGCGATCGAGTAGCTATGGAAGTTGGTGTCCCTTGCTCTAAGCCCTCTTGTGATGCATGCCGAACAGGTCGTTATAACGGTTGCCCAGACGTCGTTTTCTTCTCTACTCCTCCATATCATGGTGATTTTGTTTATTGTTTACCTGTAGGTAATGATCGTCCCTAATACATACTGTCTACAGGAACTTTGACTCGGTGGCATGTTCACCCAGCACAATGGCTTCATCGTCTCCCGGACAATGTGTCTTTTGAAGAGGGCTCACTGTGCGAGCCTCTCGCTGTAGCACTGGCAGGTATTGATCGTGCTGGCCTTCGTCTTGGAGATCCTGTTGTCATATGGTAGTTCGCCTTCATTTGGCTAAACCTGGTCGAAACAATTTTCTCACTTCTTTCAGTGGCGCAGGTCCTATCGGCTTGGTGTCTCTTCTCAGTGCCAGAGCTGCAGGCGCAGAACCCATCGTCATAACGGATCTTTTCCAAAGCCGATTGGATTTCGCCAAATCATTGGTACCCGGCGTGCACACTGTTCTCATCGACAGAAATGCTACTCCTAAAGCCCAAGCGGAAGTAATCAAGAAGGCCGCGGGTGGTCCTCTGCAACTTGCTCTTGAATGTACGGGTGTTGAGAGTAGTATACACACCGCAATCTTCGTGAGTAATTAACAATAATTCTTTTGCAGTGACTGATTCAGAATCCATATATTCAGTCTGTTGGCTTTGGCGCTAAGGTCTTTATCATTGGAGTCGGCAGAAATGAACAGTTGGTACGCGATGTTTATTCCCTTTGTGCTGGACCTTCTCCTCATCCATTGGTAGTTTCCCTTCATGCATCTTAGCGCTCATGAAATTGATGTTCAATTTCAATATCGATATGCTAATCAGGTATGTCTTGCGTTCTCGAATAAGTTCCGGAGCTCACTATCGCTCCATCCAGTACCCAAAAGCAATCCGCTTAATTGCAGGTGGTTTGATCAACATCAAGCCTCTGGTCACACATCGTTTCACCTTGGAAGAGGCCGTCGCAGCTTTTCACGTTGCCGCCGATCCCGCACAAGGTGCTATTAAAGTGCAAATCCAGGATTAAGTTTCCAACATGCATGGGGTCAACTACACTGTTTCTCCCTGGTATATATGGTGATGATACAACATACAGTATGGATATGGTACTCCTTAGATACAGTAAGAAATGCAGCATGATTAACAGAAAGCGTAGACACGAGTAGGTAGACTTAACAAATAACAGAGTACGGAAAAATCGTTAAGATCGTAAGTATTAGTATCAAGCGTCCGAACTTGGAGTCCCAGCCTTTCTCGAGGTCTTCGACTTCCTCTTCGCCCTCGCCTACATGGAGTAGTCAGTCGAGCAATCACCGTCGACTGAAAATAAAAAATACCTTTGCTTTACTTCGAGCTCCTCGACCAAGTTGCTCTTCTTCCGGTGATTCCTCTCCATCATCGACGTAGGGTACAGGCGGACCATCCGACATTTCGACATCCGTTGCATCAGTAAGACCATCGAATTGCTCCTCGTCACTCGAATCGACTTGTTTTCTCTTTTTGCGAGAACGTCTATGTACCAACAATCAGGTTGAGGATCGCAGAGACTTGAAAGTATGTCACTCACTTCGAATGACCGTTTGTCGTCGGTGCTTTACGTTTGGTGGGTACTTTCCGTTCTTTTTTCTCCTGCAATCATACATCGAGAGTGAGAAGCGGGGAATGGCTCCGCAATGAGTTCAAATCCAAACCTTGGGAACGGTCGCGACTATCTCCGCGATCCATGAAGAAGCATCCGGTGGTAAGAAAGTCTGTTTTGCAATCTATCCAACAGTGTAAGACGTTTATCTTCACCGGTCAAAGCTTATTAAATACCTTGTTCGCAATTTCCGCATTCGGTTGGGGACGGATAATATCTGGTGGAAGTTTAATCTTCCCGGGATACGTAGGGATGGTCCAATTATTATGTTGAGCGCGAAGCTTAATGAGCTCTTGCGCTATTTCACACATCGCATACAGGTTCTGATAGGATGTGAGATAAGGAACCATGGAAGTAGAACGAGGCAGTGTACTTCGCTGTAGACCTGTGATTCGGGGTCTCGTACCGTTTTCCCTTTGCTCGCTAAATGATACAGGAGAGATATCGTTTCTTCAGACCCAATCAACTCGAGATAGAACTGAACATATCTACATAAAATTCAGTTGACTATAACTGGCGGTGATGGACGATTAATCTTACTTGGCGATATCCTGAAGTTCACTTCGCGAAGTCGCAAAGTCAGGGTGGTGAGCCAGGAGATGAAGTAAACGGATGAAAATGAACTCAAGGTTTTCTGTCCTTGAGTCTACATAACAACGTCATGCACAGCGTCTGGAAACAATGATAGGTCAACACTCACCTGGAGGCAATTTTTTGAGAAGGCCACCGACAGCTGCTGCAGCCTATGCAAACAGGTTTTGAGTAAAACATGACATTACCATCAACGAACCTCTGAAAATTTACCTTTTGCTTGATATCCTCTTCTGGGTCATGCGCGGTAAGAAAAAGGATAAGATGATATTTTGCAGGAAGCTTCCGGTAAAACAATAGTGGCAGGAGCTTTTGTAGGAATGTCATCCGCACGTTGAAGCAGGTGTCCTGGGTTGCTACCTTCAGACGATTGACCAGCTCTGATAGGGTGAGCAGAAAACTCACCTGAACGGTCAATGCCAGCCGTAGAAACTTTGGAGCTAATGCTTCAGCGTATGCAGGGATCGTAGAAAGGTACATCAAGGATATTGCTGCCTGTAACCTGATTCTAGACAGGGCTTTTCGACTTGTATTAAGTCACATCAGTGCAAAATTCAGTGTAAGGATGGCCCAAACCCACTCTTCTTCGATGGCATCATTACCAGCCAGCGAACCTCCGCGATCTAATACCGTGACCAGCATCTTCAATACAGGCGTCGAAATGTCTATGGCATTCTTCGAGTTGGCGTGGGATATCGTTCGGTATCGCAACACCTTTAGTGCGGCTATCTTTGCTTTTAAATTGTCGGAAATCTCGTCATCTTCTACCCATTCTTCACCATCATCCTCCACGTCGTCCTATAGGGGAATTCAATGAATACATCGAGAAGAAGAAGCTATTTCCTTACGGGAAGCTGACTTGGTACCATAAGAAGTTTCCTAAGCAGAAACGCTGTTATAACATCACTTTTCTGTTCGAAAGCGTCCGGAACGAAACGAGCGAACTGCCCTAGCGATACAAGATGCGCTACAAGTTGGTCTTCGGACGCCTCGTTCAAAGAATCAGCTATACTCTGTTGAAGTGAATCAGAAACGGCATCTCGACTAGATTTCTTTCATTTTTCGTTTGATACACACTTCGACGACCGCACCGCAGATACCATCCTTCTGTTCGCAGAAAGCAAATGTTCGTGCCGCAAACTTGGAGTGCCTGTGATTTGATCCCAGGGCATGCTTTTGGATGACCTCCACTGTTGAGCTGCAGAACAATTGGACATGAGCGACCAGAGACCTCGACCTTTCAACGACTAGACACACCTGCTCATGGGCACCAACAGCGGATCCAGCTTCACCAAACTTGCCAAAGCCTGTAGCCCAACCACGATTGTTTTGTCATTCTTCCCATCTTCAACGACAGTAATCAATTCATCCACGTGTGGTTTAAGCAGCGCCGGGCAAAACTTGGCGATGTTTGTGAGCAACACCTGGGCATGGTTCGCAGCTAGATTTGTTTTGGTCATAGTAGTGCCGTGAGCCCTTTGTAGCCGCAGAAGAAGAGTGGGTATGGATGAGGTATTCATGATGTGAAGGGAGCCTCGGCGAAGGAGGGCTGTCATTGAAGAAGTGATAGTCGAGGAATTTTGTTCTGATCGTCGGATAAAATCGTGCTAAGATAATCACATTTATGCGCCGTGTCTAGTATCTCCAGGTGTATTGTCCTCACCTGCGCTTTAACCAGGCCCTTGAGATCTGTGTCAACGTTTAAACAAATTTTGAGAAGCTTGTAAAGCCGAGGCTCGTTCAATTTTGCAAACGTCTTCAGATCGTCTTTCATCCTCGCAGGGTCTGGGAAGTACGCTGTGACCGATTTCCGTAAGCACTATTGGAATGGAGGACTTAGAGACACACCTGAGACGAGCTCAATTATTTTGTTGAGTTTCTGCGTCACTTTTTCTTCGTTTTCGTCAATAACACCACCCTAAAAAGTGTAATGAGCACAAGGAATGGTATAAATAGTCTCTGGATTACTTACGTTGTATTGAACGCAGGCGTCAACAAATACATCTATGGCAGTGGGACGACTGATGCGATCATGAGCGCCCAAATAACAAAGGATAACTGACATGGAGGTCTCTTACTTCGGTTTCAAATTTGAGAGGACTATCAAAGCAGTTATAGATTGGTCAGTGAGATAGCGCATAACGTTGAGGAGACGATCTGTCCAGGCTGTTTCGTCAACCTCGGCAACTCTGTCGTTCAATGGATTGGGAGTATACGGAGGTAAAGGTAAGATATATTCGGAAAGCACTTGTTCCACCACTGTTCTGTTCAAAGTAATTAATTTTATTGGGAAAAATGTTGACATTATTAATCACCTGCAATCAACAACGATAGTTGTCATACGAAGAAGTTCGTCAGGTATCCAAGAGAACTTTGAGATAGCGATAAGATTGTTGTTCTCTCTGGAAGAAGTATTTAGCCATGTAGCTACTTCTAGAAGATCAGCACTTACATCTCTGGATAAGCAAGGCTATAAAGCTTGGCCAGACTATTGGCAGCCTCGAACCGGACGGCAGACTGCAAACACCCTGTGAGACGGGGCCTACGAAGGGATGAGATGACGCACCTTTTTATCTGCGACTCGTCCAGCAATAGCTTTCAAATGATGCTCCGATAGGTGGTGTACTGCCGTCTCATAGTCGAGCTGTGAATAGATTTTGCAAACTGCGGCACGTATCTTGTCGTCAGGATCCAATAGTTTCCCGTTCAAAGCCGCTACAGCAGACTTAGTTTATATTACTAGAGAAAGCAAAAGAGCGCACATTCAATAACCTCCGTCATCTCTATTGGCATAGAGTAAAGCCCTTTAGAAGCTTCCACGAATTTCAGTCGCACAGCAGGTGATTTGTCTGCCTTGCGGCCTAACCACGCATTCCAAGTCAAAGGATGATTCCTAGCCAGATCACCTCCGGCTTTATCAGAAAACATTTCTCCGAGGACCTGGGTGGCGATGGCACGCAATGTAGATGCATCCGCGTGAAGTTCCTCCTCGAGTTGAGGGATCACAGAGGGAAGAAGGTCAGGACACGAAGCGTGGACACGTTTGATGAGGTCATGCGCGGTACGGATTTGCTCAAAGTCCTCTTCTTCTGAATTGGATACTATTATATCTGTGAAGTAGAGGGCGACGTTTCGTTGAAGCTTGTCTGCCGTCTGATTGCACACGTTTACCGTAAGCCGATAGGCTGGTTGTTCGACGCGCTGAAGAGAACTGCGTCAAGAGTAAGGTACAACTTAGAAGAATGTGTCACGCACTGCATTTTTATCCATAAATTGTGCCATTATAATCTCCAACACGTCTCCAGACAAAGACGACGACTCATTAACGATGGCCACTAGGATATCAGTCATAAAAGTTTCGATCTTCTTGGGTAAATCACGTCGCACGACGGCGAAGAGATCGCGAAATATGCCGAGAATAACCTCGTCTGCGTTCGGGAGATCGCAGACTAAGACCACGCTTTGCACGGTGGATAAAGACTCGAGGAGATGGAAGTACTGATTGTAGTACGTGACATCCGAACTTTTGAGATTATTGCTAAGTTGTTTGAAGAAAAATTGGAAGATATCCCGGAGCTCGGCTTGTGTGTAAGGGGCGTCTGGCGCGTACAGTCTGAGGATATCAGCCATGCAGCACGCCGCATATGCCTTTACGCCACGATCCTTGTGAAGCATTAAAGAGCTACTGACGAGCTCTTTTCGAACGTTGGAAAGGGAGTTCATGTCGACAAGGTCTTGATCCATCTCCGCTAGTTCCGAATGTAAAGTCTTGAGCTTTTTTAGAAGAGCGTCGTTAGATTGGCCCTTTGTGACCAGCTTCTCGCGAAACGCCAGTTTCTTTGGCGATGGCTGGCCAGCATGTCGAGTTTGCGCGACCATCGCGGTCGACGTTGAAAGCAAAGAGAACGCGTGATTTAAGCGTTGTCTGCTGACTAGACATGGCCAGCGCTTATGGTCACTACTCTCTTGTTCTCTGTTTCTTGGTTTCCAATTTGATCTCTCAACACACATAATCGCGATAACATAAGGCTTGAGCAGAGCAAAGTACCTGCTTTCTGCTTTTGGGTTGTTGGCCCAATTGTAACTTCGCCTCAACACTGTGTCTTATGAGTCCAAAAAGTCACGTTGGACAATGTCTTCTGCTTAATGACCCCCCAAATATCCCAGCACATCGTGAAGAATCTAGAAGCACACTTTAGCATGTGCACGTCCCATCGCCATGCCCAACTCCGACAGACTCCTGGAGCATCTACTGGCAATAGGTAGTACTATTATATGCACTTCCACAGATGCAGGTATCCCGCAAGCCAAATTAGTTAGAGGTGAAGCTCGCTTCCGACCTCTCACATCGATATATAGCTTTGCAAGGTTGGTTATGGACATCTTGCAGCGTATGGAGCAAATCTAGATTCTCACCTTCTTTGTGAACGTGGTGTCTTTGGCTTTAATTGTAGGGAATGCGAATGGATGTTATAAAAGGCATCTCTTCCTTCAGCATTTTACAACAGTTCATCGACTGACTCGAAATTCTACTTATCCTCCAAACTTTTCTCGTCAACTAGCATGAAGTCTACTGTTGGTTTCTCTATTCTTGCGGCCTTTGCCACTGCTGCGCTTGGGAACATCATTCCCCGAGACTTTGCAGCCCTACAGAAAGACGTCCAAATCGTGACCAAGAACTGCTTCGCTTTGAAGAATACTATCGAACAAGTGAAGGCGCCACTTAGTTCAACCATTCTGCTTGTGCGGTCACTTCCCTTCTATTCAATGTTTTTGACCTCTTCAAAACTGATGTCCACTACATTATCAGAGTCTGATCGCCGGTTCTAACAACTTGTCTGCTGCTCTCAACGTTTTTGCAAGTGATGCTGAAGTTCGTTAAACAACTGTCTTTTCACAAGTCTGGTTTTCTCATGTTGTTTTTGCAATTCATAGATCGCCGGGGTGATCGCCAGCGCGCAGGCACTCACCTTGCTGGCATCCATTGGAGAATCCATCGATGATTGTATCATTCCTGCTCTCAACGAGCTAACCGCTGACGCCCCCCTTCTCATTGCGTTCAAAACTGAGATTGAAGCCACTCTCAAAGAAGTACAAATCAGCTACCTTTCTTGTGCCAACAATCTAATCTCTGCTTGTCCTGTGAGTACATAGTTTGTTTTTTTCCTTTCCGTAATCCCCTTTTCATGAATTGGGACGAATTTCAGTCAGCCCAAAAGGCTGAGGCTTCCCAGGTCGCTGCCAAGCCCAACGCCGCTCTTGCAGCGTCCTTGAAGGCGTACGCCTAGTAATGATTCCGAGTCGATGTACGGGACACGCATGAACATATGTCTCAATATGTACGCTCGCCATACGACAGTCCTGATTTTTTTTTACACATATAAGTGTTAGCACATGATGTATTTGGATGTGTTAGGGGTATGCCAAGCGCCGTATATCATAAATTTATATCATAAATTTCTCTTGTTCAGTGTGATAGGCGTTGATCTGATCCAGGCACATTTCTCCTCTCTGTCGTTGCAAACGGTTGCAAAACGCCGCTTCCCTTTCATAAGAGCCAGTTGGTGTCAAGGCTCAGACGAACACCTTCATTTTATCCTCAGCTCCTAACGTCTGAAGAAATATCGCTTTTTTGAACATAGGATAATGCAACGAAGAGATATCCCTCCTTTAACTATCTCCAGTCGTCGTCGGCAATTTGGAGGTCTTGCATCACAGTCTAGGGAGATTCTAATAGTAACAGATACTCGAGATACAGTCCAGGGAATGGGTAGTCATAATCCGGTGTCACCAAGGAACTCGTCAACCCCGAACTTGCCCTTGAACATTGGACTTCACACAATGGACACTGTCCCTGCCCTTCCTGCCTCTCCCCTCTCAGAAACTATCCCTAGACCCAACCTTATTCCACGCAAGACATCACCACCAAATTTCTTGACGCTCAATTCCTCTCCTTTGTCACCTCCCACTCCTTTTAGTCCTCTCTTTACAATGCCCATGACGCCACCACCATCCCCCCTAAAATCTTCTTCTCGACCTCCATCTCGAGAAAGTACGAAATCTCTTCCGGTCCCGATACATACACCTACACCTCCCAATTTCCCCCGTGTTTTCCACCGGAATTCGTCTCCCGCCGTTCACACCGGAATCTGGCAAAACACGAACGCGTATGGAGAAGCCCCTCAGTTCAGTAGGCATAATATGGGATCAGATGTGGTAATGCCAATACCCGCAAGAAGCCGCCAGGCAAAGCCAATAACCATCGTGGAGCCGATATTGGTTGTTCGCAGTCCCAGTCCTGTCGCTTCGACTTCATCTTCGAAGACAGACTTCCTCGCTCCCCCTCCATTCCGGCGTAATGCACACAGTCGTAAAAGGTCGAACTCAACTAGCGCAGTTCTTGACCAAAAATCTGAATTGAAACAGCCGGTCGTTCATGATCTTCCGATATCGGAATTCACGTCCAATACACCTCATGGCGGCCTTGGCTCTCTCAGAGCACGTACAAAGAGTGTTATAAGCAGAAGCAAACATTTCGTTCATTCCCGCGCACAGGCTATCTCTAACGTGGATTCGATATTGGGACCGACTGTACAAAGAAATTGATTGTCCTGTTCCACAGTCTGGTTTGCTCGAATGACTCTCATGCTGCCCCACGCTCAGCTTCCGGCTGGAACCATGTATGATATACGCAGGACATACCGTCCCATACTGGACATAGCCCACCTGGTTATTGACACGGGTCTATACCTTTCCAATGACAGCCGCATTGCAAAGGTAGCCAAATCTGAATGGAAAACTGGGCTTCGAACGGGTTTTTTTTGGATCTATCTATCATAATTTCTCGCGATTGCGGCACAACGCCGAACTTTTGGATATAGGATTGCTTGAATATACGGTAATCATGGACGTTATGGATTTCCATTATTTGACCTTACGCTTTCACTGTAGATTGTAATGTAACTGCTGTTTATCATCTTCTCCTACATTCCTTTGGGTTTCTCGTGCTTACGTATCAATATTACTTATTGGAAAGAGTCCTCTCAAGAAAAGCTTCGTGCCGTCGACCGTCGATAGAGCGGTACTTACTGGGTTCCCCAGCGCAACATTAGTAGGACAATAAATAAAAATTAAAACCCCTCTGCACTAAATAGAAGAACAAAGCTAGTAAAAATATAATTTTAGGCGCAGAGTGCATACACAAATCAGAGATGGTCGCAGCAATCTCCAGGTCCCTCCAATATCCATGCGAAGTAGCGTGTGGGTGTCGTCAATCCACTCCGTAGCTTAAACACGCTACATTCATTAGGAAAAGTACACTAGCATGACGTCCAGGAAGTTCATCTCCACATAAAAACTTTTGAGTTCAATAGTTTTTCTTCTTCTCGTCAACTGACAGACCACCCGGACCCATGTTAACAAGTAGGATCAAGCCGCCCACAATGGCTGACATGAAGCGAGACAAAATCAGTAACAAATACTATTCCAACAAGAGATGGGGGACTTACACAATGTCTGGAAGAAATCATACTTCAAAAAGTCTCGTTGTGGGTGTGCAGATGGAACAGACCACCAATTATTGGCAAAGACGTTGAAGATGCTGAGGACGAACACGAGGAACGCAGCTGACCACTTGGCTTTGAAACCGACAGCGACCATGATACATGCAGCGAGACCAACGATAGACACGAGAACACGGGCGATACTCCATGTACCCTGAATGATGAATCCAAGGAACAAGAAGATAAGGAGAACACGACCAGCAAGAAGGAAACTATGTCAACCATTGTCAGTTCAAAAGCAAGAAAGTGTGAGTGTGACTGGTACGAACTATTTCCTGCGATCCGTCTCGCTCAAAGTTGGCAGTCCAGCAAAAAGCTTCTTGCGTGTTATCATCGAGTCGCTAAAAACCATGAAAAGACCACCAATGACACTGAGATTGCGAAGGAAGAATGTGAGGTCGAAGATAAGCCCATAACCAAAGCCTTGGATCACAACGACGGCAAGCAACCCCGCCACCGAGTACTCGGTATAGCGTTTGAGAATGACGGCACCAGAAGCACCAAGCATGACCTATAGACAGAGACGTTGGTGAGAAAGAAAAATCAGCAACGCTTATGAATGGATGGAAATTTCAAGTGAAAACGCGACTCCAGAATCAGACTGATCAATAGATGCTCAGATGTGGAATCGGGCCCTGCTTGAACGCGTCCACAAAGACTGATACTCACAACGACGTTTAGGAGCAGGAAGATATGTGACAAACCCCAAGGGAAATGTCTATGTCTATTGACCAAGAATATCAGTTCGCAGTAAGTTTTTCGATTCCAGAGGGCACGCACTGCTGAAGGTACCAAATTTGGTCGGACCATTGGGTCAGAATCCTCAGCGCATCCTCTAAAAACGTTACAACAATCATGAAGCGACCAATTGCCGGCAAGTGGGGCTTCAATGGTTGGGAGTATATCTCAATACTGTCCTCAACCTGCTTGCTGATAGCGCGAAGCTTTTCTAAGGGATCATCTGGGTTGGCTGCACGGTAGCCTGTGGACGGCCGTGAATTCGAGAGGCCATGAGGATCAAGGTTGTAGTTGGAAGATTGCGGACGAGCAAGACTAATACGAGAAGTCATAACACAAGGTTGTTGGTTGAGCGCTGAAATGTAAAAAGGCGAAAAATTTGAAGAAAGCGAATGACCGACAGATTTTGAAAACGGTTATGTATACGTGGCGAGGTAACGTGGGAAACCTCCATTGATGTGTGTGTGGCTGTGGGCCTATCCCGGCATCCCGGACTTGTACTGGTCAAGCTCAAGCATGTAAGTAAAGCGGCACATGTACAACGGTCATGAGTGCGGGGCACAAGAGGAAATAGTCGTTTCTGGATTGAACAGATTTCAGAAGGAATTATCTCAGGATTATTTCGCGTCAAAAACTATGGGCGCTTTGGTCTCGAAATCTCTCCTACATAAGTACCGGGACTCGCGTTTCAATTTCAATCCTATGTATGTATTTAGATCTCAATCACCAGACCGAGTTATTTCAACGTTTCGAATCATGTAGGTGGTCGTTCCGGTAGGTCCTGGACTCCCGGAGCTTCCCTCCATCTGTAGCGGATTGGTGAGCATTCGCTGTTGAGAACCTCACTCGGAAAAGGGATGTTACCTGAAGGTCAATAATTCTGTACAGAGCCAATCATTAAATCATATCCCTTGCTCTGAACAGGAATTACTCACAACCAAAGGGCGGCACCAACAAATCCAGAGCCATATTGCGTAGTTTTGAGTTCGTTGTCCATGTAAAAATCGATGCGAACGTCTACGTTGTTTGACTCGGCGGTGAGAACGGCTTCGAGAGTGTGGAACGACAGATCCGTAGGCCAGGGAACGATGTCAGAAACCACAACAGTAGATGTATTGAAAGTGTTGAACCAGGTGTCGGCAGTTCCTTTCCATTCTCCCAGGTCAGCTTCTGGGGGCCAGCCAACTACCGCCTAAAATAGTCCATGAAAGTCAAACATGATTCAAGTATCGCTCGATGGCTGAAGATTGGTTTTCTTACCGTCAGCCTGTCGACAACAAGAAATCAGCTACCCTTCAAATTCCGATTAATCCTATATCAGTGACTTACCAGAATGCAGGCCAAGTGCCTATAATGTGCAGCTATCAGCATATATCGCCGCCCGAGAATGAGGGGGTACTCACCGAACGTCGTTGGAGCACTAAACTCTCCAGAGATGGTATACGAGTTTTCACTGGTAACCGTGATTTGTTCCTTGGCATAAATTGTTCCACTGCACAAGCAAGAATAAGCGTTTCCGCCTCTGGAGAAGTTTTTGTTGTTTTACCTGGCATAGTGAATTGCAGGATTCGGATTTGCGGTACTAGTGGGCGGAACAGCACCAGATGTCGGGGTAGCAATCAGACTGAGTGTGCTCGACGCAATGGCAATATTCTCGTGGTAGCTTGAATTACCTACCATTCGAGCGCCTGAAAATAGGGCTTGATTCAAGTAGTGGAGGAAGAGAGCCAACAGGGCTTACTCCCGTTGTGGTCTGAGCCCCAAGGGTAAAGATAAGCCCAATACTGCTCCAAAGTCGTGTAAGAGGAAAATGATGTAGACGGAATCACTGTCGTCGCAGCTTGAACCAGGGGAGTCGCTAAGAAAACAGCCGCCATGGCCATAGTTGAGAACGAGCTTAATAGATGGTTAATATCTAACGTCAAGCAGGGAACGTCGAAGGCTCACCCGAGACGAATCATTCTGATACCGCTGTGCAGAGGAATCTGATACTTGCGAAGTTGCTGGGATTGTCCTGACATTCCTTATGTACTGCTAAGCTGGAAGCATACATTCTAGTTTTGGTAGTATCCTATGACGCTCGTAAATAATCGTGCATGCATGGAACGCAAAACACAGCTGATCACCCCACTGCATGGAAGAATGTGTTTGCTTCGCACCGCTGCTGCCCATGACTGAACTCGGACCGTCATAGCCTAGAGACTTAACGAGCGAGCAAGAATAAAGACAAAGCTTTCCCCTATCAGTAAATCGTCTCCATGTGCAACAACAATCTGATACATTGAAGAAGAAAGGAAGAAGCGTGAGTGAGGGAAGAGAGTGTGTTAATAACAAAATATGACGTCCGTTGCCCTTACGACAATTCATAGTTTATACCAGGATTTTTCCGATAATCTCTGCGTCATCCGCGTTCACGGCGATGTGTTTATGAACGGCAGATAGTTTCTGAATTGCCCCTGGTGTTCAAAAGCTGTATCCAGCCAGTCTTGCCACGAAGTAGAGACTTTACAATGATCAGTAGTGAATCCAACGATAGATTTAACGAACCAGGGAGAATGCATGAAGGCTTCGGCAATGATTGAATCTAGACGGAAGTTACACGGAAGACTGATATCATACGCACGAAGCTGATTAACTCTTCTTTTCCTTCAACTTGTACCGCCGCCATATAGCACGCCAAGCTAGAATGCAAGTCGCAGAAACGACACCGTAAGGTGGTATCAGCCAACTCAAAACCCAACTCCATCCAGCCTCCTTCCTAAGTCCGATTACGAATTCATCAATTTTAGCGTTGAGCTCCTCAATGCCTCCGAGATTGTCTATCCTATCATCGGCGTATCTAAGTTTGTCGTCGATAGGGATTTGGGAATTGAGTCGCGAAGAGGCATCTTCTTGAGTGGAGTTGTCACGGAGCATCAGTCGCTGAAGCTGAATATCAGGAGGGCTAGATATAACAGTAAGGCGGTTTTGTGGAGACACGGGAGAAAAGACGCGCCAATATACAAGCACGACCTTGTAAACCAACTTCCACAGCGGACCCTCTATAAGGAGGGGTACATCCATAACACATATTCTATGTCCCTTCAACCAGTATTTGACTACGCCCCAAAACATTGCCCGTCTGACTGCTGGATGGACAATGGCATTCAACTGCTTTCGTTTCTGCTCGTCGTTGAAAATGATAGAGCCTAGAGCTTTGCGGTCCAACTGGCCATCAGAAAGAATTATACCGTCACCGAAAGTTTTAACGATCTTCGCTAAACCCGAGGTGCCAGGTTCAACAACTTGGCGGGCAATAACATCGGCGTCTATCACAGGAACATGACGTTCCTTAAGGAGTTTAGAGACCGTAGACTTTCCAGTAGCGATACCGCCTGTAAGACCAATGACTAGTCGATGTTAGATGTCAGAATAAGCTGTTGCAAGGAATCAGAGTGTACCCAACATACGGAAAGTCGAGGAGAGATTACAAAGAGACGGATGGTGGGAAAGCCAATTTCTTACTTCCACTTTTCATGCTCAGACATGCTAGAGCTCGTTTATCGCGGGCTTTGAGCACTGTCCCTGTCCCGCCAAAAACAAATACCTTTTCTGACACTCTTTTCTTGCCAAAGACTGCATTTCCGCTACGACCGGACCCAACGAAGAACGAAACATTGTACCGGGCACGGACTTGCGAAGAATTGTATCGATGGCAGGTTAGGAGAAGCCAATTATTCAAGGTGCTCTTTGGTGATCAAGTATTTTAGCGCAAGAATGTACATGGGCCAGAATTCGTATTTCATGATGGACCGCCTTATGCCAATGGAGATTTGCATATGGGTGAGCGTAGACTTGCCCTCACATACCCGACCCGTCCTGTCTCAACAATCGCGTAGGACATGCTTTAAACAAGATTCTCAAGGACATTATCAACCGGTTCGCGTTGTTGAGAGGAAGGAAAATCCAGTACGCTTATATGTCTGTTCCATAACTTTCCTGAGGATGAAAACATATCTCTGTCTAGTTATATCCCCGGTTGGGACTGCCATGGACTTCCCATTGAGAATAAGGCTCTGCAAGAACTTGGAGTACGCGTCAATACTTTTCTAGCTGTCTTTATCCTCTCAATTTGACTCAGAAAGACTCTTCTCATGTCCTTCCATCGACTATACGTACCGCTGCACATGCAGTAGCCATTCGAGAGATTGCATCACAGAAAGAGCAGTTTCGTCAATTCGGAATCATGGCCGATTGGGACGACGACGCGTCAACATATCGCACATTGGATCACAGCTACGAAATGAGGCAATTGCGAATCTTTGAGCAGATGGTCAACAATGGTATGCTCAAATCTCCGTCAACAAGATTTAATGTTCTGACGAGGGTTTCGTAGGTCTCATACACCGTCGATATCGCCCAGTACATTATTCACCGTCCTCTCGTTCCGCTCTAGCAGAAGCTGAATTAGTTTACAAAGACAATCATGTGTCTCATTCTGTTTATGCTACATTCCCTTTGGATGTTTCATCTACTAAATCAGTCCTCGAAACCGCTAAGCTGTCTTTGTCCGAGCCAATTCAGCTTCTGGTCTGGACTACGACACCTTGGACTTTGACTGCAAACATGGTATGGACAATTAATCATCCGTATACAGTCATTGACTCGTGCATAAGGGTATAGCCGTTCATCCCGAGATGATTTACACCCTGATTCGCCGAATAAACTATTCTTCTTTGAGTCTAGTCGCTCAAAGTCGACTGGAGGTTCTCAAAGACGTTTTGGGACCCATCGAAACACTTGCGGAGCTGAAAGGTGTGTACATAATATTTTCTACCCGGTCTATAATTGCTCAGATTGTCCATCTTCCAGGCGTGGATTTGATTGGTCTCTCCTATCGCCCAATCTTTTCCTCTTTGTGTGATATCGAACCTCCTGCAATGCAAATCCTAGGGTCATCACACGTTACAACGGAGTCGGGTACGGGTCTGGTCCACTGTGCTCCTGCTCATGGAGAAGAGGACTACAAGCTGTTCCGTTCTTACGGTTTAATCTCCTCTGGGACACCCTCTGCTATAGACTCAATGGTTTGTCATGTCAGCGACGGGATGTTTTCAGAAAAGGTGACCGATGTCCTTGGACCCACTGGAAAAACGCTCGTTGGGATGCCAGTGCTAGAAGAAGGCTCGCGTGCAGTCGTTGAGCTCCTGAAACAAGCCGGAAAACTACTAGCTGTGAAGAGATACACCCACAAGTATCCCTATGACTGGAAAACGGATAAGCCTATCATTGTTACGTGCGTGACGCTTCAATTTTATCTGGCCTTCAGTAAATTGACCGTGGATTACTGGTAGTGCAACGTCGCAATGGTTTGCAAACCTTGATCGAATCAAAGGCGAGGCGTTGGCGGCTTTGAAGGATGTTAGGTTCTATCCAAACCAGTGTCAGTCATCGGATCTCTGTGGAATCGGTTTCGTGACTGACATACACACCAGCGCGCAACCGGCTTGAATCCTTCATCAAATCTCGTTCCGAATGGTGCATATCTAGACAACGTGTATGGGGCGTACCCATTCCGGCTCTTATTAACTCTAAGACAGGAAATGCCATTCTAAACCGCGAATCCCTCCGATATATCATCGATGTGTTAGAAAAAAAGGGTGTCAAGCATTGGTG
Organism: Lentinula detonsa; assembly: GCA_027921405.1. Classification (NCBI taxonomy): domain Eukaryota; kingdom Fungi; phylum Basidiomycota; class Agaricomycetes; order Agaricales; family Omphalotaceae; genus Lentinula; species Lentinula detonsa. The sequence continues at coordinate 2,841,122 of JANVFU010000003.1, read as the reverse complement.
GGAGGGCCCGGTAGAGGACTTTCTTCCCCCTGAAGTGAAAGCGAACGATGCAGGGGAATGGCAAAAATCTACGGATACTATGGATGTGTGGTTTGACAGTGGGACTTCATGGTCGATGTTGGACCCTCCTTCTCCGTCCGAGGGTAAACCGTTCCGCGCGGATGTATGTCTAGAAGGCTCTGATCAACACCGGGGCTGGTTCCAAAGCCAGCTTTTGACTGCGGTCGGGTCTGCTTCAAAGATGACTACAAATGTTTCCGAGGCAATTACGGGTTCCAACGAGAATTTTCGCAGCCCCTACGGCACTCTCATCACACATGGTATGGTCCTAGATGAAAAAGGCAAGAAAATGAGCAAATCTCTAGGGAATATTGTCAGTCCTTTGACGATAGTTCTGGGAGGAGGAGTGAGTTTTTCTATGTATATTAGGGGGATTTCTCTCATTCTATATGTCTTTCAGGGAAAGAAGATAAAAGACCCTGCTTATGGTGCTGATATTCTCCGGTTGTGGGCTGCCTCTGTGGATTACAAGAACGACATGTCCATTGGCCGCACGTCGTTGAAACAAACTGCTGAAGCCATGCGCAAGATTCGCAATTCCGCAAGGTTCATGTTAGGAAATATTGGAGACGGTAGGGCGATGGAAGGGCTTGAGAGGGTCGAGAGAAAGGACATGGGCTTAATTGAACGATTTGTCATGCATGAGTTGTATGTGCTGGAGCAAACTGCAATAAAAGGGTACGAAGAATACGATTTTGCAAAAGGTGATCGACATCTTGTCTTGGTAATTACATCCTCTGTTGACAATTCTACTTCCAGTGACTTCCGCGCTTGTGAACTTTGCCAACATCACGCTTTCTTCATTGTATTTTGATATCACCAAGGATTGCCTGTATGCCAACTCCTTCCAAAGCCTCGAGAGGAGAGCAGTAGTCACGGTTCTGGAGAAGGTTTGGCTGCTAAGATCCACTTATTTTCATGTTCTCCATGTCAACTGACCTGTAGATTTTGAACACAACAACCTCGATTTTGGCACCAATCCTTCCTCATCTGGCCGAGGAAATACATGATCATCTTCAGCCTCACAACACTACGACGAAATCTTTCTTCGAGAAGGAATGGAAAACACTGGTGCGTCTTTTGTCCTTCCCTCTTCAAAATTCCACCTTACGTCGGTTGCTGTGTACTTAGGATCCCGAATGGGAAGACTATGCGGCAGCAAAGGATATGAGCTACCTTCTGAAAATCAGGAAGTCAGTCCTAGGTTTATTAGAGAAAGGAAGGGATAACCAGTACGTGTTGTTCCATTTGCCTTCGGTTTCTCCCTGATCATCACTGGTAACACCCATTGTATAGGAAGGTAAAAAGCTCTTTAGAGGCCGAGATAAAAATCATTGTACCCGTCGAAGACGAAGGTCATCCTATTATTAAATTATTGAAACGAGAAGGTGATTGAATGTTCAGTCTCGATGTCTAGTTCGATGGGCTTGAGAAAACATCTCCTCGTAGAACCATTGCTCAAAACGCTTTTTATCACTTCCGATGTGTCACTAGACGACGGAGAGTTCATCGTCAAGTTTTTCAAATATTTGGAATGGGTATACACAGATTCAGTGGCACTGGGAAAGGATCTAGGTGTGCATGTCGATTGCTGAATTTCTAGGATAAACTCAAATTTTTAGACCCGCTCCGAATATTTGTTCTGCCTGCTTTGTCCGAGAAATGTCCACGGTGCTGGAACTTCACAAGACGCCGAGGCGAAGAGACCTGTGCAAGATGTACGGATGTATTGCGTTCGTTGTGAACTCTGAGGTTCACACTGATTTATGTATAACTGGTATATACTCGGTATAATTTTTACTCTATGCAGACCCTAGAATGCCAGAGTACATATAAGAGTGAGTTCATCAGATCCTTCCTTTGTTTGCCTGCCTCATAATGTTAGAACCATTCCTCTTTCTATCAGATTGGTGCGAATGCACCTGATACGACAACCGAGCGATAAGGAATTTTCGGATTTCGGAGTGTATGAACCGACTTGGACCGGATGACATTCAATCTTCAAAGCTTCATTAACCTTAGGGACTCTTTTCAGGATAATCACTACCTTCTTAGTACGCATATAAGAGGTGTATGACTGCGAGTGAGAAGGACTCATCGGAAAATCTCAGGGTCCAGGTCGGACCGTCCAACTTGTTGAATGACGTCACGGAGATTCCGCAACTGATATAAGAGCCTCTGCCTAGATTTACTTTCTTCTGCATTTCCATATCTCACCGTCAATATATCATATATCCTCGTTTATTCGCCATGCCTGAAGGAACAATGAAAGCGCTCTGGTATGACGCGGTGAGTATTCATGTATGCTGTACCTTCACTCGTTTGTGAACTGATAATCTTGCTAAAGCCTCACAAATTCTCGATTAAAGACGTCCCAATTCCTCAAGTCGGTGACGATGACGTCCTCTTGAAAGGTAACAATATACATGGAACCAACTATGCCTTCATGCTCATCACCCAACATAGTCACTTGCTGTGGTATCTGCGGTACTGACGGACACATACATGAAGGTAGCTTTAAAGCTCTCTTCCTCCCAGGGCATGAGAGTAATGAGACGCGTTTATGAATCAGGCGAATTTATTTCCAAATTCCCACTGATTCCCGGGCATGAAGCAATCGGTACTGTCGTTGAGATGGGCAAGAACGTCAAAGGGTTCGAAAAAGGCGATCGCTGTGTGGCTGATGTTGGAATTACTGTAGGTGGTCCCAGTCATATCGAACAACCTTGATCATTCACGTATAATCAGTGCGGCAACTGCTTCTACTGCCGACGTGGCCAAGAGCTGCTGTGCGAGAGCTTCAACGCCCGAGGTGTAACCCAGGACGGCGGTTTTGCTGACTACATTGTATAGTAAGTGTTCTCTCACGTTACACTAAAAATCTGGAAGAAATACTTATTCGGCATTACACCACAGTCAACAAAAGAAGCTGTACAAGATTAAGAATCTAAGCGATGAGGAGGCCACACTTCTTGAACCTGCCGCATGTGCTATTCACGGCCTCGACAAGCTGAACCCTCAAGTTGGAATTGAGGTTCTGCTGCTTGGTGCAGGACCAACTGGTCTCATCCTTGCACAGCTCCTTAAGCTCAACGGCGCCTCGCGAGTGGTCATTGCTGCCAACAAGGGTGTCAAGATGGACATTGCTAAAGATCTCGAGGCTGCGGACGAGTATATCGAGCTCGACAGGCAGCAACCCGAGGCGCAATGGCAAAAGCTTAAGGAAGACAATCCTTATGGCTTCGACGTTGTCGTGGAAGCAACAGGTGTCGAGAAGCTAGCGAATGAGAGTATCAACTATGTGAGAAGAGGAGGAACTTTGATGATCTATGGTGTATACGAGAATAAGGCCTTAGTCCACTGGCCTCCTAGCAAGATCTTTGGTGATGAAATCAAGGTCTATACACTTACCGTTTCCCATTCACGACTTTGCTGATTGAGACTCCTTACTCTAGATAATCGGCTCCTTCTCGCAGACATACTGTTTCCCTCGTGCCGTTGCCTACCTGGATAGCGGCAAGATCAAGGTGAAGGGTATGGTCACCGACGTCTTCAAGTTAGAAGACTATCAGGCGGCGTTGGACAAGATGAACAGCCGAAAAGCGTTGAAAATTGCTATCAAGCCTTGAGTGTTAAAGCCAGAAAATTAATGAATTTTACACTAGCTTAAAAAAGAACTTGCACGTCTCTAGGTGTATTATAGCGCCATACTATTCATTGTAGTAAAAGGAACAATGTACTCTTAGACTGACTGTATCACCAAGTGATCCTTCACGCGCATCATATCCAAGCATCAGTGCACACATTATTGAGCAAGAAGTATATGTCTAAAATAGTCATACAGATTTACCAGCCTCCTTCCCCAACTCAGCTTCATTCTCCACGTTAGCGGCGCCATTACCTGTCCTCTCACTACTGCTGTTTGAAGTGGTCGTCAGAACCCACTCTCGTAACTTCGCAAGCTCGTCAGGCGTCTTGAAAGCCGTCGAGAGCGTGAACTTTGCGTCGAGGGCCTGATGCAGTTCATTTACACGGGGTGACTTGATCTTTTTGAGGAAACTCGATATTTCCAGTGCAGTCTGTGATAAATTAATGAGCCTCGAGCTCGGGCAACGGAGATACACGACTTGACCTTAACATCCAGCCGAACTTCATCGCGGAGCGTAGTGAATATAAGATCCTCGACTTCTTGTAACGGAGCGCCCAGCACGCGCGAGGTTTGAGCTGCGGCCAAGATCGCTTGCGCCGACGTTGAGTGATTTTGCAGGAATTGCGAATTATAGGTCTCTAATGAAACGCCCTCTGAAAGTATTTTGCCCAATGTCTCAATGAAGATTGGCCCAACCGGAGCTGGCATAGGTTCAGGCAGAACAGAGACTGTATCGGACATGTGTTCAGATACTCGAACGGACAGAGAGATTAGCAGAATACCACCACTAACCAAAATGTCTGGCATGTACAATACGTACATGCAAGTCAGGATACTCTGAATCTAGGGCGCGCGCACGGGCCAGGGCTTGGGCAGCTTGTAAATACTTCCCTGTGTACACAGTGAGATTGCGCTGAACGGAATGGAGAAATGAAACTAACTTCTGCGAATAGCAACATCATATATTGCTATCAAAACCTCGATATTATCTTGAGCAAGTGTTGTCAACGGTTGAAGCATCTTCCACGCCAGCTCTAGCGGTTCCGGTGTAGACAAAAGCTTCATCCCGTCAGGATCATCATCTTTGTAGGGAACATCAAGCCCTTTGTCTTCGTTGGTGGAGGTGGCCGGGGCTGCGGCTGCGGCTACAAACGATGAACTAAATCAGGACGACGGACACGCTGTGGTCGGTTTGGCGTACATTTCTTTGCAGCATCTTCCTTTTCCTTCTGAGCCTTTTTGGCCTTTTTCTTGGCCTTTTTCTCTGCATCTGTAACGTCACCTAAAGAAGGTTCAGTAAGCACCAACTTCCACACTTCAACTTGATCCTTACCGTCAACATTACCAGAGGCTAGCTTAGGGTCGTCGAAGATATCAACATATATCTATTTGAAATGTTCAAAATATGTAGACCTCAAGTTTATGTTGCCACTCACTCGGGACGCAGCTAAAGCAGCTTTGATGTAGCTAGGATGTGACCGAAGATGATCCTCCCAGTCCAGCACACTACATACAAATGAACGAAGATATGAGCATGGGCTAGACACACCTTGCACAAGAGGAACTACTCACTTGAGATATATGTTGACGGTGAACTTGCGCAAAGAATAACCGTGAAAATCATACTGGTCGTCTTCATAGTCATCAAAAACCTATCAACAGAGATGAGTAGATGACTCTTTTGTGCGCAGATAGTGCTGGCCACTTCACTCTTTGAACAGCAGCATATTTCTTCAGCGCAAGATTCAACCTTCCTGCTCGTCGGTGTGCATCACCTTCTTCCAAAAGATAGAATAGCGACTGCATTTCCTCTAGATCAGCTCCTGGACTTGGAGCATCTTTCTAGACCATGAATCAGAAGGAAAGATTTTTATAAATGGAATGTATCCATGGCACATACCTTGGTGAAAAGCCCCAACAACGCACTAGCCTCATCTATCAATCCCGCTCTCATTCTATACTTCGCACTTTTGGTATTTAAAAACCTATCTTGCCCATCCAAAAGTCTCGCATCCTCCATCGCGCGCGAGGCGCCATGAAAGTCCCCGGCGCGTTTGAGAGTCCGGGCTCTGCAAGTGTACAGTTCCGGTAAAGTAGGCGTATGAGCAAGAGCTAGGTCTAGAATTTCCAATGCCTTCGCGTATTGCGATAGGTAGGAGTAATGTTGTGCAAGGAAGTATAGGGACCAAAGGTACGTCGTCGGTTCCGTAGACACCGATGACGACGCGACGGATGTATCGGGAGAGGTATCTTTGTGTATTGACTCTGCGATGTCCTCGAAGGATTTCAATTTGGCAGGATCGGTATACAATGATTTGACGTCGACGAAGAGTGAGGGTATGCCTTTCTTCAGAGCGGAAAGGACATAAGGTTCAGCTAACGCTTGAAATTCCTCGCCGGATGCTAGCGAGAGGGATAACCGGCGAGGAACGTTGGCCTTGGGAAATTGCGTGGAGAATTCGCGAAGGATAGCGAGCGCTTCAGCTGGATTTTCATCTGATGATGTGTTCAGTAACAAATATGCATAACGCGTTGACAATTACTAAACACCTATATTGAGGCCCTGGTTTGACAAGTAACCCTTGTAATAATCGTAGCACTCTGGGTTATGCTCGATCAGTACCTTCCACGCATGTTCCGCTTCGTCAGATCTGAGTTTTGATAACAGTCGTGCTAGAGAACCAAGTCAAAAAGAGTTGCGATGCCAAATGCTAACTCACCTCGGACTTCCATGATAGCGGTTTTATCTACAATTGCACGATCCTTAGCACTGACATCCAGGAGTGCGAGGGCTTCAGAGTGCTGTTCTAGTTCCTCCAACACCCGGACGTGATAGAGCAGCATCTCGGAGTGTTCTACATCGTAGTGGGGAACATTCTAGGAATCCATCCGTCAATCAAAATGGATATGTTGTTCAACCTTCAACAAACCTTGAGTGTTTTTTCGTATTCAACTAGCACTTTCTTCGCTTCAGCAAGATTACCGCTCAGGTGGTATGCAACAGCCAACGCGACCCAGTTTTGCCGTGCAGTAGGACGCAATCTGAGGAGCATGTACCTCGTCTCAACAAGACCATCATAGAGCCTCAATTGCGTTTGTAGTTGAGCGACGTCCCGCAGAAGGTTCATATTTTCCTGGCCAATCTGTCAAGCACGATTCAAAGAATGTGTGTTGCCCGTCACGTACTTTATCGAATCGCAATGCCTGTGTGTAGGACTTGAGAGCCTCTTCATACTTCTTTTCGCCTTTCTGTATAAGCCCGAAAACGTGCCAGACGATGTGCGAAGCGAGATCCATCCTGATGCCCTTTCTGACTAGCTCTATCCCTTCCTCCCGCCTACCCATGTGCACCAAAACGAGTCCTTTCATGCATAGCGTTTCTGTGCAAAGATGAAGAAAAGGTTTGCATGAGTTGAGAGACCGTGGCTCACCTCCATGCTCGGGGTATTTCTTCAGAATCTGGTCCGCAGTCTTCAAGCCTTTCTTGAGTTGTTTTGTTTCATACAGTGACAATAGCTCCTTGAATAGGGAAGACTCTTTGGGAGGCAGAAACCTGTTTGGAGTTGTACCTCGTTTGGACATACCGAACGTTGAATAGTAAAGAAGTAAAGTGTGAATAACGCGTGCGCGCTGAAGTTACATAGATCATGATGAAGCTCAGAACAATATCAAAATTCATCTGACGGTACGTCTCTACCAACGCATGCTAACGATATATACGCCAAAAACAACGTGAGCGTTTTTTTTCACAATCATCGAGCTTGCTAAATTCATCCGTATTTTGGCATATAGAGACGACATGAGGCATGGGCAAAGGTACAGTGATTGCATCGCGAGAGCATGATGTACATAGAAACACGAAGAACAGACGATTACTGAGGAAAGTAAGTCCAAACCGGTTAACGAGTGAACTAAGGATAAAGAAGAACCACTTACGAAAGTAAGTGCTGCTCCCTTAGTCTTCTTCTCACCACCAAGTTCGAAGCTGGAATGACCGGTTGAATTTTTGAGTAGAGAAGATCTTTGGGAAAATACGCACTGCTTGCATCTCTTCAATGTCATCTGTGCCTTGTACTTACAGACTGTACATTCCAGACGGAGGACGACTTTCTTTGTTGTTTTGGCCTACAAAAAACATTGTCAAAATTCACACACTCCTCTTAAGAACAGACCGAAGGACACACTTTTTTGTGGAAGACCGGCTTCGTCTGTCCTCCATAACCGCTCTGCTTACGGTCGTAACGTCTCTTCCCTTGTGCAAACAACGAATCCTTGCCCTTCTTGTACTGTGTAACTTTATGGGGCCTACATTGAGTGAATTAGTGACTCGAGATGCAAGTGGGTATACCCAGAAAACGCACGTATGTTTTTGGCATGTCTTGCCCTTGCAGTCTTAACGCACAGATCCAATATCATTTCCATGTCACGATCTTATCTGAAAGATTACTTACAAGTTCGGCGGGTCCTGAAGAGGGAAAGAGAGATTGTAAGTGATCATGGCTTCGCTACACATATTTGAGAAGAATGTACGAACTTGGGGACGTTGACCATTCTTGCGGTTACGGTGCTTGGTTTGCAGGAGGGAGATCTAGTACAGGGTGTGCGTGACCTTCCTCGTGACTCTGCTTCCATAAGAGCTATACAGTTTCTCACGAATCGGCAATCGGATCGATAAGATAAACGGCTCAAGGGGAATGATCTCGTTCGAAATAATTCACCGACCCAAGCGATGCATGACTCTTCATACTTAGTGCGGTTGCACTTCATTCATGGAGGTCAAGACATTTACTAGTACTCCAACATATTTACTATTTTCTGCATACTAGGATTGTGCCAATCCTATTGTGAACAGCATCTATTGAACCGCCAAAGTACCAAGACTCAGAATGTCTTCAAATCAGAAGGCATTCATGTATTTCCGGTGCTACTTGAGACAGCGAACATGACGGCTTTTCAACAATCGCCATAGTCCACCGCATGCGTCGTCCCACTCAAAGCGGTCAATTTGCATACGGTTCAAAAGCAGAACAGTTAATGACATATGGTCGTACGCTAAGAAGAGGAGCCGAACGAAGAAGTTATCCGAGATTCTGAGACCTCGCATCGGACCTCAACAAAACATAAACAATAAGATAAAGATTTCGGTTCCGCCAGGAAAGGGTTAACCACAAAGAGAAGAGAAGAGCTTATCTTTCGGTGGTAGGTACAACCCCTCATACAACGCGTCTGAGTTCGCCGGATTGTGCTCAAGGATTGCACAAGACAGAAAGCTTTAGATGCCTCAAGTTAAGGCTTTTCGTCGTTCGCAACATGGGACTCAAATCTTAGAGGTGGTGGTAACAAAAGATGAAACTGCCGACTGCATTGTATCTAGGTCATTGTTGTGTCTCTAACCCCTTTCGAGATTGTATTGCTGGCCGATAAGAAAGGCCATCGATACGGCCGCAACATTTGGATAGCATGGTGATAAGTCAGTGCACTTGTACGCTGGACAGCTTGTACCTCGTAGTACCCGGTTTTTGGCCGAATCGGTAACAGTTTTGGGGTGAAATTTTGAGAAATCTTACAAAAAATCACCACATTATCTTAAAATGACTATTTCAAGGGTAAAACTTCCGTCCCTGACGATAAACAGTAAAATGAATAAATGTTCGAACTAGAGGTCGTACCACCTCCTTGAATTAATTGCCCTTCAACTGGCACCATATAACCATAGGTCTCGTCAACGAGCGGCCGCAGACATCTTTAATACTGCACTTTGTACGCCGAATGTTCTTTTTACTCTCCAGGCCAAAGTTACTGACCACTACGGGCATCCTATAGCGCTTTAATTGGCGTCAAGAGTGCTCAGCGTAAAATTATCATCATGCGCGCTGTCCTCAAGCCCTTCGTGATTCACGCCGCCTACTCTCCCATTGAGACCATCGTCTTTTTCTCCATAGTCGGAACTTTAGCCTACTTCCATATCCTTTCTGCTATTAAACACTCCGCCTTCTTCGCCCCCTCGTATCCTTCGATTTTACGACCTTCTCATGCTCTTTTACGCGGTGACGAATGGGCTAGTGTCCGAGAAACCTTCTGGCACCATGCGAAAGCCAAATACTCTCCCGACGCCTCCATTCTTCCTCTGGAACTCTTCCCAGTTGAATATTCATTAGATACGGTTCTCAGTAACGCAGAGGTATGTATCAGATCATTTTCACGCGTAAAAGAGACTCATGCTTCCAACAGACCACTCCCGACTGGCCGAATTTCTTCACGAACGCAGAGTTGACGGATTCGGTACTTAATTTCACAAAAGGAATACCTACTTCAATATCGGGATTTCCATACGACAAAGCTTGTTTTAGACCTATTAGTGGCGGAGCTCTTGATCTCGAAGCGCCTTGCTTCACCGACGAGCTGATTATTTCTCGAATTATCTATCAAACTCTGGCGCTCGCTCCCGATGTCAAAGAAGACTTCACGACTGCCTTTAACCGTTTGATCAAGTCTACTAATTTTTCCGGAAATGTAGCGCTCGAAGTAGAAGCAAAGCAGGCAGAGTCCATTGGTGACATGAAGAGCAGCAAATGGGTAGCATATGCTGCGACTGCTCTTGTCGTACGATTCTGGGATTTAGCCAAGGTATGTCATATTTTCATCTCGCTCCATGGTTTATTCAATATTAATTTACCATAAACAGAAAGCAGACTCCCTCGACATTGTCCTGATCCTCGCAGGCTACGTCCTCATGCACACGACTTTCCTTTTGTTGTTCTATCGTTCTCGCCGACTCGGGTCAAACTTCTGGCTACCCTCCGCTATCTTTACTTCTTCCGTGTTCGCACTTCTCTTGTCCCTCCCAATTGCAATGTGGTTCCATATTCCCATGGATCCGGTTGCGCTCACGGAAGCCCTTCCGTTCCTCGTTTGCACGGTCGGCTTCGACAAACCTCTTCGCCTTGCCCGAGTCGTGTTCAGCCATCCTCATTTGCAAAGCCCCGTCGGTGGCTCTAGTTCGAACGGGCAATTGAAGCCAGCTGGAGAGATTGTGCTCGAGTCGCTGAGCAGCGTCTATACTCCCATATTCCGTGACTATGTTCTGGAAATTGCTGTCCTGGTTATCGGCGCTTACAGCAAAGTCCACGGTCTGAGGGAAGTGTGCGCGTTGGCTGCTCTGGTCCTTGGTATGGACTGCTTGCTACTGTGCACGTTCTTGTCTTCAATCCTCTGTGTTATGATTGAGGTAAGTTAGTTTTTGTCACGGGGTCGTTCTACCTACTGACCGTGTTTTCTTTTTCCTTCTTAGGTCCGTCGTATTCAATCCATCCGGGCCATCTCGAAATCCAGAGTTGCTTCTGTTGCTACTTCACCTACTAGCTCACCAAAACTCCGTCCTGTGAATCCAAGTCTAGGTAGGAAGATATCCTCCTTGGTTCTTGGCGAAAAGGGATCCAGCCTCCCTGCAACTCGAGGAAAGAAGCAGGACAAACCCGAAAATCCTGTCGCTCGTCTCAAACTTCTTCTAGTGAGTTTCACCTTTACCTGGTTCGACGCTCTTAACTTATCAACTCTGCTTCTAGATTACAACCTTCCTCGTACTGCACATCCTCAACTTTATCACGCCCTTGACACCTCAACGACATCTCTCCCCACAGTCAGTTAACTCTTTCCGCAAGGCAGACATCTCAACTCCTGCCATTCAACACGTCCTGGGATCGCTCGCTGCTACTGAGCGCATCGATACCGAGGTCACCGACGGTAGCGACGCAACCGATCATGGTCTTGTGGTAAAGGTTAACCCTCCCATTCATGTCCGGGTCATTCCCTTGAACTCCACCATTGGCGCTTCCGCCAATTCCTATACGTCTGTTTCGGGTACCTCTCGTTCCACCTCAGAAATCGTTGAAAGCTTCATGTCAAGTTGGTCTCGCCTGGTAGGAGATCCTGTATTATCGAAATGGATCGTGATGGTGCTTGCTGTCTCCATCAGCTTGAATGGCTACTTGCTCAAAGGAATCGCGGCTGGTCTTGGTGGAAAAGGATCTATGGCGAAATTAGGTGGTGTTCGCTTTGGTGGGGAAGCCACTGCTGACGCCGCAGCTCCCGTCGTTGTTCAACAACCTGTCTCGCCTGTGGCACCCATAATGCCTCCGATTCTCGCACCCGCACCTCCACCTCGTCGTCCGACAACGTTCACGCTCGACGAAGTCGACCGCAGACTTCAGGCACGTCGTCTCACTGTGACCTCCTCTCCAGGTGCTTCCTCTTCAAACTCTTCTGATAGCGAGGATCACGATGAGGTTGTCCGTTCGCTTGAAGAATGTATTGAGATCTTTGAGAATGGTCCACGACCAGTTAGTGTCGCCTTGTCGCTGTTGAATGATGAGGAAGTCATTCTTCTAGCTCGGAACGGAAAGATTGCCGCTTATGCGCTTGAGAAAGTACTAGGGAACACCGAGTATGAAAGGGCTGTACGAATTCGTCGTGCTTTGATTTGTAAGTTTCATTCTCTGCTTCCCTTTCCAGTTTCTGACCCTGTTGAATCATCTAGCTCGCGCGTCGTCGACACAGACTCTCGAGTACTCAGACGTACCTCTGCGTCATTACGATTACTCTCGTGTCATGGGTGCTTGCTGCGAGAATGTTGTCGGATACATTCCTCTACCCCTTGGTATTGCTGGTCCTCTCAAGATTGATGGCCATCTTTTCCCTATTCCCATGGCTACAGCTGAAGGAACCCTTGTTGCATCTACCTCTCGTGGATGTAAGGCCCTGAATGCTGGTGGGGGAGTGACGACTGTCCTGACTCAGGATGCAATGACGCGAGGACCTGCTATCGACTTTCCATCAATTGTTCAGGCTGCAAAGTGCAGAGCTTGGATTGACTCTGAGGAGGGTTACAGCATCATCAAGGAAGCCTTCGAGTCTACGTCGCGCTTTGCGAAACTGCGTAGCCTCAAATGTGCAATGGCTGGACGTACTCTTTTTGTGCGATTTGCGACTGCTACTGGAGACGCCATGGGAATGAACATGATTTCCAAGGGCACGGAGAAAGCTTTAGAAGTCATGCAGAAACATTTCCCTGACATGATCACACTCGCGCTATCTGGAAACTACTGTACAGACAAGAAACCAGCGGCGATCAATTGGATAGAGGGTCGGGGGAAGAGTGTCGTTGCCGAAGCGGTTATACCAGGAAAGGTCGTCAAAAGCGTTTTGAAGACTACAGTTGAGGCTTTATGCAATCTCAACACGAAAAAGAACTTGATTGGCAGTGCGATGGCTGGATCTATTGGTGGTTTTAACGCTCATGCTGCAAATATCTTAACCGCTATATTCCTCGCGACCGGTCAGGATCCTGCACAGAATGTCGAAAGCTCCAATTGCATGACGCTTATGGAACCGTAAGTTTCCTATTCAGTATCGCTTTCTCTAATTACTGAGGTTTTCCGTAGAACGAACAACGGCGAAGATCTTTTGATGACTGTTTCAATGCCTTCTATCGAAGTTGGTACTGTCGGCGGTGGAACCGTCCTTGCTCCCCAACAAGCCATCCTCGAAATGCTCGGGTTCAAAGGTGCTCACCCGACACACCCTGGTCAGAATGCCCAGTCGCTCGCGCGCTTGATTGCTGCTGCTGTTATGGCTGGAGAACTTTCGTTAATGAGCGCTCTTGCCGCAGGTCATCTTGTCCGCGCTCACTTGGTGCACAATCGCTCTCAGCTGAATACTCCGGTCACTTCGACGCCTGTCACGCCTGGCGGTCCTCTTGGAACTGAAACCGGTGGTATCCTTGGAGTCAAGAGGGAATTAGGTATGAGCGCTCTTACACCGTCAGCGTCAAATGGGTCATTACCCCCTTATTCATTAGAGAAACCTTGAGCGGTGTAGACACAGGCTTCGTATAGTACTCTTCTACGTATCTTAATCGTGTAATTTCAATTGTATCTATTAACGAATTTATTCTACACTTATGCAGGCCCATATGGACTTACAGATTTGCGAAGATGAAAACGAGTGATTCTGAAATGACAAGGGTCCCGGAATTCTCATCAAATTTACGATCCTTTTCCTGTGCCTCCAGTCCCCACACTACCAAGCCCACTGTTGTCTTTGTTTTTGGCTTCTCGGTCCCTCGACTTTCCTCCTGCTCCACCTCCGCTTGCCTTTGCAGTCGATGTTTTTGTTTGCCTGAAGCATAAAAACTCAATCCCTGTTGCTCTCCTCGTGTCCGCAAGGGTCTTCTTCACACCATCCAAATGATTCTGCAAATTCTCGTCACCCGGCCGACGTGCATAGGCTTGGGATATCTTGTTATATAAATCTGATAGTGTTTTTGCCGCTGCAGGTGTCACGTATTTGCCCAATGTTTGGTGCATGAATTCAATTTCGAGAGTTGCCTAGAGAGAGAGAGAGCGTAAGTAGATAAGTATTGAAGAGAAAATGAGTTGTACCCTCAACATTCCACCCATACCGAACCTTTTTACCTGCTTAAAACATCTCAACGCTTCTTCCGCTAGTGCTTCCGCAAGGTAATTCAGCGTCCGCTCAAGTACGACTGCCGCGACGCTCGTGATCTGCGCATGGACACAAACGAGGTACATCAGAGTTTCGTACATGTACGGGCGTATTTCTGAGTGCACGAGACGATTGTCATTGTTGCCTTGAGTGCCATGGCATGGGAGTACTTACCCGTAGGTTGAGGAGTCTCATACCAGTCCATACTCTCATCGAGAATCCCCCCTCGCACCAGGCTGGTGACTACAGCTGCGCGAGGTTTTGAATACCCTTCAAACATGGTTTGATCCAAGTCCGCAATGATTGTCATCAAAGTCTGCATTTCAAAGAGCCAGTCAAAGTCAATCAGATCAAGGAGGACGGGACATAAATACCTGTCTCTCATCTCCGATGGTAATTCCAAACGCATTCTCCAGTTGCGTCATCATACTAGGGAAAATTGCCTTGGATATATGGTTGAGGTTTGAAACCACCAGCAATAAGCGACTATCCTATTGAAGCATCCTGAGCATATCAATAATCATGTGCAATTGAATGGTTTACCCTATCGCTGAGGTCCAAGAGCTCCAATGTGTTCGTCGCAGTCGACGTTGCAACAGGCACTACTCCCTTCACATTTGCCGCCATCTCCCTTTCATCTTCCACAAGCTTCACAAAACCCTCCAAGAAGCCATACAGTACATCCATAAAGGCTTTGGTAATCTTCGACACGAATGCTGTGGGAATAGGATTCTGCTTGATTCCCTTACTGATCAGGGAAGAGGAATCAACACCACCAGCGATTCGGTAAGCTGCGGTGGTGATGTGTCGTTGGAAGAGCTCCATCTGGGTGAGATAGTGTGTCGCAGATGCATCGGACGGACTTGATACCCATGCTTCGAGATGATGGAAATTGCTTGCATCTAAAGGTATCGATTAGATTTACACTAAGCAAACGAATGAGAAGAATGAATTGCCTCTCAACCAAGCAGCGATGAGAACATCCTCGAATCTCCACTTTGTGCTATCCAACAATCCTTTAAGGCTTGCAGAAACATCAGCGGAGATCTCCATCGCATTGAGTTCATTTACACAGTCCTGAACTTCACCAAGTATTTTCAAGAGATAGTATGCCGTCGAGAATGAGGTTGAGTTTGAAGGTAGCATTGTCGGGGAAGTGTCTTTGGGGGAAGGAACGCTCGGTGATGACATTACGGCCATATCGGATAAATTGAAGAATTGGGATAGGAAAGAAATGTACAGTTTGACGACATCTAAAGCCATAGTGCGACATTGAGAGGGACTACGGCGGCTACTTGATGACGATGTTGTGGGTGTCTACAGGTTGATACACAGTCAATGAGGATTGCATCAAAATCGATGCGGCGAAGCTGAACCTTCTTAAACTTTCCGTCAATAAATCCACTCGATATCTTCCAAAAGTTCGGCAGATTCCCCATCATCGCCTCGCCAACATTCTTGACAAGCTCCAGAATGGCTTGCCACACAGGCTCACCAGTAGACTTTGCTATAATCCAGATTGATAATAAATCATTAGATGCAAGGTCTCTACACACCTATGATTGCATCTGGCTGTTTAGCCTCCAACGCAGAGATACTCTGTTGCAATTGGGTAGCCAACGAGTCCGTAATCGAGTCACCGGCGTTGTGAATACTTTTCTCCGATGCGGTTGTCACAGCAGCGGTAGATATTCGGAACGTTTTGTTCATCTGCTCTAGAATGTATTTGTGTTGACTGTCGAAATATGTCCATGCAGGGTCTTCAGTGAATGGTAGTTCGATGAGCAGCCTGAAAAGGGACGATTCGTCGAATCCTGCGAGTGAATTATACTCATACTCACTCGAGGGTCTTCTCTTGCTCTTCTACACTCCTTCCTGATTCTCTTAATTTCCCTAACAGTACATTCCGCATTTCACCCATAGCTTTCTCAACGTTTCCCCACACTTTGTCTAAGATACGCTTTTGTTGTTGCTGTTCCGCCGATGTAGGACCAGTTGGGCGACTTCCTCCGGTGCCACCTCCCTTGTCATCTTTATCTTTGTCTTTCGATGCACTGATAGGCAGAAGTTGCCCCGGGCGAGTATCGAGAAGGAGTTTGCCTTTCTTGTAATCGCGCATTGCAACTTCGTACCGGCCCTAGTAGATGAGAATTATGACATGAGATTCCAGTCCAATTCAAGGGATGAACTTGACGCACAGCTTCTATGCTTTCAATAATAAAACTAGGCAAGTTAAAGAAGAACTTGCTCCTTTCGAAGATACCAAGCGTTGTGCGGAGTTTGTCAGCTTTGGAGGCATTTTCTAGAACCGGAAGGAAGACTTGGTTGGCTTTTACTGCAGCCTCTGTGGATCATGAAAGCATCTCAGAGCAGGGATGTCATAAGCAATGCTAACACAGACGCTTTAACTCGTCCCGTAAGGGCTTTGACGCGTATTCCGTGGAAGGTTCAAGTAGACCTTCCTTCATTTCAGCATAGAGGGCTGTGGAAGGATGAATATCATCTAGTGTCTTATGGCATAGATTCGATATATTAGCACACCTACCATCCGTACTCGCCTTGACGGCCACAAAACGGTCGAAGTTGTCTTCAACAAGAATTCGAATGGCTTCCGAGCGAGCATCTATAGATGACTGTAGATGGACTGTGCCAGAAGCAAGGTCCTGATATGTGGCGTTGGGATGAACAAGAGACAGAAAGGCTTTGGGATCAAAGGATTTGGAAGTGATTAGGACAGAAGCCTCTACAAGACGAATTGGTTACATCCTTGCACTCTGTAGCGCATTCCCTGATGGCTTACTTGATTCCATGTCCATTTCTCTTAGGCTATGCAAGTGCTGAGTACTAGTCAATTTCGGAGAAAGGACAAACGCACTTGACATCCGAACCAATACCTAAAGGATCGCCTTCCATTTCATTAGTACTGGATAGCAGCGCGCCAGCGATGGAGTCTTCCAGGTCATGATCAATATTCTCCCATTGCCTACGCAAGGTTCAGTCAAATACATCTCCTTCATGGACATACATACATACATGGGAGTCAATGAAGAAATTTTGTACGCTTTTAGAAGTGTTGCTTCATCAGCATCGAAGTTGAGCTTGGGCATCTCGCAGGTTAGGAAGAGGCAAAATTGCGTGGTAGAAAGTAGAAGCTACGGGCTGATTGTATACATTCAGCTGAGTGTGCACTTTCCAGTTGCTAGTTGAAGAATGATACAGCTACACGGCGTCTATCTCGGACTTACGAGCGTTACATGTAATCTCTGATTATTCAGGGATGAGATATTAAGTAGAATACTCCAGTGTAACTGACAGTAAGATATTGTTATTTGTCCCCGAACATAATGAAGCCATGCGTAATCCTTCATGCAAATAGATCGACCAGAATGGTAACTATACCTAGAACTAGATGCGCATCCATAGGTTAGTCAGTCTTAAAACGACAGAAAGAGAACAAACCAATCTCAATGGCGATTAGAGCAATCACAATCTGCTCAAGTCGTTCAGCATGCTTGCTAGAAACAGATTCCTTCAAGAGTTGCAGCATATCTTGCAAGACCTATGTGAAATTCCGGATGAGCGCAAACGACCAGAAACGAAAATGTAAGAAATCTATTACTTCTACCCGTGTATTGAGGAGATTGATTCGTTGGGGAATTTCTAAGTAGCTTCGAGCCGCATCATACAGAGGCTGAAGGTCTGGAAAGCTCTAATAGTCCACCCAAAGCCAGCTATCAGCATCCAAAGTAGCTGAACATACGCAAAACTCACCCAGAATACTTCCTGCGATGACAATCGGTGAGCAATGAAATCAAGAAACATGGGAATTATGCTCACAGGTGAGTCGAGGACGGAACCAACGGAATTGATGTTCGTTCTCAAGAGGAAAAGCTGGCCAATCTGTTGCATGATCTCTTTCCGCACAAGGTCGTCATTGACAAAACCGTTGCGTTGGAATAAAAGGACATACCGTTATGTGGCATCCCTATTTTTCCTGTCTCGCTGATTAATTCTGGTATATCTTTAGTCTCCTCAATGGTGTTGGATATCAGCTTCTCAAACTAAAAACGTAGATGAAATTCTAAACATTGACAGAAAACGAATGGAAGCTGACCAGTGATATCTTGACTGATTGCGATAACGCATGGGATAACGATAATTTAGTCCTATGAAAAGATTGAGTCTATCATCACGTTGAAAGAGTCGACATACATGTAGCCAGAGCCTTTCCGTAATGTAATAACATCATTGTATATTCTACGCAAGAGCTTCAAAGTAGGAAATGCAGACACAAGTAACAAGTGTGGACCTACCGGCTGTAGTTGGCATAGTAGTAGTTAAGGTCTTCCATTTCAACATCTTCTGGTGCTATATACAGCAAAACAGTTGGAGAGTAAAAAATAATGGGAGTGGCAAACGACAAACATAGTTTTTCTACTTCGAATCGTTTTCTATTTTTGTCGAAGATAAATGGAGTGAACAACTAAATGACATGAAGACTGCTCACAGAGAAGACAGAAGACGCTTTTCCTGCGCTTCAGACATGCCCCATATCACTACTGTGCCATATTCAAAAACAAATATCTCTGCTTCACTTGGGGAAGTTCCAAATTTGTTCTTTTTCTTAAGGGTCCGAAGTTCGTCTCCTTCTTCCATGCGCAATTCCTCTACCCCAAGAAGGTCACCTACTCTGTTGGACTGCGCTATTGTATCTGCGTTGACAGATGTCGAAATTTGATATGCATATGGTGAGTAAATTACTTCGTCTATGAGTTTTGGGTTAGTGTGATATGCGGTTTCGCGGGCTCGAAGAAATTTAAGAACGTCGTCCATCCGGAAAGATCTACGCAGTATCGAATTTGAGTTTAGGGCATCAAGAAAGTAGCAACGCACGTCGCAGTCGCATAAGCAGTCACCCTTGGTAAAGATTTCGCTTTCTTTTTAGTTAGCCTTAGTGCGTCTCTGCGAGCTTTTCCATCTGGGATGAGAGCTATTTGATTGTATACCTATCATAAAGACGATGTTACCAAGAGTGAACACGGGGGGTAGAAATTGAGAAAACGGACATGAGACCGACCTCAACATCTTCGACCTCGTCAGTTGCTGAATCATCATCAATATCCCCTTCGTCGCTGTCACCAGTAGTGCCTGTTGTGTATGTACTTTCATCCAAGGTTTCAGCACCGTCTACGCGCTTGCCTCTGTTCCTGCTGGCATCGACGGAGGCAGGCTCGGGTTGCTCAGGTAAAACTTTGAGTTTACCTTTACATGAAATGTCAGTGTGGATTAAATCAATGAAGTGATGTATCTGTTCATACCAGCGACCTTAGTGGACCTATTTGCGCCTCGAACCTTGGATTCAGAAGTCATGATGGGGGACGCCGTGACGAGCCGTGACCGTGACGTCATCCTGGGTTTCAATGTTACTCGGAACTTTTGCTTCCGGTGCTCACGTCAGCCGAAAATAGGGGCTGTCGTGTATCGCTGCTCGACGCAAAAATTCTTCAACAGATTTTCTGATATGTTTGAATTTTAGTAGTCATGAGCCTTTATATTCCTCCGTGCCGCATGCAAGACATAATGCAACCATCACTTACTCGACATTTACGGGGCTTTATTCTGACCGCGATTAACATGGAACATTGAGGTCCAGGCTTTCAGTAGCGTGTGTTGCAATATACGTTGCGGATCTAGCTCTGACGCGTAGCTGAGGGGCTTCATGATCTCGACCGTGCTGGCATACGAATACAATACGGCGAGTTCAATGAGGGCTTTGACGGTTTTCACATAATATGATGCTGGTAGGAACATCAAGAAATCATACAGCCCTCCCCTAAGCATTTACGCGATGCTTTTGGCTGAAGGTATCCTGACTGGGAACACCTCGTCTGACCCCGAGAAGCAAGTTTTGATTTATCTCATCGCATACAAAAAAAAATTTATCTTAGGCCTCCATCTTCCCAAGTAAATCTTCACTCGATCCATTCAGTAAGCTGAGGAAGTTTGAATCTGCGTACTTCAGGCGGAGATTGCTCGCAGTAGGTCGTGATTGATCTAGGATGGCCGATCCCCAGAGTTCGAACACATAGAGCGTAAATTCATGTTAATATCTTTGGGTTGTAAACCTCCTATGATATTGTAGTACTGACCTACATTGCTTTATCCATTGGCCGAACGGCGGAGAATCTACGTGATTTATTCAAAGCTCATTTCCGATTTAACTCCGTAAAATGGACAGCGAGTATTTTTGAACATGATTTTTCTCATTCCGAGGAACCTCCATGTGTTTTCAACCACTGTTTTTTCCTAGGTACTACAATTTACTCCTAGGGGTACTGTCATCCAATGCTCATTGGAAAGCCCCTAGGCTACTGTGCGCCACGCAATCAGTTCCATACACAATTTTCATCATGATCCATGTCTTCAGATATCTCCGTATGTATTGTAGCTTATACATAGATTAATCGCAGATTATCAGTTGCCCAGCTTGGAAAACCCTAGAGCTAAACTTTGACGGCTCCTTAACGTCTAGAGAAAGCCCCTCGTCGTACTCGGTCGTATCAAATGGAGATAACTCTATGAAGTGAATTCAATCTGACATAAAGCGCGAAATGAGTACGTGCTAAGGTACACACTATCGCGACTTAGATCTGTGGAGTCCGATGTCGAGTAGATAGAGTTACTTTTTATTGAATCCTCGTGAGCTCATGGTATTGAAACGTCGCAAAAGCTGCTCGTCCGCCGGGTCACGCCGCGGGGACGAGTTACTTTGGAGGTATTGTAGAGGTACCAATTGTTCGGGTGGTTTCGTACTCGAAGTGTGCATTGATAAGGGGCTCGAAGTGCCACTTGAAGAACAACTGGACGAAGGAGCTATCGCCGTTGTTGTGATAGGTGCAATGATCGGTAATTGAGAATGTGAAAGATGCATGTTTGCTCCCGTATGAGCTGTCGGGTAAGGTGCCAAGCGAGGGCTGACAGTTTCTGTTGTCGAAGAGCCTGAGGTATCTCGGCGAGCTTTATTCGCTCGAGCACTACGAAATAGACCATCGGGTACTGGAATGTTTCCAATTCCCTGGATAGAATCAATTGTTCTCAATTGACTCAGTTTTTCCTGGCTAAAGTATGCAGCTGTAAATGCGATGAGCCTTATTAGCATTGGGTGCCAGTGGAAACATCAGCGAGCACTGACTGAAGTGCCATTTGCGGACAATCCCGCGAGGACGATCAGCTGGCAATGATACATGAACACTGTAAGTTTGTTTGACCAGGCGCTCCGTCTCAACGGAATGTGGCGTATAAGACGTCCTGGGAAGCCGGGACGGTGGCTCGCGTCTTCTTCGAAGCGCGCAGGTCAGTAACTAATCGGTTACAGGCCCGGTACTGTAAGCAAACCTGAGTAATTGGGCCCATGGTGTTATAGGACTGAGCGGATCGTCCTCCACGTCCGATTCTTTCTGATGATAAAATAAGAAATCCTGTAACGGCTATTAGAAATTACTGGCTCAAGCCATCAGAAGAAGTCACATACATCTCTGACACCTAATAGCGAACAAATACAGCATGTTGGTACTAGTAAGTCAAGCAATACTTGATAATATTGATAGACATACGGCTTGGGCCCCATCCCATTCCATCAGTCCTGAATTCGTGAGCTATGGTAAATTTAGAGGACGATAAGACTTACCACCGTTCCATACCAATACCTATAGTCTCAGTATTGGCACCTCGTTCCTCCCATACATAGACATTACCGGCCACAATAGCTCTGCGCTCTTCTGCATCCAAACGACGGGTAATGAGAGGTAGTTTATTTGTAGCGACACCGTAGAAAACTTGCAGTGCATCTCTTGTGGATCGTATGCGTACGCCTTCGAGCGTTGGTCGTTGCATGACGCGTAGAAAGAGATTTGGGAAGATCGGCGCAGGCTAAACCAAAGACCCAGCGTGACCGCAGCGATGCGAAATTTGAATGAACCAGAGGATCGATGGCAGAGAGTGGCAGCCTAAATACCAAAAGGGTTACAAATACTACAGGTCCATGGCTTTAGAAACATCGGGTGTCTCCATGTGAGAGGCGGTATTGCAGATGGACAAACACAGTACGCAAGTGATTGGACGTAATGATAGAAGGAAAACTTCATCTCACGCCTAACTGGTTTGTGTGAATGGATCGCTGACAGAACGGAGCGGAGAGGTTGCAAAGCAAAGAATATTACTCTATCATGACAATCGCTGAGCTGAAAGGTCAATAAAAACAATACATCAGGTTGTTGCACACCATGCGATTCAATTGCCCAACTCGTTAATACCAACCTCACAGTCAAGTTTGAGGACCAAAATACCCATTCTTCGATTTGAAGGCTAGCTGCCATCTACACTATTTAATTCCACACACCCAGTCACTTCTCCGTATCAGAGAGGATCCAATCATAAGTCCTCTTAGAATCTAAACGCACCTCATGGATATAGTTTAAAAGCCTAATTGTTACAAGAATTTTCTTGCCAGAAGAAAAAACAGATGGAATTTCCATAACATCCAATAAAGCATGACCAGCCAATGAGAAATTAATCATTCTCCATTCTGAAATCGGCAGTGAGGGACGTGCCAATCTGCAAATGAGTTGGATGCGCGCGCCACGGAGCTGGAAGCTTGCCGGCTTTGGAAAATCATGTACTGATCTTACTATTGCATAGGATGAGATAGGATGATGTTGACTGCCTCGGTGAAAGGCTGAGGGTTTAACTTACATAAACTCCATCAAACTAAATTTCGACCTTAAATTGTGTATGAGTCTATCTCTATGACCCTTAATTGATTCTAAAGAAAGAAGTTTGCTGAAGAAGGTAAAACCCTGGTGAGCATGAACCGCCGCACCAATCAAGTTCAGGCTGTCAGTAAAGACTTCGCTGGAACCCGATGCTGGAAATATTTGTCACATACGACATGGCGTGAACATCTTCCCCGAGGCTCAGTAATATGTGTTTTGTGTACCGAGCTTACCGGAGATACAAACATTTGGGATTTCTCCCGAAAGATAACATAAATGGTTTTGTTCTGCATAGGTGTTTGTCAGGTTTACTGTGTCGAAACACTACAATTAGACTCCTGCTCCCCCATTGTCAGGAAAAGTTTCCAGATTTTGCTGACGCCTGTACTTATGCTAAAGTAATCAGTAAGTTATAGTTTACAAATGCTCCGAATTGAACACACATACTTCGCTTTCGTTATTTCGGAAATAGACAACCAAAGTGCGTTCCGAGAAGTCCGACATTCTTCATGATTCAATTCTGGCTGTCCAGGACCACACTTGAGTTGAGGAGGCTTTATGCCGCCCTCGATCACGACCCATTGAGCAAGGTAGGTTTTTTTAATGTGAGAGAATGTGTGTAACACGTTCCCCATGGGTACGACATCTACCATATGGTACTCAGAAGCGCCGGAGTATTCGCGTTGGAATCCTCGCGGAAATTCCTCATTGTAAGATGTCACTGAGTCTTCGACGACATCAAGCAGTTGCTGGAGAGCCAAACCTGGTCCATTCAATGTATGGTTGGAGTCCAGAGATGTTGCGGGAAATTCATATAATCCAGCAAGAAGGCCTGTATTGGTGGTGAGGTTGAGTCTATGAAGAATAAATTAAATGAGCAAACCGTTGTCTGGCCTTCTAACTAATAAAAATTGTCGATCGTCAACCGAGCGCCACTCAATGACACTAACAGCATCTACCTCGATTCTGGCCTTTCGCTTTTTGACCTTCATCGGATAAGCCATGACACCATTTTGTTCTTCTGTCAATGGCTCACACAAAGTGCAGAGATCTTCAATATCAGGTACTGACTGCTGCTGATTTTGACAGGAAAGAATCAGCAAATCATGTCTACAAGAATGGAAAAACAGCTTACCCTTTTTGGTTTGTTATATGCACCGCACCAAGCATTCAAAGGGCAATCGCTGCAACTAGGATTACGTATCTTGCATATTGTACTGCCTAGTTCAATGAGTGCTTGATTTATGTCTCCAGGATGATCCATGTCGTTAACTTCATCTTTCACCATAGCTGTTGCAGCAGCCCAAAGAGTATCTAGGGTTGCCTTTGATTTTGGGAGGGCGTGAAGGGCTAAGAATCGGCTTAGGAGACGATGCACATTCCCATCAAGCTGTGACTGGGATGAATTCTAATGACGGACAGTTCAGCTGTTCTCAGCTTACCACAGGAACACGTTCTCCATAAGCAATAGAGCTTATGGCACCTGCACTGTATCGTCCAATTCCAGGTATGTTGGCCTCCATCTCTTTTGCATTGTCAGGTAGTTTTCCTTGATAATCTCGAATGATTATCTGAGCTGCGTCCAGCAAGCGTCCGCCTCTGGAATAGTACCCTAACCCTTTCCACAGCGCGTTCACTTCATCCACAGATGACTTTGCCTGGAGCATATTGATCATCCATCACAGTCTAATACTGAAGTATTGGGAGAGCTAGAGCTTACGAGGTGCGCAACTGTGGGAAATCTACATAGAAACACAGTGAGACCAAAACAGCATATTAATTCGAGCACCTCACTTCTTCATCCATGTATTATAGTACGGAATGACAGTAATGACCTGGGTTTGCTGAACCGCAGCCCCAATCAGAGAATTTGGTCTGATAATCATTGTGCCACTTACCTGTAGCATTACTTCGCTTGAGCAATTCAGTCTCTTAATTAAGTTTGGATGTTGCGGTATTGGATAGAACGTAGCTCACCTCACCCATACCTATCGAAACGCGGAGATTAAAGATATTGGTTAAAATGACATTCAGCTGATCGCTCACTTCGTAGGCTCTTTGGGCACGCTCCTTCGAACCTAAGTTGGGATTATATGGTTTTCTCCATGGCATACCTCGATTGGTTTCGACAGTAGCATACCAACTCAATAACGCTTGTCTAATGGGCGAGGGCGATGATAGGATATGAATTGATTTCGGGTGTCCAGAGAAAATAGGATCAACCTCGTGTCCAGATATTTCTGTAGAAGCTTCGTATTTTGCACCCTTTCGAAGGTTCTTCCAATGATGTTTCTGTGGTTTTGACGAAAGGTCGCCTTTTTTCCGAGAATGCTGATGAGTATTTGAATGCTCAAGATCACATACTTCCGATTGAGTGCGCTTTTGCTTCGGCATTCTCGTAGAACTGAGCACCTAGTTCACGAAGTTGGAACAAGTCGTCGAAGTTTTATTCACGAACGAAATGATCTTCGTGAGTTACAAACGAGCTACATCAAGTCATCACATGACTTACTGGAAACCTTTTGCCGGTGCCAGCCAACCAGCTGCTCTGACTTGCTTCAGACTGTTAATTACATGTTGAGGCGGGGTGTAAAAGGACTTCGACAACTATACTGGCGTCGCGGCAGGCCCTTTTGAGAAAAGATGCTGAAAAAATTGGAAGACGGTCACGGTAACCGGCCCAGCCGTCTTGTAAATCCGATGCAGACTTTCCGGGGTACAGATGAAACAGTGTTTAAATAATAATGCACACCGTAATAAATATCGTACTACTGATATACATAAAGTCCTACATGTTACAATTTATCCTCGAATAACCACTCGAGGAATTTCTTTGATGTCCTCATGCACACTAGCACGACTTGTGCTTGAAAAACTGGACAAGCTTCCCGATTCAGCACAAAGAGTGGGACTGAAGTTCTGGCTTGAGCTAATCCCATCTTTCGCATAACTGTTTAAGCTGCTGTTCCTCGAGGAGGTCTGTTGAAGGAGGACCGTAATGGTGACATCATATTTTTTCAAAGTCTAGAAAATCTACCTTTGACGAGCTGTGATGAATATCATCGCTTGTAGTAACCGTTTCTGTCACGACAAAGACGTCGATCTGTGTGGGGCACGAACGACCAGTGTTCTACACCATATCATTTCGATGTAAGAGACGGTGATTGAGACAGTAGCTTGAATGACCACGTACTTTCTCGGAAATTCCTTTGCTCAAACCTCTGCTGAAACGAGGAAGTACCGGAGTATCCATGTCATTATCATCGTTTTGCAGTATCTGGCGTGAATTGAGGCTAACACTTTTCGTAAGCAAGCGTCTCGAACGCGACAGAGGTTTTAATGCTTACGCGCAAAGGAAAGTGTTGCTATACACTAATTTCCAACAAAGAACAGATTTAGAGGACTATTCCGCGCATCTGATACACGACTCACGTCGGCTTATCAAAAAACAGAGAGTGAGATAGACCCAAGTTTTGGGTATTGCCAAATACTAATCCGCCAAGCATTGACATGGGTGGCACTTGAAAAGCGTTCTTGACTCTTACCGTGATTAAACACGCGATAGATGCGACACTGGATCCGAATGTTCAAAATATCACCATAGAGGTCATCAAGAGATGATTTACCTCGTAATAAGGCCAGAATTGATAGAGAACAACATCAAATGGTCAATGATCTCGTCTGTTCTGTAAACACAACGATACTTTTCATCTACTTCCTCAATATATACCTAATATGACACTGACCTCTTGTACCCAGTGCGTTTCTTTTGAAGGAAATAGCACAGAGAAACAGCGATTCCTGTGTCACAAAGAGATGCGCTGCCCAGGCGAAGGACACTTGGTATCTGTATTATCAGTACTAAGTATAACTGATTTTTCAAGATACAATGCTACACTTTCCTTGACACTTCCAAATTTGGCGAATCGACTGAGCTCCAAAAACTCGGCAGCAGAAACTGAAATGACAATCAGAGATCTGGAGACTTGGGAAACTGAGCCTTACTTTCACCACTAACTGAAGAGGAAAAATTCATCAGTTGAGATCCACGCATATCTTATTTGACCTACTGAAATGTAGTAGACCGAAACAAAGCTAGGATAGTTGCAGCGGCAGATTATTGATATGTTCTTTGATCATGGAAGTAAATACTTACCAACCCGCACGTTAAGATGTTCTGCCGCCCGCTCACTATAGCATATCGTTTGGTTTATTGGTCTGAACGGATGTTTGATGAAAGTCAGTCAAGGGGCTTACGCATCCAGACCCGATAGGTCATAAAACTGTAAAGATTCTGAGTGTTTACGATGCAGGCATTCCGTCGTTAACGTACGCTTCCGCAATGCCAGATATGAACATCTAAAAACGCAATTCGTCATGATCAATTATTCGTTCTCAGTGGATGATTTGTCACAAACCGAAACCACAAGTTCAGCCTAATGAACATAGGGAAAAGAATGAGTATAGTTTTGATGGTTGCGTTCAGAATGGAATACGGACATTGAGACTCCTGAATGAATTATCAGTCAACCCAACCTTTTTTTTTTTTTTTTGCAAAGACTCAATTTACCATACTGCTAAAGTCATAGGACCTGGCGAAGTATGAGATCTAAACGACTAGTAGAAGAACCGTTTAAAAAGACCTGTTGTCACCAAATAGTACCTGGCACATAAGGAAAATGAGAGCGTCTTCATTTGTTAAAACGAGGTCATACCAGCATGCATGACATTCAAGTATAACTGAAACGGTGTCCAGGATCCTGTGTGATAAATCAAGCCCGTTCAAGTAGATGCAAGATCAGAAGATCGTCTGGGTGCTCACGCAGTAGCTACAACCTTTTGGATGAGAATATGTGCCCTGAGTACGTGACTGTTATTGAGAAGGATGACAAATCACATACAAGC
Source organism: Lentinula detonsa (assembly GCA_027921405.1). Taxonomy (NCBI): domain Eukaryota; kingdom Fungi; phylum Basidiomycota; class Agaricomycetes; order Agaricales; family Omphalotaceae; genus Lentinula; species Lentinula detonsa. The sequence continues at coordinate 2,813,234 of JANVFU010000003.1, read as the reverse complement.
ACCTTCACGCTCAGTGGGTCGCGTGGAAAACGCTTGTAATAGGTGTAGAGTTGAGAGAGAGCCAGGCCGTACAATCTTTTTGAAGACTTATCAGCTTGTTCTTCCCAACTCCATAAATGAAATAAATGGGATGAACACGTACACAGAGGAAAAGAAAAGGCCCAACAGAGTCATCCCAAGCGCAATCTCTTCCGCTCTCGTCCGAAATACTATAGCCATGGCAGCAAACTATACCATGCAACACAGGAAGATAGGTGTCGTATTCTTGTGCAGTGGGGGTCGAAAGGATGCTCTTGCGCCACCCCATAACTTATATGAAGTGCGTCTATGTGCATGAGAGAATTCAACCAACTGCGGAGAGTGAGTCTGAGAGTACATAAGCCGATTTGGGATACATCATATGGAATATAATACACTTGGAACATGTCAAAAGTTGTTGATTTCAGTCAGACGTGTCCCGGTTGGTCCTGGATCAAGCTTTCAAAGATGATCTCGAGGTGGCTGGCACTGGAAAGAGGTGAAATGAATGACAGGGCGCTCTCATTCTGCGCAACCGAGTGGGCGAATTTTGCATTTGCGACTGCCACATTGCAAGCATGGGGCGCAAACGTTGAACTACTTATTTTTTCGCCACTGACTTTATGAAAGATGCCAAGAGATATGCGATTCGGCACTACCCAGATATCATCCACCCAGTGACTGGCAAAGATTGGAAACAGTCCCGGAGCTATTCGTCAAATCTGTTCGTGAGAGCACAGCCGCGGTTGATGTACGAATTGTCGCTCAAATGGTGAGAGAAGTGGATCTGTAATGGACGTAGCGCCTCTGAAAATTCCTTGTGAATGTGTACAGTATTGACTGGTTGATAACCTCTTGCAAGTATGCAAAATTTCTCAGGTTTTTACCTTCCCAATGCCTCGTTCCGCAAGTTCCTTGCTCCACTTCCTCAGGACATGCTTCATCACTTTCCCACTGGCCGTTTTTGGGAGCTCTGCCGGCACACCGTCTTCACCTACGAACCACACCCAAGCCGGTGCAGTCTGAAATAACAATGATGAGCTGTGACAAGATGGTTAAAAAGAGATGGGCGTACTTGGGGATTCATCTTTTCTCGAACGATATTCTTGATATCATTTCGTGATGATCGAGGATGCCCGGAGACAGTCCCGGTATTTCGGACGATCCACGCTCCCACCACCTCTCCGTATTCCTTGTGTGGGACAGATACAACAGCTGCTTCGCGAATGCTATGGTCGGCAAGTAAAACGTTCTCTATTTGCACTGGGAAGAGGTTCTAGAGGATAGTTGGACTTGGAGAACCAGTAATTCAAAAATGACCACACCTCTCCTCCTCGAATTATAATATCTTTCATTCTTCCGACAACTAGGAAATGATATTCAGTGAACATTGAGTCTGTGCATTCAACAAGACGCACTCTTCAGATAGCCTTCCTCGTCCAAGATCCCCTCATCCCCAGTATGCATCCAAACTGTATGATCATCTCCGGGGTCCTTGTGTGTAACTTGCCGTGTGTGCTCCTCGTCGCTCCAGTATCTGTTTAGCAGGTAAATGGTGAAAACAAGAAAACAACATAGATCATCAATGGACGTACCCTTTCTGCACTAGATATCCACTTACGCATACTTCTCCCGGTACACCTACGGGAACGATGTTACCCTTTGGATCTGTTATTTTGGCCTTGACGTGTGGCAGAACCTTGCCGACAGTCTCGACGCGTTTGATGATGGGGTCTGAAGGAGTGGTTTGGAACGAAACAGGACTAGTTTCGGCTACAGAATATACATTGAAATCGTGCATAAGAGAGGTAGAACTCAGTGTTGCTTACTCATTCCATATGCATTCGTCAAATCACGTAGATTCATTTCAGATATTAGTCTGCGCATCAAGTCTATAGGTATGGTGGTGCCCGCCGCAATTCCAGTCCTATAAAGCACATAAGAATCACAGTGAAATCCCACATTCTTCCATACGGACCGCAGATTATTCAGATTTAGCACATCTCCTTCGCTCTTCCTCTTTTCAACCTCCGAAAGGATACCTAGGAAATGCGTCGGAACTCCATGTAAAGCGGTGCATTTCTCTTTGATAAGGGTGTCTACAATAGTAGCGGGTTCGAAGGACTCGGATGGGTAAACGACACACGCAGAGTGCGACCAGAAGGCAAGATTTCCAAGGACCAAGCGTGGAGAAGAACGAATATGTTAATACATGCCGCAGTGTTCTGTGATAAGATTTGACTCATCGAAACAGTGGAATAACGGAGGAACATTGCCTGATAGTAAAAATCAGTCACAGTAAGGGAGACTTGAAATGCACGCACATAAAACATCCTTCTCGCTGATATTCATGCTGCGACCTATAGATATGCCGTTGTTCAAAAGATTATGATGGGTGAGCTGCTCGGATAAGAGGAATTTCGTCGCAATAGAATGTCTGTCGACATACAGATACAGCTTTGGGCGCGCCAGTGGTACCACTGCAGCATAATGTGTCAGATCAAGAATGTCCAATGTTCACAATCACAAAGTCTACCTAGTGAACTGCAGGTTGATGACTTCGTCTTTATCCAAGCCTTGCGCAATATCCCTGACTAACTTTGCTTCTCGTGTATCTTCTCTCCAGAGTATGATCTCCCGCCAGTCAACGGCAGCTTTAACCAGCTCATGCTCGTCCCGGTTGTTCACTACAATCAAGTTACGAAGCTCGGGCAGTTCTGCTTCTTGTATTTCGCCTGGATTTGAACTAGCTAAAGAGGGAAATCGCTCAAGGAGGATTTTCTGATATTGGGAGCTGCGCAAACTGGGCACAATAACCAGGTGTTTGATTCCGACAAGGCGTAAGGTGCCAATCAATTCATCTGTACGGTATGAAGGATTGATTGTGGCAAGAATAGCCCCAATACGTGCTGCAGCCCATTGAAGAATTGCGTACGCACTAAAATAGACGTGACATGAGGAAAACCTGGCACTCGTTTAAGGAGCAAATGATACGAACCTATTGTTACCCATGATGATGCCAATTCTATCACCTTTCTGAACGCCCATTGACAGCAACCCTCTCGAAGCCGCATCTATGTGTCTTTCAAACTCGTCAAAATCCCATGCCAGATGTGAGGTTTTGCCCAAATTCTTGGACGAAGGACCACCATGTGCCCGAGGTCTTTCGGATGAGCATATCAAAGCTGGCCTCATACTATGTCTCTGCAAAATTTCTTTGGTGAAATACTCGGAAAGAGTTCTGCTTGAAAGCGGTGAATATGAAGGTCCTTGTACGATAGACAAAGTAGAAGCTCTCCGGAGCTCCCAGTGGAGTAGACTATTTAATTTCGGAAGGCTGGCAGAGGAGACCAGTAGCATGCTCGTGGATGATACAATGAAGAGTGTCGATTCAAGTTGAACGCATAATGGATGATTATAATCCACATGTTAACCGAGGATGAGCAGCTGACTTCAACCGTAACGCATATCCGCACTTAGCTGCCGCCCCAGAACAGCTTTTTCGCTGAGTTCGTAGCACATTGGTTGCTTTGGTTTTTCCTCTCTCATATCCACTCTCCCTTCAAAAAATGCTGCCGCTGGTCCAACTGTCTTACCCCGGTAGGACTCGCACGGAAATATAGCATGGGCATCGACACCATTGGGCTGCGATGCACTAATTGTTCAACAGATACTATTGCATTTGGATGTACATACGCTGTTGAGAGAACCAGAGGTCAAAACAATGCAACTTTATTACCATCCTCTGTAACGTCACTACCGGTAGCCACCGAGTGCAAAAGCTCATCTACTTGCTCCATAAAAGACGACCAATTTTCTTCTGATGCTGCCACCAAATTTCCCCCTTGTATCACGCCGTCCATCTGCCAGTATTGAGGATCGACAAATGATTCTGAACCTGGGTGAATGTCGTTCGTCGAATCTTTGCTTGAATATATGTCATTGGAGGAGTAGAATGAACCAGGTCCGCCAGTTTTGTGCGCGTTAGGATCAAACAAGAATGGAGAAGCTGAAGCACTACTATTCCTACTTGAGCTACCCGCGCCTTCATCGAATAGCATTTCAGGAGCGGTGGGATGAACAAAATTAGCAATAGATCCGTGGCCGTTGACGTTTTCCACAGTTGTGCTAGCGGAAATAGTAGGGGGAATGTGAGCTGTTGCGGACTGACTATTTTCCGATGATTTTAATTTAGCAGTATCCTGGAAGTGCTGATCGCCCATAGTGATGACGGAGCGTAGAATATCGCTTCAGAACTTGAGTCAGAACTGGTGAAACATCATTTAAGTACAGACTTACTGTAATCGGCCTGCAGTTTGATAGCTAAGAGGATATCCTAAATTCCAACATTTATGTTTTCAAAAGAACGGATACTCACAGTTTCTCATTGATCGACATCACGTCCAAGCAACAATTTACTTCCTGCATTTCTTTGTTTATGTTTGAAGCTGATTCCGTTTTCCTCTTCGTCCAGCTGCATAAGAGCAATATGATCGCAGTACTAAACACCGGAGCCTAAGTTGAGTGTCAGACATAGTCAAACAGTGATTACCATATGTACCCACCAAGAAGAAAGCAGGAAGTTTGAATTGATGCCGCCGCTGGAGTTCTATTACTCGCACACAGCATCTTGCGGCATTCGCACAGATGATCATGTTAGGAGATGACGGCATTGGCAACGTATAGCCATTTTTTCCTGGAAGTTCTCGAAGGAAACGACCATGCACTTGCATTTGCGTCCAGTAATAAAATGTGATGAGAGCAGAGGATTGGCGGAAGAATAGCCCGTCTGGTCTACTTGGGTCCCACCTCACTAACATGCGACAATTATCTGAGTTTGAATCGATTGACAAGATCAGGCCTACTCACAATACTCGGGCAAAGAGGATGACCACTGATTGAGAGCAGAATCAATTTCGATCACTGCATTCTGTTCCCAGCCAGCACCCAGGTATTTGGTAGATCTTGATTTGTTAATGGGATACTAAGGTCGCACGTTTAGTCTGAGTTACATTTCCACCGACCATAAACGCTTACGATTGCACGTTGGGCAAGACCCAAAATTTCCATGAGCTTGCAGAAGTGGACAAAGAAGCAAATTCTAGAAGGAACTCCGGTAGGCTGCTCAGGATTTGGACTATCCCAATACTCGTCGTCGCATTCCATCGGCAACTCTAGATCAAAACTATGACATAGCAATGAATTCGAGCGCGAAAGAAAATGAGCTACATCGTTGCATAACCTGACACAATCTTTGACTTACTCTTCATTGGTGGTGGCTCTCGGACGTCCAAATGAGATGCTCACCATTACATCGAAATTCAATAACATCCAGAACGCGCGCGTACAGAGCTCGCTTTCAACGGTTCTCCAAGTCGTCAGTCCTTCGGGTCGTCGCTTCTTCTTTCTATGCAATCCCATGTCTTGCGCAATGCGTATGCCCAATCCTAAAATAGTCCACATTGAATCCGAAGCAGACGTGCCCATAAGATACACGGCCGAAAGCTAAAAGGAAAGATTATAGAGGGACGAGTGATGTGAACATCCCCAATCGCTTACGCAGCATGCTTGTAGGTCGTATAGCGTCGGAGGCTCTAAAAACGATGTTTTGAGAGGCAGTGTTTGCTTGTACCATGGCCATCCTAGCGAATGTTCAGGACCTTTTCCGTCGACAGAGTTTCGTGGGTCCCGTGAAAATCGCGAGGCGATTGCGCAGACACACAGGAGAACAATACCGAAATTAGAATTCCGAAGATGCAAGCCTTCAGCGACTGATCTTTCAAAAGTCGGACGATGTAGAAGAGGGATGTAAGGTTGACAGTAGGTGAAATAATCTGTAACGAGTTCGCAGAGAAGATCATTCTCGGGAAACGTGAACGACTTGTGCTCTTCTAATTCAAATTGCCACTAGCGGATGACAACTTTGAACAGTATTTGGCATGAGTAAAAGAAAAGACTAACGGGTCGAATGTCCCAGAACTCTCGCCGCCGTAGCATATTTTCACCCCATTGCGATTCTGTCGAGGGTAGTTGTAACTGATCTCCTAGAATTTCCTTCTTGATTTTCACCGCCGTCTTAATCATCATCATGTTGCTTGTTTTGCCATAATGACGTTGAAATGGGTCAGTATCTCCTGTTATTAACCTTATGTCTTTGAAAGAACCGGCGAGATGGTGTTCAACGGTGCCATTATCTGATAAGTTGCAATCTGACCCAGTTGCATCGGATTCGTCGTCACTGTTTGAATAGCTTAGGTTGTTCAACGAAGCTTCTGCGGTGGGATATCCGAGTGTTGAAAACCCTTGTGCTGCTTGTCTCCATCGAGAAACCTGTCTTTCTAGAGAGCGAGCGTGATATGAAAGATTCAATAGCATCCTTCGAACGACATTTGGGTCTTCTGGTACAGCATATGTTTCTGGTTCCGCAATTACCGCGCCAATAATGGCTTGGACAGAAGCAGAGTGCTGGCGAATGGAGACCCTGGATTTTCGCGACAATTTATACAGTGTGCCATAGCAAAGATATCGAGACCCACCCTGTCCTTGGCCCACGTTTCTGAAACATTGAGATCAGTCCAAAGTTGGGTTATACAGAGACTTTTATACTTACCTTCTTGCTACCATGAGTACAGGCGATATCTTCCTTTAGACAGTTTGTACATATATTGTCCGGCTTAATAGCGCTATCGCCTGGTCTGCTCAATATATCATAATGTAGATCCTAAGTCACTCGCAACTCACAGCGAACTAGGGGCACAAAGGAATCAGCATAGTTGATTCTGTGAAAACAGCATACACATTGCGCAATCTTACCCTTCTTGATTTTACAGAAAGTGCATGCACCTTGTAGCCTGGTTTGCCTTCTTCTGTCTGAAGACATCGGTGTGATTGATAAAGAAAGAAATGTGCATAGCGGGCGCAAGTGAAAGAGAGCCGGAAAACTTCGGCAGCCGTAGTATACGCGTTGCCGGCAGAGCGCCCGACAGAACTTCTTCCAGAGACTAGAGTTCAATGCATTGATTCTCCACAAAGCTCGTATTTTTAAAAATCGACAAATAGGGCTTTTTATTCTTTCTAGGCAGCTTACCCTAGACTATGCACTCGGATGGTGCATCACGGCCTAGTTCGAAAAATGAAGTCTCCCAACAATCTGTCGGCGAGGACGCAGTCATATCGATGAGGGCAGCAGCATTGGATGTTGCTTTTGGAAGTGTAGGTGGAAGTCTTTAATCACCCTTTGAGGTGTTTTGAACTGATTTTTCGGGTGCACAGATCGCAGGAATGGTTTCCGAAGTTTTTGAATATCCGTTCGACTTGGCCAAGGTTCGCCTTCAATCTCAGCTCTTGTCACCAACGAGCTCGGACGGTCAGCCTCGATTCAAGGGACCTATGGATTGTCTCATGCAGACTTGGCGCGACGAAGGATTCAAAGGACTATATCGCGTGAGCAAACTATGTCCACCCTCACGACTTGTTGAATTATTGACTTTTGCTTTGCGATTCGTAGGGCCTCCCGGTACCTCTTGTAGGCTCTATGGCAGAGACTGCAGCTGTATTTGTGGCTTATTCATCGCTGAAAAATGTCATACACCGCTACTACGACTCTCCGAATGAATTAACTATACCACAACTATGTCTTGCGGCTGCAGGAGCAGGTGCTGCCACATCATTCATATTGTCTGTACTGGTATTCATGCTCAATAAGCAATGCGTCTAACCAGGCCACATTTTAGAACTCCCATAGAATTGGTCAAATGTAAATTACAAGTCCAAATGATGACTACCCCAACGCCTGCACGCATCCCGCCTATACATGTCCCTGTAACACCTAAATTTCTTCCAAAAAATCCCTCATCTTCTTCCATCTATGCTCCTCATTCTGCGACTGCGGCATCCATTCCCGTTCCTAGTTCTTCCCTTCCCGGCCCTTTTTCAATAGCGCGCCATGTAGTTGCGACTAACGGTATCCGTGGCTTGTGGCTAGGTCATACCGGGACCGTTCTACGTGAGACTGGAGGTACAGCCGTGTGGTTCGCAGTCAAAGAGTGGGTTGCGAGAGGTTTGAAAGATCGAAGAGCGAAAGCCGATTCTAGCCTTCTCCCGGCTGAACAATATCCTTCTACACTATTACCTTGGGAATCGGCCTTTTCGGGTGCAATATCTGGTGCGGTATGCGTGGCTGCATTATATCCGGCGGATACAGTGAAGAGTGCGATGCAGACTGAGGAAGAGTTGCGTGAAATGCGGACGTATCAGAAACGCGCGTCAAGCGCGGCGAGGGAGTGGTCGACTTCCTCTTCATCTGTTCCATCACTATCGGGTTCCTCGCCCTCTGCATCTTCCCCAAATGTTTTCCCGACTACAACTGCTTCATCCAAGGTCCTCCCCAAACCTTCTTCCTCTATACCCACCTCGATCATAAGGAAAACAAGCAGCAAGGCTGCTGCAGCTGCCAGTATAGAGTCCATGTCTTTCCTAGAAACCTTCCTGAAGATTTACCGCACCCATGGTATGAAAGGACTTTATTCAGGCTGCGGAATGTCCATGGCGAGGGCGGTGCCCAGTAGCGGAATCGTTTTCTTGGTTTACGACGGCTTAACGGCATGGTTTTCGTAGCATCGAGAGTGTGCGCTTTAGTAGCTGGAATTTATGTACTAGAGGGACTTAAATTTATACATATCAGACAGCATTCCCTTAATCTCAATCCATACCCGTAATCACCGTACCTTTAGACGTTATAAAGCTATCTATCTAGATGCAAACCAATCTTGCTCACTCCTTGCTCAGTTGTAGCCAATTCTAGAGGAAAGCGACTTCTACGTCTATAAGCATTTGATATAGTCCATTTATGATACATATCTGAGAGTGAATATTATACATAGATACAAGGTACAGCTGAAGATGCAAAAGTTGGATATTAGAACGGGAACCGCATGGGTCCGTCCAATGCCGTGTACGGAGGGTGAGGTCTAGGGAAAAAGAGGAGGAGGAGGAGGGGGGGGGGTCAATATACAGTCGACGTTTATCAGCTAATGATATCTCACTCACTCTATAGTCGTAGCACAAACATTCGGACGCCTGGACTTGAAATGCCAAGGGGGAACCGTCAGGGGCCTCAAGACTGGTTCGTCCATCTCGTCTTCTCCGCTGGAAGGAATACTACTGTCAAAGCTAACATCGGTGCTTATGCTCGCTCCCACGTCAGATACGGATTCATTAGATGAAGCTTCTGCTTCTACGTCTGAAGAGACGATAGGAGCTAGCCCGTTAAATTTTTGAGGAATTGGTGCTTCAGGGGGTCCGTTTAGTGAAGGAGGCCGAGAAAGAATTTTCTTAGCGAGTTGGACTTCAAGTCTCAGAGCAAGAGGTTTTTCCGGCTCCTAGAGGACAAAAAAGCAGAACGTCAATACATGTCGACGCAAACATCAGTGAATTGGTGCGAACTTCTTGCGAAAGTTTTAACATGGATTGGATGTCATCCACACTATGAGGATCTGCCTCACTAGATAATGGCGCACAGGAAATATTTTCCTTATCCATGTCCAAAGACCGATTGGCTGCGGCTTCAAGGTCGTATATCCCAAACGACGTGAAAGTGACCGTAGCTTTGGTGTTAGATGTTATAGTCGTCTTGTATGAGCCCGGTGAAGTCATTGTTCGCAAGTGTTTTCGAATGGCTAGCGAGCAGCGAGAAGCAAAGGCCTTGATTTGAGACAGAAAATCAGAAACAGCAACGGAAGAAATTGGGTTGGTCTTGGTCTGACAACTGCTGGGCATACACTTGACAAGGGGAGGTTCTGGTATGGTGATACAAGAAAATGAAGCAAAGAGCGTTTATATAGCATTGGATATGTGGTCCATGTTTTCCAAAGGTGGCTAAGAATGAATGAGCACAAAGGAACAATGGAGCTGTGGCGAATCTGTGGCCAGTCAAAGCGTCGAGAGGGTCAAAGCTGACCGACGGGTAATACAGCTTGGTTCAACAGTTCAACAATGAGAGCAACCACATTTGAACAGTCAGTCGGTTTGCTGAGGTGCGCCTATAACAATGAAGTGCCAGAAAAGGTGAAACTGGAGCCAGACCTAAAGCTAAGCTTGAGTTCAATGACAGCCTGAAACTTGGGGTCCAATTTTATTGCTGGATACATACTTCGATGCACGATTAAGGAACTGAGGACGCCTATGAATATGATGATGAAAAGGGCTCTTCTCGAAAACACATTGACAGCGGATAGCAATAGCGATGAGAATGAAGGTGGTGGAAGGTGGAAGATGCGATGCTGAGGAACATAAAGAGAGAATACTACTTTGAAGGTAACTAGAAGAAGAAAGGTACATGGAAGAGGAATGCATAATGCCAAACACAAGTGCTGGAAAGCATAGGTAGAAGATTAATAAGGGTCCATTGACCATTATCCATGCGCTAATCAGTTGAGAAAGACATGCATACAATGCATGCGGACATTTTGAAAAAGGAAAATTCCAACACTACGAGGGATCTGAGACCAAGAAAAACGTTTTGTATAAACCATTGAAAGCGAGTGAAAGCAAGGGAACACAGAGAGGAGTACAAAGGAATTGGAATGTGAAATCTAGGAACACGAGAAAGGAAGGATGTTATTTCAACGCTGAGTGAGGGACAGGCGTTGAATCAATGCTTCGACCAGTTGTGCTTCAACTCCAAACTCCCTAGCAATATCGTCGCGCACATGTTCCTGGACAGAAGCAGTGTCACCACTCCTGGGGGATGGCGACGTGCTGTTTGCAGCAGTGGCACTACTGGGAGTATGGACCTCATCAGATGACGGATGTGATCCTTCGCTGAGGGAGGCATCCGCCTCAGCATCATTTTCGCCATCTTCGTCTTCGACATCTGCATCAGTAGGATCGATATGGACAGATGCCTCATTGCTAGGATACACATCGGAATGGGTAGAATCAGAGGCGCAGGAAGACGGTGGACGACTGGACTTCTTGTTGTTGTATTCAGCCAACTTCGACTTTTGCTGTGAAGTGAAAACTGAAGACATTTTCAGAACTAATTAGAATGAACAACGGGATGATTTACCTTGACAATCCAAAGCAACTGTGGTCAGATCTTCGACAAGATTCACTGGATATGCTCCATCGTCAATGTCATTCTTTCTCTGCTCAATACGTGCGATAAGCACTTGGATAGCAGCTACATTGATCACGGTGAGCAATAGATATTTGAAAAGAAAACAAAGATTTACCAAATACGACATCAAACAAGGAATCGCGAAGAGAACTGCTCCAGAACACTCTCGAATCAATATCAGCTGGGAATTTGGACAAAACGCCAATGAGGGAGTGGAATGGCAACGAAGGAACCTTGAGGAAGTGTGCCTGTTGGTTAAGAATAGTAATGAGTGTGAGCACTTTCAAAAATGATCAATACTTACATCGGGGGAACGAATGAGATACAACAAGCAAGCAACTTCAGTTTCAGTCATTAAGCCACTCTCTAAAGCAGCCACTACTCTGTCGTTATCAATACCTGCGAGTGAAGGTCTGGCGCCATCGAAAGATCCAAGCCAGGAAGGGAAGAGCTGAATCGAGCAAGCTTCAGTTTCAGCGAAATTTGGGAGACCACATAGCATTACGCACCGCACTCATGAGTTCACCCTGGGAGCTTCTCGTCACTGTGACACCCCGAGCCCTCTTGCCCTTGCCAAGCACACTACCTCTGCGAAGAGCATCTGACTGGATCTCTCCTCTGAGAATTTTTCCAGCCATCGTTTCGTTCTCAACCTCAATGAAAGCATGGCTCATAGTCTTGCCCTTTTTATCCAAGAGGACATGTACACGAACGATAGGTTGATCAACCCAAGCAGAAATTCGTGGCGGGGTGATATCCTAGATAATCTGTCAGAAAGCTCCGATGTCGGAAAACATTAACGACTGACCCAGGGAACATTATCAATCCTGAGTACAACAGGGTCATTATCCTTTTCGACCACTTGCCCTGTAGCAGGCGCGAGACCTTGCCTAGATACCCGTCGCATACCTTTCACCTTCGGTGGAGGGGTACTCGCTCGCACATGTTTATCGCTGAAGAAATCGGATTCATTCATGTTACTGATATCGAATGTTTGATGGCTTTCGTTGGAATTTCCGGGTACAAAGTTATCACGAGAGCATTCATTTGGCTCCTGCACTTCGGATGGATTTTCCGTGTGCTTAGTGACAATTTCATCTGCACCAATAGATACGAGTTTGAAGTCGGCGACCTTGGCGCGGCATCCAGCACATTCCATGTCCTTTTCACCTACAATGTTGAGGGCACTGGTCAAGCATGCAGGGCACAGCGCATGCCCACAAGGAGTGAGAATGGCAAGGCGCGTCAAGGCGGGGGGTTTGCGAGCACAGATAGAACAACATCGGGGATTTACCATCACGTTGGATGTCTCTGCCAGGTGAGGCACGGGAGTAGAGACCTTTGAGGATGCATGAGAGGACGCGAGAAGGTCTGCCTCTGGATTATTTAGATGTTGATGAAGGGGAAGTGGCATAAGCAAATGCGCAGGTGCAAGCTGAGCGCCCGGATGCATCTGATATTGCGACAAAAGTTGGGAGTCATGGTATAAGGGAACGCCCAGCACCTGTCCCATTGAAGTAGCGTATGCGGACCCACGGGGAGCAGCAGGATGAGCGAGACCTGGAGGCTGAGGATAAGTCGGCTGGGGATTATTGAATGATGGAGGAAGAAGCTGCTGCTGTTGGTATGGGTAGTAATATTGATTTTGAATCTGCTTCTGCTGAGGGGGGAGAGTTGGATATTCAACCTCGTATTGTTCCTCTTCGATATCAGAGTGCGTCTCGCGCATACTGAGGGAAGGTTCCGGTTGATAGTGGTAATCGTGTAAGTCGTGGTGATACGAATCGTACGCAAACTCGTAATCTTCATCATGCTCATCCTCATGAATATCGAAAAGGTCACGATCGAAGGAAACGTCACTTTGAGGAAGAACCTGGGGTGGGACGCTTCAATTTAGGCGCATATACGCGGTAAAAAGAGTGGCATACCGCATCGTAAACTCCCCGCCTCCGAAGCTGGGCGGGATCCGTCAGACTTCCTTTCAAACGGAGGCGTTCTGCCAACTGACGGTTGGGCGGAGGAGTGGCCATCACATTCTGATGGTTGACCAGACTAGGTTTGCGTGCCTGAACAGGTGATGAGGGAGCCATCCGGCGCGTTACAGGAGACAGCGTGGCCAGCGGAGGGCGACTCCTAGCTTTTGGTGCACTGTGAGGGGCGTTGGGTGGCATAGAAGGATAATGCTGAGGAACTGAACCCGCGTGAGAAAGTGCGCGACGACGCTGAGTCGACATGAACGGAGCAGGCAGCAGGGCTGCAATGGTATCAGCAAGAAAAGGAAAGAAAAGATCCAGATCTGCTTACCTGCTTCATTGTCGCAGACTTGTTCGCTGGCAAAACTGGCTGTGAACGCCTCGGTAAGTGACCACAGTGTGAAATAAGGTATGACAACACACCATCTTCATCATCCAGCAGAGAAAAATCGTCAGCCAGATCCTGCTTCGTGTTATTCGCAACCTTGATTCCATTTTCATTGGCTCTAGACCTCCAGTTGCGAGCCAAATCCGCGATACTTGGTAGACTATCTGAAGGTGAATGTCCGACTGGGGACGGTGAGGCCCAAGAAATCTTTTTTACTCTGGAAACCGGGGGAGAGCTAAAGCCCGAATGATTATTAAAGTTCCGTAAACTAGCAGGTGTGGCAAGCGTCGACGATGGAGACGGGTTCAAAGAACCTGACGACGTAGAAGTTGAGGTAAACGACCGCAACGAAAGCGGGGTATAAGGTGAGGCGGGAGAAAGGCCGTGAGGAAGAGAGACAGAGACAGAGTGTGAGTGACTGTGAGACGTTGTGCGCTGAGGAGTCGCAGGCGTCGCTGACATCGTGGTTGCTCGCTAAAATTGAGCATCATCAACCGACTCGAGATTTTAAGGGAATGTCGTAATGGTTATCACGTGACCGTGTTTCAAAACGCGTACAAGTACTATACTTAGCTGCGTGTCTTAGCCACGCAAGGGTAAGTCGAATGTACAGGTAAGCTACTCGAATATACAGGCAAGCTTCAGTCGTACAAGTTTCATTTCATTCTTAGTCTGAGTTGGATTCAAATGGAACGTTATCATTTGCTTGGCATCGTCTGATTGACCCGTCTAATTTGACTTGTCAAGTAGTGGTGGGGAAGCCACTTGGGAGCGTTCCAACTTTCACCGCGAGTTTCAGCTATTATCATTGTCGCGATTACTTCGCCGCTGCAACGATCGGTTTGATCAACGACAAAGTGCATAACAAGGATGGCTTACCAGGCGTACGCCCGAGGCATGCCGTGACCAGAGTATCCTGCAGCAATGAATTGGCCCTTGTAGTTTGAATCATGACTAGAAGCGTCAAGATCTCCTACAGGGCCAACCTGAAAGACAATGAAAATTGGCACAAACTGCAACAAGAATCAACATACGAAAGGATCCCTTAACGAAGTGAAGCCCATGATCCCGGTCTTTGAATATATCAGACTCAGAGCGAAGAGAAAATAGCACACGCACTGACCCATTCCATCACCGGCTCCCTTCCTAATTCGAAAATAAGCCTGGAAGAAAATCACTGAGCACCTTGCTTACAATTTCACTACACTTAGAATCGTCTATTTCACCATACTCAAAGCGTGACTCGACTTCCCTGCCTCCCCCAAGAATGACTAGGGGATGCTCTGAGATAGTAGTAACTGGTCGAGGGAACCAGTACTCAAAACCGTCGTTTGCGTCCCACGACGACCTTCCCCTGAACTGATCAAGGGGCACCGACGCGCGGACGGCCATAACTTGACCACGGGTAGGCACAATGCCGGATGGTCCACGAAGGTGCGGTAGAAGATGGGAAGCATAGGCATTTGTAGCATGGACGACGTATGAGCACGAGACAGAACCTCGGGGTGTATGGACTTTCCAACGATGAGGACTACCTACTTTATTCGGAGAGATAGTGCTGACTGGAGTGGAAGTATGGAGAGAGAGTGGCATCTTGAATTTGGCAAAGTTATACAAATGTGTGACGAGTTTCAGTGGCCATAGATTGTGTCCGCCGTATCTAGCTCCGGGGTAGTGAACTCCATAAATCTGTATTGCAAAACTTTCAGATTCTTATGTGTTCACAAAAGAAAACAAACGAACCGAGTACATCTCTTCCTTACTTAGCCACTCTACATTTGAAAGATCTACGCCAGCTACCCGGGCAGCGTGATAATCTTCTTGGGCACGACAGAACTCATCGTCTGTGACGAACATGGTGACGTGACCACCAGCGACTAGATCAACTTCATCTACAATGTCCTGAGAGGATATAAATTCTAGGATACCCTTTGCTGTGTGACTTTCCAGATCTAGCGCTTTCTTGGCTTCCAGCTGACCATATTTTGCTTCTAAAGCAGAGAAGTCAATGAAAGAATTGGGCGTAAGATGACCTCCATTGCGTCCTAGAGGCCAGGATAAGGGTTTTTACTGGAGGAGATAGCGGTGAGTTCACCTGTTGCCCCAGAACCTGGTTCCGTTTTGTTAATGACTATGTCGAAGATCTCGATGATCGCTAACAGAAATCTCTCGCCTCGAGTATGATGACTTTCAAAGGTTCCTCTCTTGTGAAGCGAGTTGCTAGATGATAGGCTACTGATACACCTGTGATTCCTGAGCCAACGATACATATATCGGCTGCTGCAGGCAGAAAACCTGTACTCCCTTCCGTTGCTAGTGGATTAGCATCTGGGGAGTCAATCCAGAAGGATTTGGTGGGTTTCTGTACCGGTAAGTAATCGACCGCAGATCTGGTTGAGTGGAGAAAGTCTTGAGATTCTTGTAACCTTGAAGTTGGCACCGACAGTGTGGGCTGAACAAAAGCCATCTCGAGAGAAAGTGTGCTTAGTCATCTAACTCTTTCAACTGAGGCGCTCGCGACAACATTCAAGTTGAGGTCGATATCAGTATATGCACTCCTGCTCAGTTGAATTCCTTCCACATCAATTCAATCCCCTTCACTTCTGCACTCACGCTCGGCTCTCTCAAGCGACTATAAAACTCTAACTCTCTTCCACACATGTGCCATCAACGGAGCTCCTTCCATGACAAAACTTTAAATAATCTTCATTGCTCCTGAAATTCTTATAATCAGCATTCGGAAGGAATATTCGACAAGAGCACTATGAGCATTGAAAAACAACACCAGAAGGATCACACCCTTCGAGACCGTTTCATTTTCTTGATTTTCTCTCTCATCCTGGTAGAGCTTTGCCTTTCAGGGTTAATAAACAACACTCGAGAAGGTGCTTTCGAAAGGAAGAGGCAAGAAGTCGAACAATTCTTTCTGCAAGTATCGGTTTCTTTGTCTTTTCTTCAAACTGACTCATGATTTGATAGGTCTGTTCCTAATCGCGACAAAGCTCGGAATTCTTCCTACGAATTCTCTAAAAAGCCTCATATTCCTGGATCTCAGCGAGACGTTATTCTTGCAAAGAGGATACTCCAAATTTTCCAAACCGAGTTGGGAATTTCTCCTACTGAAGAAGTGATCTTTCAGGCCGGCTCAACCGAGTCTCGCAATGCAACTCTTCAACTGACCGCAGAAGATCGCATCGACCAACCGACTGCCTGGATAGATGTCTATTACCCTGAACTTGACACCCCGAAGCAACAGAGTGTTCAAGTCCTCAATCAGGAAGGTCAGATAACATGGACTGCAAATCTGGCTGAGGAAGGAGACCCGTTGGATGAAGATGCTTACTCTTCTCGAAACGATGTGCCCACTTGGCACTATTACAGCGCCGATGGCGAGGCAGAGGGTCAGGTAGTCAACTTCCTTGACACCCCATGTTATCGACTAATTCAATACAGTTAGTGTACGTGAACTATGGAACCAAGCAGGCAAATCTCAACTCTCCGAATAGCCTCAACAATTCTGATTATCCCCTAGGATTTTGAAGCTCTCCTTTCAGCAGGCGTCAACTTGACTGGAAAAATTGCTCTAGCTAGGTATGGGGAAGTTTATCGTGGCATCAAAGTACGCAGGTGAATTACTTCAGCCCATGCGCGCAACTCATGACATTTAATAGGTCGAGAACGCGCAAATCTTCGGAGCCGTTGGGCTACTCATGTTTACCGACATCCGTGATGACGGATATATTACTGCTCAGAACGGGTATGCGACCTATCCTCACGGACCCGCCCGAAATCCATCTTCCGTACAGCGAGGTTCCTCACACATGTTGTATGTGTATCCAGGGGACCTGTCTACTCCAGGCTATCCCGCCTATCAAAATTCATCTCGACAAGAGCCAAGTAACGTTCTTTCTATCCCTAGTATCCCTATCAGTTGGAAAACTGCCAGGGCCTTGATCGAAGAAAGTGGGCTATATAACAACTCGACCAGTGATAAGGTTGTGCGAGTTACAAACAGAGGTTTGTCTCTTCAATTTCTCCTTGATTTGCCCCAACCATGAATGACGGGGAGTTTTTTCCTAGTTGATCGCGCACCTGCTCCTATATGGAACACTATGGCATCGATTCCTGGACGTATCAGCGATGAAGTTGTAGTTCTAGGGTGCCATAGAGATGGTAATATACCTTTCACTCATCCTGACTTACGACGCTCATATCTGTATGAAAGCATGGGTTCTAGGAGCTGCAGATCCCGTCAGCGGCACCGTATCGTTAATGGAAGCAGTCCGAGCTTTTGGCGCGCTTCTTCGCACGGGATGGAAACCGCTCCGAACTATCTTATTTACCAGCTGGGATGCAGAGGAGGTGCATATATTGCTTATCATTGATTTTCGATGATATTCATATCATAGACGTAGGTGGGCTTGGTGGGAAGTACTGAATTTGGCGAAGATTTTGGAGAATGGCTTTCGCGCTACGCTGTGGCTTATCTGAACGTTGACATATCTGCTGCCGGCCCCAGATGGCTAATCTATGGCACGCCGTCGCTCAATGATTTGATACGACGTACGGCGCAGGATATACCACATCCTACTAGGGAAGAAAGGACTCTGTGGGATGCCCGGCATGATAAAGGTTTTGAAAATGACTGCATCGACACGCAGGATTCTCGGCCAAATAGCACGGGAATACAGATGTTGGGTCTTGGGAGTGATCACGCAGTGTTTCTGCTTCGATTGGGAGTAAGTGTATAATTCATTATTCAACGACAAAGACGCTTGACAATTCCTAGATTGCAGCGAGTGACCAAATGTTCAAGGGCGTCACTGAATTCGACGTCCCCTATCATTATCATTCTATCTATGACTCTCATAGGTGGATGCAAATGTACGGAGATCCAGGTTTTCACAAACATGTACTACATATAATCGATACTCCTTCGCTTAACGCTCACTTGAGAAATTTCTAGATAGCAGTCGCAAAGCATCTTGGACTTATGGCTCTTCGCCTCGCGGACTCACTAATTCTCCCTCTGAATACTTCGCACGGAGCCTCTGCTTTGGATGACTATCTCACAAGGTGAGCCTTACTCACATTGGCTCGGTGTTCAGGCTGTAAACTTACGCTTCCTGCGGCTGCAGCGTAGAGACTCAATTTAACACCTCTACGAACTTCCACGGACTTCGGAAATCAATTCACACACTTCAAACAGCCTCTGCAGAGTTCGAGCGAGAAAAAAAGGAAGCTGAATTGAACTTCCATGCCACTCTTGCTGGGAATTCCCCTTCGTTTAGCTCACGTATCTTTGACTCAACATCGTCCGAGTTGTCATACGTGTTGCCTTATCACCCTTACTCCGGCTGGCTCAGTCAGTTCATGGGCCAAACGTCCTTCATGGTGTTTGAAGAAGAAATTCGGCAGTCTTACATCCGAATAGCAAATGCCAACAAAAAGTCAATGATGTTCGATCGAGGATTTTTGTCAGATGAAGGACTTCCGGAGAGGCCTTGGTTCAAGAATTTGATGGTCGGGCCAGATCGAGAACAAGGCGAGGCGGAATCCATGCACCGAAATGGTTCAAGCATACTAACATATCTGAATTACCTGTAGGATATGAGGGTGCACCTTTCCCAGCACTTTCGGAAGCCTTGCAGTCTGGGAACAACAAGCGAGTAGAATATGAAACGCAGAGGTTGAGGGATCTCTTGGAGGATTTGTCTGTCAAGCTTAGATCTTGAACTTTGCAGGACATCGGAGCTATTAGAGTAAGTGAGGTATCTTCGAGGAGCACATTGGTGTACCAAACTTCAAGCATCTATGTCTAATCTAATACTGAAAACTAGTCGAATCCGATAACAGCCCACGATTTGACGAGGACTTCAAGATAAGGTAGTAGCAGAGCCAACATAAGCATTGTAATTGTCTGGACAAACCATTAATACAAGCACAATGAATATAGAGCACGAAAATACGGACAATGATCAGTATAATCTTGGTATTGGAAATCGCTCGGTGTATGGTTGATTACCTCCTGGCCATTCTTGCTCATCTTGACCGTGACGTTTCCGAGAGCCTTTAAAGGAAGACTGATCTTGTTCACTCCGTAAGGAAGATTATCAAAATCTTGCGAGTAACTCCCAACCCGGAGGGTGACGTTGCAAGTTGAAGAACAGAAAGCTGCTGCCCACAGCGTGTCCTACCAAATCCTTCACGTCAGGTGCACTGTCCTCAACGAAACAAGTAGAACTCACGGAAGTCCAGTCCCAGCCTTCAGGCTTAGGCAGGGGGTCGTTCTTTGCATTAATACTGGCGGGATGGGGACGTAGCCAGAAATAAACGGTATCTTTCTGCAATCGACCAGTCAGCGCACAGCTAGTTTCGCGCCCAAGGAATCTTACTGTGATACGTGGATAGACACCGGTTTTAAAATAAGTGATATAGTAAGCAGAAAGATCGAAAAATCCATTATGAGGAAATCCGTCAGTCCAGGTAGTACCTAGATGACCTGGAGTCAATCACTGCTCTGAAGGTCGACGAATACAAAACGTACCACTGGGCTGGGAATTTGCTGAGGAAGGTCCAGTGCCAAAGCTGGTAGCGGTCAGAAAAATGTTGCGTCGCCTTGACTGTGGAAAAGTTGTGCATACTAATCAGATTCACCATAATCATTCCTGTAAGAAAAACAGTAAACACAGTAATTATCGCGCAATCACTTATTGAGAGCACGAACCAGGTCACCATTTCCACGAAAGTCAATTGGTCTCGCATAGATATAAGCTGCTCCCATCTAGTAATGAGTAGCCAGTCGTCCCCACGAAGATAGAAGTTCTTGCTGTCGTAATGGGTGAACATCCAGGGACTTATGGTGGTAGCGTATCTGCTTTCCAGGATGTTCATGTCTATAGAACAGAGTGTTTATGGCGGTCAGTCGACTTGATCATTTGAATGAAGAGCAGATCAAGCGCTCACAGTAATGATCATCGTCAGTCTATGTGTAAGTAAAAGGATCAGTGTTGAGTCAACGTTACCCAAAATGGACGAACTGTTTTGTTATAGTTGCCCTGAGGCCAAGCACAACCCCAGCTATAGCAGACATGTAATTCATACCAATTATACGAGTGTTTAGGACATACCAATACCAGGAATCAAAAAATCCATAACTCGAACCCTTCTTCAGCTGCTGATCATCGTTACCATAGATGAATGGCATAAGAAAGCCACCAGTCTGGTCACGGATAGTTTGCCAACCATCAGGGCCTAGACAGTCTCCGGAATAGCTAGATATCATTGGACGACCATTGATCTTGAACTGTCCTGGTAACCCCTTGTATGCATTGACCCAGTTTACAGTGGTTTCAATGTTGCAGTCGAAAGAGGTATAATCAAAAGAAATGAACACTGACATCCCTACCATGGCAGCGGCGCTATATGCATCTTGAACACGGGCTGATTGCCAAGTATCGCGTCCTACGTTGAGCGCGACAGCATCACTAGTGCCAAAAAAATGATGTTAGACCCAAGTGAAGCCTATTTCGCGAAAAATCTGACATGTCCTTGGCTCGTATCTGGTCGAAATCATTCAACCAAGAATCGTGAGTATACTCGTAACTGTCAAAAAGTAAACATGCATGAAGACATGGATTTGACCTTCAAAGCACATACGTATCTGCGTAGAGGTCAGAGGATAGTTCAAGGCAGCCTTTGAACGAATGAAAAACCTACTTCCAACAATCTTGCGGAAGGGTCAATTTAGTGAGAAGCTCCAGTAGATTACTAGTAGCTCAGACGTACATGATGCATGAAGACATATTTTGTCCCGTCCCGTTTCTCGAGCTGAGAATCGGCTGAGAGATCGCTATAGACACTGCGACTAGTGGCATCGAAGGCCTGGCTCTCGGGTTCAGCCCTGCTGTGAAGTTGTCGTTTGCTTGAACGCCTACTGAGAGGAGTGTTGTGTTTGGCGGCGGAAAATGATAGGAAAACGAAAAAAAGAAAGGTTGAAAAGAACGAAAGAAAGCCCAGTTTCATGGTCTGGATAATGGTATGCTAGGTCAGGAAGATAGAGATGGCGGGGAACGTCGCCCAGCTTTTTAAAGTGCAAGAACCATGGTGCGAAGATGTCGATCGCGACTGGAAACGTCTTCACTGGTTACTAAGCTTGAGTACTTGAAGTCATTCAGCTTCGTGTGGCGCCAGAGAAGCGTAGCGTCGTCCAACGATAGCGAGTCAAGCTGTCTCGTCACACAGAAAACGATGGGTTCTTGGAGTTCTACTGTCAGTAAGTACTCGCATGCCAGCATATGCTAGCATACTTATGCCAGCAAGACCTCGGGACTAGTAAGTATGTTGCGTCTTTGCATCAGCATATGTACATAGCTTCTACAAATATGGGTTTACTGAAGTCGAGGAAGACTTCCGCGGCTTTACACCCAATTTTCGACGTCGACGTCAACTGTAACCAGGCCACTTGAATTCGCGTCCGAGTACTTCAATGTTTGGAGTCGGTTCTGCTCCGAATTAATTTCCTACTCGAGTCGAGGGAGGTGAAGAGAAAACGGAAAAGAGTGGTGTTAAGTACAGTATATGCAGCAAAATCATCTTTCGAAGTTCTTGAAGCGTCTCTATAAGATGACTAATCAACTTCCCGCTTTGAAGTCGCGTCAGCGGCAGAAGCCGACACGTCTTCTCCTTCCCGAAGTCCGCGTTGTCCTAACTTATGAGAATCAGGCTACGAGCTATCCAAGCTTTTCTTCTTTTCTTCTTACTCGACTTTACATCCGCATCCGCAACCTTCAAGGACATTGACGCTCCGTATCATACCGACCAAGACGTGTCAATGGCAGAAAGTCTCAAGTCACATTCTCCTTTAGATGTAGAGAAATACCCTGTAGCTCCTTCAGGACTTGAACTCGAACAAGTCCATATCTACGTCAGACATGGTGCGCTGTATGCAAACTGTTCATAATAGTTTACTTGACCCGATGCTTCTCTTCTAGGTGAAAGAACACCTGTTGGTGTTCGACTTGCTGGGCCTCCTGCTAATCTTCCGGAGCATTGGATGATGTGCAAGACAGCTCGAAGACTTCAAGCTTCTGTTAATGCACCGGGTATTGATGGCGCGATGGACGAATTTCAGCAGTCACGAAAAATGGTTGAGCGCGCTGACGGGACTCATAAAGAGGGCCAATGGTATGTCACAAGAATATCTCATTATCGATGCGAATTATGATTGATTCTCCTCTATTCTGCATATAGCCTATTAGGTGAACTTACCGATCTCGGTAGAAAGGTAGGCTGAAAGCGCTTTATCACCGGCCGAATTTTCAACCTCTATCCAAGTCAACATACAGCTTCGGAACCTCTCTTCGTAAGCTCTACGTTGAAAAGTAAATACTTCATTCTCGATTCTCTCTTACACTATGGTCTTACACAACAACAACTTACAGGCTAGGCTTTCTTCCTGATTTACTGCAGAATGCTGGAGAGGTATACTTTCGGTAGTATGCGTTATCAGCATCCAATACCACCTTTCTCACCTTATCTGACCAGAACCACCAACGTTCCAAGAACGACCGAGTCCCTTCAGCAAATCGTACATGGTTTATATCCAAGCTCGAAATGTCATTCCGAAGCTATTCCTTTAATCTTTGTGAGGTACAATCTCTCTCGTAACATGCAAAAGCTTTCCTTCGTCCTGATCATTGAATCACCAGAAATGGGCGTGATGAAAATCTGCTAGGCAATGCTGGTTCTTGCAAACGTCTAGAAATTCTTTTAGTCGGGTTTGCCCAAGGTAAGCATACTAAAAGACGATCCGATAACGATGAGTCATTTACTGAATTCTCTTTGCATACGTACAGCGGCTGCTTCTGCGTACAATCATACCTTAGAACCTTTAGACAAGAAGATTTCGAAATATTTAGATGGCCACCCCATCCGTATAGATGGGAAACCGAGAGCATCAGGAATACTGGATACGGTATGCCGATATTTCGAACCAAGTCTACGATGTTAATTCACAATTGTTTTCGCTCCAGATACGAGCAGCCACTGCACATAATGTGAAGGTCCCTCCGGAGTTCGAGGAAAAAGCCGTCATAGACGTTATCGTAAGTTGTGCGTAAACGTCGGCGGTCTGTGCAGCTCCTCATTATGCCAATATTAGGAAAAGGCAGTGGTAGCGGAATGGTTTGCAGGCAAGCCGTGGCTTCATCCGACAGATTACTCGTACTGACGTTCTTCATCCAGGGTGTGAGATAGTCCTTTCAGTTCCGAAGTTCAAACCATATCAACGGATAGCTTGCTGACGTTTGAGTCTCTTCTAGATAAAACCGAAGAAGTTCGTCGTTTGGGCATGGGTAGATTATTGGATGATCTGTCGACGAAAATGCAGCATAAAGTATTAAACAGAGATAAAGACCCACTCAAGATACTCGTGCATAGCACGCATGACACTGCTCTGGCCGGGCTCGCGTCTACACTAGACGTTTTTGACGACAAGTTGGTACTACTCTCCCTTTCATTTCGGTTGAACTCATTTGCTGTTTAGATGGCCACAGTTCACGAGCTCAATTTCGTTCGAACTCTTCAAATCGACCCCGACAGGAAACGGATCATCGTTTTTGCAAACCCTAATATCTCCCTTCCGGTCGAAAGCTAGTCCAGAGCACTGTAAGCTCCCTTTACAATCTATCATTGTTTTCAACTCTCACAGTCCCTTTGTGTTCTCAGATATCCGTATGAGATATCAAAACAAGAATATGATATTACCCATGTGCGCTGACGAAGGCAAACATCTTCCTGGATCACCAGAATTTTGCACCTTGACTGCATTTCGAGAGCGAGTCAAAGAGCTCACTCCACTGGATTTTGTGTCTGAATGCGCACCTGCTGGACGAAATAGTACATGATACCTAAGATACCGATTGACCACCTTTAGTGTCTCGATCTTATGATGTCCTATTTATTATGTAGGTCGTACCACAATCTTAGAAAGGCATACAATATATTTGCACTGTATCCTAGTCTTACAGTGCAGTGAATGGTACTAGTTTATATTTTGCAATCGTGAACAAACAATTCTTGCACACTATGCTAGGAGGGAGCTGTTGCTATCTCTTCAACGTATTCTAAGGCGAAGGAGAGGGAATTCTGAGAAAGGTTCCTGAGAATTAGCTTGCAGCTCTAGCTGGAGAAAGGGTAGGATACTGGGAGGTCCAATTGTCAAATGACAAGTTTGACCTATTGTATTTGAGCCCGAGTAGCTGTGGCCATCTACAACTTTCTCTCTGGCGTTACTTGTTATATCACCCGATCCTTCGATTCACGTTAACACCTTTCAAAGACCTTGTACAAGTCTGGCAAACTAGCAATCTGCACCACGTCCCTATCTAGTAGAGACTTCGGAGCTGCCAGGTACCGCCGCATAGCAGGGAATAATATATGCTGGATTTGCCATCTTTCTGCTTTACTTCCAGCGAGATCTTCATCTGTTTCTTGTTCTGTCGTGGTCGATATAGGGTCATCGCTGATTATGGGCCCGGGGACATAGAAATATGCTAATTCCCGCAGGAAAGATTCGAAACAATCAGTTTCGGACATCCAGTTCACCTTTGATGAGACTGATTTCAGGGAAAGGCCACACCATGGGACAACGAGTCACTGACCTGCGGTCCAAGGCGCATTAAGAACAACGGCAGTTTGTCTAAATTCGGCGTATAGTCGCGGAGTATCAATGGGAGACTCTGCACAAGGCCATCTTCCGAGATATTAAGTGAAAAATACTCGGAGAGCATTGAGCGTCGAGATTGAAGTGTCTCGACGATACGCTGTTGAACATCAGTGTCATATCATAGACAAGACCTAGTCACTAACGTCAACTATATCAGACTTAGACAGTGTCGTCTCTTCAGATATCTCCTCAGCGTCGACTGCGATTTTCACTAATACACGTAACGATGGGGGTGGCTCCAGCTTCAACCGACTGAAATCACCGAATTGACGGAGACCAAGTTGATAGAAGAGTTCCTCTCTGAGAGTAACATGAGTAGTAATATAAGCATTGGTACAAAATACTTACGCTAACGCGCCATGGTTTACGAGGTATAGCTTGGTCGAATATTGTATCAAGGAAAGACAGCGGTTTTCATCGACGATGCCAACGAAAGTGTGCTTTTCAAGGATCTCAGTGAGCACTATGATTGACAGTTTGTCAACCTTTGTGTCTACTCAGAACAACATAATGCTTACATTTATGCTTCCCTTTCGCTATTCGATTCCGCAACTGGTTCACCGAAGTCAAAAAGCACTCCGATTCCTTCACGTCCCTAGACCGAGCTTGTGGTTGTGCTTCTAGGTCTGTGGGCTCCTTGCCAATTTGACTAGGGTTCGCAACAGGAAACATGGAGTCGAGCGTGCGATCCTTCAGTGACGTTCGAACTTTATGATGCGAATATACTTTTTTAGGTCCTGACCCAGAGGCATGTTCATTCTCCTGATCTTCGTCGTTAGCGGTCTGAGTCTCAGTAGGAACATCTTTGCGTTTCTTGTCGTTTCTTTGGCTAGAAGTTTCAATCCCTCCTGTCAATAAAGTCTGGTCCCCATTCGTTCAGAAAGAGAGGAAGAATGGTTTGTTTTCAACCTTACCTGATATTCAAATACACGCGATTGGCTTTGTTCTGCTAATTTGGCTTGCAAGGTATCACATATTTGCACAGTGATTTCTTCTTCATTGAGAAAATGCACTTCTTTCTTCGTCGGATGTACATTGACGTCCACTGACTGAGGATCTATCCTCAGACTAGATCAATTGTCAACAGTTTGTCGAAACACAAAATCTGAAGACCAACCTCAAATACACGAAAGGAGCGGCGCCTTTAGGAAGTACGCCAGTATAGACGTTTTCTATGGCGCGCTTGATGCGCGAAGACTCAACCAATCGAGCTGAAACGAGTCGGATGAGGAAAGTAAAACTTTGATGATGAGACATAGCGCGACGCACAGTTGATGAAAAGCAAAAAGATCGTTTTTTTCCCTTGATAATTCACGTTCGTATGGTAGACTTCCGAGCTCCAGGATTCGTCATTATTCTTATTTTCATTGACCGTAACTTGGAGCAAGTCCTTTTCAATACTGGGACCATACAGCATCTTGATTGCATGTCTAGTTGTGGAAGCCGATGGAGTGCTAAGATCCGGAGAAGGCGAGCCAGCCTATGTAGGATTCAGTCAGTGCCTTTGAAAATCAGTGGACGACAAGGAGCTGCCATACCTTTTTGCACGTAAAAGAAACCTTGGAATTGTGTATCGCATACTTGGTAAGTACATCAAGGATCCGAGCATATTCTTCAGACGTATTTCGCAGCGCGGATAGACGCGTCGGAGTGTTGAAAAAGAGATTTTCTATCTAAAAAATTGTTAGAGATCTGCAACAAGTGATGCAACAAAGCGCACAGTGATAGTAGTACCGTCGTTTCCAGCGCAAGGTTTTGGTTCCTCGGATTGACCACGCTGGGCGGGAACAAGTTTACCATCTGAGTAATGTACTCTGATGAGAGGTTCAGTATCCAATATCGGGAAAAACCAATGACCTACTTGTAGGCACAGGCCGACGTCCTCGTCTTTGTCACCACAGAGAGATGAGCAACATGGGAGATAGATGCGAGAGCTTCTCCTCGAAAACCGTATGTGGTTAGCTTCGACAAGTCAGAAAATGTTGATAGTTTTGACGTTGTGAATCGTTCAGCAAGTATTGGGAGATCTGATTGCTAGTAGAAGAACGCGTTAGGAGCGAAAGCATGAGAATTTTGATACGCACACGAATTCCACACCCATTATCTTGGATCTGCAAAAACTTTAGCCCACCGTCTTTCACTGTGACGCGAATCGCTGTAGCTCCAGCATCGAGAGAGTTCTCTAGCAGTTCCTTGAGAGCCGAAGCTGGTCTGTGAATGATCTAAATAGCCTGGTCAATGGTCGAACTAATAGAATCCAAATTCGACTTGAACGCTGACTTCTCCGGCAGCAATACGATTGATAAGTGATTCTTGGAGGCGTCGAATCGGTGCGGGAGCGGGAGCCTCGTCTGCCAGTTCGGGGTTCATTGGAAAGCAAGGAAAGTGATGAGTAATGGCGTGCGCTCCACGTGCCATTTCTCAAGAAGCAGAGGTTGGAAATTGGTTTACATTCCTCGTGGACTCCGTAGAGATTTAAAGCAAACTTCTACTACATTATAGCTGCATTCTACTATCCTCGCTCTCCCACCCAGGGTTCTTTTTCAATATCACGAAGCCTTCCAGGGCCGCAGCGTACGGAATGAACTCTTCTGTCGCCAGTTCCGCACGTTCCGTGGTCCCAAGTCGCACCGGTGTTGTATGTGTTTGGAAGCCAGATATTGTGCGGGGCTTTCCTGCTTGTCCAACAACATCAACAGCCTGATGTACAGCTTGCATTAGCACATAAACAAAGCACATAAGCAAAAAGAATGTCCTACCTGACCAACACGAACGGCTACAGGCAGGTTGTTGAGCTCTTCATCAAGAGTGATCATGAATCGAGGATACATGGCGTTCACGAGGAAGTATAACATCCAATGTTGCTTATCCAGAATGACTGCACGAATCGAAATGGTCAGCATCGTGTTGTCCGACAGAAATTTTCATCTTACATCCTTTGGCATCCGTGAACGCGGTAAGGACAGCCAGGAGTCCGGCAACGGCAGGCTTGTGCATGATACTGCGGTCAGAGAAGAAAGGGTTGACACCAATGGTTCCTTTGCCCATATGTACTAAACCTTGTGCGATCCGCACCATGAATAGGCAATCAGCTTCCTTGTGGTAGTAACCAGCAAGTTGTCGAAGCATCTGCGCTAGTCGGGCGTTGTTTGAACCAGCACCAACCAAACCCATGGCAAAGATTGCGTTGAGAGCAACGGCTAAATCGTTGTCGTGACTGTATTTTGATAATGTTTCCAAAATTGGCAGTTGTGGATTTGAGGCATTGACAAGGCCAATTGCGAGGGGCACTGCTTTCCGTATATTGGGCTCACCGTAATGCATCTAGAGGAAAACTAAGAAGAGCTTACAGAGGGAAAGTCACGAAAGAGACTCACAAGGTGGTTGAACTGTCTCATAGACATCTGGGATCCGATCTCCTCACCCATTGAGATCAAGGCAACGGCAATGACAGCAAAGGTTTGGAAAGTGTCATCCTGCTTAGATGGCTCTTCCTTCTTCTCCTCGCCGTCTTTCTTCTCCTCGCCATCCTTCTTCTCCTTGTCATTGTCCTTCTTCTCTTCCTCTTTCGGTGGCACAATATGCTCATCACATTCATGCAGCATTTTTTGAACCCTGAGGACGTTGGTCGTCCCCGCAAAGGCACATGCTTCAACAATGACTTGTGCCGTTTTAGAGATAGGTTTCTCAATGGCTTTGAGTGTCTCCAGCGTGGCATCGCTACCATTTTGTTGACCTTGAGAAATGTCAGCCCGAAGAACATAGGGAAGTAGGAAACATATGGGTACCCAAGTATAGTAATGCTAAGCCTAAAGCTAGGAATCGCGCCCACTTGCCCTCCAGCTCCTTGTCTCCCCGTTCGGCTTTCTCCATCAATACTTGCAGAATAGTTCCGGTGATTTCTCCGTTCTCACTACCTACAAAGACAAACCCAAGAGCCAAGGCAGCCAAACTGCAAATTTCCATCGAAACGTCTTCATCCACGATAAACGGAAGAAGAGTTGCCATGACTTCTTCGCGTTGAGATCCTGCGTAAGCCATTCCAAGGCCCATGATCGCACCAGTCCGGAGAGGGACAGACTTGTTCTCAACGTGCTCAGCTAGGAGTGCGAGAGCTGCGTCGGTTTCTGTGCGAATACTGGAATTGGAAATACCAATAGCAAGGTAACATCCGGCCTGGAAATTCATCAGGTAAGGTCATAGCGCATGGTGGCGATACGTTTACCTTGATGTACTCCTCCGCCGAGTAAGTGTACTTGTCGATATGAGTAAGACCCATATCGGTGTCCCAAAGCAAACTTAAACCAAGCGATGCAGCAGCGCTCATCATCCCTGGAATAATCTCTCAATGAGATGCATATGATTCACAGCCAATACATACCATGCTCTTTGTTTTTGTAGATCCAGCTACTCCCAGCGTCTACGTCAACCATCAGTTTATCGTTTCCGAATCCAGCGTTCACGAATGCATTAACGAAAGTTCCAGCAAGGTTGCCACGAGCAGAATCGACGTTGGATGTCGACGCACCTACATGAACAATCAGCAATGAAAAAGCGCCAATGGAAGTGAACTCACGAGTGTTCTCTAAATGCGTCTTGTACACATCCTCTAGGCTTTTGGCCTCTGAAACACCCATTTCCTTTCCGAACTCACGGAACGAAGAACTGAGGCGGGTATTGCTGAGGCATTCTGAGAGATCTGAAGGGAATTCCTCCTCCTCTTCACCATCTGCACTGTCTGCTTGTAGCCACTCAATAGGTATTTGAGCGCGAGCGAGGATGAATGCCAGCTGACGCTTCATCAGACTGATGGTTTAAGTAAGCCTCTATATAAACCACAAATAAAAGAACACCTACGGGTTACCGGCCGCGTTGAAGTCATCTCGTACCATGTCCCGGTCACCCAAACGAATGGCGATAGCGATGGCTTCAGGGAACTTCTGGAACTGAGTATATATTTTATGAACCGTTTGGAGAAAGGTAATGTCATCCGGTGGCGGAAGGAAACTGACGCAGCGCGTCATGTATTGGCAAACTCGGTCAAATGTGTTCTCATCCACCAAAGTCACGATCGCCTCTATCATCTCTAACTCCTGCAGTAGATCCACAGCATCAGGTTCCGCGTTGTGACTGAGCAAGAACGTGGAGCACTCTTTTGCAAGAAATCGTAAATCCTCGATTGTTCCGAGAAGCTCGATTTTCGGAGTCTCCGACTCAGAAGGCGTGCCATCTTCTTGAACCTCGCGGTACTCAAACTCTTCACCAAGCTCTGCAGCGAGATGGCGAACATATTCGTGACCCCAGGTGCCGGGATCGACAAGAGGAGCATTTGCTGGCCTAAGAGAAGCCGAAAGTAGACGATATTTCAGAGTTCCTCGAGGTTGCGTGTCAGAATAAGTCATGGCAAGTACAGAAAGAATGTCTGCGAATTGGCTCTATAGATTGATCAATTATCTGGAAGAATATCATGCACACGAACGGCACCTTGTTCTCTGAAGCAGACCAGCCCTCGTATAATGCTTGAAGATCCGGAAAATGTGGACGAAGAAACTTCAGAGGTTTTGGTACAGATGTCATAGATGATGTGGATGTTCGTATCAGGGTCCGAAGAGACTCAAGTGCAGGACGGTAGAGCTCCGTGTTGGGTTCCTACAGCCTGTGAGAATGAATTACCAGCGAAATACAAAATTGTCACCTTCAATCGCTCGACGAGCATCTCTAGTTCTGAGCGAAGCTGAAGGTCTTCTTCGGACTGAGGCAAATTAGCAGCATTCCCAGTTCATACTTGATGAGAACAATACCAGTTCATCGCCCTCCTTCTCTTCATCCTTCTTGTCCTCTAACTTCGAAGATCCCTCCTCCTTGTCAGATTGGTCCGGCTTCTTGGATTTTGGATCTTTTGATGGAACCGGAATGGCGAATTTAGCTGGATCGGACATAGTTGAAGAGAAAAGGATAGGTGTTCGTGTTCGTGTCAAGACGCGACGCGCGTCCTGGTCTTTGTTTGCCTTTGCTTGGATCAGATGGCCATACCGGCGCTAATTCCATCAGAAGCGCAAAAGCTCGTTCCATCAAGTCAACTTCCTCAAAACTATCATCGTTTACTTCCTATTCAACGGCTATGATTCCCAGTAACCTTCAGTCATAAAGGTGAGCTCTAGCAGCTGAAAGCAAAACCACTGCAATATTTGTCGACAAAAACCGTCCTTCCGAGCATTGCACAGATACAGTTTTTGCATCTCCCAGCACTCACATTCTGATGACACTTATGCAGGCTATAAGCTATCTCGGTAGTAACGCAACTGTTAATGTGCGCGCTGAAATTCGATATCCCAGCATTGTCACCAAACTCTACTCCAGATAATTTGGATGCTTGACGGGAAACGAGATCACCGATACATCCACTAGTACCTCGCAAGGGAGCGCGGAAGTCGGGTTGTGTACATTCATTCTCATCATGTTATTCGAAAATGAAGGAGTATCGAGACGTGGACCTGATGTTATTCATCAACTTTGAAATTAAAGTAGCGTTCTTCTACATACATGCCAGTGATTATAGTTCCTGTTCCTTTATTGAATGATACCACACGGCCGTAAGGCTCAGTCCATAGAATCCTTTGATAAGAGTATGTCACAATACATCTACCGTCTAAGAGGTATGCTAGAGAGACAGGACATGGTATATACATAATAATAATAAAGACTGTCAGACCGCCAGTGGGGAAGTGGGTAAGAGGAGGCCAAAGCCAACGGTCATCATAGAATACAAGCCCGAAAACAAACGATATGAACACGAATACTAACTAACAAAGCGAAACATACTTACAAAGAAGAGAGCAATATACGAAAATGCTCGTGGATTTCGGGGAGATCATGGTATGCGAAGCGAACGAAAACGACAAAAGTTAGGGATGGGGAGGATGGTTATGGACGGTGGGAAAAGTATAGCGATGGGATGTCGAAATTCCAAAACATACAAAATGAAACATGGTCGAAGACAATAATCATATCATGGAAGGGCGATGGTTGTTGAATCGAATTGTCAAGGATTATTATAGTCCCATGATAAAATAAGAAAACAGCGTGAGGTTATGAATGTATGCCTTGGATGGTAGAACATGGATGCGATGCGATGCCAAGATAGGATATGGAAAACGATGACAAAGGGTAACATGGAAGAAATAGGTTGAACATGATAAACGACAGATGATCGCGACGCGCTTCAAAAGCAAACGGACCGTCTGTCCATAATCCGCTGATTGATCTACGTGGTCCTCAGGCCTAAGACATGTTCTGCAACCACTATTTCATCGTCCTGCGCATCGTCGACCAGCCCATTCAGGACCCTTTGCGCCCGACAATCTGCCTTGAGGGCAGGAAGTTCTCCTTGCAGATTAACCGTGGTACCTTCCGGCCACCGATTTGTTGCCCAGCGCTTCATGAACACGCTGACCTATAATGATGTTAGTCTCGTAACCCGAACCTCGTATCATGACTAGCCCAACCTACCTTCATGTATTTCCGACGAGCGTACTTGCGGTAGAAAGACTCGTGTTTGATAGGCTTCAGAATATAGTTCAACATCAAGTTGGCCGTAGGTATCAAGACACTCTCGGAGTAGGTAGAATAATGCGCCAAATTCGGAGTCTGAAATATGAATAAACATTGGTTTGCACAAAATGCATACCAGAAAGGACAAACACACCCAGGTTTCGATTCCGAGGCTCAATCGCGCGAGCCACATAGCAGCTGCAGCAAGTAGACTCGGTGGTGCGGCGATGAGTCTCCATTCTAAACAAGCAATCTCAAGAAGGTATTTCGCAATTGTTCTGGCCTTGACGTTGTACCCATCCGCTTTACTGGCGCGTCGAAGAAAATGCACGGGATTCGCATAGTTGAGATTCCAGTTCAAGGTTTTGAGAACGTATCGCTCGGCTCCAAAAACGTCGGCGAGGGTATAAGAAGCCTCAGTCTGCTGAAGGAATTCCTCTGCTGATGGACACATAATTTCTTCCACTTTGGCAGCGATGAACATACACGTCACACCGACGAGTTGAAGTCTAGCGAGAGAGACAACTCGTGCTGAGAGAAAACGGTCGACGATGTTCATGCAGAGAAAAAGCGTTTCAGGAAGTAGGCGGAAGCGTTCTTGTAACTCGATCAGCCAATCGAAGAGAATACCACGCATGGTCCATCCAAGATCTTTTTGATTCGCCATATAGTTGGGATTGGGCATCGTTTGGACCTAAGGCAAGACATTTGAGTGACAACAAGGATCGAATCGAAAGGCTACAAACCTCTGTCTGCTTCAAGTATTCAAAGATTTCCACAACATATTCGCTAACCATTGCCGGATCATCACCATCGTCTTGGTCAAGATCATCCCAGTCGGACCCAAATGGGTCTGCTTCAGCCTCTTCATCCTCTTCCTCCAACACATCGAGTTCGTTCACTTCGTGATGACCAGCCCACTGTTCCTGAACAGCATCCTCCGGAGCATCCGAAGAAGTTCTTGCTTTTTTTAAGACACGCTCGGCTTCAAGATCTTCATCTGGTTCCTGATGAGCGGAACGACGAGCAGAGGGACGAGGGTGGGGGATATCGCGCGGGTGAGCAAGAGATTTTGGAATGGTGAGGGCAGGAAGAATGCTGCGAGGGGGTGGATCAACGAGCATAGCGTTGTCGTCTAATACGTCAACGCCTTTAGATCCGGCAAGCTTGGCAAGAGAATGGTCGTCAGCAACGATAGTACTCGCTGTGGACTGCCTGGTACTAGCGACCGTTCGCAGAGGTTGTCGAACAGTCTTGGACTTGTTGATGACCACGCCGTCGAATTTTTGGGAGACTTCATGGCTTTTCCCCTTACTTCCGGGCTTGTTGTTTGCTACCAAGGAGGTGACCTCGCCGAGAGCCTCTCGTTTTCGCTTTGCAGTAAGATGATTACTTTTGGAGTCGCCATTGGTACTGGTCTTAGCTCGTGAACCGGCAGTTGTACCGGTTGCGCGACTGACAATTCCGTATGTGGCACCACTATTATTGGTAGAAGACGGAGGTTTCGCGCGTGTGTTTATTCGTGAAGGGCGTGCGTTGGCATTTTCAGCATCTCTCGCTGTTGTTGTGCGTGTGTTGCGTAGCGCACGACGTGTCTGTTCCCGGAAGTTGAGCGTTAGATAGATGAAGACATTTCTTTTGAGCGAGATAGCTTACAGGTACAATAGTAGACATCGAGCTGCAATCACTAGTTTCCTCGCTGAGGCAAAGCAAATAATATGAAGAGAAAGTGAAAAGGTGAGAGCCACAAATGCGGAAACGGTTTGATGTCATCCCAGACTGCACGTGCAAAACAAATACAAAACAACACGGTTTCGCGAGAACGCGCTTAATCACGTGCTCGAGTTTGATGTTGTCTCTCGCATTCGCAGGAGCTTGAGCTTTTTATGATTTCGAAAAAATATGCGTTTTGGAGAGCAGACGTTGACATTCTCAGAAATTTGTACCCGAGAATAGATTGTCTACTTCCGCGGAAGCTGTTCCCATGATTTCTTTTATTTATGTTGGATCACTTGATGGGATATGGACATTGTACCAAGGGGCGATGACAAATATTCAACGGCTGTTGCTCATTGCCATCCTCTATGGCCTACGGTGAGTTTTCTGACTGGTGGCTCGGTAATCGCGCCGTCGGTGGTAGAGATCCGCGTTCATCTGCTCCATCTCTGTCATCGTCTATGCTAATTTTCCAAACTCTTCGTCAGCGTATGTACGGGGAGTACTAAGAATCGCAACATCGTGACTCACTCAGTGAAATGACGTTGGAATCACTCAGCGAGCCAATCGAGTGTAGTGGAATTTTCTATCGGCACTCTAATTCCTCATGTACAATACAATCGAAGCCCTTGTCACGGATCCCATTTCTTCTTAATTCGCTTTAGGACCCTTTCGGTATAGATATAAAGCATCGATTGCACTTTACTAGAACTATAATCTCTGTCTCCCATTCTCAACAATGGCCTCTCACGAAATCCCATCTGAAATTAAAGCTATCCAAGTTCAATCCGACAAGACTGTAAAAGTTATCCAAATTCCTTTTGGACAAGATGACTTGGTGAAAAACCTTCCTGAGGACCAACTCATTGTGAGGAGTTCATCTTCGCTGTTCCCTCTGTATAATTGCTCATTATGCATAGATTCGCGTCCGTGCAGTAGCATTAAATCCCACGGATTGGAAAGTCAGTATTTTGCTGCTTTGGATGCTTGAACGATCACAATGATAACATTTCCCAGCACGGCATTGGTGAATGGGGAACCGCTGGAACGATTCTCGGCTGCGACAGCGCAGGCGATGTTGTGAAAGTCGGATCTGCCGTGAAGCACCTCAAAGTCGGTGACCGAGTAGCTGGATTCAAGTATGTATCAATTCTTTATCCCCGATTTATTCCTAGCATTCATCTTATCGTGTAAATCTACAGCTACGGCGGCTCCTTCCAAACGACCAATGGATCATATGCCGAATACGTCCGACTCATTTCTTCAGTAACATTCAAACTGCCTGACGGTCTCACCTATGAGGAAGGTGCCTCCTTGCCCGTTCCTCATCTCACCGCCGTGCAAGTATTCTACATGCGCCTCAACATCCCCAAGCCATTCAGCCCTCCCGCTGCCGAGAAAGAGATCATCCTGATCTGGGGCGGCTCAACTGCAGTCGGCCACAACGCCATCCAACTCGCACGCATCTCCGGCTTGCGTGTCTTTGTCACTGCGTCGCCCTCTGTGCATGACGAGCTAAAGGCTCTCGGGGCAGAACAAACCTTTGATTACAGAGCTGCGGATGCCGTGAAGCAGATCCAGGCTGCGGCTGGAGAGCGAGGCATAATTTACGCCATCGATACTGTTGGCGAGAAAAGCACCAATGACAGCACTATCGACGCATTGTCCCTCTCTCGTGACAGTCATCTTGTTTCGATCCTTCCTCCGGATCCAGCATCCGTAAGCCGTCGCAAGGAAGTCAAAGTCGAGTTCAGCCTTGTCTACACCTTGCTTGGCTTTGACTTTACCTTTGCCAATGCTTTCAAGTATGACACGATACCAGAGGATAAAACTCGTGCGCTCGAATATGTTTCAACCTACATACCGCGCGTTCTCGAAGGATGGAAGGCCGGGCAGGGAAGCAGTTCGCTTAAGCCCCAGCGCTTGAGGAAACTGGAGGGTGGACTGGAAAAAATCGAAGAAGGCTTGAAAATCATGAGGGATGGCAAATACGGAAGGGAGAAGCTGGTATATACCATTTCTTGAACGCTGCTACCGTCGGTCAATGTAGATCGCTGTATCAAAATGTCAGTACTAACCAAAAGTACGTGAATGTCCGTTGTATGTCGTTGTACAGTATGAAAATTTGTTGCTCCTTGTGCGTCAATTTATTAAAATTCTCTCTCGAGCAATTCCTGTATATCACGAAAATAGCTATTGGGAGTAGGGTGAAATCTCTTGATTTGTTATGCTACAAAATGCTGGCGTTGATAGTAACTATAGAAAGCAACAAACAAAAGTCCGACATCTATATGCGGGCAGTAATAGCGAATAGCGTAAATCGGCAGTACATCCTCGGTACGTCCACAATTAATCAATTCCCGGAAGACTCCGGAAACCTCTCTTTCTCCTTTACTCGGACACTCTCTGCCCATTTAGACACAATATCTTCGCCTATACCATCTCCGTCGACCCCAGCACCACCGAACACCTCCTTCAGCACTTCTCTGACGTCTTCCACGTATATCAGCTTGATTCCCTCCTTCACGCTGTCTGGCACATTCTCCTCAATATCAGCCCGATTGGCAGCAGGTGCGAGTATGGTCTTGATGCCAGCGCGGTGAGCGGCTAGAATTTTTTCTTTCAACCCGCCCACCGGGAGGACATGTCCTGCAAGGGAGATTTCTCCTGTCATAGCTATCATAGTATGTATCAATATTGGGGATCACAATTAGAGTGAAATTAGACTTACCAACATCCCCTCTGACACCTACTCCCGATCCAAGACTGACCAACGCACTCAAGATCGCAGTCCCAGCACTCGGTCCCTCTTTCCCAATGCTCCCTTCCGGCATATGTATATGCACATCACGATTGACAAGCCATTGTTCGTCCGGAGACGCCGTTATGCGAAGATCATACGCGTGCGCTTTGACCCATGATAGTGCAATTTGTGCAGATTCACGGATGACTTCACCCAGTTTACCTGTCAGTATGAGCGATCCTTTTCCGGGGGTAGTCTATGCACAATCGTGAGCGAAGAAACTTGGTATCAACCAGGAGGTGAACATTCACCAGTGTCTCAATAGGCATTACTGCACCACTCCCATTGCCCAAGTAACCTAAGCCCGTGCTAACACCTTTGACCAATCTTCCGGGACCTTCATACATTCGATCCTTCTGATAAACCGGAGGCCCAACATAGTCTTTGAGATTTTCTGCCGTGATACGAACATGTACAGAAGCAGGGATAACTAACGGTGCCCGCTTCTCAGTCGTAGTCGGGTGAATCTTTCGGTCGTGTTCAGGGTCAGGTTGAATAAGTGGCGTCACGGGTGAATCTGAGTGGGGCTCCGTGGCTGGAGTAACGGCAGCAGCTGCAGCATCAGCAGGGAGTGGAGGTTCAGGTAACTTTTCTTCGCCAAGATCTTGAACGATCTTCAAAGCAGTTTTGCGGAAAATCTAAATTATCGAGAAAATAAAAGTATAGGATCAGTAGTTGCTCACGAATATAGAGATTATGATTTACCTTCTCAACCATTTTTTTCAAATTTCGTACACCACTTTCCCTGGCATACCATTTGATCAATGAATCGATAGCGGAACGTTCGAGCACAACGTCAGTATCCTGAAGACCGGCAGAAGCTTTGGCCTGAGGAGTAAGATATCTAGAAGAATATCAATGAGCCATTGCCAAACGGAAGAGTAGAATGTTTGTTCACACCTTTCTGCGATGACCCTCTTTTCCTCACTAACATATCCGCTGACCTCAAGAACCTCCATACGGTCCAGCAATGGGGCCGGAATGGTGGAAAGGTTGTTCGCAGTGCAGACGAACAAGACACGAGAAAGATCTATAGGAAGATCTAGGCTGCGAAAAATAAACTTCAGTTTTAAGTTTTTGCTTAACGCAAGTTTATTATACGTACTAATGATCCAGGAATTCTCTATTCTGTTCAGGATCCAGCATTTCCAGCAGGGCACTAGATGGATCGCCGTTATGTCCTCTTCCAAGCTTGTCGATCTCATCAATAAGAACAAGAGGGTTTGAAGTACCAACTCGTTTGAGAGCCTGGACAATTTTCCCTGGAAGGGCACTAATGGATAATAGAATCAAGATCGGGTTCTGAAGTACCTCAGAGGAGACTCACCCGACGTAGGTTCTCCTGTGTCCTTTGATCTCAGCAACATCGCCCAGACCACCAACCGAAAAGCGGAAAAATTCGCGACCTACTGCTCTGGCGAGAGACTTGCCAACGGAAGTCTTACCGACGCCCGGTGGACCGTGCAAAAGAATGATTTTGCCCTCGGGGGTGGGAAGACGGTCGATTGGAGCAGCAGGAGGAGGTACAGATCCTTCAGAATCCGAATCCAAAGACGTGTTAGTAGTAGGATCCGCCTTTGGAATAACGGTAGACGCAGATTCGAGACTTCCTCTAAGCTTTCCTACTGCGACAAACTCCAATATCCGCTCTTTCAACTCTTTCAAACCATAGTGATCTTCTTCCAGAACCTGTCGGGCAGCTTCCACGCTATACCGAGTAGGAGTATAAATACCCCAAGGAAGCTGAGTGATCCATTCAAGGTAGGTCCTGGTGACATTTGCCTCACTCGCACTAGGTTCTAGTGATGCGAGCTTGTTCAGCTCCTCGTCAAAGACCTTCCGAACTGCTAGAGGCATATCCAGCTGCGCTGCCCGATCTTTGAACTTTTGTAAAAGCTTATCTTTCCCATCCGACTCAAGCCCCAATTCCTTCTTGATACCTTTTAACTGTTCCATGAGATAATACTCACGTTGACGTTTAGCAATTTTGGTGTCCACATCCTTGGAAATTTTATTCTGCAGCTGGGCGTTAATCAATTCCTTCTTCAGGACAACTAATGCCTTGCCAAGCCTATTCGCCACTTCTGCCTCTTCCAAGACCTCCTGTAGCTCGCCTGATGTACCACTAGAAACAGCAGCAGCAAAATCGGCTAATCGGTCTGGTTCGTCAAAGACGTTGGATGCAACCTGGTTGATGGAGAAGTTGGTAATTTGGTCTCGGAAAAGAGGATTCAGCTGTGCAATGTCCTTGAACACGGTCACTATTTCGGCAGTAAGAGCGCGTATATGCTGCGACGATTTGGTGTAGGGTAAGGTGGGATAATGCACAGTATTGACGACCGATACGGGATGAGAGTGAAGGAAGGACGTGATAGGGGAGAATTGGCCAGACGTGGATTGCTCGCCAGATGGTGTTGGTGGAGGTGTAGGGGTTTGAGTCTCTGGCTGGTCATCATGAACAACTTCGACACGGGCTTCTGTAGCTTCTGATGTAGCACCATTTTTAAGGAGTTCAGTAATCATAATCCTTCGATGTGGGTACAAAACGGCAGTAAGATGTTCCTCTATGTCTTCACCAGAAGCCTTATCTGAGTCCTTGCTTCCTTCTGCAGGAGCGGCAGGATTGGGATTGGCGCTGAATACGGAGGTGATTTGCGCGAAAACACCCACTTCATGCACTTCGTCCAAGCTTGTAATGATATCTTTATCCAGTGTTTCGCCCTCGCCGTCCTTCCCTTCTTCCTCTTTGAGTAAGAAAGCACCAAGATAAGGTTGTCCTCTCGCCATCATGTCCTTGACTGCACGTACAACGGCAGGGTTTTTAATCACAACAGCCTTATAGAAACCAGGGAAGAGAGGACGACGGGCGATAGGAAGAGCCAGTACAGTGGGGTAATTGGTTGGAACAGTCGGTTTGGTTAAGGACTTGTTGTTTCCTGAAGAAGAGGCGGGCGGAACTGAACCCGAATCGCTCTCAGTTTCCTCGGAGCTGGTCCCTTCGCTGCTACTAGCTTCAACTTTCTCGGACGAATCATCTTCCTTCGACTCTTCTGAATCCTTGTTGACTCCCTTCCCATCCTTGCCTGAACCCGAACCGGAGCCTGAACTGTTAATCCACCTAGGACCTGTGCCGCCACTCCCAATCTTTGGTGTACGCCTCATCATCAAGCTAGGTGATGAGGAGAAAGTCCGCGAGCTGGGTCCTGCAAGAGACATCATCCATCTTGAGCTCCTGGTAGAATTATTGAAGAACGAAGCCAACAAGCTCCTACGAGAGCAGCTAGAAGACAGCGGTTGTGTAGTAAATGTTGGAGTGGACGACGACGCAGAGGTCAGCCTCTGCCCGAGTCTATTCATTGTGGACCTCTAGCGGAATCCACGATAGATATATAAACGCCTGCAGTTCAAATTACCTGTGCGCGTGCTGCCGGCAGATGATCGTTATAAGAAAGAGTGAGACGACTGGGAGAAATATGCCAGTTGGTGGGGAAAAGGTTACCAAGACGTTTCGCGAGGTTCAGAAAGAATCAAAGGTAAGAAATGCTTTAGTCAGAACGTAACTTGATTGGCCGCGGGAAGGAGACGCGTAAAGGGTGAGCTCAAGCTTACTAATTTTATCTGATAAGATAAACCGTGGGTTACTAATCGCTTTCTGAACGATGTGACTTCCTACATCCTACACTCTACTTACACTCACATTGGAATCATTGGCATATCATATCATAGATACGAGATACTGCACTGATTAGCAGAGCTCTGTCTAATATGCGAAGAAATGGACATCTCCTGGCGAGATACGATGCTGTGTTTTGACTTTTCCGCGGCTACTGAAACGGCTCTCAATGACATTTTGAATTATCATCTCAATTCAAGATTTGACACTTACCACTCCGAATGTATGCAGCTCTGATACTTGAACCGCATTCTCGAGGGTCACTACAAAAGTGCCTATCAAATGGATTTGCATGCTATGCATAATTTAGTGCATACTAATCGATAAGCCATACCCGCCACTCGAGTGTCAGCCCCGAGTTCTAACGTTTTTCCCCAAATCGCAAAGTTTAGTCACTGAAACACCCAGAAAATCCATACTGTATATTCAGGACTAGCCAAGGCACAAAAATGGGCTATGGTGAACTCAATCCATCCTAGAGGTCTGTGCGCGCTCGATGTAGATAGATATAAATTTGTCAATCTACTACCGACGCGACATTGTAGAGTCTTAGTTTTCTCCCCTCCTCAGCAGAATGTCAGATGCCATAGACAATTCGCTAGTCACCCAGCTACAGGAGAATATCATAACTTGCTCCATCGGCGGTATTTTCTTTGGTTTGTACCCTTCCTTTTGCAATTAGGATTATTCACCTAACCAAATCTTTTTCACTTCAGGAATATATGTCGTCTTAGCTATTGTCGCTGCATACATCTTGCTGTAAGTGTTTTAAACCCCACTCGCCTACTTACTTAAACCATGTTCTATCCGTAGCCAACAAGGCCTACGCCAATCTCTTGCTCGTTCAGTGCTGTTCGCGCTGAATGTAGTGATATTCATCGGCCAAACGGGCAATCTTGTTGCTATCATTGTATCGGAGTTAAAAATCATGCAAAGTTTGGGTGAGATATTGTATGACCCCACTCAAGCATTAGAGCACTGGGAAGTCGCAATCGTGGTTTTCTCTAGAGTGAATGTGCGTCAAGTTCTGGAATTCGTCACCATAAACTAACAATTGTCACAGTATCTTATAAGTGATGCTATCGTAATTTGGAGGGCCTGGGTTCTCTATGATGACCGCCTCTATCTCCGTATTCTACTCATCCTTTGCGGGCTAGGCTCAACAAGTTGAGATTTCTCACTTGATATATTATACACGGGCTGATAAACTATATAGTCGGCGTTGCGCTGGATTCAGCATTTGTTCTCAAACAAGCTTTTTCCAATGGAACCGGCGAAGCAACTGCTTTAACAAGAATTCGAGTCCTGATGCCCGTGATGCTTCTAATCACAAATATTATCGCTACTGCTATTATCGCACTCAAGGTTTGGTGAGTACATAAGCACTTGGTCGAGCTGTACATGCTGAACGCTAAATAACGTATAGGGAGTATAGACGCTCTATCAAAATCAATCTAGGAAAACAAACACGCAAGACCAGCGTAGAACGGGTCTTGGTTCTCTTACTGGAATCCGGTGTAGTCTACTGCGTATGCTGGGTAAGCGCTGTCCCCTTCAAGAAAAATCACTCAAAACCTCTTCTGATCCCAAGTTGTCAGATTGTTTCGATCATAGCGCTAACTCCAGGGACGCTTTCCTTCATAGGCGAGAACGTCTTTGCGACAATGCTCCCAAACCTCACAGTATGTCCAAACCTTTGAACTGAAACGATGGGCGTACCGTCACTCAACAACGTTGTACAGGCCATTTATCCTACTCTCATTATAATCTTTGTGGCGGCTCGGAGATCCTACTCTGAACTTTCCATCAATGTGTCTCAAACACTACAATTCGCCATACCAACCTCTCCATATATCGTATCGCAAACTTCAGAACCTGAAGCACGCCGTCCGTCCTTTGTTGCTCCGAAAGCAGCAGGAATCCTCCAAGTTGAGCTTGAACGCCACGTTTCAGATGAGTCGGTTTGAACCGACCTCAACGAGTAAGACGGAGTTCTCATTGATTTGTATCTAATATATGAAAGCCCAGCCTACAGCGGTTAGTAATTTTCACTTAACTTACTCTTGTACTCGTTACTATATTTATCTTCTACAATTCTTCCTGCAATTGGTTCAGGGAATATATCATGGTCATTTAATTCTTCCCTCTCAGCTGAAGCCAAGGCGTCGTTGATATGTAATCATTTCTGTATCTAGTGACTGCTAGTGACTAGATAATTCGTTAAAGATGAAGAGCCTTGAGCAGATTTGTTGATATTGAAAAAACATGAGTGAGTGAATGGTCGAAGGAACAATGATGCGAAGGTATATTGTTACAAATGGTAGTAGTAGATTGGATGAAAATCGGATGGAATAAATGATAGAATACATACACCAAACGCCAACTTGAAAAAGATTGATATATGTATCGAGCAAGAAGTTATCAGTCTACACTCGGCTTTCATCCTAACGAGAGCCTCGATGTACTTGCAATGATCTAACAAGCGAGTCGGCGTCTTCGGTGAAGTTGAGAAAAGGTGTCCATTTTTAGAGATGCAATGAGAAATAGAAAGCAGTGCCCGGTGACAGCTAGAAAGACTAAGCGTAGCGCCGTTGTCCCGCTGCTGCTTCTTTGGCATTTCGGCTTTCCACAATTTCCGTTTTAATTGCAGGGAGTACCGCAACGAGGTCGACGTCCGCTGCAGCATCGAACCGCGCCAAAGCCCACCTGCGTATGTAGACACTGCACTGTAAATGATATGAGTACTAATCAACTTGAGTGAGTCTAGTCCCGCTCACCTTTAGCAATTTCCTTGATGCATATTTTTTGTAAAGAACTTCGACCTGAACGGGGGAAACGATAGAGTTCAGTAGAACCTCTGCAACGGGGATGATATCTCGCTCTGTATACGAGGTGTAATGAATGAGATTGCAGGTCTGTACATTTGGTTGAGTGAATACAAGGACAGCCAGATTAAGCTGAAGTTAGCTTACCCATTCTTCCCGGCCCAAAATGAGACGAGCCAGCCAAAGGGAGGTAGCAGCGACAAGGGAAGATGGCGTCGCGACCAATTCGGGGGAGAAACAAGCAAGTTCCAATAGATATTTTGCAAATGTTCGCGCAACAGGGTCAAGATCGTCAGCCTTGCTCCCTCGTCGCAACCATGACATGGGACCGGGAAAACTCATATCCCAATTGATCGTTCTGAGAACATATCGCTCCGCCTTGCAAATTTCGTCGGCAGTATAAATCTCACCGGTGAGAAGAACCAGTTCCTGAGTCGAGGGCGCGACACCTTCTTCGAACTTGACAGCAGTACAGAAGCAAGACACCCCTACCAGCTGAAGCTTTGAAAGTGCGACTGTCGGGCGGAGAGAGAGGAAACGATCCATAATGTTGACGAAGAGGAAAAAGGACTCTGCAAGGAAATTGTATCGGGAGTGAATCGACAAAATCCACTCGACGAGAATAAAGCGCTTTTCCCAGTCTAGTTCAGAATGGTACGCCATGTAGTCGGGGGTAGGCGCTGTTCTTATCTAGACGATAGCTCGACGTTAGAGTTAAGCAACCTTCCATCAATAGCAGGAGACCAACCTCGAGCTCCTTCATGTATTCCATAATTTCGTGAACGTACTCTGGGGCCATAAAAGGATCTTCCGCGTCATCTGCGTCAAGATCATCCCACAGTCCCGCGCTTTCTTCTTCTTCATGAA
This sequence comes from Lentinula detonsa, assembly GCA_027921405.1. Lineage (NCBI taxonomy): Eukaryota > Fungi > Basidiomycota > Agaricomycetes > Agaricales > Omphalotaceae > Lentinula > Lentinula detonsa. The sequence goes on along the minus strand of JANVFU010000003.1, from coordinate 2,768,573 downwards.
CGGCAGCAAGTTCAGTGGCAATCCTATCCTCGTCTAATTCGGATTCATCAAGGGCAGTTGGCAATTGGGAGGTGGGACGAGCAATGGGTTGCCGATCTTCTTCATCTTCGGTGATACGCTTCTTGAAAACAGGTTCTCGGTCCAGATCGTTTTCCAACGGCACCTGAGCACCATGAAGTGAGTCGTTGCGGTCGGCAGGTTGTAGTAGAAGCTTGAAATTGGCTGGCTGTATTGCATGAGAGGAGTGCGTGTGTGGAGGACCTGGAACTTGAGTCTCGTCAACCATAATTTCGTCCCTGTCTTGACCTTCCTTGATAGGCCTCAAGATTTGTCTGTCGCCGGCGACAGGCTTTGACCGGAGCAGCCTCTGAGTCGTGGCTGTTCCGCCAACTTCACGCAGAGGAGCGCGTACAGTTTTGCTGGTAACTTTTGACTTGGTAGTTGTCGCAGCGGGTGCAGCCTTTTCCCCAGTGTTGGCCTTTTCTTTACCCTTTGCGGATGCCTTAGGCTTACCACTGTTGGGTTCCGTAACGACATCTGCGAGGATCTCTCTCTTCCTCTTCACTGCAGTTTTTTCGGCTCCAGTCTCGACCGCTTTCGCTCTCGAAGCAACAGTGGTGGCAGTCGCCCGAGTATTCTCAACCAGTGAGCTGCTAGCTTGCGTTCTGGCGCGAGTCATAATCCTCGACGGCTTGGCATTGGCATTTTCGTTGTCTTTGGTCGTTTTGGTCACTCGGGTGGTCCGACGAATCTTGAAGACCGCGATGTAAGCAGAAGTAGAAATGAAGAACGGATAGAGCTAACCGGAATATTGGAAGACATTCAAGAGGAGCAACGTCTAAATGTACAGCAGATGGTATAGGGTAGATGAGAGAGAGATGAAGAAAGTCGTGAAGCGTAGACTTCAAGTTGAAGTTAAACATGTTATTAGCCGAGATGGCCCTCTTCAACAGCTCACGTGACTGATCGCGTTTACGTGAAGGGACAGAAAGCACGTGTGCGCGAAACCCGATGTGCCCTGCCGTCCCGGTCCAATCTTCGTCATAAATCCCACAATGACATCAAAGACGCTAACTCCACTTACTGCTTCCAAGCTTTCTCTTGTACCTCTTGTATGGCCGACTATATTCGAAGAATTGTATCTGGTAACAAGGCTCGATTCAGAGATGGAAAACTCAACCTTGAACTCGGTGCGGGAAGTACAGACTTTTATTATCGAATCCTACTCATCAGCTTGTAGATCTGGTCTATATAACAGATCAGGTTATCATCATGGGCTTTCCAGCAGCAGGTATTGAAGGTCTGTATCGCAATCGTCGCGAGGACGCAAAGAAATTCTTGGACCATCGACATGGAAAGAATTATTGGGTCTTTAACTTTTGTCCTCTCAAAGAAAATTCATATCCCGCGGATACATTCGACGGACGAGTTTCTCGATATCCATTTCCGGATCATCAGTAAGGCATAACTTTCTTCTTCTTATCGCTGCCTCAAATCAATTTACAGTGCACCTCCATTAGCTATCATGCCCTTAGTCGCTCGTGAAATGCGCATATGGCTTGATGGTTCGCCCGAAAGAGTGGCCGTTCTTCATTGCAAAGGTGGAAAGCCCTTCCATGCGAGAACGAGACTTCATTTTAATATGATACACAGCTGGAAAAGGTAGATCAGGAACTATGGCATGCGCCTATCTATTGTCCAACGACAAGCTTGCCTCGCCTCCTCGCCTGGAAAGGAGCTATTCACGTAAACAGTGGGCAAAAATGCGTGCAGACGAGATGATGAATGCCATATCTGAAGATTCTGCTCCGGCTGAACCCCCGACCAATTCGGTGCTGGTTGAAGAACACATAGATTCACCGGCACCTATTTCCGGACCAGTTTCACCTGAACCTGATCAGCCACAACAGAAATCATATGGCGAGGCGCTTGAGCATGTCCTCAGTCTTCATACCTCGCGTCGAATGAAAGTTCCGTCTTCCGAGTCCGACAAAGTCAAGCAAGGCGTTAGCATTCCCAGTCAACGGAGATTTCTCTATTACTGGTCTCTTCTCCTGTCCCACGAAGCACCTCCTCACTTCTGGGCAACGGAGCCCCTTGTCCCTTTACCCGACCAAGATACAACCATCTCAAGCTTGCCAGTATTAGAGAAGCGTCCACGTCCGAAGGTTCGCCTGACGGAGATCAAGATCAGGATGAAAGAGCTCTCTAACGTGCGTATCAACCTCGTTCGAGCAGCCAATGCTGTAATAGACAGAACAAATATGAGCAAATCTGGAGCGGTCGCGAATCAGACGGACAAAAACACTCATGTTTGGGTATCGCTTGCAAGATATGACGACGATTTTGTCGACACGCTGGAACGATGGGAGAGATACACGCGGATGGACAGCAAAAGCGGCCAGGGACTTATGGGACGGCGTGGACCTGGCACAGATCATTTTGGGAAAGAGATCTTGAGCGAACTATTCAGTGATGGACGATGGGACAATAAGAAGATGGTGAGAAGTTTTGCGAGGATGGGTGCCGTGGGTGAACAATCCATCACCAAAGACAAAACCGAAGAGGTATTAATTACGATGTGCTACCAATCGATTATTCATTCTGATACATTTAAATTTTTTAGGATGGCAAGATCAAAACATATACCCTACATCCGTTATCGGATAGGAGTTGGAAGGATTTTAGACAAGACCTCAAAGAGAGTCAAGAACTATCTAGTGTGAACCCTGAGGACATTGATATACCCGCCTCAGAGGCAAATTCCATGTACGATCTGACCCAAAACGTGAAGGGCAAAGGCGTGGTACTCGATGCCGGAAGGGAGGTTCGGGCAAAGTTATACATGGGTCAGGTCAGTTATGATGCATGTATATCTCCTGCAATCTTTTATTTTCGTCTCTTCACAGGTCTTTATGGGCTGGTTGTGGTTCATTCCAACTTTTCATATGCCCCAGCCTCCCCCAAATTCAGACCCATTCCAAGCGCAACCATCAAGCATGTCATCAAAGCTCATTCTTCAACGGAAAGAGCTAGACTTTGCTTTAGGTATAGGAAGCTCGGTCATAGATGTCGAGATTTCTCTCGAGTGGCTGAAAGAAAACGAAGTCGAAGCAGTGCAACCTCCGGCGCGGGTCAACACGGAAGATGAAGAGGCTGCTCCTGAGAAAACGAAGGAGCCTGGTGGTTTGGGAGCGACTATCGAAGCAATGGTTTCAGGTGATGTGACAGGAATTGTCGAGGCAACCCAGGCTGCAGAAGATTGAATGTAACTTGACACTGATATCGTTTTAACTGTGGTCATTGAATTTTTGTCTAGAAATTAGAAAACTATGTTGAATACCTCATACTCGGTGTATACCTTTCCACTGTCCTATGTATACATGTTTTGACAATTACAGTGAGATCCCCGCAGCGTGCTTACCTATGTTCAAAAATGTCAGGCCTCCCCACAAGGAAAGTTGAAACTTCAAAATGGTCGTTATGTATCCTACACTACATGTATTAATATTAGATGGCCTCTAGTAAGCACCTGATCCCTTCACCACGGCCATTCTTACCGTAACTTCAATCTCTTACAAGTACGATACAAAGAACCATGTCCGATTCTATAAATTTTTATGCGCCTAGGCGGTGCCTCTTCCTTTTCCACCCCGTTTAGCATTTCCTCCTCTCCCTGATTTGCCTCCCCTCCCTCCTTGATTTCCTTTGGGAGCTGAATTGAGGGTAAGCGATGCATTATTGACAACATTGACTGTATTACTAGATGAGGCTGTTGTAGCCTTCTGCATCAACAGCATTTAGAAAAGAGCTTCGAGATAAGGTGTATGTGCACTCACGGCATTTTTCGCGGCTCCAGATCCGGATCCGAGAGTAGGAGTAGTTTTTATAGGAGATTCCATTACAACATCTTCGTCTTTCGCCTCCGAAACTGGCTCTGCACCACCAGACCCATTCAACTCAGACTCTGGCTCAACCTCCCCGACAGGTTTCATAGCATCCACCTCAGCCTGTTCCTGTGCGGTGACTGTATTCCTGGCATTTGCAGACGCAGTCGTAACTGTGGACACTGTGGGTTTGCTTTCTGACATTTCTACTGCTTCACCGGGTTCTAGACTAGAAACATCATCTTCCGTCACAGTCGCGTCCGAAACCCTGTGTTCCAACTTTGGAGCCTTCAGTCGAGAGGGTGAAGGCGACACAGGAGGACTTGGAGGTGTTGGTGTTTTTGTCCTACCTCTAACCTTCTCTCCACTTCCTGCCGAGCCAATGGCAAGCTGCCGATCCCTTCCCCTCTCTACCTGATTCTCCTTATCTTTCTCTGTGTCTTTTTCAGTGGAACGACTCCGACTCCTCTCTTCGGATACCTTCTTGATTCGCATCCTTTCTAAGCGCTCCAAAACATCTACTTCGCCTTGTACGACGATTCCAGCAAGCCAGCCTGCGCCCGGAGCGGTAAGGGAAGAAATGGAAGGAGGAGGGTGGTAACTTTGATAACTTTGACGAGATGGTGAAGGGTTGGAGTGAGGAGCGGATGAATGTGTGGAATGAGCATGAGAAGAAGATTGTTGTGGTTGAATTGGTAGTGGAAGGCGACGTGAATACTGCGAAGGGACGCCAAGAGCGTTCGCGGTCACTGCTAATGCTGCAGTTGGGGTGATCTCGTACGGCAGATTGGTGTCTTCCTGTTCATCATTTGATAAAGTTTGTTGAGAGAATGTTGCGTTGCCTAGATGGTATGTAAGAGTGTAGAACAACGTAATTCGTAAACATGAAGGCGTTAAAGCACCATCATGCTCCAATCAATGGAAAGAGAAGAAAAACACGAACCAACTAAAGCACACCCAAAAACCAGCATATCCCTTGCTCCAGCCCTTTTCTCCGGGCTTCCAGCCAGCATCGGATTCAGAAATCCTGCTAGATGAGAAGCTGCATTGGCAGGGAAAAGATATTTGTCTGCTAAGACGGAATGGAGAGGCCAATAACGAAGCTTCGAAATGTGTCGGAGGTCGCCTTAGTGAGGAGGAGAGAATCAGACCATAGGATTGCTCACGGGTGAAAAGATAGACATACCTTTTCGTGTGAAGAACTCCCCGCTGTACTTCCCACCCATTGTTAATGAACCCGGCAGAGTACCCACAAGCTCCATCATTTGTGCGATATGATCGTCATCCTAGGGCATCCGAGGAAAAAAGAAAGACGGGGACCAGGTTAATTATTTTTCTCAGTAATCGAAGATGAGGATGTACCTTCGAGTACCTCGAACCGCTTGCCGGATCAAACAAGTAGTCTCCACCAGTGATGAGCTCGAACAGCTGAGCAAACGAGGATTATGCAGCGGTTTGATTCGATGTCAAAACACTCACCACACAAGCTAAACTCCACATATCAGCGCTGGTTCCCCACTTTGCACCTAATATCACCTCCGGAGCGCGGTATTGACGCGTTTGAATGTCGTCAGTGAAGTGGTGTTCGGTCCAAGTAGCTGATAGCAAAAAATGTTGAAGCATTGTGAAATTGAATGTGTGTAGATAGGGGTCAAAGCCCACCATTTCCCAGATCAGCAATCTTAACCGTAATCTTCTCTTCAACCTCCAGTGGTGCCATAGCACTGACAGTTTCCTGAACACGGTCCATTCCGTCGTTTGTGATCTGCATTGCCTTCGCGTCAAGCGGAGGTTGAGCTTCTGGTGACAATTTTATGTGCGAACGCGAAGGTGGACTGGAAGCGTTTGAAGCATGAGATGGAGCTTGTTGTGTGAGCAAAGAAACTTTGGGCTCTTTTGCCTGAGATTTCTTTGACTTATTTGTTGAAAATTCCAATACATCTTCTCTGTCCTCGGCGATAGATGGCTTATCCAAAGACACGTTCCCCACACGTTCAGCAATTTCTTCTGCGTTTGAGCGACGTTCCTTTGATGAACCTGCTTCGGCATCTATCTTGCTCATACCGAATGAAAACTTGTCAAATCCTCCGCCCGAAGATGTTGAATTACTCGCGGATGAATAGATCGACTTGGGAAGATTCCCACCTGTTGATACCAGACTTGATAAGAAGCCCGTGCTTCCGAAAGAAGAAGAAGGACTAGGTAGTGGCTGTGAGGAAGTGATGACAAGACTTTCGGATCGAGGGGTTTGATTTCCTCCTCTTCCTGTTGAGGGCGGAACACCGAGTACTCCCGACATTCGCCCTGAAGATGATGAAGAGTCCGTGGCCGAGGCATTGATTTGTTTTGCCTTCGCAAGCTCCGCCTGAATGATCCCCTCGACATCGTCAATAGCAATAAGTACATTTTCGGGTTTCAGATCTGTATGAATGACACCGCAACAGCGGTGCATATAATCCAGACCAAGAAGAACCTGCTTTCCAATTTGCTTCACCAATCCCATTGGAACACCTTTACTCTGGTGCCTTTTGATCAAACCCAGTAAATTCTCTCCTAGCACTTCAAAAACCATGCAAACATGTGTTCCGTTCGGCCCACGATGCCGAAAATGGTCGAGGAAGGAAATTACATGGGAGCGTCCAGGATGCAAGAGAGAAGGAGAGAGAGCACCTGTTTGTGTTGTTGAAGATGGAGCCGAGCTTATAATCAGTCTCTGCAAGAGTTTTATCTCGTCCAAAGCCGTCTCTGTATATCGAGGTGCAGATTTGACGACTTTGAGTGCTACATGACGCTTCATTCTGGGACAAATTATCAGGATTGAGAGCCTGGACTGGCAGTCTTGGCATTCACCTCCCATCCCAAGCCAACCAGACCGTGCTAAAATGTCCCCAACCCAGCTTCCTCACCACCACATATCGTCCTTCGCTAAAAGCATCACCGATGTGGACTGGGTGATAACCTCCCTTGACATAATCCTCCCAATCTTCTTCGTCTTCCGTGGCTGTCGATTGGTATGATTGGCCAGAAGGAGAAGAGGCATAGGATTGAGATTGAGATTGACCGGAATGGTGGGAGGCGTGGGAGGTCATAAAAACCAAGGACGATGAAGGCTATTTTCAGTCGTACTTTTGAGTCGTCGTCGTCGTTTACAACGTCAAGATGGAAGTACAAGGAAGAAGAGATAAGCGGATTTGGCCCGATTAGGTTAAGATCCGTTTTTCTCATCGGACCTCGGTAGGACCTCGAGCCGAAAGCTCCGGGCCACGCGGCTAGTTAAGCGCCAGAAAGGTAGGCGCTTAAAAACCCGGTCCGGTAATAGCATCGAGTCACAGACCAATCGCTTTTTTTCCTCCGATCTTTATTCTTTACAGCCGCTTTACATTAAGGCTGTAAGCCTGCAACACTGCTGTCTCGACTTCATAAATGATGCTCTGCTGACGCTCTACAATTCTTCCTTATACCCAACCATCTCGTGTACTTTCAATATGGATGTTCCCAACGAAACCATGGACACGACGCCAAGCCATATCCGTGTATTGAAGGATATCACCTTTGGAAGTGTACGTGCAATATACCAAGTATCTTCGCGCTTGGCTCACACTGCACAGATTGCCGGAATGGTTTCTAAAGTGTTTGAACATCCTTTTGACCTCACAAAAGTACGGTTACAGTCCCAGGTGCTGGATTCGTCTGCTCGATTCGCAGGCCCGATAGATTGTTTAACGAAGACATGGAAGAATGAGGGCGTAAGGGGTCTGTATAGGGTGAGCTTGGCGAACTTACAGGCATTGGCCGCGAGTTTTTAAAACTGACGAAACGTTTACACAGGGTCTTCCTGCACCAATTGCTGGCGCAATGGTCGAAAACGCTTCCTTGTTCTTGTCATACAGAGAATTCCAGAATATTATCAGACGTATCACGCACCAGCCGGAGTCACAACGACTTCCTTTACACCAACTAGCGATCGCGGCTGCCGGCTCTGGAACCATAACAAGCTTTCTCCTGTGCGTTCTATTTCCGCTGATTAGCCTTTCTTCTGTCAACTTACTGCAATCCAGTACACCAATCGAACTCGTGAAATGTAAAATGCAAGTGCAGATGCTGATCCCACCTTCGTCATCATCCCCTGCGCATTCTCTCCCAGGTCTCCCAGGCCCGTTCACAGTGTTAGCCTCAGCATTTCGTGGTGCCGGATTCACAGGCCTGTGGTTGGGTCACACAGGAACCCTCATCAGAGAGACTGGTGGCACCGCAGCGTGGTTTGTGACCAAGGAATATGTCGCATCTCTCCTCCTCGCTCGGCGTACATCAAGCAGCCAAGAAGATCTCACCCTTCGCCCTTGGGAATCGGCACTATCCGGTGCCTGCGCAGGAGCAGCGTTCAACCTTGCCTTGTTCCCAGCTGATACTGTGAAGAGCGCTATGCAGACCGCGGAGGAGCTCAGACCTGATCTAGTAACGGCTGGCGCTCCAGGTCAGCCATATCGATATTCTCCTCCATCGTTTTTCGGTACATTTTCCCAGATGTACAAAGCGCAAGGTATCCGAGGATTGTATGCTGGTTGTGGCATCACCGTAGCGAGGTCGATACCAAGTAGCGCAATCATCTTTCTCATATTTGACGGACTAAATAAACATTTTGGATGAGATTTTCATAGAGTATTTCATTGATTTCGTTGAATCTGTAGAATTTTTAGCAACTGCATTATGGTTTCAAGCCTCTGATTAATATTACCGTTTGTGCATTAGTTTTGTTCGAGTATCTAGACGGAGTAGTAGAGTGTAGCAGCAGCTGTCATCTCCAATCATTTCTGCAGCAAGCAATCATAGAATTCACAATACTCTCTTGGAGCTCGCGAAAAACGGAACATCCTACTCTCCTGCATGGCCACGACCCGCACAAGAGTTCACTTCTTGGGGTCAAATGGTCGCGTTGGATGCGATGATCAGCGCTATAAATATCAACTCTCCGTGAATCTCGAGTTCTTCGAGTGTCCCAAGAGCCTCCAGCACCCCCATCGCTTCGAGTCAAGTTTAGAATATTGCAACGAATAATTTTAAAAGTCTGTCGACGTAGGGTTTAGTCGGACCTCGACGGACTATGCTGATTTTTATCTATTTATTTATCTATCTCCCACTCTTATAGTACATAACTGTCCTACCATACTGTCTTGTCTGTCTTTACTGTTGTAGTAGATACCAAATACTTTAGGGCCAATAGAGGTTAAAGGGAACATGAAAATGTATTACTGAGTATAAAATGAAAAGTCAAGCTAAGAACTTACACTGAGCCCAATACGCCCATAATTATGCGTCTGCAGAGAAAGATGTGAAAGAGCTAGTTCTTATTTGGTTCGTATCCTTATCTCTTGAGTTAGGAGACACCAAAGATCGTTCTTCTTCAATCGTTTCCGTGAAGGAGGAACACTAGAAATGTTGGAGAAAAAAGGTTTTATGTAATTAGTAGGTAACTAAAAGTAAAATTCAAAATTGGACACACTGGGAATTGAACCCAGCACCCCCCGCATTGTCGAAATTGATAATCTGAAAGATTTGCGCATCAGGGGGGCACACAAATCCTTCAGATCATTAATTGCTAAGCGGATGTGATAACCAACTACACCATGTGCCCTACTACAATACTTGCTCTCTCATGGATGAAGAACCATCATCAAATATTCTCTTCTTTAGGAAAAGCCCTCTCATTAATAAAACTCTTTCTTGAGAAAGGGTCCTGATCATCTTGTCTTTGATCAATCAAGCTGAAAAATGAAAAAACAATTATTTGAAGAAAGTAGTGAGACCTAAAATATGGATCAAGGCCTGATTGTGTTTTGTTATGATTTTTTTTCTCCCTGCACAACATTGTCTCTATCATTCTGCCAACATGTATGGTGAACTTGAAGGGACTTGACCTCTTGTGTTCTGTTATGATCATGCAGGCAGGGATTGCAGGAAAGGTAATCAAAATGGTAATCATGAGAAGAAGATCTTCATTGTAGCAGATCGGGCCGCTACAGTTTCCATCCCAGCCGAACTAGGGTAACGAGGTCCTAGAAGCAGGGGATTGGGCTGTATACTGTGACAGATGGCTAGTAAAATGGGACAGGTAGTCCAATGGTTTGCTGTGTGCAATTCCAGCATGTTCCATTTTAGTCAGCATTGTTACATTTGGTGGAACATTCTAATGCCTTCCTCATCAACAATCCGACCTAATATGTGCAGTTCTGGTGCCAAAAATATCAATTTTGTTTCACTCAGGTATAGTTACTCCTGTATTAGGATGTCAATGATTAGTTTTACATGTTTCACATGTTCTTCTAGCGAATCAGTATAAATGATAATATCATCCAAATACATGTCCATGAAATGGCCGATGAACAATGAAAATAGGAAGTTCATTAGAGTTTGGTATGTCAAAGGGGCGTTACAGTCCCCTTGTTCAACAACGAAACTGACCATATTGCCATCAGGAGTCAATAATGCTGTCTTATACACATCCTCTGGAGCAATCCGAATCTGCTCATAGGCATCTTTCCCATCCATTGTGGATCGAAATTTCGCTCGGGCGGCTGTTGTGATGTAGGCGAAGTGACGAGGGGGAGGGATCATGTCAGCGACTCAATAGTAACTCACTATATGACTAGGTGTCACACAAGCCGAGATAGTCAAGTCAAACGAAGTGAATGAGGGAGGAAAGGTCTTTGATTCTTGTCTAGCTACTGAGGAGAATAGACGAGATCAGAGATAAAGACTACTCTAAGAAATGCCCTATCTTATATACATATTCTGAAATGAATCCATGGGAACTATCTCACGTCATAACTGTGAGGCTATACAATGATCTGTCAAAGGTTGACAAACATGAGAGAATTCTCACACTGTCAATCTGTCAATAGTCTGACAGACATGAGAGAGTTGTGTTGACAGCACGGGAATGACAGTCTGTCAACAGTTTGACAGACATGAGAGAAATGCGTTGACATTGTGAGAATGTCAAGGTTGTCACATGTATGTAAATAAAAGAAAAGGAAAAGATAAAAGTAAATAAGATAGACAAAAAGAAATTGAAAAAGAGTCAGTTCGTAACATCACCCTCTCCTTAGGGCACGAGTTCCACAATGTGCTTGTTGTAAAAGAAAGTTTTCGGAGGGTAGTGAAGCGAGATTGGGTTCTGTGTCGGCAAGAGGAAGGGGTCGAAACAATTCTGTAGGGAATAAAGAAATAGGGATTTCAATTCGATGAAATATTGCGGGTTTTGGTTTAGTCGGATTCTTTTCATGGAATTCCTTGAGCAATTGGTCAACATTTGTAAGATTTGACCGTGGTTTCCATGTCTGCTCATGTGAACCATATCCCTTCCATTGGACTTTATATTTGATTCCTCTTCCTACTTTCTTCGAGTCAAGGATTTCTTCTGCTTCAAATTCTTCTTCTCCTCCTACAACAACAGGAGGCGGGCGTGTGTTTTGGGGTTGTGTAGGAAAGCTAGGTTCTTTATACGGAGTGAGAAGAACTTCATTGAAAACATTGTGTACATGTTTCCATGTACGTGGGATTTCCAGTTTATAGGAACTGGCACCTATCTTCTGCTGGATCATAAACGGTCCGTACCTCTTGTCACCTAATTTCTTCATTGGGCGATCTACCAACAGGTTGGTTCCTTCTAGCCACACCTTGTCACCAACCTTGTATTCTATACCCTTCTTCCTCTTTCCGTCATACTGCCTCTTCATCTCTACCTTTGCTTTCTCTAAAGCTGATCCTACTTCCTTTCGTATCTTCTTCATTCCATCTACAAAAGCTTGTACTGAGGGGTTGTCTGAAGTCATTTGAGTTGCCGTGCCTTTATACGGGTGTCTTCCTGTATCTGCATAGAAGGGAGAAACTTTCGTCGCTGAATGGACCTTGTCATTATAGTTGAACTCTGCCAGGGGTAACCATTCGTGCCAATTATTTTGTTGATAATTAATAAACAAACGGAGATATTGTTCAATCTCTTGGTTTGTTCGTTCCGATTGACCATTTGTCTGTGGATGGTACGCTGTGGTGAAGTTCACTTCAATGCCTAGAAGTCGATAGAGTTCTTTCATGAACCTCGAGTGATACTGTGGTCCTCGATCATGAACTATCTTGCGTGGAAGTCCATGGGTGGAGAAGATGGAATCTCGATAAATCTTCGCCATTCCTTCTGAAGTAACTGTGGTATGGGTTGGTACAAGTCTCAGTCTCTTTGTGAAGTGGTCGATGAAGATTGCAATCGCATTGTAACCTCCAGATTCAGGAAGTTCTCCAATCATGTCAGTACCAATTACTTGCCAAGGTTCAGTTGGAACGGTGTGAGGATGAAGATGTCCAATAGGTTGAGTGCAATGAGACTTTGTCGCTTGACACTTCTTGCAACCTTCCACATACTTTCCAGCATCTTGAGTAATTCCTGGCCACCAGTAATCACGAGTGACGAGTTCCGCTGTTTTGTACTGTCCAGGATGTCCTGCAAGTGGTGAATCGTGGTACTTAGTAAGGATTTTGGACCTAAGTACTCTGTTCTTTGGTAGATAGATTCGTCCTTTCCACTCAATAATCCCTTCAGTTTCTTTCCACTCAGGGTTTTTGGCATCGAGGTTATCCTTCACAAGTCGATCAACGTGGTTTCGATTCTTTTGGATTTCCGACAGGAATACATCTTCTGGTGAGGAGATGTTGAGGGCGCAAATGAAAAATTCTGGCTTTAGAAGGACGATGTTCTCGTTGTCCTTTTCCCCTGTCTGAAGACCTGTCATCCTTGACAGGATGTCAACTTTTGTCATTGTCTTTCCTGGTCGATGGACTAGATTAAAATTATATTCCGCAAGTTCAAGAACCCATCGAGCTTGTCATCGATTTAGCTTTTGGGGTTTCTTGAAATACTGTAGGTTTGCGTGGTCTGTAAAGATTTCAATCTGTTCTTCGGCTCCAAGAAGATATTGACACCAATCATCGAGCGAGTCCATAATCGCCATTAATTCCTTGTCATAAATCTCGTAGTTTCTTTCAACTTCATTGAGTGAACGAGATCGGAATGCTACAGGCCACCATTTTCCATCGACAAATTGAGAGAGACAACCACCATTTGCAAAGTCAGATGAATCAGCTTCAAGTCTAAACTTTCCATGATTTCGGGGAATGAGGAGGACTACTTCTTCACAGATTCGACGCTTGAGTTCGTCGAATGCATACTGTTGGGTCGCTGTCCATTCCCAGACTGCATTTCCAGTAAGTTTTGTCAATGGCTTGGCAACTTTGCTAAATCCTCGAATGAATCGCCTGAAGAAGTTACAGAAGCCAAGGAACTGTTGGACATCATGTTTCTTCAATGGGGTTAACCATTCTCGTACAGCTTTGACTTTCTTTGGATCCATTCGAATCGTTCCGTTCTCAATGATTATTCCAAGGTATTCGATGGATTTTTTCTCGAAAGAACACTTCTCAGGCTTGAGGAAAAGTTTGTGTTCTCGCAGAATGTCGAGGACTCGATTTACAATTATGCGATGACTTTTCAAGTCATTTGTAAATACGAGTATATCATCCATGTAGACTATGACGTGTCCTTCATTTATCAAATCTCGAAGGATATGATTCATGAATCCTTGGAATGTCGCCGGGGAATTGGTTAGTCCAAAGAACATAACGGTTGGTTCAAATAATCCTCGATTGGTCCTGAATGCAGCTTTCCACTCATCACCTTCTTTAATCCGTATATTGTTGAATCCCCATCGAATGTCCATCTTTGTGAATATCTTAGCACCCTTCAATTGATCAATAAGCTCCTGAATGAGAGGGAGTGGATATCGATTTTTAATCGTCATTTCATTCAGTTTGCGATAGTCTTGTATTGGTCTAAGGGTACCATCTTTCTTTTTGATGAAGAAGAATGGTGAGGCCATCGGGGATGTCGAGGGTCGAATTCGTCCGGTTCGAATGTTTTCTTCAAGGAATGCATCCAATGCTTCTTGTTCCTTCGGGTTCAAAGGATATATCTTACAATCGAGTGGTTTAGAACCAGGTGTTAACTCGATTGCATGATCCCAAGGGCGTCGTTGTGGTAATTGATCAAATTCCTTTTGACTGAAAACATCCGGGTATTTGTTTATATACGGAGTGGAAGTGTCGAAGTGTTTTCGTGTTTCTTCTTCCGCCTTCTTCTCTGTCCATTTCCTGGAATCTACCTGTTCTTGCACATATCGATCCCAATCAAACACGAAAAGTCTCTCGCCGTCTTCAAGTACTGCTCTTGTTTGAATATCTTCAGGCGTCCAAAAGTGAGGATTATATCCGCACCGAGTCGGACATCGGTCAAAAGTAACTTCTGATTTAATCCAGTCGATACTTGGATTATGATGTCGTAACCAATCCAATCCTAAGAAGATATGTTGTTCGCCAAGGTTAACAACGCCAAATTGAATCTGTTCCGAATGATCTCCGATGGTTACGCGGACTTCAGCATATTTGGTTATGGAGCCGTTCTCATTGAGTGTTCCATCAGCATTGTAGACAGGTACTCGAATAGGTAGGTCTTTGGTCGGAATCCTATGTCGTTCAACAAAGTTTGTGTCAATGCATGAGCCTGTAGCTCCACTGTCGACTAGTCCTTGTGTAACTATTTGTCGGTTGTCCTCTAATGTTTCGACAATGACTGGGAGTTTTAAGCTTTTTCCATGTGTTCCACGGACGTAGCTTTTCTTTGTCGCAAGACTTTTAACGGCTTCGACTGCGGTTTTCCAGTTTAATGCGCGTATTTCCATGACAGTTTCCTCCGAAGCTTCTCTTACTCGCGAGGAAGGCATCCATATCCTTAAAAGTATGACGGCTTTTGTGAGATCTTCTTCTTTCAGCCTTTGAGCAGTCCATTCTGCCGTGTTGGGTATGTATCGTATAGGTTTTTGTACTTCGGTTGGTTTATTAAATGTAGATGCGTGTTTTTCTACATTATCATACTTAATAGTGAAATCTAGTCCACTATCTACTATGTCCGAAGTATTTAAATTAGAATGCTCCACCAGACCTATGCCTACTGGGGAGCTCTTATAAAACCCATACTGTTCACCCACGCGGTGAACGAATTCATGTCCATACCAGCTGGTAACCCTGGTACTACATCTACACTATTTACGTTAGTTTCTTTACTAACGTTGTCCGTTCTCTCGCTATCATAGTTCATAAGTTCTACGCTACGGACCACGGCTCTGTTCTTCCTTGGGCAGTTCCTACTAATGTGGCCTTTTTCGCCACAGTTGAAACAAAGGCCATTCACCCTTGCTCGATCCAGGTCCATGGGTCGTCCCGAACCTCCAAAGGTCGTCCCGGACCCATCGTGTCTTGCTATTATGGGGGTAGATCCTACCACTCGAGGTCCTTCCCATCTCTTCTGCTCTTGCCTGCCATAGGCTTGTTGCGTGGATCCTTGACCACGACTTTGTCCTTGTATGCTGTTACCCCAGCTCATGTTGTTGTGTCCGCGTTTCTGTTCATCGTAGCGGCCGCGGATTAGATCATTGGCTGTGACGAGTTTCTTTAACTCGTCGTAGCTGCCAAATTCCTCTGTCCTTGTTCGGACTAGATCGCTCATGATGTTGAGATTGACTGCTCTTTCAGCCAACTGAAGAACATATTCGCTTCTCTTGTTGTACCCCGCTTCCTTCAACAGGAGTTCAAACTCCTTGAAAAAGTCGTCGGCTTTCATACGACCTTGCTGAATGCGATTCAGCTTATCCATTGCCTCCTTCTTCTGGGAGACGTTAGAAAAACTGCTCTTTAGTTCTTCTAGGAATTCTGCGAAGTCTACGTTCCAATCACCAGCAACTTCATCCTGGTGATCACTGGTGTATACTTCCGCCCAGTCATCAGCTCTGCCTCCTCGAATGTAGGACATTGCTACATTGATGGATTCGTTATCGTTATTGACCTGCTGTGTCCTTCGCAGGTCATGGATGTACGCAAGGAGTGTTCGGAGCCATGTTCGGAACTTGGAGGTATCTCCTGTAAATACGTCAGGTTCTTTAACGATGGTTTTTCGGGAGAATGAGGTGTTGGAGGTGGAGGTGATGGTAGCGGCGGTAGTAGCGGAGGTGTTGGCATGCATGGATTGGTTGGATGGGTCAGACATTTCTGAGCCAAGTTCAGTAGCGATTGAAGGAGTAGGAGTAGGTGATCCTAAATGGATGGTTGAATCCGGCGATGCGGGAGAGGGAGAGCGAGATGGGTATGGAAGTGAAAAATCCTGAGGTCTTGACGAGAACGCCAGGATAGGAGGGACAGGTGCTTAGGGGTAGAAGCCCGTGTCGATTTATGTGTCAATCCGGAAGACTGTCTACGTCTGCTCCTCGCGCAACGTTGTCTTTCGAGTCTTTAGCACAAATCTTTTTGTTTCCAACGCCTACTATCGAATCTTCCAAGGAAGAAACTCGATTATTTGTATCTAGCCCTGATTTACACTTCTTGGTAGAAGTCAGGCACACTAGTGGCAGTATTTTCCTGCCAGCACGGGTTGAGCCGTACCACAAAGTCTCGATGTAGGTATGTACACCAAATTGATTTATACTAAAGCCGGCCTTAACACAGGCGAGCTATAGGATAAGGGAGTGGATGGAAGGGGAAACGGAAGAGAGGTGGGAGGGTAAATAAGGAAATGAAAAAAGCATAAATTTAATAACGCAGCTGTTATATTCATGCAGGACAGTCTATTTCTTTATACACATACATACACTAATCGCTTTCATCGCGTCCGATGGATCCATTATACGTTTATCCTTCATCGCATCCGAAGGATGCGATTGCACTTTCTTTATTACAACACTTGTAGTTAACATCCACACATTCCTTCATTCAACATTATTACTTCTTACCGAGATCATATGCTCATCAGTCATCTTCTTATACATGTGTTATTTACTTATTACTCTGGTTAGCTACAAGACTAGTATTTAAGCCGTAGTGTAGCTTAGCTGTACTTCAGTTTAAATATCGACTTCAGTTGACTTATACAGTCCATACTCAGTTAAGACTTTACACTCGCTTCGCTTCGGATCGGATCCTTCGCTCCACCCGACTGCTTCTACCTGGGACATACGACTCTAACGAGGGTACTACTAATAGTGGTATCAACGTCCCATTACTCCGCACCGCACCGCATCGCATCGGACGGTCCACTTGGCTGTATTCAGCATAACTCTAACAGTATATTTAAACTTCTACTCGTTATTGTCGTGCTCAACTCATTTTATTATGGCCTATCGTACTTGTGCTCGCGCACGCTCAAACACCAACGTCTCTGATACATCTGTTCGTGATGAACAAGAGGCAAACCCTTTTGCAACAACCGCAGCATCATTCTTACCGTTCTCAGAATCCATCTCTGCCATTGGTACTGGTCATCGTTGTAGTACTGCTTATGGACCCTCGGCTCCGTCGGCAGCTACTGCTGCTCTATCAGCTATTGGAGAAATTACTTCACCAGATTTAGCTGTAGAAACACTTTACACCAAAGATGGCATACCAGTAGAGGTTTGGACACCTCGCGGTGGACGACGGATCCGAAGGACATCTCCTCAACCATCCTCGCCTTCCCCAACCACAGCTACTCAAGCTGCTAAAGGAAAGGGAAGAGCTATCTCCCCATTATTCGAAAATCTTTCACATTCCCAAAACAACCCTACTCAGGGCCCAGAACCAGCTGAACAGGTTCAGGACGAAGAACCTGATGTTACAGCCGATGAAGACCAACCAGAGGATCCTACACCACAGGGACCAGGTGGTGGACCCGATGGACCTGGTGGCTCTGGTGGACCCGGTGGACCCGGTGGACCTGGTGGACCAGGTAATTCAGGGAATAGTGGAGATGATGAAATTCCCATTCCCGATTCTAGTCAATTCATGAATATTATGTCTAACTTTTCTAGCAACATCAACAACTTGGGAACAGTGTTATCCGGGATGAAATCCACGGATGACGCTGGTAACAAAACCAAACCTAAGGAGGCAGAAGTATTTGACGGATCGGATCCGAGGAAGCTCCGCAGCTTTCTTGTTTCACTCGCATTAGTCTTCAATGATCGACCAAAGTATTTCACTGAGACGAAGAAAATTAATTACACCCTCTCTTATCTTTCAGGAACTGCCAGGCAGTGGTTCGAACCAGATATTCTGGATCCGGACTTACTTAATATGCCTGAGTGGACCTATTCGTTCTCCGCGCTCGTCCAAGAGTTGCAGAAACAATTCGGGGTGTATGACATGCAGAGTGAAGCAGAAGGTAAAATAGGTAACATAGTGATGAAGGATTCGGACACCATCCGAAAATACAACAACACCTTCAACAGCCTCGCTTCGCTCACCGGATGGGATGAGAATGCGCTCCGATGGGCGTATGAAAAAGGCGTCGCACCACGCCTTAAGGATGAAATGGCTCGGGTGCGAAGACCAAAGACTCTCGAAGAATATCGAGAGATCGTTCTGGAGATCGACAATCGTTATTGGCAAAGGGAATTGGAAAAGAAAAGAGAATCCGCAAAAAGCAGTGGAGGTAATAGCAATAGCGGAAATTCTTCGGCCAAGAAAGAAGCCTCCAATCCTTCCCCTACCAACAATAACATCTCCACACCTTCCTTTAATAAACCTACCTCCAACGGTTCTAAATTCAACCAGAAGAACAAATCCGGAGGAGCCGATCAGCAAAAATCGACAGATAGCAGCAAGTTCGGACCCGACGGAAGGATTACGCCTGAGGAGAAGGAAAGAAGGAAGAAGTACAATCTGTGTGCTTTCTGTGGTGGGAAGCATAAGTTTGAGGATTGTAATAAGCGTAAGGCTAGAGACGCTAAAGGCCGCGCTACGGAAGTGGTGGCTATGGATCTGACGGACCAACCATCCGAGGATGCGAAAAAATAGTCCGCAACTCTTGTACTCCAGTACGAAACGAGAGTTGCGTTGATCTAGTTCGTACCACTAAGGAGACCTATCTCAATGCTTCCGCTCTTTCACCTAACGAACATTCTTTAATTATTGATGTCATTACAGAAATTCCTCTTGACGAGGATCCGAAATCTTTTACTACTTTGAATTTTCCAACCTTATTAGATTCTGGTTCCACTGATTGTTTCATTGATTCACATTATGTACAATTAAACTCTATTCCTACTTCGTCGATTTCTCCTATCAATCTTCGTTTGTTTGATGGTTCATTATCTTCTAAACCCATTTCGCAAACCGCGACCTTACGCGTCCGGTTTCCATCCGATGAGCTGCTTCCACTTACATTTTATGTAACTTCACTTGATTCATCTTGTAAAGCTGTTTTAGGATATAGTTTCTTGGCCCGCTACAATCTGTTGATTGACTGGGTTTCAAAAACAATTTCTTTCCGAGACACTAACCATTTTGATTCTATCCAGACGTCTACTCCTTTCGCTTCCGAAACGGATCCACTGGAGACTCACTCACGATCGAGCTCGAGCTCATCACATCGCTCTCGCTCTCATCGTAACCCTCGTCCATTATCGGACAAATTTCCTTTTGAACCTATCTATACTTACCCTTCTTTAGCACAAATGGCATCCCGACTAGACGACTCTGATATCAATATCGCACTTATCGGAGCCGTTGCATTCCATCGGGCATGTAAAAAAGAAGGTATGGAACCTATGTTAATTAATGTGATGCCTTCCGAGGTATTCGCTCGAAGCTCTACTACAGAAACAAAGCCTACTCAGACTACTAACATTCCTGACGATTATAAAGACTTTGCAGATGTGTTTGACGAAATCGCATCCGAGGAGCTCCCGGAACATAGACCCTATGACCTCAAGATTGAACTAGAAGATGGAAAGGAACCACCGCTTGGACGAATCTATCCACTTTCACCAAAGGAGCTTGAAGCTCTTAGAGACTTCTTAGACAAACAACTAGCTAATGGAGCCATACAACCATCCAACTCGCCTCACGGCGCACCCGTCCTTTTCGTTCCAAAAAAGGATGGATCACTCAGACTATGTGTGGACTTCAGAGGACTCAACGCTATCACCAAGAAGGATCGTTACCCCTTACCTCTTATTTCAGATTTATTGGATGCTCCGAAAAAAGCCAAATATTACACCAAATTCGACCTTGCTCACGCTTATCACTTAGTGCGTATTGCTGCTGGTGATGAATGGAAAACAACTTTTCGGACCCATTACGGATCCTTTGAATGGAAAGTTATGCCTTTTGGACTAACTAACGCTCCAGCCGCTTTTCAACGGTTTGTCAATGATGTTTTAGCTGATCTACTTGATGTTTGTTGTATAGTCTACTTAGATGACATACTCATCTATTCGGACGACCTACAGACGCATCGTAAGCACATCCATGAAGTGCTCCGACAGCTCCGCAAACACAAGCTATTTTGTAATCCAGCAAAATGTTACTTCGAAGTTGACACAGTGGAGTATCTAGGCTACATTCTATTGCCCGAAGGTCTCACAATGGCTAAAGACAAGGTCCAGGCTATCATTGATTGGCCTGTGCCTCGGAAAGTTAAAGACATTCAATCTTTTCTGGGATTTGCTAATTTCTACAGACGCTTTATTTTTAATTACAGTGATATCGTGGTACCAATGACTAGACTCACTCGTAAGGGTGTAGTTTGGAATTGGTCCGACGCTTGCCAACAAGCTTTTGACAAGCTCAAAATTGCTTTCACTAACGCTCCTATTCTTGCTCATTGGGAGCCTAACAGACGACTCATTGTAGAAACAGACGCGTCGGATTACGCGCTCGCTGCGATTCTATCCATTATACTGGAGAACGGCGAGATACATCCAATTGCATTCCTTTCGCGCACTTTCCAAGCTGCCGAACTGAACTATGACACTCATGATAAAGAACTTTTAGCCATCTTCGAAGCTTTTAAAGCTTGGCGCCATTACCTCGAAGGCTCCGGGGATCCAATTGACGTTGTCACGGATCATAAAAACCTTGAGTATTTTTCTACTACTAAAGTTCTTACTCGTCGGCAGGTGCGATGGTCCGAATTTCTACACCAATTTAACATGGTGATTCGCTTTCGTCCCGGAAAGCTGGGCGCGAAACCAGATGCGATCACTAGACGATGGGACGTCTATCCAAAAGAGGGGGATATCGGCTATGCGCAAATCAATCCACAAAATTTCAGACCAATATTCACTAATGAACAATTCACTACTTCACTACGAGCTACATTCTTGGAAGGTCCGTCACTTAGAGCGTCAATAGTAATGGATATCGGAGCCTTGCATGAGGCGATCAAATCCACACTATCGCTCGATCCGGATTCAGTGACTGGACTGCAACATGCACAAGATGACTCAAAACCTTGTTGGACACTAGATGAAACTGGTTTGTTACGTTTTGATGGACGAATCTTTGTCCCTGATCATTCCAATCTGCGTATACAAGTTTTACAATTCTTCCATGATCATCCTCTTTCAGGTCACTTTGGACAGAACCGGACACTACAATCCATCCGTAGGCAGTACACATGGCCGCGGATCCGAGAGTTCGTCCGAGACTATGTCTCTTCATGCACCATATGTGGCCGAAACAAATCTAGAAGACATCGTCCTTATGGTCTACTCAAACCACTACCAGTACCAGTTAGACCATGGGATTCAATATCAATGGATTTCATTGAACAACTACCCTCCTCGGACGGATACACTGCTATACTAGTAGTTGTTGACCGTGCATCTAAACAAGCAATTTTCATTCCTACCCATGATACAATCACTTCTGAACAACTAGCTGAGCTTTTTGTTATTCACGTCTTTTCTAAACATGGAGTACCTAACCACGTAACCTCTGACCGCGGATCCGAATTTGTTTCTGCTTTCTTTAGAGCTTTAGGTCAATCACTTTCTATGCAACTTCACTATACATCTGGATACCATCCGGAAGCGGACGGACAGACTGAACGAGTTAATCAAACACTTGAACAGTACATTCGAATTTACTGCTCTTATCAACAAGATGATTGGGCTAGCTTATTGCCCATTGCAGAATTCGCTTACAACAACGCTCCGAACGCATCCACTGGCATCACACCATTTTTTGCCAACAAAGGTTATCATCCAAACATTTCGATTCGACCAGAAGTTGATGTGCGATCGGACACCGCGCGCGACTTTGTAGTCAATCTTGACGAATTACATTCTTTCCTTCGTGACGAAATTACTAATGCACAGAAACGTTATAAAGACCAGGCTGATAGAAAACGAATTCCAGCTCCAGAGTTTCCAATCGGATCCGAAGTTTTCGTTCTGGCTAAACACATTAAATCCACTCGCCCTACTGAGAAATTTTCAGAAAAATATCTTGGTCCTTTCAAGGTTATTGACCGTCCAGGAACTCTTTCATACAAGTTACAGCTTCCAGATTACCTCCGTCGCATCCATCCAGTTTTTCATGTATCACAACTAGAACCAGTTACCCCCAATCCATTTTCGCTTCGCACGCAGTCGTCTCCGCCGCCAATCGAAATTGATGGTGAAGAGGAGTACTTTGTTGCTGAAGTACTTGATTCAAAAATGGATCGTAGGTTCAAGCGTTGTCCCTTATGATACTTTTGTTAAGACTGTGCCGGTGAGGTTCCGTCGAGTCTTAGAAGGTAAAAGGTGGATCGAAGTGATCCGAGAGTAATCGGGATGAATCGAGACTATGGTTTATAACCGAAGTCTCAAGAGACGTAATCGAAGATGATCGGTCAGCTCGATTGCAACGGAAGATGATAAGAATGAACTAGAACCTTGACACTACTTTCGGTAGTGCCCCCGCTTCGTCGTACGGTTCAGTGAATGTTCAGAGTGACGAGTAAGAGTATAAAGACGTCCGGATAACGATCGGTTATAATGCGATCGTTAGACGATTAGAAGAAAGAGTTCCGGACGGAGTTCAGCAGCAATCTAAGTTGATATTTAAACTAAGGAACTATGTACAAGATACTACAGCTTATATACCTGTATTCCTAATTGTTAAATCTATAACAATAAGAGCTGTAAGTAAAAAACAATAACTAATATAAATCGACGTCATCAATATAAAATAAAAGATAATAAAGTCGGAGCACAAAGCATTCGATAACCGAATGCCTCGTACGACTCGATCGATGCAATCGGTCTCGGAAGTAAATATAAATGTTACCAAGTCCATGTCCGAAGCCGGAAGCTATACACGGAAGTCCGGAAGCATAACCGTAACAACTTTGTGCGATGGGCAGGTTATGAAGGAACAGATGAAGAATTTTCTTGGATCAGAGCCGACGACATCCATGCGGACGAGCTGGTACCAGCATTCCACCAACGTTACCCAGACAAACCAGGACCACTACAATAAACTCATCCATCATTATGGTACTCTCCACATCATTTTCATTTACTACTTATATTTTGCACCGTCCGTCGGACAAAAGAACTTTAGCAAAATTTCATTTTCACTCATTATACTATTAACGTCTTTTATTCACTTACGACTATTTACAATCACACCAAACAAAAAACAAAAAACCAAGAAAATTATCACATTATATACAATCAACAAAACAAACAACAAAACAAAAAATAAAACAAAACAAAATTATATACAGTACTTATATCGGAGCCGATCGCCTCACGATCTTTCTCTTTTCTTCTTCTTCTTCCTCTTCTTCCTCTTCTTCTTCGTCTTCGTCTTCTTCCTCTCCCAATTCTGCTTCTTGCTTTTGTCTTCTTATTTCCACTACAAAATCTTCTTCCTCTTCTTCCAATTCCACCAACTCCCTCTCTATTTCCAAGGCCTCTAACGCTTCCCCTGTCCGGGCCCGGCGGCTGCGATCGGCCAAGATAGTGTCTTGCCAGGATCCCACTTGAAGGCGGAATTGCCTAAGTTCATAGGCAATACCCACCATGGAATCCTGGATTCCTTCCATGGCCACGGCTATCCTCTCATGGATTTCCGTCGGCTGCAATGCGTCTCCGACGATGGGGTTGGACTTGACTTTGTCATTCCAGGAACAGTGAACTTTAGATTTCCTGCAATGATAGCAGGAAACCGTGTTCGACTGGTCCTGGGGACGACAGTCGAATTCCTTCTCTACGCATCGTGCGCAGGCGGGCCGAGCAGACAAAGTACTTGCAATTGGCTAGAAAAGAAAAAATCAGTAAAAATTTAAGAAGAATCAAAATCACTCACTTGGGCGTTATTACCCTTTCTCTTCTTTTTCTTCGGAGCCTTCGGCTCCTCATCTCGCTCACTATCATTGTCCTCTGATTCTTCCTATTAACCAAATCAATTACAAGATAAAGGCAAAAGAGAATGTACTCACGTGGTATGGAGGATCCGATGGATCCGAAATATCTTCCAACACCCTCTTCTTTGGCACTACCTCTCGTGCCTTACCCCTTCTCGCCTCGGCCAATTCTTCTTGTCTTTTTCTTTCAGCCTCTTCCAATTTTTTCTTCGCAGCCTTCGCTTGCTTCGCCTCCTCGATCCTCCGCTTCTTCTCGGCAATCTCTTTCTCCTGTCTTTTCCTCTGCTCCTCAGCTTCTCGCCTCGCCTTTTCCTCAGCCACTTTTCTCGCTTGCTCCTCTGCCGCTCTTCTTGCTTTCTCTTCGGCAGCTCGCTTCGCACGCTCCGCCTCTACCCTTTCCTCCTCTTGAGCAGCGAGCAATTGCTCCTGCATCTGATGGAGTTGCGCGGCGATTTGGGATGATGTAAGTTTCTGAGGAGAAGACATTTTTTTTAAAAAAAAAGGAGAAAAGTTGAAGTTCACTCGTCCTAACGGACCAGCTTTTATGGGATTCAAATTGCGCACGGACCACTTTCGCATCACAAGACTTCATGTTGGTTGAAAATTTTCAACACGCATTACGGGACTTGGAATTCCTTTTGCACATAACTAATCGGGCACTTCTCGCATCACACCGGAATGATCGCTTCCATGGGGAATTTTGGACTTTGGATTTTTTTTGGGCTTTTGTGGGCTCAAGCCCAAAAGGGGGATACTGTTATATTCATGCAGGACAGTCTATTTCTTTATACACATACATACACTAATCACTTTCATCGCGTCCGATGGATCCATTATACGTTTATCCTTCATCGCATCCGAAGGATGCGATTGCACTTTCTTTATTACAACACTTGTAGTTAACATCCACACATTCCTTCATTCAACATTATTACTTCTTACCGAGATCATATGCTCATCAGTCATCTTCTTATACATGTGTTATTTACTTATTACTCTGGTTAGCTACAAGACTAGTATTTAAGCCGTAGTGTAGCTTAGCTGTACTTCAGTTTAAATATCGACTTCAGTTGACTTATACAGTCCATACTCAGTTAAGACTTTACACTCGCTTCGCTTCGGATCGGATCCTTCGCTCCACCCGACTGCTTCTACCTGGGACATACGACTCTAACGAGGGTACTACTAATAGTGGTATCAACGTCCCATTACTCCGCACCGCACCGCATCGCATCGGACGGTCCACTTGGCTGTATTCAGCATAACTCTAACAGCAGCGGGGTCCAATGTCCAACCAATATGTCGAAGATTTGGGTCGTGACGGGTGGTTTGATTGAGATCTCTGATCTTCTGTCAGCGACTCAATAGTAACTCACTATATGACTAGGCGTCACACAAGCCGAGATAGTCAAGTCAAACAAAGTGAATGAGGGAGGAAAGGTCTTTGATTCTTGTCTAGCTACCGAGGAGAATAGACGAGATCAGAGATAAAGACTACTCTAAGAAATGCCCTATCTTATATACATATTCTGAAATGAATCCATGGGAACTATCTCATGTCATAACTGTGAGGCTATACAACGATCTGTCAAAGGTTGACAGACATGAGAGAATTCTCACACTGTCAATCTGTCAATAGTCTGACAGACATGAGAGAGTTGTGTTGACAGCGCGGGAATGACAGTCTGTCAACAGTTTGACAGACATGAGAGAAATGCGTTGACATTGCGAGAATGTCAAGGTTGTCACATGTATGTAAATAAAAGAAAAGGAAAAGATAAAAGTAAATAAGATAGACAAAAAGAAATTGAAAAAGAGTCAGTTTGTAACAGATCAATGGCATGAGCACAAGCACAAACCTGAGCATGAGTAACACTCCGAAGCACACAGAGGTCTAAAAGGTTAAATGATCTCAGTGACTGTGATAGCACAAAGGGCCACAGAGATCTAAAAGGATAAATGATCTTAGCGACTGTGATAGCACAAAGGGCCAATCACAAGGGTCAGGTAAGGCAAAATAGTTCCCAAAGACCAAGTCAATATTGAGTGTAAACAAAGATACAAACACGAACCTAGTTCCCAAAGACTGAGAGGTCGAGATAGGGAACTGGTAGCTGTCTACTGTACTATATATACGAGTCTGGAACAATAGGAACCTGTTACGATCATGCGCATTGACCGCATCGGACCGACCCCACTATCGATCCAGCTCCGCATACTGCCGCAATTGTGCACATCAATCGAACTATCGATCCGACTCACCAACCCGACTCGCAACAAGTCCATCATCGATGCAACACACCGATGATATTGATCAAGGTGAATTGGTTCCGCAACTCTTATCTTCCCCTATCCTATATCCCATCGCTATCCCTTTGGATGGGCTATGCACCTAGACCACTGCCGTTACCTTATTAGTTAGTCTTCTTCCTATCTGCACTCGCTATCTTTACTCTTGATCTGTCATAACTACTTTAGGATATCTCGTAGTGACATCGGAGATAGTGTACATAGTATAAAGGACCTGCGGACGTAGGTAGAAGCCCTTAGCTATGACCCCAACCTGGTACAACCTCTGCATTAATATCGCTGTATGACTTGATCCGACTCGGATATAATCCTATCGAATTGATACGACCCTAATATCATACTCGACTTCTCTATCTTCTTCTCCAACCCCATTCGACCCTGTCGATCTTTAGTCGACGCTACTTCGATCTCGAACGGACTCGACATGGACCGCGCAGCGTAGCGAGGGTATTGTCAATAGCAGTACTGAAGGTCCACTCGATCCGCACGCTCCTAACAGAACCAGAGTAAAGGGACAAGGGTAAAAGAACAAAGAACAAAGAACAAGAGTGCGAGAGTGGAATAGTGAAGAACTGTTAAAGATAGGAAGCGCGAAGCGCGATTGCATCACATGGTTGTTCAGCATCCTATGGCAATCCCTCCGATGGGCTGCCCTCCTTGCATATACTCCTGCGAGCACAGGTCATTGTATTGGTTTTAGTCTTAGGTTTCAGGGTGCTCAAGCTCCAAGCTCAAGTCACATTTTACTTACGATTTTTCTCCCTTAATAACTCTCTGATCTTGATGGATTTCCCTGAGAACTTGCTTACTATGTTCTGAGGGTATGTCTTCTATTCCTTCTACCTATACTACTTTTACTTATCTCATTGTACCTACCAGGTGTATCGTGTACTCACAAAGTGTTAAGACCATGCCAAGTTCAACTCCCGCGGTCCCGACGATCATTCCCCGGTATTTGACTTCATCTTTTTCTTCCGTCGCGGAGCTTACCTCCGCGATCCTTTTACACTTCACTTTTATATCCCTCACGCCTTAACCGATTTTTATATATCCTTTTATATCATTCCCTTTATACTTACCCCTTTTATCTTCCACATGTTTGACCATACTATTCTAGGATACTATCGCTTAGCGACCCTTAGGTAGCGGTTACAGTATAAAGCTACAAGAGTAGAATAGTTGGTCCTTAGTTTAAATATTGACTTTGATAGCGCACTTTGATAGTGTATACCTTTCAAATAGAGTTCATACTCAAACCTCGCTCTAAGTACAATCACGTGAGTTTCTCCTGCGATCGGAATTACCCTCATCTTCGCTTTCGGACAGCGGTGTGTCGGGGATGCTATTAATAGTAGCGTCAACGTCCGACTACCTCTCTGTAGGTTCACCTAACCCTCACCGGGATTTATCTCGGTGTTCGGTCTTTTACCCCGTGGACTTATAGTCTGTGATCCAACTTATTCCCTACAACCGTGCATGATCATAACAGACATCGGAGATAGCGTACGTAGTATAAAGGACCTGCATACATAGGTAGAAACCCTTAGCTCTAATATCAACCTGGTATAACCTTGACCTGGTATGACCCTCCCTTAGTTTTCATATCAACTTTGTTCTCCTATACACTAATATCGCTGTATGACTTGATTCGACTTGGATATAATCCTATCAAATCGATACGACCCTAATATCATACTCGACTTCTCTATCTTCTTCTCCAACCCCGTTCGACCCTGTCGATCTTTAGAACGCTACTTTGATCTCGAACGGACTTGACACGGACCGCGCAGCATAGCGAGGGTATTGTCAATAGCAGTACCAAAGGTCCACTCAATCCACACGCTCCTAACAATGTCAATAAGCGCGAATTTAGGGAGATGAACCAGACCATAACTATTTGATTTTCGAAAAGGTGCGCTGTACATTCTGTTCTGCTCCCTAGAGTATGTATTTCCACATAATATCAAAGCTCTAACAGCTCAACTGCATGACTACTTTGTGCTTCTAAATAGGTATGGTGTTTAAGTGAACTGCAACATAGGACTATGTAGTTAGTGATTAATATTGATTGTATCAGGTACATCCTAGAACCGGTGTTCCTATCCAGGGACCGGCCGTGTAACACACTACCTTCGCATTCTTAAGAGTTTAAAACTTAGATAACTGACTAGTGAAGCAGGACTGAGGAGATGTACTGAGATGCAGCATTATACTACCACAAGTGTATCGTCTTTAGTATTAAACATCTACTTCGATACTGCAAGAAAATAAATTTCGTTCAACTGTCTCTCAAAGGTCGTGACCAGTTAACGCTCGCGCTTCTCTGAAGCATCATCTCTCCCTTCCTTCCTCTCAATCATACTCTCAGTATACCGGCTAGCCCACCCTAGTAAAGATCTACTTAACTGTTCAGCGTGGTCGCTGAGTAAGTAGTTCCGCAATGTATTTAGTGCGCACATTCCTGATGGGTCTCTAGCCGACGCCTAAGTGACAAGCCACAAAACCGCTGCGGACGACGGATGATAGGGAGCTATAGAGCATTCCCGTTGTGTGCACTGAAACTTGAAACCATGGCGGCCGTTTTTGGAGACGAACAGGAGCAACTGTGAGAATCCATGTCTCCGAGTTCTCCACACTCTGGCACTTCCGGAGGCCGAGGAGGGTAAGATCTGCTGTCGAACTGTTGTTGACCCAGTTTACCGAAAGACTGGGCGTGAATTGTGTGTAATAGAGTGAAAGCATTTCATCGAATGGGGATAGCAAGGAATAATAGCACATGATGAATTCAGGATCCGATGGGTAACAAGAAGGTAACAAGGTGCGCAACCGGAAGAGTATGTGTGGGTTGCCAATGAACTAGACAGGAAGATTCGAATCAGCATACGACAGATCAACAAATGTTTTTTTGGGTACAACTTCACAAGACACATCGCATGAGTCTTTATGAGTTGCAAAGCATCTACATGCTACATGGTGGAGCATGTGGTGACATTCAGGGATGCCAATGATTCACGATACGCGCACACCCACCTGAATTACACAACGTTTGATAATATTACAATATATTAGTTTGAGAGAGCGTCTTGATGAGAATAAGTTCTTGGACTAGAATTGATGAGTAAAAGGAAGATGAGAATACGCGACCATTCTCACTGTGTGTGATGACTACAGCAGTCGCCTTGGTATCCTAGTGAAAGAGTTATGAACATCAAACAAATTGTCATCGCGTAAACGAAACGTACGATGGCGCAAGTCAGATGGGGATGCATCTTCCGTTTCTTGCTAGGCGAGTGCTGCTTATGCAGAGCCGTGAACATATCGAGAAGATCTTTACCACTGACAGTCAGAAAAGTTTCAAGATCAAAGGTCAACAGCACCCACATTTCGAAACGGCCTCTGTTTCATTGGGCTTATCTCGATACGACGTGACATACTTGCTGAACTGCACGCCAGCCTTCAGCTGCGCGTCGAGGATGTCAATCTTGTTAAGCAAAAGGATAAGGTCAACTGAAGCCAGCAGCTTGTTTGTGCATATCATGCGCCACAATTTCATTGAATCGGCCTGCCGAACGACATATATTTGAGTGAGATCTGACAGATGAATATATTGAGGAGAAAACACACCAGCCGATTCACTGTCTCGTCTTCAGCGAGAGCTTGGTTGAAGGCTTAGATTAGAATAAGATCAGACCAATGGCATAAAACTAAGGAATCTCAAGAACAGACCAGATACCGGGGCAAGGAAAATTATCACCGTCACGGTATCGAAGAATTGAGCCCAAGCAGCTAATTTGCGACATTGAGTCGGATCAGACGACGTGAACATGATTGTAAATCACGAACCTCTCTGACTCCTGTCACCTCCAACATCGTATACAATCCAATCCTTGCCGTTACCATTCTCAAGGCCTGGGATAAATTCTTAACGACTGATGATTTTTTCTGTGCGAAAAAAAGTAGGTTCTGAACGTACTGCTTTCCATAGGTATCCGATGCTCCTCTGGACCTATTGTACTGACTCGGGCTCGAAGAACATCATCTAGGTAATTCAGATGAACTTCGGGTTTGTAAACGATCATCTGAGCAAGCTTAACGCACCTGGGGTGGGCAGATAATCTTCTTTGGTGATGCGTTCTACGTCTTCGAGGAAACTTGAATTCGAATTTAAGACGGGTATAATTGGTGTGAGTGTCAAAGAAAGAATGGACGTACAAGCCTGGTTGATCTTTGAGATAAATTTCTTCTTGCCGCAGCTTCTCTTGGACATCAGGATTTCGCCAAAGTGTCACTATATCGTCTGCACATGCGTTGATAATCCTGCGATTCTGCATGTCCTCGGGAGAGGACACAGCACCGGATTGGCGGCGGAATTTGAGCAACCCTTTCCAACCTGCGCCCGACCTAACAGCAATTTCAGGAGCTTTGGCAGGATTGTAATGGGCATAAGGATTATCAATAGAATTTGATTTGTACTGGTTGTCAATTGTACCGGCGGAGCCAGATATTCGTTTCGTGAGTGAAGTTTCAACAGACTTGAGAGGTGCAAGGCTGAAGATTAAACGGCGGACGGTGTCATCGAGAAGAAGATTCGAAGTTGGGGATGTAGTACCGGAGGATCGAGGAGAAAGTAGATTCAGAATGAAATTGGCCGAACGAACGAGGTTGAGGTGAATTACGGGACGCCATAACTCAGCCTTGAGAGGTGGTCAGGTTAATGAGATTTGACAAAGCATGATTGGCGTTACCTCGGCATGGAAAGCAGTTGGAGAAAAATGGAGCTGAACACGAATTTCAGTATCATGGGCAACGAAGGAGAAACAACAGAAAGATGAACCTGCATGTTCTTTAATATTGTCGACTTGCCAGATTCGGCCTGGCCTGTTTGTGGTCGTTAAGAGAGGCATTGAAGATGATGTAGGAACGAACCCAAAAGCAAAATCTTAGCTCCATGAACACTCTTCTTCTTGCTTTCTCTTTCAGCGTTGAGGGCAAGGTCGATGGCGTCGCTGACCCGTTTAGCTTCTCTTTCCTGCTCAAGCCTAGTATCCCTTTCCTCGTCTGTCTCGTCTGGCGAGATTGGCGGTGGCCAGGCAGCCTCTGGATCGGACCTGACGGCGCGCATGGGTGAGTAGAAATGTGGTTATGCGTATGATAGGCTGTAAAATAGATGGTGGTGGGTGTCTCAGGGAAAAGAAGGAGTTATTTTTTTGAGATAAGCATAGACATTTAAGTAGGTAAGTACCTTAGCACCAAGTTGATCGGTTAATGGTCACACGTTATGAAAAGCTGAAACTGACTTGACGACCCTGCACTCCGCTTTATGAAAAAAAAAAAACCGGCAACTATGCTTTGATCCTTTCACAAAGACTAAACAAAATGAAATGTCACCTCCCTGTCTACCTTTGGCAGACTTTGGCTCACTGCATTTCCTCGGTAACGCATCTAGACAAAGGGTTGAAGAAAGGTCGAAATTTATATTATCAATACTTGGAATTGTCCAAGGAATTGAAAAGGACATGAAAGGATCATCTTACAAAGATAATTCCTGCTCAGTCGGGAATCGGCGCGAAAGACTGCGAATCCTCTTTTTTCCATCTGACAGTATGTTTCAATCTTCACAGAGTTCCCGCAGAGTTCCCGTCTTCAAATATACGTTCTACTAGAACAATATTGAATCAGTCAATTCTCCTTATTTGAAAGTTTCAATACTTACAGTTTCTGAACATGTTCAGTGACATTTGTGATTCCAATTGACAAGTTAAAATTTGAACATATTTTGGTGTACCCCTCGGGCTGTCTTTCCTGACATTCCTCCGATGATACCGAAAATAACACCAAGATTGACATCCTTCTCCATCATCATATGTCAATACAAGTTCCTTGACTTAGCTCCTGAGTTTGTTTCCGCCCACAAAGGACACAGTAGTGGCAGCTCAAATTCATCCGTGTACATATACGGTCATTTATTCTTATGTTGCATTGTCAGTATACCAAGCTCGTACTAAGTTGCCGGTGTGGGTTTGATTAAATGTCAATCTGCAATCAAACACAAGCCCAAGTAGGAGACCAAATCCGACATTCGTTCGTATACTTGCTGACACCGGATCTTGAACGATATATCACGATTTGCACTATGAGGGTCGACGTATATTTACAACCATTGTATTCAATTTGCGATACTTCCTATAATCTCGACGACTACGGAAGCGTGACCCGAGGATATATGTATGCACAAAAGCGATGTGATAGGAGCTTGTGCATGAAAGGGATGAAAGATGATAGTTTGTGGTGTAACAAGAAAAGACGACGAACCCAGTTTGAGCGACAAGAAGCTGGGATGGTGGTCACAAAGGATGAAAGACAGGCTGGTATCGAACAAGAAACAGATTTTGCAGACCACAACGGAATGGCAAAATTCAGAAGAAAAAAATGGAATGATGAACGCACGTAGGTAAAACGGTAAATTTATCGAAACCGTCATGCCAATAACAAATACACATATACATCGCAGGAGCAATTACACTAAACAGCAAAAGTAATAAGTAATTAGTGAATGTGTCGGGGGAGGAAGACGACAATATGAAGCATGGGATAAACAGAGGGGAAAAAACCCATCAGAGATATCGCAAACCAAAAACAAAAAAAATTGAGAGTTTGACGTTGAGCAAATATAAAACAGGGGAACCAGTATCGGATGGCACAGTCGATGTGTTCTTATCCCATAACGAACACGACCTCTTCTTCTTCTTCTTCTTCTTCTTCGTCCTCACTCTCTTCCTCTCTCTCTCCTCCTGCTTCACCCTCCATCACAGCACCGTCACTACCACTTCTCACATGGCGCATGACCGCCTCCTCAACAAAACTCCGTACCTTGGAAGTGGTGTCACCAGAGGAAGGTGTCAACGAAAAATCATGAATCGAATCAACGCGACTCGTCTGCGCACCAGGGAGAACAAATCTCTCCCATTCCCCTTCCTTCATGCGCACCATGTCTCCTTGTATTTCAACAACACTTGACATGCCCAGCACATCGCGAACAAATGACTCATCGGTCGTGATCTGACGAACACGATTGAAGGATGCAATCAACGGGATAGGGATCCAGCCATGAGAGTCCATCTAGCGTTAAACATAAATCAGGAAGTGGACACACAACGAAGCTGAAAACATACCTTTTGTCTCAAAAAGAAATCCTGTGCTAGATTTTGGGGGCTCAAATAATACTCTAACTGACCAAGCAGATAATACACCGTTGGATCCAGCGCAACGGATATTCGAGATATAGGCGCAGGCATCGGGGCATTGAGCGCACTATGCGAGTCAGATACAGATGGCGACGCTGTTTGGAAAGAGGGATCGTACACGCTCGGAAGAGGAATGTACGTATGAAGGCCATGGTCAACAGGAGGAAGTGGCAGCGGTTGGAATTGTGGAGGAGGGGAGAGTGTAAACGGAGGTTGATACTGCTGAGGGGAAGGAGGTACATGACCTCCAGACCGAGATTCTCTGGGTGAGGACACATAGCTATTCTCTCGGTCTATATCGTGGCCGTATGAGCCATGGACTGTACCTCGTCTGAATCCACGATATCCACGACCGTAGCCTCGGCCGCCTCGCCGTGGAGAATACCCCCCTCGGTCACCATACCCAGCGTATGGATTGTTGTATGAGTACGAGCCACGTCGAGGACGCCCATGGTACGCGTAGTTGCGACTATTGAAATACTGGTCTACCGTAAATTCTCCTTTCGCCCTCACGCCATTGTTTGTACCTTCTCTTCCAAAACCGTACCCAAAATCACGTACTATCCATTCACTGCCATTGTTTACCCCATTCAGATTATCAGCGCCGTGCTTGAATCCTCCGTCTTCAGGGCTTCTTCCTCCTCTAACATCACCCGAGCCATTCATGAAAAGTGTGGGTGACGTTGAAGGACCTGTTTCCGCACTGAAAGGACCCAAGTGTGATAGATTGGGGTGCGGAGGTATGGGATTCGGAAATTGAGTGTGTATCGGTGGCAAGGAAGCCAGCGTTGATAACGGTATCGGTGGAACCGGCGCTGGAACTGGTACTGGTACTGGCACAGCACCAATAGGTATATAAGCAGGAGGTAATGATGGATGTGGAGGAGTGAACAGATGAGTATGAGAATTATTGAGGGGTTGACTCCGGTTTGTTTGATTATCTTCTTCCTCTTCGTCGCTGGCCTGTTTCCCGTCACCAAACTGGCCAAAATTCCAGTTGGCATTCGTTTCTGCTCCAGCTTTGCCGTTGAGTCCTTCTGTCAGATCGACAACTTCAGCGTCGGAGTTCAACATCATTACTCCCGCAGTTCGTTGCAGATTTGAACGCTTCTTTCCCCTTTTCAATTCTGCTCTTCTCGGGTTTGATGATATTGCCTCTCCTGACTCCAAACCCACAAAGAATGAAGATCGCGACGTATATATAGGCGTATTACCTGATATCGCGGTCCTATCCCCTACTTCCAAGCTCCCAAACACGACTCCCGGTCGGATTGGTTCGATAGCATCTGTGCTTACTGGTACCGATATCGATGCATGTGCAGAGTGATTGTGAAGTGATTCCTGAAAATAAGTAGTATCATGCATCGGAAACGAATGGATTGACGGAGGAAGTCCATATTCGACCGGTTGAATCGTGGACGAATAGGCCTGAGGGCCGTAATTTGGTGTCATCAGACCCGGACCCGACATATACATCTGAGGGTTCGAATGAGTGATCCCTGGAAGACAAGCATATTCGTAAGCCGTATAGAAAGGATATGGGGAGGGATATGACATCGAGGAGCTCGATAGCATACTTGGCGGATGGGAAGGAGGAAGAAAAGGCAATTGAGGTGGAGGTATATTCTGCTCCACAGAGACATTGTGCATTGGTAGAGGTGAATGAGAGTGATGTGATTCAAGAAGATTAGAATTCGATCTGTTAGACAGGTAAGCAGGTTGTGAGCCAGCAGGCGGCTCATGAGGCGACACTGCCCCAGATGTAAAATTCTGACTCGCATTGAATTTGGCCTGCTGTTGTTGCTGGATTTGAACAGGAAAAACGGAAGGCAAGGGTGATGGAGCAGACGGGGTAGAGGAAACTGTCTGGCCAATGGGCCTAAATTCTTCTGTTTCTTGTGGAGGAAGCGCCACCCCTCGTGGGCAAGCAGGGCTTCCATGTAGACTGCCTGTATGACTTTGTATCCTGCTATGTGGACCAGATGTGGTGCTACTGCGAGAAACCGACCTGCTTGCGGGTATTCCTGCAATCCGAGCCATATTCCCTGAACTTTGAGGCATTAGCTGTTGAGACAAAGACGTGTCACGAGATTGTGACTGATTTCGAGAACGAGATCCGGCTGTCGCTAGATTGGAGGATGGAGTTTTAGGGTTCGAGTGTGTTTTGACTTGCTTCCGACGAGTTGTTGACGCTGCATCCGCAGCAGCTTGAAGTTCCTCGGCAGGAATCGCAACCCATCTCGATTTGGATTTGACCTTCATCGATTTAGAGGAACTCTGATTCGTTTCGTTTTCTAGGATACAAAAAGAGGATAGTCAGCGTCCATGATGGAAGGAATCATTCGAGTAGAGATTGGTAGATGTACTGAATAAGAACGGGTGAAGTGGAATGCTTAGGAAAAGGAAAGCACTCACCGTTAAGGGCTGCTTCTTCTTCGTCTTCATTACACGATCTCCCTTTGCCTTTGTCTTTGGTTGGAGGAAGCAGATCGACGCCAACTTCTGGCCAAGCACTGGGATCCCTCAAATCTAATGGCACTGACTTTTCAGGCTTGACTACTCCGCCTGACCGAGATGGGGACGCAGGCGGTGGGCGGGTGGACCAGTTATTTGACGTGGGTCGTACCTTGACAACAAATCGATCGTCATCTTTCTTGTTGTGAGCACTGATTGGTGCCAATTTTTTTGACGAGGAAGGCCTTAGTGTGGATGAAGACGACGTGGAATCCCTTTGAGGCCTGGGCAACTTTGCTTCAGCCATTCTCTGTTGCCAAACGTTAACTGATTGTTCTCGTGGCAATATCCGTGAATCTGCTTTTCCCTTGTCTTTCTGCTCCTTCTGCTGCTCTTTCTGCTCCTGCTGATCGCAGTTACACTCGCTATCCGACTCGACGATGACCGATGAGTTTGAAGTTGTGGGCGCCGTTATATCAGCAGCATCTATGTCAGTGCTATTCGAAGAAATAAGGGTATTGGTTCCAGCGTTGCTGCTAGAGCTGCTTGCACTACTGGCATTGGATGGAAAAGGTGAAGGGACCGATGTTGATTCCGACATCGAAACTGAAACTGCATGGACCGTATTCTCTATTGGAGATCGAATATTTTGTGCCATCTTTGCACGGTCAGCGTAAGAAAGCGATGTGGCGACCATGGTGATTAATCGTCGACCGATGGCCTTGTGGTTGTTGTTCGAGTTAACTCAACCGGTGGTAGAGGTAGACCCACAGACAGAAATCCTTTTTGAAAGAATAAGAAGAGATATACAAAGGAAGATAAGAGAAAGAGGTTATCTGACGATGTCCCCAGCGGTCCCGGGTCCCACTGTGGAAGGTCACTGAGAGGTTCCAATTCAAATATGTGGGAGGTATGTGTGGTCTTTGGTCTTGTTACTTTCACAAGCGTTAGTCGACCAGATCTCCTTTTGGCAGGCTCTTCCCCTAATAAATGGGCAATAGCCAAAACACAGCTGGCTCATACAAATACAGCTATCATCCTCAAGGCATTGAATAACTCTCTGGACAGTTTGCTGGACAAAGCGGCACATCCAGCAACTAAATTTGTGATATTGCTTCGCATCGTAATAAGTAAATTATTACGGTCTATCCTAGCATGGACAATGTTGTGCGAGAAGTCTCAATGCGTACGGTGCAACAATAACCATACTCGAGGGAAATATCAAGCGGCTGTTTAACTTCAGAATCCTCGACGACTGACAAACTGTTCTAAATCGTGCATTGTGGCGACACCGATGACAAATTTTCGTTCCGCATCAGTGACTGTTCAGAATACAGTTTAGATGGCTGTTAGCATTATAATATGCAAACTTACCAAGCGCAAAGATATTTGTCTGCAAGAATTGTTCCAGCTCATCAAGCGATGTTAACGGTGTGATGAGTGTATATGGCTC
The DNA here is from genome assembly GCA_027921405.1 of Lentinula detonsa. Taxonomy (NCBI): domain Eukaryota; kingdom Fungi; phylum Basidiomycota; class Agaricomycetes; order Agaricales; family Omphalotaceae; genus Lentinula; species Lentinula detonsa. Next base: position 2,730,953 of record JANVFU010000003.1, on the reverse strand, counting down.
CGTGCTTGTCCGTTTGAACTTGATCATAAACTGTGAAACCTTGTCGTTCTACAAACCAATAGATGTCAGAGAAGAATGTAGAGATATCGTGCATATAACTGATAGTCGTAAGACATACAGGATTTGCCTGGCCAGATTCCCATAATTGCTTGAGCTTCGACACCTCCACGTAACCTAATGGACGACGATTCTTATCTAGAACCCTGCAACATGGACATCAGAAGATCGGCATGCATTACCATGAAGCATACCTCAAAGAGAACGTACGGTATATGTGAAAAGTCTCTATCATACGCGAGCTCGATGACTCGTGAAACTGGTTCCGCGAAGGGGAGAGCGAATGCAGGAGAAAGTTGAAGGTCCTGTTCATAGTCACAGGGAAATAGTATTAATCAAGCATATATATTAAATCGTTCGGTGCAGTTTTCATTTCGGGTTTAGAGAGAGCGACGGCAATGTGGATCAATTGGCGATAAAAGATTGGAAGCACAGATTAATCAACCGCAGTAGTGAGCTGTACCATAATACTTACTTCAACGACAGCGCCACGATACTTGTCGGGCGAAATTGATTTCGACACAGGCGTCGACGGTAGTATAGCCGACGAGGAAAAACCCGCAGGGAAATTACTGCTGCTTGGCATTGACGTGGCAAGCATAGCGGTAATGGTGATGTGGTAAGTTGAGAAGTGCCGAAGAGATACGGGTATGGAAGGGAGATGGAGTGGGGCAATACCTGGTCACTGAACGGAGTAAGGGTATGAAAGTAGCACGTGGCGCAATTTAGGTCAAAGCGTCTGATCTCTTCATAAATTTAAGCCAAAACTGCTTGCGTAGATAATAGCAAGAGTTAGAGCCCTAAGATGCATGGCGTCTCTTTCCTGTGTATACAATGTATTCAGAGGAGCAAAGATCGCAATTGGAGTAACGGTATAGCTGTATTCCAGAAAAATTGTACGAAGTATAGGCCCAAAAATTCGAGGGGGGTAATGATACTAATGCAACTAACATGTCAATAACTACAATATGGCGCGCGCATTCTACCTGGTTTAGAATATCATGGATTCGAAAACGTTCGCTTCCAGAACATGAGATTTCGCTGAGTAGAGGGTATAGATCCTGTGAATTGAGCAGCAGGATATGAGCAAAGTGGAACGTCAAATTCTGGACAAAATCATCACCAAAAACAACAACAGGGCCCCAAGCCGTGAGTAATAATGCCACATGTTGTGTTCCAAAAGGCGTGGGTCGTGTGCGTCGTGAGATAACGTCGATCAAAGTAGAAATACAAGCGAGAACCAAAATCAAGGTGAATGAGCTACCAAATATTCAAGTTGAGCCTTGTTGAAGAACAAAACAGAGAAACACTTGCAGTTGAAATACAATTATATGCCACAACGCAGGGCGAATGATATGCACATTCTCGAGTGGCGAAATTCTTGCTACTGGCGATATTGGAAAGAGAGTGCGTCTTCGGTCTGCAAGAGTGGATTTCGGTTGTCAGTCAATGGAATCAACTTTCAGCAAGCGATTTGATTAGCTTACTGCCAGTGCTACTGAAGGGTGAAGGCATTGCCGGCGAATTTACCTGCAAGTTTCGAGTGGTATATTGGAAGTTTGGGCTTTCTTCAGCCCTAAATTCGTCGACATTGTGGAGATCCCCCGTCTCCTTCCCAAATTCGTATTGATTCTTTCCATGCGTCCTCACATAGTCTAGCTCAGCATCAACATAATTCGAGTGATTTTCGTTCCTAGTATCACATTGCGTCCAATTCACGGAGCTTACATCGTCATCATGATCGTACCAGTCCCATCCTGTCGTAGGTGAGTATCGTGGTGCTTGAGCATGAACAGGATGAGAGCCACCGTGGTAATGATAATCCGGACTGGTACCGTTGTGATGACCTACAAAGTCGTGTCCAGGAGACTCTCGTGGATTGCGGGTATCAGGATTGCGCGGTGGTGCAAACGTTGGCAACGCGGAGGATACAGAAGATTCTGTATCATCCTGGTTTTCGAGAGTTGACGAGTGGCAGGAGCCTAGGGAATCATGATCATCGTTGGCAGATAGAGGGGAGAATGGTAAATGAAATTGTCTTGCGGAAAGCACCGGGCTGTATAACACAGGACTTATAGGTACTCGACCGGGTGAGGTAGGGTAAGCGACGGAGGGTGATGGCGACGGGATTGCGCGAGGAGTAGGTATCGGCGTTGGTGAACTTCGAGAGCCAAGAAAATTACTCATATCCTTACGGTGAATTCGCTTGAGTGGTAACGAGGTGAAATTTTTTGAATTGGCATGCTCTGTGGAATTGCGGTAACGCCCAATGATGCGTTGTTGGGAGCGAGACATTCGGATAATCGCCATCAGCCCAAAACAGGAAAATGGTATCGAAAATACTAAGGGAATGCCGGCATATGAAAGAAAGCGTACCCTACAGTTGTAGTTGACTTGAACGCTGGAAAATTGCGTGGCATTGAAGAAAACTCACCATTCAGGCCGGTTCGCGTCACACGCAAAACCGTCATTTGGTTGAGCAGCGTTCAGCCTGAGGACTGTCGTTATTTGAGCCACAGACGCGAGAAGTGGAAATATAATGAGAGTGAGCGTATAATTCGGATGCCAGGCGTACATCCTAGATGGCAAAGAATTTAGGACTCTGAGTGCAAGTGTAAGAAATTGCGAGCTCAGTCTTACTTCGCAGAAGTCATATTCCAAGCCCCTGAGCTTGAGATGGCTAGACTAGTTATCATTGAAAACGTCGCACAGACACCCGTTAAAAGAAAGGAAGCAAATCCGCTAAGGAGCGTTTGCGCTACGATAATAAATGAGACTTTCAAGCGGAATCATATAAAGGGGGAATGCTGCTACCTATACAAAAAGAGCGAGGCATGAGGAAGGGATCCATCCTCCAGATGAGACCTGCAGAATTATTAGGATATAAAGAATTCGCGAGCAGAATGTAACATGCCTAGACAAAACATCCCCTGTAGTATGGTGCACCCGATGCAATATAGTAATGCAAGCCAGTACGAGCGTATGGCGAGGGCGAATGCACTCAGAACAGCCCAGCATGATATGAGTCCTAGAAAAAGATTTCTGAATAATGCGCAAAAGTGCCAAGTCGTTCGATGACACACCAGATAGTGAGAGTGAGAACCAGACTAGCTTGAGGGAATATGGAAGCATGTTCCAGCCTCCACAGCCAGTACGCACCAGCGATTACTGAGGGAGGAGGAGGCTAAGCACGAGCTCTACACGAGGAGGTCAATCGAGTAGAAGAAGGTCGGAAAGCTAGCTCCGAGGTATATATATCGACTTTGTACATATAGCAATTTCTGAGATGATGATGATCAAGATCATCTGTTGCAACTTCCCAGGTTATCGGCCTTTACAAGTTAGTCCGCTTTGGGTATCCAGCGATGGTAGAGGTGAAAACGGAAGTAACTGACTGCGAGCGGATTATGCGCGGAGATGGTATAAAAGAAGTGAGGAAAACAAGGAAGCCAAGACCCAAATTCTCGGATGATAGCCACTGATTATAAGACCAATCAACGACACGGCGCACGACGGACCCTAGGGCTTAGCTCAATATGGTTATATCTCCGAACAACACTATCAGTATGAGAAGTGAGATCACGAGAGCCTAGCAACATTGTCAATCATTTTGAGGGGAATATAGGAATAGGTAGATGGCCGAACGGTAATCTGACTTCGCGGTTTGTAACATAGATCACTGTACAGGTGACAGATACACAACTTATGATGGTATTGTGCCAATTTCTGTTTCGAGCTCTAAGTACAGCATGTTCAATCATTGAAATTTGCAGAGCGAACAATAAACATACACCGTGACCATTCTCTGTTGAAGTTTAAAATTTCTATGTGAGCACTAAGCGGGACCGGCGGCTAATACTTGGGCACGTGGTGCTGATCACGCTCCAATGACGTCAATAAGGGTTCAAGCTAGTGACATGATTTGAAGCCTTTCTCCAACGCTCATTCTAACCTGCAATTTCCACCACAAAGTATCTTTCATCATCATGGTTAAAGCATCAGACGTTGTACTCATCCTAGTAAGAATATTCCTGATACTCTCTACGCATATGCATTGAATACGTTCCCCAGGTTGCAATCGTCTTCCCGCCAGCAGCCGCCGCATTCATAACTGGCTGCAGTTGCGACCTTCTCATTAACATTTGTCTTACTATGTATGTTCTTATAGACCATTGGCTTGCATGGTCTTACTGAGGCTCATTTTCCTCCAGCCTTGGTTACATTCCTGGGCACATTCACGCCTTCTGGCTCATTTACAAGAGAATTCAAGCTGAAGAGCGTTACGGACGAGGTGGTTATAAATGTGCGCTTGCTTTCCTTGGACACTCTTGTCATATCGCTCATTCAAATTCCGATAGACATTGGAAACGGAGCTTATCAGCCTTATCCTCAAGCTGGCCCAGCTCAACCGGTCCCAGCTCCCTATTACGGAGCTACCAATTGAGCCAGTTTTCCTCTTGCCCCACAAAGGACAAGGATAGCAGCTGTAATCTACTTCGAATTTTATATCTTATCCAGGCGTAGTACATTTTTTGCTCAGTGTATCAATTCAACTCTTTCTTTCTTGAGGACCTTGTTGTTTCTGCAGCTCGCTTTGTTATATACGGTTTATTAGTAGTATGCATTAGCGCAGAACGAATTCGGATGTATCCCGTAGTACAATCGCTGTACTTTCGATATTCAATAACTGCAGCGCAACCTGGAACGACGAGCCTCTGTGTTTGTTGTACACAGCTCTAGGAAAGTACGACCAAAAGGAAAAGGAGATTGAGCAGCTAGGCTACGGCGGACGGCGCCAGATATGCATAGCTGGCGCGCAACCTTGCTATTTGTGGTTAGTCCTATCAACATCTTCAGGTTGTCCAGTCCAGGGAACGAAACAAAACACTCGATTAGTTACCGATACTATCTTGTCGAACGTTGCGATGTAAAAGGAGATGGATTAACATATGTCTCCACCGTTGCCTGTATATCTCCTCGACACATGGTCGTACATTATTCTCAACTCATTCAGTGTATTCTTATCGTTGCGTCCTTCAGCTGCCTTGTGAAAGTTCAACCAAGAGACTGTAAGGTCTGCGTTCGGATGCAGGTTGAAAGGAATGCTGATACAATTACTACCTACTTGGATCAACCAACGGTTACGCAGTTTGAACGCTTCGCTGCGAATGATATCCATAATGAACTCGAGAAAGTGTTCACTACACTGGAGAGGCTATTACTACTACTACCAGATTTGTCGTTCTGCCAGTGCTTGTAGTAAAGGGGCCCAATTGGCAGTAAGTAATCCTTGCGATCACAGGTAGATTACGGCGTCTGGTTTTTGCACAGCACGATACAAAATCTGTCCGAAGCGCAACCTATCAGTAGGCTTCCCGAAGGAAATCTACAATTAACTTGTATGCAGGTCTAATTGACCTCCAATTGGCATAGCCATAATTGTCGACGGAATTTTCGTGGAACCGGGAATAACTGGCCAACGACATGATATGATTCCTGTAAATTTCGAAGCCGCAGTCTTGATTTTAGTCTTGACACATTGCTACAGTCGATTCCGCAGATATGTTGAGCTTGGAGGAGTTGATCCCGAATCCGATAATTCCACCACGGTTACGGCGATAGCGATAGACGACGGGCACCTAGTAGAGAAAGGATCCGCCCACCATGGTTGTGCTGGTCTCACGTCCCTCCTCAGAACCGTCAGAGCCGTCCTCGTAGCCTCCGTGACCCCTCAGTCGACTTTCGGTGGGCAATGCACCCTTCTTTTTGTGTAGATATTATACCCTCAGCGGCCTCGATATGATCATGGCATCCGGACCTTCCCATGTGGTGAGTCCGTCCACTACCTCTTGAAGGCGCCGATGAAGCAATTCAACGAGCACTGACGCAGGCACACTATTATGGTGTAGATTTTTGTACGAGAAAATCTCAAGAGGTCCATTGTGAGATGGGATGGATCTAACAGGTCTGAAGAACTTAATTCAAGAGGGTGTCCTGGAGTACAACTTTAGGACGGGTCGTCATTCCTCCACTATGAGTTAGCGATTCGTCCTGTTGCAACGTCGTTATGATGCTCTGATATTTATGCATGGAACCCAGGTGGCCTTTGAAGCAATTGCTGAGAGGTAGGTTTTGTAACTGGAAAGTAAATGCTAGGACAAGAGAGTCCACCAACTGTATTCGAAGTACTTCATAACGACGACAGGCAGACTCTTAGTTGAATCCGACTTCGATACTGTACTTTGTTCACCGTTCGGTGGCTCCTTCGTATCTGCCACAGACTCTTTTCTTTTCTTTTTGAGTTCTTTGTGGTTTCTCGGAAACCGGAGAAAAAGTAGGGATTTCTCGCGCCAACCTGCCATTTCAAAGGCAAGATTTATTATCCTCGTCCGTCCATAATAACCCCAGAACCAGATTCTGCATGTCGTAACAAAAACACGAGACTCACAGAAGATGTCAAAAGGAAAACTTTGTTAGAATCACAATCATTTGGAAAAATCTTGGATTGCAGCGGTATTCCCTGCATCTTCTAAACGATTCACTGCCTTCCCATTAACGCAGCTCCGTAGAGGTTTCACTATCCTGGATTCGTGTGCCTGTGTAGAGTACATCAATCACCTTTCCACAGCAATGGAAGTTTTCGGATATCTACGAAAATAAAGTCAATCTCCGCAGTATCAAAGCAGAAATACAACCGACTTACACTGAGAAGTTGTAGAGAGTTGGTTGTACTCCTTTTGTATCCCTTTGTAACTGAGTGAATGCACCGCAATGATTTTCGAAGATCATCAAGGCCCGCAAGCAGATCCTGATAGGACAGCAGATTTATCCTGTGTGAAGGACAAGAATCCCGTGTTGATGCTTTATTATACAGATCACGTAGGAACAGCCAAAAGATACGAACATGAGATGACATGTGAAGTGCGACGTTAGATGCATATAGCAAGAACAAGAGTAAAAAGTGAAGTATTCATGCAAGCAAATAAGCGAGAGAAGAGTACAGACCACGAAAAACTAATTGTTCTGATACGTTGGACGTAAAACGTGTTTAAAACCCTCACTGACTCTCAGAACTTCACGATAACGCATCCCAAGCACCCAAGCCAGCAAAAAATACTCCTAACGATACCAGTGACCCAATATACACCACAGTGTGTACACCAGCCTTTGGCAGCACTAACTGCGAGTGTAGGAGAGATAGAATTATTTGCACGACGAAAACCACTGGTACAGCGATCATGAGCATTTGATTTGACCTTCTCAAGGGAGCTTGGAGTAGTTGGACGGGTGACCAAGGCCACGCGGAGGAGATGACGGTTTCGAGAGAAGGGATGGTGGAAGGAGAGTTGGAAGGAATGATATATACCGCGGAATGTTCATCCGCCGAGTGTACATCGAGACGAATATGGGTATACCACGACTGGAGGGAATATAAAATAGCTGACTGAAGGTATGCGGAAGAGAGTATAAGGGTGACTCCCAATGAAAAGAGGAGGGCATTGACACGCTGTAAGCATGGTATGAAGGCGGGTATTCGCTAAGAAAACGACCGTTCAGCAAGGCTTTTTCTCGAGTGACGACTAGACTTACAATGAAGGGGATGCCATAGTACTTTTCGAGCTCACCTCGAGCCCTCACGGCTATTAGATGGTCAACATCCTCCTCAACCCGCAGTTCTAGTGAGGTTTCCAAAGCGGTATTGGATCCCCTCGACTCTCTCTGTAGTAATGGTGCGCGCTCCAAATTCGCAGATGATTCTGCGTCAGGAGCAGCCGCAAGACCACTTTGGGGCACGGTATTTGCAGAAAGAAATCCACCTGTACTGGAACCAACTGCGAAAGAAGCTGGAGAAGGCTCCGTAGAGCGAGTAGTTTGGTTTGTGGCACCATAAATTCGTCCGAGCTTGGTAGCGCCGTCCTCGATTTCGATGAACCGTTCCTCTTCTTGGGTATCACTGACTAGAACATCACGATATAAAGTGATGCTTTCGAACCCTTGTTTGATAGCTACGATTGCCTCCACCGCAGCCCAGCCTAAGGCAACCCACCAAACACGTTTGAAGGCAGGATCGTGCCAAGTGGGAATCTCGTAGATTAGATAGCGAGGGATAAGGAGAATGGGTACTGCGATGATACGAAGGAGGAGAGAAATGATTGCATGTACCACTGTTGATAGAACTGTTGAATAGCTGTAGTGGGATAGGCGGCAACTAGTGCATATAAAGAGCGAGAGACTGTAGACTGGTGTTCTTAGCATATACGATAAGCACCAGAGACCTGCCGATACAAAGAGCTCTGTCAGGGGAAAGGGAAGTACAGAAGGAAAGTTTGGTGCCACTTGAAGCGGATAAGCCCAAGTAGGGAGTAGTGCTAGAAGAGTAAAGAATACCGCGGAAGTCAAGGGAACAAACGTATACAGAATCAATAGTCTTCTGTATGATCCTAAGTATAGTCGAACTGCTTCACTTTTGCGTATGCTTTCGTGATAGACAAGAATTTACCTCGATACAGTCCTTGGCTCTCCAGTTCTTCATCAATTTCTTCCTCGTCATTTTCCTCTTCGTCTTCATTCATTCCATCGAATTCAACTGCACCATCTTCTGGTACACGGTCGAGGTACCCAGAACTGTCTGTCCTGAAGCGTTCTGGGCTCGAGTGAAGCCTGTTCATTGGCGCAGGATCATTATCAGCATGTATATCATGCCCAGTAGAAGGCCCAGTAGAAGGCCCAGATTCAGTCGAAGGTATGCTGGACCAAGGATGGAAAGAGGCAGCTTTCGCGAGGCTGAAGTGGACAGACATAACATCTGCTCTCTATTTAGTAGCAGTGGACAATAGCGGCGATGTAGTTGCTTTGCATAGAGAAAGAAGCCGAGCCTGAAGGCTGGTTAACAGCTGCACTAACTGCGCGCTTTCCAACGAAAATGGCGTTATAACTTTTTCGCACGGCTTCATTGAACCGACTTCATTCAAGTTATAAAGCTTAGCTTTACTTATCGACATCTCTTGGCCTCTCCTCGGGACAGTTAAAGGAGACAGGCTCACTGACAAATGGTGACTTCGAAGTCAGGTAAAAAAAAAGTAGTTAGTGCAGAGCACGAGCTTGTACCCGCTTGTGTCAAAGTGATAGAACGGAGCACAAGAACTACGTTTGAGGCAGAATCTATACTCCTTGACGCAATCGAGATGAATAAGGCACTCGATGGAAAAACTCTAGCAAGTTTTAGCTCATGAGACGAGTGCATGAAGAACTAAAGCGCATGGCTATGAGGCAATATAAATGCTCCATCTTCTTACTACGTTACGGCCACAATTTGACTGACCCGTGGAATGCTCGATTCATAACATCGTGACGAGGCGATGAAGATGAGGTTGCAGCTCAATGAATAGATGTATTAACACACGTAGCTAGTGCTATCGACATGATGAACGCACGCGGTGAGTGCCAGAAGCCGTCTGTACCAGTGCGTAACTAACCTTTTGAGAGATGGTGACAGTTGGATGATGGTGGTTCAGGCAGGCATCATTCATTGACGATACTAATTCCAACGTCCGAGTCAATGTTATTTAGCTAGTACCTGTACATAACAGTACGAGCTAGAGGCACTAAAAATGGAAGGATCCGTTACAGTAACAAAGGTGCAATCCATCTCCGCCACTTCCTGTAAGTACGGAGGCGGAAGGAAATCAGGTACATTTTCCATACAGAACCTTGCATATTCTTGCGTATCTAACTCAGAACTCCTCCCAGGTTGCTTCCGAATCGAGCTTGTATGCATAATCACTACTAGAAATACACCACTATACACATCAATCATCTAATAAGATTAACCAAGTAAATTATTATGCAGGTACTTAACAATGCCAAAACTATGCCCATGGAAAAGGAGGTATCAACGGCGTATTTGCAAGAAAACCGCCCAGGAAATTGATCATGCCACAAGAGATGAAAATGGGAAACGTAAGAATTTTTAAAGGGTCATAGATCTGACTCGGCCATCACTGAGAGATGTAAGCCTGGTTGGAACAAGACCAGCAGATCGAGCAAGACGTAAAGCTGCCGAAGGAGGGATCGTTTTACTAAATCGGCTGGTAAGGCGAAGGTCGCGGCAGAGCTCCTTCAAGCGTTGCTCAGCCTCCTTGCATTCCGCGTCCTCATCGGGATCGAGAGGACTAGAGGCATCGTTAGCAGTGACAGTGACATCGATCCTGGCAAGCTTTTCGTAAAACCCAGAGCCTCGTTCGACGCGCATGTTAAGAAAATCTTCGAGCGCTGTACAGACATCCACCACGTCGTCCGCGTAACATTGCATTGAAAGACTTTCAATGGGCGAACCGGCAAGGTTGGAAATAGTGTCAACGACACTGTCGACAGGGAAGAACGGAGATATGTGGAGCTTCCGAAGCCGCTGGAGAGGAGTGACCGAGGGCTTAGCGAAAACAGCGTCGGACACGGCAGTCGTCAGAGAGAATTCATCAACCGTTTTTCCAACAGCGCCCATAATCCGTTGAATGCAGACACTATTGAAACCCTCGTTCTCGTGAAAACAGCTGCCAAGATCAACTACTTGTAATTTGCAGTTGACGGGGACAGAAGCCCATCGAGGATCTCCGAGATGAGTGTCTCGAATAACAAGCTCCCGGAGAGTAGGCAAACGGAGGAGGGAAGGCAGATACAAATCTGTGCCCAAAAGAGGATGATCAGGGATGTTATCATCGCCGGAAACCAAAGGGACATATGGAGGGACTCCATGAAGTTCGGGCGCATGCATAAGCGAGCGCGATACTCGATCGAGGGACAAGCGTTTGAGGTTTGGAACCGAAGCGGCAATAGCGACGACGAGACGTTCGCTCCTGCGAGTATCATTAGTATCATCGACCGAAAAAGCAAGACCGCATAACCTACAATGGCTTGAGCTCTTCTGGACCGCTGTTGTGAATGGACAGACATTCCAATTTGCTGAGATGGCTAAAGCAGGGGATGATACTATGATGAAGTGATCCTCTTGTGTTCAAAACGAGTTCCTCAATGCAAGGACTGGCTGCCAGGATTGAGATTATAGTATCTGTGACAGAGCGCAGTTCTGAGGCTCGAACGTTGTTTTCCGTGCAGAGCTCGAGGAAATGGATGTATCTGCAGTAGCTTCGAGGTACATTGTCCACAAAGCTTTGCAGAGCTCGCAAGTTGGCTAACTTGACATTCTGGGGCAGGCTGTGAGACGAAAAGCAGTGTCCAATGGAGATAGTACATACTTTGAATGCAGATGGCAGACATGCCGCATAGGTATCGCGATTCACTTGTGAAAGATTTTTGACATCGTCCGAATCAAGAACCTCAACAATGGCCAATTTCATCTCTGTAGGAAGTGTAGACCACATTTTGTTTAGATTGTGTGTTCAGGGAATGAGCTATAGGAAGCAGATGTTTTGAGAAGGAAGGGATTGGGACTGGGGAAATCGAAGCATTCATGCGAGGTATTTGAAGGAGATGAGATTGTCCGTCCTCAGCGTGTTCCGACATGTTCGTAATCCGTGAGAATGTAGCTGATGAAAACTTGATTATTTCTTAACTTGATCTGTCACTGTCAATCCAGTGTTCGTGCCGACATTCAAAACGCACTGGCTTCAATTCTGTCGCTTCATCGGGCTCAGTTCTGCTGCTGTATGAATCAAACGCTGTATGTTTCTTTTGATTGGCTCTACCAAAAGCTTGCGAACTCATGAATAAGTGAGTCTTTGGTACTGCTCAGCGCCCAGTATCCCAAACAAAGTTCAACGTTCAGCGTCACATTGAGCTCCACTTCTCCTTCTACACACTGACACCATTGTAGGATGCTGTTGATATTGACAAGGTATCCACTTCATCACTTCAACCGGCTGACTTTCCGAGGACGGCGGAAACCCTGATTCTTTCGAGTTTAAGCTGCTGGGAATCCTCAAAGGTTCAGTGTTTTACTCGAAAGGGCCTCAAGCAATCACCGCACGTCGTCGTCGTCATGGGAGAATCTATCTATATTCTCGTACATGTTCACTTCATAATCTCTCACATTCGTAGGTTGGTATCGATCTCAATCCTTCCCATAGGCTTCTGACCCCAGATAAGTGAACACATAAGCTGCGAGTGTCGGTTCCCCTTGCCATTCATTACTGGCATGACACGAGCTCCGTGAACTTGCTCTTCCACTGTGCAGTCGGGACCGGATCTGTGATCGTTTTACTAGTGGCGTTCGGATTTGACAGACGCTAGCAAGTATATTCGCCCGACTGAGGGCGCACATCATCAATCAACAATGAACCCAAATCAAGATTGCGACGCTAAACACGAGGCTCACGGATGTGTTTAATGTTTCATGAATTCGTGCGCCCAAAAAAAGAAATACAACTTGCTGAGCTTTTTCCAGTTTCCGTGTGAACCGCATAATATATCACTTTGACTTCAGTCTCGAAACTTGGGGATTCGACTCCTGTTACAATGTTCACTCGGAATTTCGCTCGAATCCTGTGCAACATGAAGCTCAAGACAGGGTTGGTGACCCGTGAAGGTGCCCGAGCTTGTTCAGTCAGCTTTTACCGTTGCTGTTCGCTAACCTACCTGCATCAAAGGTATATGGCGATAAGGCAGGTTCGTGTACATCACGCTTTGAAGTCGACCTTTAATTTCCTAGTTGGATCAGAAAAAGAATCTAGTAAGTAGTACTTTAGCTCCTGGATTTGCTTCTAAAAGTATGTGGGTACCCACGATTTCAAGAAGACGTAAAGCCTACTAACCTCTGCCAGTACGCGGATATATGCGCTGGTCGAATGGATCTCCGTGGTCGACGTTAAGCATTATGGATATGTCTCTTCAAAAGGGTGAAAAAGACAGGAAGGGGTATGCTGATTTGCTCATTTCTTGTCGCACGCGGAGGGATGCCACCTTCTCTCGGCCTTGCCTCATTGGAGGCTGCAGGAAGCTCACGAGCAATTTGGCGTAGTGCCCCAAGCCGGCTGATTAACTGTCATGTCCCCCTCGAATATGAAAATTCACCCGTTAATGCACTGCTTCGACCGGGCAATACACCTTTGCAGACTTCAATAAATGCTCATGCACATGTTATCCTTATGTTCGAAATTTCATGCGCCTTTTCGTTGTGTAATGAGCATACGTATTTCGGTGCAGAGAGATAAATTAGTGCAATGCGATAAGGTAACCGACATTGTATCTCATTCTCTACAAACTCCCGAACCGCCAGAAAATGCGTCGTAATGACCCCCGACTCCGGCAAGTTTTCGGAAAAGTTCGAGCAACTGGTGCGAGCATCGATCGGAACGGATGAGAGAGGATCAAATATCATAGCTACATGGACATCCTCGCAAGACCATAAATTTCCCCGAAGATGACTTATCTATCGTCCTGTCGAGATCAACCTATATGTTCAAGGCGTTTGAAAGCCGCAAGAAACACCTGTTGAGCGAAATCTATTTCACATATATGCTGAGCTTGTATCACAAGTCATATTCCATTCTTGCTTTGACCAGGTCCAATGGCTCCGATGCTGTGAAATGTTAATAGATTTCTCTGGGTATGACAAATGATAACTCAAAAATCCCGGGGCTCTTCAAAGATGAACATATCAGTACCTGCCATTTGAGCTCTTGCTTTACCTGATGCTATATGGGTCCGCAGCTGAGTTTCCGTGCCCTTCGAGGACAAAAGTCCAAATCAAGCTTGATCACAGTGTATTGAGATTTGCAAAGAGCGACTGAAAGACAGACTCGGAGGACCTTGGTACTTTCCGATCTTGTAGGACACATTGAGCATAGTTCACGTTCGGTCGGATTACAGATGACACTAAATTTAGTGTGAACCACGAAACAGACACTTCGAGGCACTCCTAACTGGCATTCAGCTCGGGTCAATGATTTCCGCTTCAGAGACATTCCAGCTTGTCCTCCAATGATTTATCCCGACGTCAAGGCAGAATTCACGTATTTTCAGTATATTTAGATCATAGCACGCCTCGCTAGACGATATACATTGTCTGAAACCTTCAATTATGTGGTACTAGCAGTTGCTGTGCGGTATGAGACGAGACCCATCCGGTCGGGCCTAGTATTAGTAGCGTTGAAGAGTCTCGAATGACAGTCGAGCTGGGGGCAATGCTGACAGTACAGCACGCCGAGATCCAGGGGTTTGTGCTGGCAAATTCATCTTGCAAGTGGTACCCTGTGGTCGATGCAGATTGATACCGTCAAAGAAGATTATGTACTACAGCACCTTGGCAGTAAGCGTCCCGAGCGGAAGTCGCCTCAGTTGCGTAGTGTAGCTGTCCTGTCCATCTTTATGGATACTTTCTACGCCGAGCTCCTAGCTGTAGTGTAATTACCGGTAAAAACAGTTGTCGAGAACACAGAAGGCTTGCCGTCGTTTGCCGACACTAGCCTATATGTAGGCGGCCACCTGACGTTAGACTTTAGACGCTCATCATTGTTTCTTTTAGACTGCAAACTCAAGTACTCAAGCTCAAGCTTACAAGCTTACAAGCTTCACCGAGTGACTCGCATTCCACTTCATGCATGCTCAACATCTGGTCTAGATTATCTAGGCTGGAGCGGCTTTAAATACGCGGTCTACCGACACTACCGTTGTGAGTGCCAGTAAATGTTGATGGATCATTATGATACTTGTTAGCAGCATAAGACTTATTGTGTTCTGTGCTCTCTGATTATGAATTTGTTCTTGGTTTATGTTTTCACTCACCCTTTCAGCATGTTCTTTCACAGCATGAAATCATCGCCATTCCGCCAAGTACTAATATCTAATGATGCCAACAGCTGTTTGTTTGGCTATCACAATCATGCATCTATATCAACCGTCGCCTGATCCACGCTGGTACAAGAACCATCTTCACATAACTCGAGCTTGCACAGATATCTTCATATGACATTGCGGTGACCCAGCGGTACATATGCCTTCCGTCTGGGTGCATCAAGGAGGATTTCAATGATGCGCTGCAAGCAAATGGTACCCGACCAATTTTATTATTTTTTAAAAGCAAGTTCCGGTTCATCTTAAAAGCGTCTAGGCACATTCAACAGTGAACACAGATGATATTTTGGAAGCCTTTTAGATTTTCCGGTCCCTCGATTCATTCAACTGCTTGCTAATGTTGGTTAGCGCGCGCGTAAGGCTCGGAGGAGGTTCCTGGGCACGTCGATAGATCTTTTGGCAGAACAAAACAAGAGGTAGCGGAAAATCACATAATTTAAAGGGCCCGGCGAAGGCTCGAAGAAGTGACCAGTGAGAAAAATGAAAAAAAAAATTAGCCAGCGTCCCACGGAAATAAAGGACGAAAATTGACATGAACGTGGCTGTTGGATAGGCTGTTGATGATGGTTGATGATATCAATACAACTCTGGCCTGCTGTCCTTTTACTTTGTACATATGGAAATACGTGATTGATTTGGCCATGGGTTTATCTTGAAGGTCGTTATAGACTGAATTGCTTAATCCTTTTTTTCTTTTTTACCCTGTATCGCACCATCGACGATGCCTTCTAGAATTTACGATGCTTCGGATGACTGGGACCCACTGACCAACGCCATTTCTCCTCCCCCAGACGAGTCTGCGCAAGAAAGGGAGGACCGGATTAAGCAGGAGCTGGAAGCGAAGCAAAAGTCGGATGCCATAGATGAGGATTTGAACCGTCAACGGGTTTTAGAAAGGAAGGGTCCTAAGCCTGTCCGTGTGTTGTTGCTCGGTATGTGGTATTGTTCCTTTGCTCAAGACTTGAATCCCTGATATCGGAGTCTTTAGGTCAGAGCGAATCAGGCTAGTGGTTATGAGAGCTCAGCCCAGAATTTGACCAACTTTCTAGTGAAGGGAAATCTACGTTCTTGAAATTCTTCAAGTTAATGCACGATCCCAAAGTATGCCGGTCAGAATCTCGACCCTACTTTGGTTGACAATTTCAAATTATTCAGGCTTTTTCGGCTGAACGAGCTTCATGGCGAGCAGTCATCCAACTCAACGTCGTCAGGTCCATCCATATCATACTTGATGCAATGACCCATCCTTCTCAATCTCGTCATAACCATCGGGCAGTAACCAAAGAAATAGTATCATCTACTTCGAGTTCCCCTCTCAGCGGAGAAATCCCGCTACCAGAAGACACTTCCGAGATTGAACCGGAACTCATTGAAATTCGATCTCGTCTATCTGCCCTTTTACAGATTGAAGATCTCCTCACCCGACGACTCACACCCAAGGATTACAGCGAAGTGGGTACGACACAACTGGCGCCGGCATATCCTCTCAAGCACGTACAAACGGAGTTAGCGATAAACTCCAGCGTCCCTTGGAAGCAAAGGTTTGATAGGCTAGTAGGAAAGGGGGACACTGAACGTATGATCATTGATTGGGATGATCCGAACGATCCAGGAAAAACACTCCATGCGGTACGAGAGCTACCTCGTTCCTCTCTAGACCTCTGTGCTGATCATGCATCTGTCAATTAGTGTGGGGAAGACATGATACGGCTTTGGAAGCATCCGCTGGTGCAACAGATGCTCGAAAAGCAAAACCTGAGGCTAGAGGAAATGGCTGGCTTGTGAGTGTGGGATCGCACTCTATTCTTCGAGATATCAGTTGATATTATTTTTGGCCCTTCAAGCTTCCTAGACTCGTTACCTGACATAACGGCTGAACGATATTTGCCGACCGATGGTAAGTGATTTGTTATTTAGAGCTTATACATCATTGACTTCTGTATCAGAACATATTCTCCGAGCACGATTGAAGACTCTAGTAAGTAATTTCCCGATGCATACAGTCTGTGCTCACAGTAACCATTATTCAGGGAGTATCTGAACATCAAATAAAAGTGAGCGCAGGTATATCAAACTACAGTGTGTGATACGATCATTGAAAGGCTCACGATTGTTCAAGGGAGCGATGTTGGCAGTGACTGGCGAATATTTGATGTTGGAGGACATCGGTCTTTGGTGAGCATTACCTTCTTTGACAGCCTTTCCTAGAGACTGATATGTTCTGGAGTAGCGAGGCAAGCCCTTGTGCTCCATTTCTTTTTCTTAACTAACTGATTCGCGTGTATTCAACAAATTTAGCGGCCTGGGCACCATTCTTCGAGAACAACCTCAATGCTATCATATTTCTAGCCCCAATCTCTGCGTTTGATCAGGTCTTGGCTGAAGCACCCAAGGTTAACCGATTGGTACATCGTCGTCCGGACTCTTCGACGATTCGTTCCTAATCATTTTTCTCTTGCTATAAATTGACGTGCAGGAAGACTCGGTGTCATTATGGACAAGTATTGTTGCCAACAAAATCTTACAACACACCGACCTCATCTTGTTCTTGAATAAATGCGACCTAATGGCTGCCAAGTTGGCTTCCGGGATCAAGTTGAAGGACTACGTGGTATCATACGGTAACCGGCCGAATGATTTTGAAAGCACAACCAACTGTAAGTACCGAGTATGCTTTCCGCTATGTTGTGAAACTATGTCGATTTGAATTTAGATTTGAGAAAGAAGTTTGGTAAGTCTTCTCATTTCATTGGTTTCGGTGAATCAAACAATATCGGAGCTGATTATTTTCCGTCCGTTTTGCATGACACCAATTCTTTCTCTTATGTAGCTGGAATATTAAAGGAGAATTCGCCACTGCCGAGAACATTCTATTGCCATTATACCTCAGTAACGGTAAGCTCACTCAGTTGTTTTTACCTGACATCGCTTGATCTAATATTCCGATTTTAGGACGCACTATCGACACAGAAAGTTATTGCGAGCAGTAAGTCCTCAACTAGCTATTTCTTACCCCAGAGGTCCTTGTGCTGAAAGTCTGATTGTAAACAGTCAAGGACATGCTGATGCGTGACACGCTGAAGAATTCAACACTTCTTTTATGAGTGAGCGCAGCAGAATGATATTAACGCTCGAAATGAACCTCCAAGCTTCACACTGTTTGTCTGTCAATCTTTACTCAGTATTTAACTATTCATCCATCCATTTATCTATCTATAATCTGCATATGCCCTTGGCTACTGATACACCAGTTATTTAGCTTTTCTTTGTTGCTTTGTCTGTTTTGTATCTACGTTCTTGTTGTTCTAATATATATCAGAAGTAGTAATTAAGCAAGTGAAAATTTTTATAAAAGCAGTATACTACATTATTGGCTGTGGGTGTAGGTAGAGTGGAACTGATTCCGAGAAATACTTTGGACTGTTGAGAATTTCACCCGCTGGCGCTAAAGTGGCGACAATTGTTATGCCAGTTCCAACTTCATCTTTCAGGAATGCCTTTCGTACCATCAATGGGTCAAGCAATTTTCCATTTACACAAAATATAGCTGCTTCACCTTTTACCAATATCCAACGTGGAAAGACACGGACCATCATGCCGACGTTCTCATCCCTCGAAGCGGAGCGTGTTTATCGGAAAGAGCATCTAGCCTTAGTCTTCCGAATTCTGCATCGGTTCGGATTCGCAGAAGGCATTGCAGGTCACTGCTCTGTTCGGGACCCGGTGCAGCCAGATAAATTTTGGGTAAATCCACAAGGAAAATCCTTCGCCCGCATGCGTCAATCCGATTTGATTCAATGCCGGGTAGAGGCTGGTAGAGGATGGAGAGATTGTGGAAGGAGAATTGCCTGTAGACGCGTCTGCGACGAGTATTCATTCGCAGATGTACAAAGCCGCTGGAAGAGGCATAGGTCAGGAAGGTGGATCGGAAGGTGGAGTAGAGAGCCTAGTTCATGTACATTCGCCTTATACAAAGTACGTTTACGTTCATGTTCCTTCACTTGCCCGGTGCATAAGGCGACCGTGCTTCTAGGGCATTCTCCGCTCTCAATCGAACTCTTGATATGATATCCCAGGATGCATGTGCGTTCTACAATCAACAGGCTCTGGTTCCCTTCGCTGGAGGGGTGTTTGATAACCAAGAAGGCGTGCGCATTGCTTCCTTCATTGGTCCCCACGATAAGGTTGCTATACTTCAAAATCATGGCTTATTGAGCGTAGGAAGGCTATCGATAGACGAAGCCGCTTGGTGGCAGATTAGCTTTGAAAGTATGTTTTTTGTCATATAATGCATGACTCAAGTTCTCATGTCTCTATTATCTTCTTCAACGCTTAGTGTGTGCTAAAGCTCAGATACTTGCAGATTCTGCACTACGCCCCGGCGAAAAATTTGTTTTCGCGCAAGAGCAGAACATTCTCGATACGAGAGAGGAGATTGGCTCACCGGAAATGGGATGGTTCTGCCTTGCGGCGTACGTAGAAGAGGAGGAATGGCATTCGAAGGGGGAACATAAACTTTAAAGAGATATTGGTTTGCAAGGTATTGAGTTGAGAAAGCGGACTTCGAAGCCTGAAGAAAATTACTAGCTTGCTCAAAGAACGAGGTCATGGCCGTGACGTTTGGTCCATATTGTCTGTACAAGAGGTTATGAGTGAGTATGAGGATATGAGTCTCCGATTCCTCCAAGATGCTGGTGTCTCAAGGGAGGAATCTTTGGGCATTCCACCATGTACACAATCTCAAGTCCCCAAAGACAGCTTCTAGCCATTTCCCTCTGAAGCCATGATGATGTGCATACTGTGCGCTAGACTCTTTCTTACGTTCTTGTGCAAAGTCCTTCATGGGATAAAGGAGATCCTAACATAGCAGATCAGTTAGCTTTTAACCCTAGCGTTTGGAGTCATTGGAATGGGATGAGTTGTAGATAGTATAGAGATAGGCATTGAAGTGCATCTGATACATTCTAGTAGTAATCTCATACTTGGGATCTTACACATTTTCCAAGCTATTCATCTATGTTTGTTGTTTTATATTATTCCGCCTCGCCAAGGCCCGGCTAAGTTCTGGAAACCTGTTGTCTATACGACTTGATAAACACAAATAAGCAGGCTGTAGAACATCGAAGGGCAGAGAATTGTGCAAGACCCTTGTATGATGTTCTTCAGCCTTTTGAGTGGTAGCACTGCAAGGACCAGGTGCATAACGTGTGCGGTGTGCGCACACCATTGTAGTGTCAACAACCATTTCGGCATGAATGTGTATCTGACTATAGATAAGGTATACTGTTCATGTCCCGAATACAATCGTGTCGACATGCCCTGATTGGATGGTAGTCACTAGCCAGGCACAACTCTTGCATCCAGTTGACGGAAAATCTGCAAGTTTAAATGCTTAAAGCCAAAATTCTTCGCTTTCTGAGCAAAATTTTGGACGACCAGTACCATTAGCTTTCTTTCCGCCTCCAATACATGTCATGTACGACTGGTCAATGCATCAAGTAATTACAGGTCCTACACCAATAACACGAGACTGAGAATCACTATCTCATGCTGGTTCCAATAATAAACATTGTGGATGACAGGGCGCGATGATCGTGCCATAGAAATACACGTATTGACACTGTATTTTGACAACGACGAACGAGGTCGAGTAGTACTATAAACAGGATGACGGTGCTATTAATGGTTGTTGAGTCACTCCTTCTGAGAAATGTGAAATGTGAAGCGAACGTTTCACTTGTATGGGGCCCCGCATCACATGTAGTGATCCACAGATGATATGGGAGATACCTCGAAGACACGTTGATTACTTTCTGCGGTTACGGCGGTCGCGAGGATTCTATAAAACCATTATCTTTCCGCTTTTTGCCTCCTCATTAGCCGCTCCTACGAGCTCCTTTCCATTAATATGTCTTCGACTGGCATAACAATTTTCTACGAGCCCAGTGGATGCAACTGTGACGGTACGGCGTATACCCAAGCTGATATCAATGCTGCGGGAGCCAAGGCGTTGCAGTTGGCGAGCGAGAAGAAAACTCTAGGCAAGAAATGGCATGGCTAAGATACACTCACAAAGGTTTGACCTATCCTCCAGGCGAAGACAAATATCCACACGTCTACAACGACTATGAAAAGTTCAGCTTTGCTCATGCAGTCAAGCCCTATCTCGAGTTTCCCATCGAGCGTAGCGCCAAAACATACAACGGTGGTAGTCCTGGTGCTGATAGGATCGTGATTGGGAGTATCGCAGACGACTTCAGTAGCGCTGTGTACTGCGCAGTCATCACTCATGATGGGCAAAAGAAGAATGGATTTGCGGAATGTGCTGATGATACAATGAACCCAAGGGGGAAAGGAAAATACGTACCCGGTTCAGGTAAGTTTCTGGATGCAGTAATTTTGCGTGGAACTGATGATGGTGAAATGTTTGCAGGAGATGTGGAAGAACATCACAAGAAGCATGGACATCATGGGCATCGCTACGGGGATAGGAAGATAAGGGAGTATATTGAGATGTAAAGAACTGATTGAGCAGCTGGCAACGTACACGAAGGAAACAAAAGATGTAACGTGATTGTACTAGTACTTGTCCGCGAAAGCAATCATGTGATGGGAAAATTTCGGTTAACAAAGCTTGAAGCTCGCCGTCTCCTCTACACATGTCCCTTGCTCAGTCTCTGCGGTTGTTTCTGCTTCACTCTGAAGTCCTCACTCTCTTCTTCATGACACTCAAACGCCTTTGAACAAATTTCTCTGCGGCATCTATCTTTTCGGCTCCATCAGCCCTACCCAGTAAAGATATTTTTCAGAATTTTTGTTAACAAACGGATATAAGCGATTCTCGCGTCACGCTAGGAGGTTTTGGTTAGATTTAGCGTGTTTTTGGATTAAAGGAAGAGATAGGATCTCATAAACGAAGAAACGATCAACGAAAGCCACCGTCGACTATGAACGCCGCTAGTCAGCACGGTCCAACTTATGCAAAGGCCATCTTGCACATGAACCAGGTCAGTACATCCATTATCAGAGGTTTATCAGTGATTTTCACTGTCTCTTACTTAAATGTGTCATCTAACGTTGACTGTGTAGGCCACTGACGCCTACAATCCTATTCCATCGCCCGCCTCCTCGGATATTACGCCACCACTTACCCAATCCACCTCGGGTTCCAACAACTCGCGCTCGAATTATGGGTCGATATCTCAGTCGCCACCTCAACCTTCCACTCCTCCTTCGCGATACGGTAACACACATCAATATCGTCGCAGAACGGCTACAAATCGCCCCAGGACACGTTACCCTGCTGATCTCGCCCGGTCGGGAGATGGTCGAACTCCATTGCATCGCCGTGGCACGTCCCAGAAATACGAACCTTTCGAGGATTTGTTGCGGGAAGCTGGGTACAAAGAAACAAGGATCTTTACACCTGAAACGGAACGAATAGCGTCTGGTGCCGGAAATGGAGATGGTAGCTCAGGTGGTAAAAGCAAAGTCGCTGGTGTTGTTGAATTTTTATCAGGTTTTATCCCAGGATCCAGGACATCCAGTCTGAGGGAGGATTCAAAAGCGACCAATTACTCTCCACCATCTTCTCCATCGCCCGCGTCATTTCGAGATCAGAATCAGAATATCAACACAGTGCAGGACAGGGAACTCCAGAAGCAGCTCATAGATGTCGACGTCACACCCAGAGCAACGCGCACTCGTCCGAGTGCATCCACGCAGCCGTTGCCTAACACAACACCTTCTGCTATCATTTATACACATAATAATCACTCGTATACCTCCTTAGGACAGTCGAGCTCGTCGAAACGTATGCCTCCACCATCACTACCATTGTCTAATAACAAGAAGGCAACTTATCTCGACCATCGTCCTTCCCGGGCTACGGCATATCTTAGACATATCGCGTCTGCTCCTGATATGCCAGGCGTCAATCTTCAACGTTCGCATTCAACAAATGCTTCCAATAGTGGAACGCGAAAAACGAATCGAAGTAGCCGCACTAAAGACTCGCAACATGATAATCATAATGATGATGATGATGAGGACTACGGTTTCAACTCCGTTTACGAGGGTTACACAAGGGGGAATGGAGAAGGCGAAGAAGATACGAATGTACCACCGCTACCAAAGGGCTGGTTGGAAACTGTCGCTAGAGCAATTCTTCTGGGTCCCGGCGCGGCTTCGGGCACCGCTTTGAAACCACCAGAAATGGCGCCAGGCTCTCGCGTAGTAAGTCAACCCCATCTCAATAGTCAGCCATCGTCCTATACAAGAGAAATCTCTCCTGCGCTAAGGCAACTTAGACAGACAAGGAGTGTCATTTCTCGAACAGGTTCCCTTGCAGATGCACCAGCTATACACCACCGTCATCGTCATCCTCTTTCTCGTACCCAGAGCGCTCGTAGCGCTCTTTCTTCGCGCAGCGGGCTATCGGATCGCACAAACAGAACATACGGGAATTGGACGACAGCGATGCCTTCCCCGTTGAGTGGTATCAAGTCTGCAAGCGTGGACACTTATGGTTTGAGCAGACTCAGACCTACGTTAATGACCCGTCTTGATAGTTCCTCACGCTCGAATGCCAGCGATGGAGAAATCCGAAAAGCAAGAGTACTATGCCGAAGCGCACCTGCGAGTCGGGCAACGAGCCCGAATCCAAATGTTACCAACCCCAATGGTCGTGCAGAACAAAGAAAACTGAGTGATCAAAACCGAAAGAAGAGAAGTAGATCTAAATCGAAATCGAAACCGCACTCAGCTAAAGCTGCAAATGCACTACCTAGTTTGGCACGTACGATAGTCGAATCAGAGGGCGATGGCGATACGTGGTCATGGTTACCTTCACCCAATCGTCATGATTTGCAACAAGACCTCCATCACAGGTCTGAGTTTAGATCAGGTCAATCGTCGGAGAGTAGGTATCTTAGCGGGTGGGGTTGGGATTCCAATGTGTCGTCGGCTTTGCCATCAGCCTCCCAGGCAAACTTTGACATTGATGGAATTGGCCATTTATCCATCTCAGTCACCCAAACCAGCGATGAAGCTGACCAGTCAGTTTCCGAAGGAGAAGACTCTTCGGAAAATGAAGTGGACCTGGCGAAGCTGTTGCGGCCTAAACCTCAACGTCAAGAATCCAGTAACTCGACCAACTCAGTGTCCTCTCTCCGCTCAATACGAAGTCTTCGCAAGTTCCTGGTTCCTGTTGGGTCTGGGACAGACGATCAAGGCATACCGCCTGTTCCGCCTTTGCCTTCGAGACATAAGGGTGGTGGTTCTGCGCGAAATACCGTTGATTTGACTCCTCCAACCTCAGCCATGGGAAAATGGTTCTTGGACCGCGAAGACTCGTATGCAGATGGCAATGACCGATATGGCACGAAGAGTGTTAGAGGAAAGAGAGGAAGTTTGCCCAGTGGGTGGATCGGGACTGCGTTTGAGGATGAAGTCTGATTTTAATCGCTTCTGTTGAGATCACTCTCCGTCGCCGTCTAGGATATCTTCCACTTTCATTAGAGCATCTACATACATACGTGTAATCTTCAGTGCATTGATATTGCTTGGTTTTAACATTACGATGATTAACATACATTCATAATACTACAAAGCTTCAATCGAGTGCAGCGGATTTGGGATTTAGCCAAAGAAACGGTTGAGTGCACCTCTCAAATATGCTTAGTCGATTTGGTAACATGCTTGTAAGAAGAAAACATACCCAGACGCTGGCTTTGGGACATATAACCATGCAAATGAAAGCCAAAGACGCAATAATACTGCAAGTCTGAGCGATTTGGTGCCGAGTTCCAAGGTGCGCCTTTGATCTTGAAATGCAGGATGGACAGTGCTGAACATATTCCGATATTTATACCGTCATATTTCTTTAATCATATCTGTATAGAAGATATACACCACATTAGATTAGTGCTTACATCGCTTCCGATCCATCTACATCTATAATTTACTTTGCGTCTGTAAGGAATCCACAACTACAACATTCTTCTCCTTCTTCTCCTCTATCTGTTCAGTCCATCCCCTCGCCCATTCAACAACGCCGCTGACCAAAGCCTCGACGTCTTTCTTTGTGTTCCCAGAGTGCAAGCACACTCGTACGCGTTCCTTTCCGCGTGGGACAGTAGGCCAGGTGATTGGTCGGGCGTTCATGCCCAAGGCAAGAAGGAACGCAGAGAGAGGTCGAGGGTGAGGAGTGAGTAACGGCATAATCGGTGTTGGGGGATGCAAAGGAGAAGATGATGATGACGATAACGGGGAAGATATATCATGATGATCATTCGATGAAAGTGAAGATGACTCTAGGCTTCGACTAAGGGTAGGTGAAAGGAGATGTGGTGGAAGGCAAACGATCTCTGGTGATATTCGAGCCTTATCTAGTTCGGTTTGCAAAAGGTTGGCGAGATATGCTGAGAGAGCAAGAAGGTGGGTTGATAGCTTTGTCGAAAAAAAGGAACATAGTGATTTAGTTGGTTAACATTGTCAGATGAGTAGTAGCTTACCTGTTCGGTTTCCCCTTCAATCATCAAGTCAAATGCAGAATCGACGAGAACAACATTCGGATGTGCAAGAGCGGTGGTATAAATGAGTGGACGAGCGTAGTTTATGAGGTAGGAAGTAAGAAGAGGTGTCGTTAATAGAATTGCTGAAAAGAATGTCAAGAACATAATGTAGAAAGCGAAGGATATACTGACCACCACTACCGGCTAAAGCTTTGCCAAACGTATGTAATCTTGCCAACACTCTACACTCTTCACCATCATCCATTTCTCTCATCGTTACACCCACAGGGCTACCCAAACCACCGTCGAGTCCCAATTGGCTTACCCTTCCGCACCCTGGACGGCTAGGGGGACCATATATTCCCGTTGCATGTGCCTCGTCCACGATAAGATATGCATTTTTCCTCGGAAATAACTGGGAAAGAAGTTTGTTGATTTCCCGTAATGGAGCGAGGGTACCGTCCATGCTATAGAGCGATTCCACTGCGACAAAAAGGGAGGAACTTCCGCTATGCAGTCGTTCTGCTATCGAAGCAGAACTAGTATCCGACGGAATCACGTTCAGCAGACGGTCAAGTACGGTGCGGATAGATTCGATGCTGTTGTGTTCAAAAGTCTTGACACAGTCCTGGGCTAGACGAGATGCCCTGACACCATCCCAAACACTCGCGTGAATGTACTCGTCCAATATAATCACGTCGCCAGGCTGAGGAATGCACGTAAAGAACGACATATTGGCGTCAAAACCCGAGTTGAACAGAATCCCAACCTGTGGTGTATCGGACTCATTTCGGCTTGGTCTGGATAATATATTCTCCAGCCTACGCTCAAGACGATGATGTGCATCAGGATTGACCAACAGTCTTGAACCAGCAGAACCAAGGATCTGCCCTCTGTCTTTTGCTGTGATCTTTTGTAAGAAACGCGTGCGCAGGAGAGGAGAGGTGGAGAGTGAAAGATAGTCATTTGATGTAAAGTCAATCAACGACTGTTTGCCCAACACACTGGGTTCCGGTAACCTTCTCTTGATTGACCTGGCTTCCCGAGATGCCAAGGCTGCACGCAATGTGGTCCCTAGAGATCCTAGCTGGTAAGTTTCTCTCAATGACGGAGTCGAAGTGCTTTCATTATGAAGACTCGTTTGCGACTTGTTCTCTGTTTTCTTCATCACGGGCATTGCGTAGCCTCGTGCTTTTTGGAATCGTAAGACTGGATTAAAAGTCCTGCTTACACCGCCAGTTCTCATTCACAATGGTCGAGGACAAGAGGAATAAATCGCGTATGCGAAGCGTTGGGGTTGGGGGAGACATTATAATTTTTACCAGCGTCTATTTTCGGAGGGCTTCGGATTTATCGGAGATAGAGAGTAGATAACAGTCTGTCGCGTAAAAACGCGCTGGATGAACGCGGGTTCATGGAAAATAAAAATAAAACATATGTGGTCGCAAACCAGAAAGCATTGTTCTACTTGCTTTACCGCAGTATGCACAATTCAAATACTTGATTCGTTATTTCGGTACATGCGACGTAGTAGTTGTACAGTTTGGCTTTGTGGTTGGGGTAGTGTAAATAAGGAGAAAAACAAAGTACATGCAAGCAGATATCGGAATTGAGAGAATCGTAAAAGATTTGAAAGACGTGAGTGGAAAATGATGTGAATACAGCAACATACGAGTGAACACTTGAACCTATGGAAATAAAGGAAACTAGATTGAATTGTGTAGATGCTTCAGCTATTGATCAGAGGTTACAAGAAAAGAACGGACAATACACACAAACAATTTGAGAAAATTTGAGAAAATCGGCCATGGGGTTAAAGAAATGGGTAGTTAGTCAAAAAAATTCGGAGGATTCGATTTGGTTAACAGATTGTTCAAGTGTCTGACCACAGTTCCCGCACCCTCCTTCACCTCCACCTTATCTTCCTCAATCACCTTCGGTAACAGCTTAGTCTCGAATCGATCTGGATGCCACTTTCGTATCTGCTCCTTGACACGATCCCTCTGGTGTTTATCCTTGTCAGGATGATGCGGAGATGTCAAATACGCGTGGATAGCGGCGTAGGTTATATCTTCCGGTGACGAGGGTTTATTGATCATAGGCCAAGGAAAGAAGTCCCATCGCAGCTCGGAATATTCAGGAAGTTTCTCCCACAAACGAGCATGGTGCTCGAAAGTCTTTATCACTTCATCTATTCCTTTGACATTGCCCGATTTCGCCAACCGGTCCCGCTCCAAGCGTTCTTGTTCCTGACGGAAACGTTCTTGCTGGGCCCGAAATTGCTCCTCATTGCGACGTTGCCATTGGTCCTCGGTGAGAGGCGTACCAGACACAGGCGTTGACCCACTGGCTCCAGTAGAGCCGCTGCGGGGTTTCGAAGTCGGATTACTGGAGGCAGAAGTTGGGTTGGAGGAATAACTAGCGCTCGCTGAAGCGCTGGAGGACGCAGACCAAGTTTTCGACCATCCTGAGTTGGAGGGGGTAGAGGCAGGCTTCGTAGACCAGCCTGAGGCGGAGGAAGACGCTGTGCTGCTGCGCTGGGGAGTACTTGTCCCGTTGTGAGGACTGGCACCGGAATATGGTGTACTTGACTGAGGTTGATGGCCAGCAGAGTTTGGTGGAGTCCAACTCTCCCAAGCAGCAGCACTGTCTTGGCGTTTCCTGTTCCGTATTTCTTCTCCCCGCCTTCGAAACTCTTCCTGTTGAGCTATCTTCTCTGCTTCGCGCTTTCGTTCCTCCTCTTCCTGTTGTCGTCTTTCCCGTGCTTTGCGTTTAGCCTCCTCCTCGATTTGCATCCGTTCAGCTTCCTGTTGCTTTCGATTGAGAGCAGCTTGTTGTTCACGACGAGCAGCCGCTTGAGCAGCTTCAGCTTTTCGTCTCTCGTGTTCCTTCCAAGCAATTTCGCTCAAGATGCGTTCCTGTTCTTCTTTCTGGGTCCTCTGCTGAAGCAATATCTCCGCCGCTTCCTTCTCTTCCTTTTCCTGACGCTCCCGCTCTTCTTGACGCTCTCTCTCTTCCTGACGCTCTCTCTCTTCTTGACGTTCCCGCTCTTCTTGCCGCTCTCTCTCTTCTTGACGCTCTCTCTCTTCTTGCCGCTCTCTCTCTTCTTGCCGCTCTCTCTCTTCTTGCCGCTCTTTCTCTTCTTGTCGCTCTCTCTCTTCTCGAGCAAGCCTCTCTTGTTCCTCTCTCTGGCGTATCTTTTCTTGAGCAGCTTTTTCTCTCTCTCGCCGTAGATTTTCTTTCTGAGCAGCCTTTTCTCGACGCCGAAGCTCCTCTTCTGCAAGGCGAAGTTGTCGCTCCCGCTCCTGAATCTCGGCTTCCTTCTTTCGAGCTTCTTCTTCACGGAGACGAGCCTGCTTTTCACGCTTCTTTGCCTCTGCCTCCTTGCGACGGGCTTCCTTTTCCAGACGCTCGAAATCCCGTTGCCTTTCCTCCAGTAACTTGCGCTGTAGCTCCTCGTCCTTCTTCCTGATCTCATCCTGCCGACGCCGGATTTCATCCTCCTTTTTTCTAAGCATTTCTCTTCTCTCCTCCTCTATCCGTGCATCTTCCTTGGCTTGTTCTAGTCGAGCCTCCTCTTCCTGAATCTTCCGCAATCTCGTTTCTTCTTCTTCTCTGCGCTTCTTCTCATCTTCATCCCGCTTCCTCCTTTCTTCATCCTCTTCCCGTTTCCTCTCTTCCTCTTTACGCTTTTCCTCCTTGCGTCTTGCTTCATCCTCCTTTCTCTTCTTTTCCATTTCTTTGCGTTCGATTTCTGCGTCCCTCTGTCTCCGTAACTCTGCCTCCTCTTCCTCTTTCCGCCTTCTGGCTTCTGCCTCCTCTTCTGCCAACTTTTGTTTTCGGGCTTCCTCCTCCTGCGCGGCTGCTGCTGCTCTATCAGCATCCCTTTGCCTGACCTCCTCCATTCTCTTAGCGTTCTTCCTGGCTTCATCCTCTGCAGCTTGCCTTGCAAGTTCTTTCTTTTTCCTCTCCTCTATTTCAACGGCCTTCACCGCTTCCTTTGCTCTTTGTTTACGCTGCTTAGCCACCATCTGTTGATATTCCAGACTATCTTCGTCTATCTCATCCGTCAATCGTTGCGAAGCTGATTTAGCTTCCTGTCTCGAATCCGGTTTGGAGCCGGGATATGGCATGGGACGAAAGTTTGGATAACTTGTGTTCGAAGAAAACGTTGATGCAGGCTGGTCGAACTCGTCGGTCTCCGGATCTGTGGCTGAATCTGACTCCTCCTCAGAGCCTTCAAGGGCATCGACAGGGTGTTTCGTATAAGTAGGCGCAGGCCTGTAACGGTCCTGCATTTGTTGTTCACGCAAACTGTTATTTGACACCGTCGGACGAAGGTTTTGTGCTTGACCTCGTTGCGACCACGAACGCCATGAATCTTGTGACCCTGATGGAGATCGCATCTTCTGGCTCCGGGTGTCAGGAAGAGCGGATATAGGTCCATTGCCAGACCACGACCTTTGCTGGTGTGGTGCGTCTCCGTACGGGGCCAATTCCGGATCGTCAGATGAGTGTGTCATGTACGTTGTATGACCTTGGAGAGGTGGAAACTGCGAGGAGGCTTGCGAAGCATAATAAGGGGATGCAGAGTACGGCGGTTGTTGTTGTTGTGGGTATACCCGGGAAGCAGCCGGAGAAGAGTAGGTATTGTGGTGTGACGGAGGTGGAGATGGATAGGCTTGCGTCCCCGAGCCCTGGATATATGATGGGTACTGGAAATCGGGAGAAGAAAGTGGTCCAGCAGAGAACGGGGTGGGTGTATAGCGAGACTCGTTTGATGGGTGTCTGGATCTTACCCGTGTATTAGTCTCTTGGTCATGTAAAGGCGAGGGAGAGCCAAGGTATGGAGCGGACATGGGGTATTCCGTAGCTTGAGCGTAGGCCAAGGTGGCCGACATAGGAGAAGTCTGAGCATAAGGGCTATTGCTGTTGCACAGATTGTGGTTAGCTGTATGTACTTCTTTGACAATGTGAACACAGAGCATACCTATCTCCATGGGCTGACATCTCTGTAGGCTCCATTGGACGAGATAAGGACAAATGGCTCTGTGTCGATCGAGGAGGTATAGGAACTTTGTCAAAGCTTCGAGGTCCTGCTTCATGAACGAATGAAGCTTTTCGATAAAGTTGAGCAGGGTGTTCCTGTACGAAGGATGTTTTCCGATATATAGGTTTCGTCCCCAGAGGTGGTGGCGGTGGACGAGATTGAGAAGGAGAAGAAGAAACTTTGTTGCTTACAGTAGGCGATGTCCCCGGCTGATCATTTGCAGATGTGACGCTGCTTCCAGATGCAGAACCGGTCACATTATCCAGTGTACGCCGCCGACCTAGTTGTCTCTCCTTCATAGAATCCATATTACGCCGGGCCTGATCAGTATCTTGTATGTGCACCCGTTCTTGTTCAGTCTTGTTGGATTTATCAGAGTTATTGTTCACGACAGGCCTAGCTTCTGGTATTGTATCCACAGCAGTGGGTCGTCGAGAACTTGCAGAAGCAGATCCGGTAGACCTCACACTCGCCGTGCTATTCCGCCGCTGAAGCCGATCCAAAGCAAGCTCAGGTGGAATCCAGACCTCCGGTGACGCCTTAGGAGGAGTACTGGAAGAGTAAGGGCGAGGAATTCGATTGAGATTCAGAGATCCTGGTTCCCATGAGGAACGACCGGTTCCGGAGTCATCGTCATCGCGAGCCTTTGACGACGGCTTAATGGGTTGAGATTTGATATCTCTGTTGTGCGGACTGTCAACATCAATGCCACTTTCTTCGTCGGTCTCTTCGTCGGATGGAGGCTCTGGCTCTGGTAGTGTGGCCCTTTGGGTCGGTTTAGAAAGACGCAGGGTAGAAGAGGCGTTCATACTTGGACTGACGGAGGACGTGGAACTTTTCCGATTCAGTGAGTTCTGTGGATTCATAGTCGTTCTAGTCCGAGTTGAATTTGAAGATACAATACAACTCACTGTACTCCCTTGTGTATTATTGATTGTGGGTCCATCATTGGGGGCAGGAGTGTTTGAACTTTTACCGCTCTGTATCCGATCCAGAATGGCCTGCTGTTCCTTCTTCATAGTCTCTGCGAGATCTGGGGGAAGTTCATGACCTGTGGCCCAGCGGCGCTCCTGCCTTTCCCGGTCTAGCTCTGCTTTATATGTCTCCGTAGCCAGCTTTCGTATATTATCCATAGCAATAGAGAATTCTCTGTGCGAACGTTCACTATCAGCCGGGTTCTTTTTTAGATTATCGTCCCGCTGAGCTTCGGCATCTTTGACCATAGAAGCCAGGTTGAGCTGAATTTCAGCCTTCAGATTCTCTTTCCATTGGTCATCTGGCTCGAATTCGGGATCACGTCGTATTGCCTTCGATGCAGCCGATGCAGAGGACAGTGGACTCGTCATTTGAGGACACCGTGCCAAACGGAAAGGCCAAACGTTCAAACGCGTAAAGACTGTAAAAGATAGGTAGAAGAACCTAAGAATGGCGCAGCCGGTGGGTGCTCAATTTATGCCTCGTGTTCGGTATATGCACACTGTTCAGAAAATCTGGCGTATTCCATCAGATATTATATACTCAAATTGCACAAGAGATGAGTACTTACAAACAAACAAGCCTCGACCTATCATCAGAACAACAAATTAATCCCTCCAATTGAGATCGCCGCGAATCGTGGCAGCACCCGAGGAGTAGCACTGAGCAGTGCAGCCGATAGCAGCTGCAGTGAAAGCAAATGAATTGTTTAGATCAGACGCGTGTAGGTATAACGCATCTACCACGTGACTTGAGCGTAAGCGCTCCTGGCTTTTCCGAGATTCCTTCTTTCAATTAGCCATGGCATCCAACGCACATCAATATTCTGAAGAGCAATCAGCTGAAGATATCTTGAACGATGCTTTGCTCTTTCTAGGAGGACGACCAGTGATAGATGATGAAGTCATTTCGTATGGACCGCTCAAACTCACTGTGGCGCCCAAGGTTTGTCCTTGAGCTTGTCTGATACAATCATTTTTAACCTTGTAATCGATCTCTTATTCTCAAGTGATTGACATCATATTTACTTATACTAGGCAGGGAAAGCCAACACCTTATTGGCTGATCACCTCTTTTCACCTGCTTTATTTCTTGCGGAGCGTATCGAACAAGGAGTGATACCTTTACAAGAAAAGACTTGTGCGTGCGTTGCGTGTGATGCCAGAAAAAACTCCTTGTGACACGTTGACAATAGTGATTGAACTTGCGGCAGGTTGATCACTTCCCTCCCTCGCAAGTTGTATCATCTCGAGTCCGACATCGCTCGTAGTGACTACAGACTATCCTGATCCAATCATATTGGGAAATCTCCGAAGCAATGCTGAACGTAATCAGGTATTAGTCCCACCAACATGCAAGCTGCATTGTAGAGGCTATGAATGGGGTCAAGAGGTTACGGATCTGCTGTAAGTTCTCAGCCTATCAGCGGGGCGGCATTGGCATACTATATCTACCAGGAATTTGCTGCCTCGCAACCAAAATGCATCAGTGGGCTTCGACATCGTCATTCTCTCCGACTTGCTTCATTTCCAAACATCACACGATGTCCTTGTAAGATCTTTGTCCCTTCTTCTGGCGAAGACGGTAGATGCAAGGGTGTATGTCGCAGTACGTGCCTTGCTCTGTGTATCATTGTCAAGTCAAGATCTGATCAACAAATCCAGGCGGGAAAATACACCCTGTCCGACGTTTGCAGCTCATTTCTGCTAAAAGCCGCCAATGCTGGTTTAGTATTCGAAGAGGATCTCCATATGAATAGTGAAGACGGCTCAAAATGGCAAGGA
This sequence comes from Lentinula detonsa, assembly GCA_027921405.1. NCBI lineage: Eukaryota > Fungi > Basidiomycota > Agaricomycetes > Agaricales > Omphalotaceae > Lentinula > Lentinula detonsa. Next base: position 2,697,765 of record JANVFU010000003.1, on the reverse strand, counting down.
ACGTTGCCTGTTTCTGGACTGGATCCTGAAGCACTTGGTATACGGAAGAATAATTGTCGGTCTTGGGTTGGACACTGGCTTGGAATCTGAGGCAAAGGTCTTGAAACTAGTTTTGGAGACATCCGTGACACTATGTTGAATTTCCAGCGAGAACCCTCAAATGTGAATGGAGTGCGAACTAGAGCTGCGATTAGGCCGGGTCTCTGAAATCCATACTTGTTTCGAAAATAGGGACAAATTGTCTGAGCTGCTCCAAGAGAATATGATGCGCTTTAGGATGTGAGGAACAGGATAATAGCAATTCATATCATTCGAAATGACTGGCAGATTACACGAAGTGAATGCAAGAAGAAAGTGGAATAATTTATTGAAGTAGATCACGATAGATCGAGGGTAGTCGTTGTTTCCGTTAGATGTTGCTCGTTAAGGGAAGTAAACAAAATTTATCACCAGGGGCTTAGATCGTTGACAATTGGTGTGGCTTTGTTCAACAGCATAGCGTTGTATTGCGGCAGACATGACTGTTTTCTATAATCTGAAGGATTCTGAATATTAGATCGATTGCAGAGATACAGAAACTTGCCGATAGTATTCCAACGATGGCAGGAGCAAGAATTACCCAAGGACTCGTCACTTGAAGGACAATGCTGATAACTGGCATGCTGATAACCGATATCTTGGAAGAAATGCAGCCTGTGTTTTGGAAGAAATAATGCGGCGGCTATTGAATGTACAGGAGCATCTCCCCATCTCTATTAACAAATTAACAAATATGAATGAGATTTACTTGCGGCGCCTGAAGCTATATGTAGCCCTTACCTCGTAATAAAATCCTCCTTTAGCGTCAAGGAATTCGAAAAACGTTTGATAGGCGTCACTCCGCCAGAAGTCCATGTCTGCGATTTCAAAATTACTCCAAACTAGAGTGAGTCCGCATAAGTGACAGACCAAAGGGGTATGAGATGAAGCCATACAGTGACACATATTATAAGTTTTCCCGCCATCGCTACTTATAAACTCCAGCGCATTGTCGTTGGCAATATACTGAGGGTACTTGGTCATGAATTCTGGGGAAGCAAATAGTGTTTGAATGATTTCCTCCGAAACACACAATAAGCAGTAACACTATCGTTACCTTTCACGCTATCCCACAAAGTGGTAACCGTCTCTGGCGTTTCAAGCAGTGTGATGGTAAAACCTGGAACCATTGTGAGCGCAATGCTAGTGAAAGTGTTACTCGGGATGCCTACCATATGTTTGATTATTTTGAATCATATATTGGAAAGGATCGTAACTCATGTCACAAAAATATTTGACATCAGGCCTGCAGATGCAGATGATTATCCCAATTCTGGGTGCGAGATGGGTTCAGCTTACTCTACTCGCCGATAAAACTTGAATTGTTGTAGCAGTGGATGATGGAAGAAGTATGTTAAGAGTGCCTCAGTTGCTTGTAGAACAACTCATATACTTATATGTATATATATACTGCACCTGTTAAGAGTGCCTAGCTAAGTAGTAAGTAAGTACCGAACTCATGGATAGGTACGAGCGGCTCACCTCAGTTGCTTGTAGAACAACTGAGGGAGTCGCTTACGGTCTCGCTCTAGATGATATCTGTAACTGTACAGTATTTGTCATACTGCACGGAAGTAAAAGTACGGTGTGCGTGTCTCTGATAGGTAGTGGCAAAGCAATCCCTATCCTGCCTGATATGGACGTGAGAAGCGAGTTCCTAACACCCCCCCTGCTTCGCACGGTCCAGCTGCAGCCATTGCACCATTTTGTCGTGGAGTTGACTAGGCAGTGGTTTTGTGAATACATCCGCGACGTTGGTTTTGGACCTAATCTCCACCACGGTGATGTCCCCGTTAGCCACTTGCTCCCGAATGTGATGCTCCCGCATGTCGATGTGCTTGACTAGGGCATGGCGCTTGGAGTTTTCAGTCAGTGAGATCGACCCGAAGTTGTCCCCGTGTACCTTGGTAGGCTCGTTGAGTGGCAGGTCAATCTCGGAGAGGAAGGATCGTAGCCAGATGGCCTGCTGCGCGGTTCGGGACAGTGCAATGTATTCCGCCTCCGTTGATGACAGCGCGACAGTCGGTTGGCGTTTAGAACTCCAGGACACTGGTGCCCCTTCCATGAAGAACACGTACCCCGAGGTGGATCTCCGAGTATCGAGACACCCTGCGTGGTCTGAATCGGAATACCCCTTGGGTATCAGTGCCATCCCAGGCTCTTTTTCTTCACCAGGGGGTGGTGCCGAGTACGTGATCGCGTAGTCCAGCATCGCCAGTAGGTAACCAGCTAACCACTCTACACACTCCCAGTGAGCGCGGCCCGGGTTGAGCTGGTATCGCGCTAGTAGTCCCGCCGCATGTGCAATGTCTGGTCGCGTGCACGTCTGGCACCAACAGACCGACCCCACGAATGCCCTGTATGGCTTCCCCGCCATGAACTGGCGTTCGTCGTCCGGGAGTGGGTTTGGGGCGTCTGTGATCTTCAGGCCATGTGGGAGTGGTGTGCTCCGTCGTCGTACGGAGGTGAGTTTAAAGTGTTCGAGCATTCTGAGTATGTACGATTTCTGTGAGATGGTGATAGCTTTCGTGGCCAGGTTCTGTCGGATGGTCATCCCGAGCAAGACTTGTGTCGTGACTTCGTTTGCTTCCCATCTCTTCCCTAGGTCCTCAATAGCCTTAGTCCTGCCTTCCATTGTAGTCGATCCTCCGCAAACGTCGTCCCCGTAAGTACTCGTAAGTGTGTACTCTCCGCCTATCCTTCGATACCATATGCACGGGTCCGCTCGCGACGAAATGTAACCGTCCTCCTTATACCCCGCAGCGAGTGTTTCCTGCCAATCGTGACTCCCTTGCATTGTCCCGTATATCGATTTCTTGAGTTTGCAGACCTTGTCTTCCTTGCCAGGTTCTATGAATCCGTCTGGCTGGCGCATGTATACTTCGTGGGTTATTGGTGAGTTTAGGAAAGCCGCGGTAAAGTCGACCTGGAACAGTTGCAATCGAAGCGTGGCGATAATAGCTAAGACTATGCGGACTGATTCCATTCGCGCGACCGCCCCATACGTTTTGTTGTAGTCGAGCCCTTGGATTTGGGTGAACCCTTGTGCTACCCATTGTGCTTTGCGTTCCAGAACTTCGCCTGCTGCGCCGTACTTAATGGCATAGGTCCAGCGCCCCCCCGTGAGATTAGCGTCTGGTGGAAGGTCAACGAGATCCCAGCAGTCCTTCTCCTTTAGAGTCAAGAATTCTCTTGCCATCGGTGGGTTCCACAGCTCGGGCAATTTCATAGCCTGTTTGAAGCTATCTGGGACCCACGTCTCTCCCTCCGACGAGGCGAACGCCCATGGGTTCGATGCTATCAGTGCAAGTGCCGCGTTCATGGGAGCGTCCGCGATGGTTTGTGTGGGCGTGGTGTTGTCCGCAGTTGGTGCTGCCGCTGCTCGTTCTTTTAGCTCTCTAATCCGGTCGCTGCGACGAGGGGGTTGAGGCTCCGCGGGTTGAATCTCCCCACGGTTGGTTCTCCCGAGTTTGAATTCATTCGGTTGGGTGTCATTTGTTTGGTCTGTGGGTCCTCATGTGGGACCCGAGTTATCTGCCTCGTGTACACCTTCTTCCTCCTCTTTGGTGGCTCTCGTCCTGTGTGGGCGTCCCTCTTCGAATACCACAGCCCTCGATTCTATCATCTTCCGCGATTCCGGTATCCAGAGCCTGTAGCCCCTCCGCCCCATGTATCCGACGAGTTTCCCCTCAACCGCCTGTCTGGACAGCTTCCTGTTCGTGTGGATAGCGGGCAGTGTGGCCCAAGCTCAGCAGCCAAACGGGCGTAGGTGAGATATATCCTGTCGTCTCCGGAACCACCACTCATTTGGTACGCGGTCAGGGAACCTCGCGGATGGTACGAAGTTGTCAGCATAAATGAAGGTGGCTGCTGCTTCTGCCCAGAACAAAGGGGGAAGCCCGGAGTCTTTGAGGAAGGTACGCACACCCTCCATGACTGTGCGGTTCCCTCTTTCCGCCATGCCATTTGCCGCGGATGAGTACAGGGGAATCTTCTTGGTCGTGATACCGTGGTCCGCGCAGTACGCTTCCATGAGCGTGTTGTCAAGCTCCCCGCCGCCGTCGATGCGGATCGTCCTGAGGCGTCTCCCTGTCTGGGCCTCAGCTTTCACCCTATATCGGTGGAACTCCTTCAGGGAGGTCTCCTTCGCTTTGTCTGGCAGGAACGCCGGCACCCTTTGCAACGACGCTCCATCCAAGAAGAGCATCATGTACGATGCCCCTCCAAGACTTCTTGTCCTGGCTGGCCCCCATAAGTCAACATGTACTCTTTCCAGCACTTCGGTCTCGTGGTGGACTTTCTTGTCGAATGGTCTGCGTTTGGCCTTGCCGTACAGGCAGTCCTCGCAGAGGCCCGACACGCTTTTGGACTTTATGTCCAACCCGTTGACCAGTCCCTGATTTTGCATGCGCAGTATCCTCGGTATAGCGACGTGCGCCAGTCTCCTATGCCAGGTGTGTATGTCGGTTGGTTTCTCATGGGACCGCGCTGACACGGCAATTACCTGTACAGTCTCTACCTCGTACATCTCCGTACGCCCCTTTCCGACCATCACGACTCTCCCGTCAACGTTCTTAACTGTCAGTACACCCTTTCCCCATTCGCCCTTTAGTTGTTTCTGGTCTAGAGTGGATAGCGATATCAGGTTATGGCCAAATTCAGGCGTGTGTCTCACGTCAGTCAGAACGATGTGTGTAGGTCTGCCATCTACCCGGGTAGTGAATTTGACCTTCCCGATTCCCTGTATGGTGAATCGACCGTCGTCCCCGGCTATGGCGCTGTTGCCATGTTGCTGCTTCACGCTATCATACTCAACGAAGTCTGTTTGATTCACCCAGCAATGCTCGCTGGCTCCTGAGTCTATGAAGGTGCGTATTCGTTTGCGCATCACGGGTGAACATGAAGTCTTATTGATGCATGCAGTACAGTCGCTTCGGTTAACTAGATACCAGCTACCTCCTACCGCACTGGGGACCTCCTCCCTTTCATTGTTCTGACCCTCCCCTAGAAGGGGATTATCGTCACTATCAGGGAGTTGGTCAGGACTGGGAGTGCCCTGTACAGTCGAGTATGTGGCAGACGTACTTGAGTTGGTAGGGTTGGAGGAGGTATTCGCTGATAATACGAATGTGTTGACTGGTGCGTGAAGTCCATAGTCGGTGTTCGCAGCGGCGGCCTTGGTTTCGGCGCTGTTCGCGCTCGGAGTTTGCACATTCCTCGGGTCGCTTTGTTTGTTGAACCGCCAGGTCCTCGGCCCCTTCCCTTCTGCCCCTCCACCTTTAGCCCAGCACTTTTGGATAGAATGTCCCACTTTTCCACAGTTGGGGTTCGTGCATGTTGGCCTGGTACCTCTGTCCGCGGGCATTGCGTTCGCTATGTATGTTGCGAGGAGGGCCTTGAGCTTCTTCTCTTCCTGCTCTCCCTCGTGGCGTCTCTTCTCCTTTTGTAACCAGATCGCTTGTAGGCGTACGAAGGCTTCGGTGCTTGACGTCCCAGGCATGTTGCGAATGTCGGAGTCCCATTCCTTGGGCAACGAGGCAAGTACTATTGCTCGGAACTGTTGGTCAGAGATTACGGCGCCAACATTACTCGCCTTCTTGAGGAGGTTGCACATCGTTTTCTTGTGATCCTCCATTGCTTCATCGGGGTATGTGTATCGCTGATTTCGGAGGTTAGTTTTGTGTATGAGTAAAAGCTCCTCGTTTTTCTGTTCAAATTGACTGGTCAAGTCACTCCAGATCTGGGACGCCGGTTTTGAGTAATCGACTCCCAGTCCGGTAGGGTCGACCATGTTCGAGACGATGGTGTTTACCGTGAATCGATCGCGCGCATACCATTCTTCAGGCGCGGGGTTCTTTGAGTATGGGGGAGTGGGTGTAGTAACAGTGGTTGAGTCCTTTGGTTTCGGCGTAGAGCCGTCGAGGTATCCTGCAAAACCCTTGGATTCTATCGCAAGTGTGACTTCTCTTTTATATTGCCACCAGTTATCCTCCCCTTCGAGCATCATCTCGCTGTGGAATCGTGGTGCGTTCGGCATGTTTGTAGTTGACGGCATCTTAGGAACTGGCGCTGATTTCTTGCGTGTATAATCTCTTTTAACTCAGTCCCTTGTCAGAGTTCGAGTCTCATAATCTGTTAAGAGTGCCTCAGTTGCTTGTAGAACAACTCATATATATGTATATATACTGCACCTGTTAAGAGTGCCTAGCTAAGTAGTAAGTAAGTACCGAACTCATGGATAGGTACGAGCGGCTCACCTCAGTTGCTTGTAGAACAACTGAGGGAGTTGCTTACGGTCTTGCTCTAGATGATATCTGTAACTGTACAGTATTTGTCATACTGCATGGAAGTAAAAGTACGGTGTGCGTGTCTCTGATAGGTAGTGGCAAAGCAATCCCTATCCTGCCTGATATGGACGTGAGAAGCGAGTTCCTAACAAAGTACTGTAATCGTTGATGTTATTGAGGATGCGCAAGGTTATAGGGAAGCAGTAAACTAACCCCGGAATTGAAGCGGCACATATTTCTGTAGGATGAACTGTCTGGCGTATGATGAGATTTTCGGTGTCATAGAAGAATGGTGTGAGCGAGTGCAAGGCGTACCACCGTATATGATGTTCTGCTCCTTCAATCGATGACGTGACTCTTCCGCTTTTCCCTCGTCAATCCAAGCAGGTTGAACCCATTGTTCTTTTGGAATCAATCCAAAGTACACCGGCGTGTTTGTTTCCAGCAACACGAGACTATGACCACGAATTAAAGACTGAATCGCTACGAGGTATGGACAAAGCACGCACCCCTTAAACTCGTTGGTAAACTCTTCGTCATTCAGGAACACCCAAGGATACTGATATCTGTGGTTGAATCAACTTTCTAAATTTCTCATACTCGATGTCACGCCCTTCAGGTCGGAATTACGCGCCAGAATGACCAATGTCGCGTTTTCCCTTCTGATTGTTGATCCCAACTCTGCCAAAATAGGGGTCCCGCTAGAGGAGGACTGTCGAAGCCCTCCACGTAAAAGAATTGTTGCATAGAGTAAACCTAACTGGAAAGCATAAGCATAAATCCAGAGGAGTAGTGTTCTGAATGACCCAGACCAAGGAAAGGATAGAAAAAACCACGTATCGTCTTGTTTCGAAAGATACTGTACTTACATGAATGGATGCAACCATCACGTGACCGTCACGGTCGAAGGCTAGGCAACGAGGCCAAAATTCACTGTGACATTGACTAAATGTAGCAACGGGTTGCCTCAAGGAAGGTTTACTGGATAGAAAGTGGACTACAATGACGACAGTCATAAACTAGGTACTGGGGTTGCGGTCAATAAATATCTATGATTTGTGAGCCTTTTTTGGTACTTTGATGTCACGCCCCAAGACTAGCAACGGACCCAGATTTGACCGTGACGTCACGGTGATATAGCAACGCAACGGAGGCACCGTGACCGTGACGGTTTCATCCATTCATGTAAGTACAGTATAGACATGAAGATAGAGCAGAGATAAAGAATGAAAAGGGAGATTGTGTACTTTACTGCGATTTATAAACAAAGTGACGTGACAGGTGATCCGCAGCGATGCGAAGACAAGGGTGGCAACAAGTCGGAGCAATAGAAACTTGGAAAAGCCATCATGGAAAAGAATGCCAAGGGAAACTTAGATATGATGATTAGTTCACCAAACAAAACTTGACCCAGATTCTGAATTGGTGTAAAGGTGGTTTGATAGACAGAGTACCCTTGAAGTATCCGGTATTCGAGCGCAGTCACAAACAAGCGCAGGACTCACACTCGTAGTTCACTGGGGTTTTACACCTTCATGATATTGGAATCAAGTTTCTGCATCAAAAACCATGATGGGCGGTCCTCTCAAAGTTGATTAAAATCAAGCTGAAAAAAGTTATATTTGTTTGCAATTACATCACTCGCTAAGTGCCGCAAAGGCGGCAGGACACCTTGCTTGTTTGTGCACGCAATGCAAAGAATTGCATGACATTAAATAAGCTTACTCTAATTGTATGTATGGAATGAAGATCTACTAGGTAAATAGTAAGGAGAGTCAACTATGAAGCTGTATGTGGTCAAAGACAAAGGAGTGTTGAAAAGACTAAATAGAACCTAGAATATAGAAAAATGACACCTACTTAAGTTCTATCACTTAGAGGGGGTAGGGGAAGACGGATGCATCAGGAAAACCCCAAGTGTTGGATTTGGTTGGATGTTGTCGAAAGTTGACCCACTCTGACCAGATCTGACCAAATATTACGAATATCTCAATGTTACCAAATGTTACCAAAACCAACGGCCCTCTTAAATAATTTGACATATTCACACATTTTCTGACACCTCCTGACGCTATTCTGAGCTGATTTGAATCAAAGGTTTCACAATTTCTATGACACGTCTCGATGAGAGACACATCAGCTTGGTAGTTGCACAAAACCCTGGCATATGGAGGGGCTTGAGCTTTGCTGTTAGGAGCGTGCGGATCAAGTGGACCTTTGATACCGTTATTGACAGTATCCTCGCTATGCTGTGTGGTCCGTGTTGAGTTCATTTGAGATCGAGATAGTATTGGCTGAAGGTCGACAGGGTTGAACGAGGTATGAGGGTGATACTATCGCGACGCTGTTGCATGGTTTCGGTGATGGTAGAGGTGGTCGACATGATAAGCGGGGAGAACTTGGGAGTTTTTTTACTCTTACACTTTACGCTTTTATACCTTTTCGATCATTTAGGGCCGGTCAACTTCAAATTTTGTCAACCCATTTAGCGCGCAGCTGCGCGTGCCTGAAATTCCTTTTTATGCAGTGATTGTGATCCCCGTTACTTTTACTCATTCACAATGTCTTCAATGAAGTTCTTCTCACTCCATATAAAGAACCTAGTTTTCCTACACAACCCTGAAACACACGCCCGCCTCCTGTAGTTGTAGGAGGAGAAGAAGAGTTTGAAGCAGAAGAAATCCTTGATTCGAAGAAAGTAGGACGAGGAATCAAGTACAAAGTCCAGTGGAAAGGATACGGTTCACATGAACAGACCTGGGAACCGCGATCAAACCTCACAAATGTTGACCAATTGCTCAAGGAATTCCATGAAAAGAATCTGACGAAACCAAAACCCGCAATATTTTGTCGAATTGAAATCCCTATTTCCTTGTTCCCTACAGAATTGTTTCGTCCTCTTCCTCTTGCCAACACCAAACCCAATCCCGCTTCACTACCCTCTGAAAACTTTCTTTTACAACAAGCACATCGTGGAACTCGTGCCCTGAGGAGAGGGTGATGTTACGAACTGACTCTTTTTCAATTTCTTTTTGTCTATCCTATTATACTTTTTCTTTTATCTTTTCCTTTTCTTTCATTTACATACATGTGACAGCCTTGACATTCTCGCAATGTCAACACATTTCTCTCATGTCTGTCAAACTATTGACAGACTGTCATTCTCGCACTGTCAACACAACTCTCTCATGTCTGTCAGACTATTGACAGATTGACAGTGTGAGAATTCTCTCATGTCTGTCAAGCTATTGACAGATCGTTGTATAGCCTCACAGTTATGACGTGAGATAGTTCCCATGGGTTCATTTCAGAATATGTATATAAGATAGGGCATTTCCTAGAGTAGTCTCTATCTCTGATCTCGTCTATTCTCCTCTGTAGCTAGACAAGTATCTGAGGACACACTCCTCCTGCATTATCCATCATCTTTTGATCTATCTTCTCTGTGTGACGCCTGGCCTAGTATTGAGCTACTGAGTCGCTGACATCAAGGACGAGCTTGCACGCATTATGGAACCTGTGACCCTGTTATAGTCGTGCAACCGGAGAGGATGGGTGCGAGGCTCCGAGGCTCCGTGGGAGGATCCGAGGCGTGGGAACTGTGGTTGGCTGCACGGTCCTTCGGAAGTGTGATGGGACTTCAGCGAAGCTATTAGCAACACTCCCTATACGCTATCTGGGTGTCCCAGTGAAGTTCAATAATTAAGATGGTTCCGGAGGATCGCACTGTCCGCGCGTCCGGTGGATCCGAGATTTATGCGTAATCAAGAAGGAGTAATGGTTAAAAGGGGTGTAGTAACTTTTATTTCAAGCTGGGTGTTACGAACTCTCTTTTTCATTTCTTTTATTCTCTTTTAGTACTTTAGACGCTCATTCTCTTTTAGGTATGTTAAGCGCCGCAAGCGCTTACACAAGCGTTTGTATTATTCTTTTATCTTTTCCTTTTCTTTTATTTATAAACATGCGACAGCCTTGCTGTTCCCATGCTATCATTAATTGTCGACGCGACTCTCTCGTGTCTGTCGAGGCATTGACAGATCTAGGCCGTCTACATACATTCTTTTATATTACCTCATTGTTTCATCGTTGTATACAGACAGCTTTACTTATGGATACGGGTGACTCCTATTGTATAGCCTCACAGTTACGGTGCGAGATAGTTCCCATGGGTTCATCTCCAGATATGTATATAAGACAGAATATTTTGTAGAATAGTCTCTATCTCTGATCTCGTCTATTCTCCTCGGTAGATAGACATCAATCAAGGACCACTTCTCTCTGACCTTTATCGCTTGACCATCTTCACCTGTGTGACGCCTGGATTCAGTATTGATCTATCGAGTCGCTGACAGAAGATCAGAGATCCTACCGACCCACTCGTCACACCCCCTAGTCTTCAACGCTTTGGTTGGACACTGGAACTCGCTGCGTCATAAATTCCTTCTCAACATCTTTTTACTCACAATCGCACCTACCTCTTCTTCCTTCATTATCCACTACCCCATTCCTATAGTTTGCCTGTACTCAGGGCCAGCGTATAGACAGCGATTATAGAATACATACCCACATCGAGACTTTGTGGTACGGCTCAACCCGTGCTGAGAGGAAAATACTCTCACTAGTGCGCCTGACTTCTACCAAGAAGTGTAAATCAGGACTAGTAACAAATAATCGAGTTTCTTCTTTGGAAGATTCGATAGTGGGGCGTTGGAAATATAAACGTCTGCACTAGCGATCCGAGAGACAACACTGCGCGAGGAGCGAGTGTAGACAGTCTTCTGGATGAGTACATAAATCGACGCAAACTCTCTATCCCTAAGCACCCCTCCCTCCTATCCTGGCTTTCGCGTCAAGACCTCAGGACTTCACACTTCCTGGATCGCGCGCTTCTCGATCCACTTCACCTTCACTGTCGGACTCAAACTCCGACTCAACCATCCATTTAGGATCTCCCACTCCCACTCCATCTTTTACTACCGAACTTGGCTCAGAAATGTCTGACCCAAATAACACCTCCATGCACGCCGATAATTCCGATACTCCCGATACTCCTTCATTCAGTTATTCCCGAAAAACAATCGTCAAAGAACCTGACGTATTCACAGGAGACACGTCCAAATTCAGAGGTTGGCTCCGTACACTCCTCGCCTACGTCCATGACCTGCGAAGGACACGACAGGTCAGTGATGACGACGAAGCTATTAGTGTAGCCATCTCCTACATTCGAGGAGGTAGAGCTGATGATTGGGCAGAGGTGTACACCAGCGAACACCAAGATGCAGCCAGCGGTGAATGGAACGTGGATTTCACTGAGTTCCTAGTAGAGCTGAAGGGTAGCTTCTCTAATGTCTCTCAAAAGAAAGAAGCAATGGACAAGCTGAATCGCATTCAGCAAGGTCGGATGAAAGCCGACGACTTTTTCAAGGAGTTCAAACTCCTGTTGAAAGAGGCGGGGTATGACAAGAAGAGCGAGTACGTACTCCAGTTGGCAGAAAGAGCGGTCAACCCGAACATCATGAGCGACCTAGTCCGAACGAGGACTGAGGAGTTCAAAAGCTATGACGAGTTAAAGAAACTCGTCACGGGTAATGATTTAATCCGCCGCCGCTACGACGAACAGAAGCGCGGATATAACAACTCGAGCTGGAATTACAGCTCACAGGGACAAAGCCGTGGACAGGGATCCACGCAACAGGCCTACGGTAGGCAAGAGCCGAAGAAATGGGAAGGACCTCGAGCGGTAGGACCTTCTTCCCCAGTAATAGCAAGACGGGACGGGACCGGAACGACCTTTGGAGGCACCGGACGCCCCATGGACTTAGATCGAGCGAGGGCAAACGGCCTTTGCTTCAACTGTGGCGAAAGAGGCCACATTAGCAGGAATTGCCCGAAGAAGGGCAAAGCCGTGGTTCGTAGCGTAGAACTTACGGACTATAATAGTGAGAGAACGGACAACGTTAGCGAAGAAACTAGTGTAAATAGTGTAGACACAGTACCGGGATTACCGGCAGGGATGGACATGAATTCGTTCACCGCTTGGGTGAACAGTATGGGTTTTGTAAGAGCTCCCCAGTAGATATAGGTCTGGTGGAGCACTCTAAATTAAATACTTCGGATATAGTAGATAGTGGACTGGATTTCACTATTAAATATGGTAATGTAGAGAAACACGTACCTGCATTTACAAAAAAATCCGAAGTAGACAAAAACCCTATACGCTACGAACCCGGCACGGCTGAATGGACTGCTCAAAGACTCAAGGAAGAGGAACTTCCAAGAGCCGTTGGACTTTTAAGAGTTTGGATGCCTTCCTCGCGAATGAGAGAAGCTTCGGAGGAAACCGTCATGGAAATACGTGCACTAAATTGGAGAACGGCAGTTAAAGCTGTTAGGAGTCTCGCAAGCAAAAGAAGCTATGTTTGTGGAACACACGGAAAGAGCTTGAGACTACCAGTCATTGTCGAAACATTAGAGGACAACAGGCAAATAGTCACACAAGGACTAGTCGACAGTGGAGCCACGGGTTCATGCATAGATGCAAAATTTGTGGAAAGGCATAGGATTCCGACCAAAGATTTACCCATCCGAGTACCTGTTTACAATGCTGATGGCACACTCAACGAGAACGGCTCCATAACCAAGTATGTTGAAGTCCGTATAACCATTGGAGATCATTCAGAACGCGTTGAGTTCGGCGTTGTGAATCTAGGAGAACAACACATCTTCCTAGGACTAGACTGGTTACGATATCATAATCCAAGTATCGACTGGATCAAGTCAGAAGTCACTTTCGACCGATGTCCCTCCAAATGCGGTTATAATCCTCACTTCTGGACACCCGAAGACGTACAAACCCGAGCGCTCCTCCAAGACGGCGAAAGACTGTTCATATTTGACTGGGATCGATATGTACAGGAACAAGTAGATTCCAGAAAATGGACGAAGGAACAAGCCGAACAGAAGACGAAGGAGCATTTTGACACGTCTCGACCATACGTTAAGAAATATCCAGACGTGTTCAGTCAAAAGGAATTTGACCAGTTACCACAACGACGCCCCTGGGATCATGCAATCGAGTTAACGCCTGGTTCTAAACCACTAGATTGCAAGATCTATCCTTTGAACCCAAAGGAACAGGAAGCACTGGACATGTTCCTTGAAGAGAATATTCGAACTGGACGAATCCGACCTTCGACGTCACCGATGGCCTCACCATTCTTCTTCGTCAAAAAGAAAGACGGTACCCTTAGACCAGTACAAGATTATCGCAAACTGAATGAGATGACGGTTAAAAACCGATACCCACTCCCTCTCATTCAGGAGTTGATTGATCACTTAAAAGGTGCAAAATTCTTCACGAAGATGAACGTCCGCTGGGGATTCAATAATATTCAAATCAAGGAAGGGGACGAATGGAAAGCCGCATTCAGGACCAATCGAGGACTATTCGAACCAACTGTTATGTTCTTTGGACTCACCAATTCTCCGGCAACGTTTCAGGCGTTCATGAACCATATCCTTTGGGACTTGGTCAATGAAGGTCACGTAATAGTTTACATGGATGACATTCTTGTCTTCACGGATGACTTGGAGAGTCACCGTGCCATTGTAAATAGAGTACTCGATGTCCTCCGCGAACATAAACTTTTCCTAAAACCTGAAAAGTGTTCCTTCGAAAAGACTCGTATAGAATACCTTGGCATTATCATCGAGAACGGAACTATACGTATGGACCCCAAGAAAGTACAAGCAGTACGCGAATGGTTGACACCCTTAAAGAAACACGATATTCTACAGTTTCTAGGATTCTGTAACTTCTTCAGGCGGTTCATCCGAGGATTCAGTAAAGTCGCAAAACCATTAACAAAACTAACTGGAAATTCGAAGTGGGAATGGACTGCAGTACAACAATTTGCATTCGAGGAACTCAAACGTCGGATTTGTGAAGAAGTCGTTCTTCTTATTCCCAGAAACCATGGAAAATTCCGACTCGAAGCTGATTCCTCTGACTTTACAAATGGTGCTATTCTATCCCAGTTTGTTGATGGTAAATGGTGGCCTGTCGCATTCCGATCTTGTTCACTCAACGAAGTAGAATGGAATTATGAGATCTATGACAAGTAACTTATGGCAATTATGGATTCTCTCGACGACTGGCGTCAATACCTCTTCGGTGCCGAAGAACAGATTGAAATATTTACAGATCATGTGAATCTACAATATTTCAAGAAACCCCAGAAACTTAATCGGCGACAAGCTCGATGGGTTCTTGAACTTGCAGAATATGATTTTAATCTTGTTCATAAACCAGGAAAATCCATGACGAAAGCCGATGCACTGTCAAGGATGACAGGTCTTGAGACGGGGGAAAAGGATAACGAGAACATTACTCTTCTGAAACCGGAACTTTTCATTCGCGCTCTAGGTATCTCCACACCAGAAGATGAATTTTTGTCAGAAATCCGTAGAAACAGAAACCACGTTGATAGACTTGTAAAAGACAATCTCGATGCCAAAAACCCAGAGTGGAAGGAATCTGACAGAATCATTGAGTGGAAAGGACGCGTTTACGTGCCGAAGAACAGTGTACTCCGATCCAAGATTTTAACCCGGTATCATGATTCACCACTTGCGGGACATCCCGGACAGTATAAAACAGCAGAACTTGTCACTCGTGATTACTGGTGGCCAGGAATCACTCGAGATGCTGGAAAATATGTCGAAGGTTGTGAAAAGTGTCAAGCAACAAAGTCTCATCATACTAGACCTGTAGGACGTCTTCATCCTCACACAGTACCAACTGAACCCTGGCAAGTAATCGGCACTGACATGATCGGAGAGCTTCCTGAATCTGGAGGATACAACGCTATCGCGATCTTCATTGACCATTTTACAAAGCGACTGAGACTTGTTCCAACTCACACTACAGTTACTTCGGAAGGCATGGCGAAAATTTACCGCGATCATATCTTTGCGATTCATGGACTCCCGCAAAAGATAGTGCATGATCGAGGACCACAGTATCACTCACGGTTCATGAAGGAACTTTACCGGTTACTAGGCATAGAAGCGAACTTCACCACGGCATATCATCCACAGACAAACGGCCAATCTGAACGAACAAATCAAGAGATTGAACAGTATCTCCGTTTGTTTATTAATTATCAACAGAATAATTGGCACGAATGGTTACCGCTAGCAGAGTTCAACTATAACGATAAAGTTCACTCAGCAACAAAGGTTTCGCCCTTCTTCGCAGATAATGGAAGACATCCATACAAAGGCATGGCAACTCAAATGACTTCGGACAACCCCACGGCACAAGCCTTTGCGGATGGAATAAAGAAGATTCGCAAAGAAGTAGGATCAGCTTTAGAGAAAGCGAAGGAGGTTATGAAAGCGCAGTTCGATGGAAAGCGGAAGGAAGGGATAGAGTACAAAGTTGGTGATAAGGTTTGGCTCGAAGGAACCAACCTATCGATAGATCGTCCAATGAAGAAATTAGGCGACAAGAGATACGGACCGTTCACGGTTCAGCAGAAAGTAGGCGCCAGTTCCTATAAACTGGAAATCCCACGTACATGGAAACATGTACATAACGTCTTCAACGAAGTTCTTCTCACCCCGTATAAAGAACCTCGCTTTCCTACTCAACCACGAAATACTCACCCACCACCTGTAGTTGTTGGCGGTGAAGAAGAATTCGAAGTAGAGGAAATTCTTGACTCAAAGAAAGCAGGCAGAGGCATTAAGTATAAAGTACAATGGAAGGGATACGGTTCTCACGAACAGACATGGGAACCACGGTCAAATCTTACTAGTGTTGACCAGTTACTCGAAGAATTCCACGAAAAGAATCCAACGAAGCCAAAACCCGCAATACTTCGACGCATAGAAGTACCTATTTCCTTATTTCCGACAGAACTCTTCAGACCTATCACACCACTCGACACCGAACCTAATTCCGCTTCACTACCATCCGAAAATTCCCTCTTACGACAAGCACATCGTGGAACTCGTGCCCTAAGGAGAGGGTGATGTTACGAACTCTCTTTTTCATTTCTTTTATTCTCTTTTAGTACTTTAGACGCTCATTCTCTTTTAGGTATGTTAAGCGCCGCAAGCGCTTACACAAGCGTTTGTATTATTCTTTTATCTTTTCCTTTTCTTTTATTTATAAACATGCGACAGCCTTGCTGTTCCCATGCTATCATTAATTGTCGACGCGACTCTCTCGTGTCTGTCGAGGCATTGACAGATCTAGGCCATCTACATACATTCTTTTATATTACCTCATTGTTTCATCGTTGTATACAGACAGCTTTACTTATGGATACGGGTGACTCCTATTGTATAGCCTCACAGTTACGGTGCAAGATAGTTCCCATGGGTTCATCTCCAGATATGTATATAAGACAGAATATTTTGTAGAATAGTCTCTATCTCTGATCTCGTCTATTCTCCTCGGTAGATAGACATCAATCAAGGACCACTTCTCTCTGACCTTTATCGCTTGACCATCTTCACCTGTGTGACGCCTGGATTCAGTATTGATCTATCGAGTCACTGACACTGGGGAACAATTTGAAACAAGTCTACTTAAGTACTAATTCTTGTAGCTAACCAGAGTAATAAAAATAACACATGTAAAAGTGTCAGTTGAAGGAATGTATAGATTTTAACTACAAGTGAAGGACCAACCGCATCCGCTCCGGATCGGACGGTCCGATCCGATCGTGCGGTTAGTTAACAAAAACAAAGTAGAGTGTGAATGATAGTGAACTCCCTTGCATAATATAACAGTAACACGTCTGGAAGCGCACGGATCCGTCAGATCCATCGGATCCTATAACCAGAGATACATAGCCAACAATGAAGTGAAAGCAGTGTGGTTCAATTATCGATTCCATCGGACCATTGCAAGGTTGGTTTTGGCATAGACATAACAGACTCTTGTAGAGTTCCGCAAAGAAGTACTTCGCATCGACAACCGATACTGGAGAAGAGAGGAGGAAAAGAAGCGTGAGGCGAATAGGAACTCTGGAGGGCAGACGAAGACTCAACAGAAGAAATCCGACAACCCCGCCACACCGTCCACCTCGACTTTGACAACATCGACAGCCTCCAAACCGCAAGGCAAGAGTTCGACCCCACAGTCTTTGACATTGAACTCAAAGCTGAGCACTCCAAACAACGGCTTGAACCAACAAAAGCCCGCCTACGCCAATCGATTGGGTGCGGATGGTAAGATCACACCTGCGGAGAAGGAATGTCGACGAAAATTCGGATTATGCAACTTCTGCGGCTCAAACAAGCACCTACTCGCTGACTGTAATCTGCATAGGGCACGGGAAGCTAAGGTTAGAGCTGCACAAACAAACCCCGCGCAAGAGTCCACTTCTTCAGTGACTCTGATGTCTACCTCGACGGTAGGATCGCGAAAATAGTCTGCAACTCTTGTACCCTGGTACAAAGCGAGAGTTGCATTGACCCGGTTCGTACCAGCAGTGGGGAAGTTGTTCTCAATGCGTCCGCTCTTTCGTTACACTCCAAGTCATTTATGATCAATTTATCTATCCATGTACTTTTTGATAAAACTCACATCCCGATTTCTTTCAATACTCTCCTCGATTCTGGTTCTACAGATAATTTTATTGATACAAAATTCATATATTTGAATTCTATTCTGACCGTTCCGACTTCTATGCCGATCAACCTCCGACTCTTCAATGGTTCATTAACAACAAAGCCCATCTCCAAAACCTGTACCCTACCGATTTTATTTCCGTCCGGCAAGCTTATACCTTTGGACTTTTATGTCACACCTTTGGATTCTTCATGCAAGGCTGTTTTAGGTTACGGTTTTCTTTCCCGCTACAATCTGTTGATTGACTGGGTATCAAAAACACTTACTTTCCAGAATACCGACCATCCCGAATCACCGACATCCTCTTCTTTGCCTGGCCCCTTCGCGACCTCCGAAGAAGTACCTTTCGAACCGTCGAATCGCACCCATCCGACACCCGCTGAACGGTATTCACAACCCACCATACAGCACTTGTATAAGGCTTGACCACTCTCCGACAAGTTTCCTTTCGAACCCATTTATTCCTACCCATCAGTTATGCAAATGGTGTCGCACCTACAACACGACGAAGTAGACATCGCTCTGGTCAGTGCGGTACCTTTCCACCACACTTGTAAGCAATCAGGTATGGAACCACTTGTTCTCTATGCCGTTCACTCTGAAGTTGCTGCACGATTGTTGAAAACTGATACTGATGACCCACCGCCCAAAAACAAGATCCCGGAAGCCTACCATGACTTTGCTGATGTATTCAACGAGATTGACTCGGAAGTCCTCCTGGAACATCGCTCCTATGACCTCAAGATCGACTTAGAAGAAGGTGCTGAGCCACCTATTGGACAAATTTATCCACTTTCTCCAAAAGAGCTCGAGGCTCTTTGCAAATTTCTTGATCAATCTCTTGCCACTGGTACTATCCGACCTTCAACATCTCCACATGGCGCTCCCGTACTCTTCGTTCCGAAGAAGGACGGTTCGCTCCGACTATGTGTAGACTTCCGTGGCTTGAACAAGATCATGAAAAAAGATCGCTACCCTCTACCTTTGATTTCCGACCTACTCGACGCTCCGAAACGAGCGAAGATCTATACCAAACTTGACCTGGCACACGCGTACCACCTGGTACATATCGCGGAAGGTGATGAATGGAAGACTACGTTCCGAACATGTTATGGCTCTTTCGAATGGCGTGTGATGCCTTTTGGCCTCACTAACACTCCGGCCGCTTTTCAACGTTTTGTCAATGATATCTTCAAAGACTTACTCGACGTCTGCGTGATCGTCTACCTCGACAACATACTCATCTACTCCAACGATCCTTCAAAACACTCCGAACATGTCTGCGAAGTCCTCCGACAACTTTGTGCGCACAAATTAATTTGCAAACCGTCAAAATGCGAATTCGGAGTTGATATGGTCAAATACCTTGGTTACATCTTATCCCCGGAAGGGCTCACAATGGCTGCCGACAAAGTTAAAGCAATCGTGCACTGGCCTACTCCGAGGAACGTCAAGGATATACAATCCTTCTTAGGTTTTGCAAACTTTTATTGCCGTTTTATTTATAATTATTCTGACATCGTCTACCCTATGAATCGACTTACCCGGAAGGGGATTGATTGGTTATGGACTACAGAGTGTCAAAAAGCTTTCAACAACCTAAAACTCGCTTTCACGACGGCACTGATTCTTGCGCACTGGGAACCGAATCTCGCTATGATCGTAAAACCTGACACTTCCGACTACGCTCTTGCAGCTATCTTATTAATCGTGTACAACAATGGCGAAATTCACCCGGTTGCTTTCCTCTCTCGAACCTTCCAAGGTGCTGAACTGAACTATGATACTCACGACAAGGAATTGTTGGCAATTTTCGAAGCATTCAGAGCTTGGCGACACTACCTCGAAGGTTCTGGAACACCAATTGACGTGGTTACTGACCACAAGAACTTGGAATATTTCTCTACGACAAAGATTCTTACACGACAACAGGTACGCTGGTCCGAATTTCTTCACACCTTCAATATGACCATTCGCTTCCGCCCTGGATAACTCGGAGCAAAACCGGACTTGATCACTCGAAGCTGGGACGTCTATCCAAAAGAGGGGGATATCGGCTACGTGTTACGACCATGCCAAGTTCAACTTCCGCGGGCCCGACGATCATTCCCCGGTATTTGACTTTACTATTTTCTTCCGTCGCGGAGCTTACCTCCGCGATCCTGTTACACTTGGTTTTATATCCCTCACACTTAGCCGACTTTTTATATATCCTTTTATATCATTTCCTTTATACTTTCCCCTTTTATCTTCCTCATGTTCGACCATACTATTCTAGGATACTATCGCTTAGCGACCCTTAGGTAGCGACTACAGTATAAGGCTACAAGAGTAGAATAGTTGGTCCTTAGTTTAAATATCGACTTTGATAGCGCACTTCGACAGTGTATTTCAAATAGAGTTAAATCTCAAACCTCACCTTAAGTACGATCGCATGAGTTTCTCCTGCGATCGGAATTACCCTCAACTTCGCTTTTGGACAGCGGCGTGTCGGGGACGCTATTAATAGTAGCGTCAACGTCCGACTACCTCTCCGTGGGTTCATTCAACCCTCACCGGGATTTATCTCGGTGTTCAGTCTTTTACCCCACGGACTTATAGTCCGCGATCCAACTTATCCCTACGACCCGTGCATGATCATAACAGTATATTTAAACTGAAACCCGGCACATCGTATTCCATCACTTTTCACTTCCTTTTCCTCCATATATCCTTTCTTTCCCAAAATGGTCAACACCAGGAGTAGACGTGCTCGTACCACCACTGAAGACTCTGACAACGTTCAGGAGGAGCCAGTCATGGCAAATCCTTTCGCTACCAACGCGACGGCTTTCGCGCCGTTCGCCGAGTCTATCTCTGGAACGGGACTTCCCCGTAGGCGTACCAACGCTTTCGGTCCAGCCCCGAGCCAACCCGCAACGGTACGGGTATCAAACCTACACGCTCTTGGTTCACCAGACCAAGCCGAATTCGAGTACCAAGTACTCTACACCGCTGATGGGCAACCAATCACGGTGCGAACACCGCGTAGCAATCGCACGGCGATACCAACGTTGGAGACGGCCATCCCCCCATCTCCGACAACTCTCACCCTCGCTGACAGAATGCGTCAGCAATTAACAACCCAGGCTGGTCCCTCGCGGGATCGGTCTTCATCCCTCATCCCCGCGGAGGTCCCTGAAGAACCTGAGATCGCGGAGCCAATTGAGGAGGTAAGTCCTGACTTACCAGACCACCCGGAAGACCTGGACCCTGAGGGATCTCATCCCGAAGGACCACCCGGAGGACCAGGAGGTCCCGGTGGTCCGGGATCACCACCTAGCTCTCGCGGTCCTAGCAGTTCTAGGAGTCCTCCAGGGGGACCAGGTAGCAATCACACCGACATTGCAGAACAGCGGATCATCGAGCTGTTCACTACCTTCAGAGGCACCCTCGATAATCTTGGAGGTGCTATCACCGAATTATCCACGAATCAAAATCGTGGACCAACAGAGACCGCAAGGTCAAAAGTCAAGGATCCGGAAGTTTTCGATGGTACTAACCCGCGGAAACTGAAGAGTTTCCTTGTTTCTTTATCTCTGGTCTTTATTGACCGCCCAACATATTTTACTGATCAAAGGAAGATCAACTATACGTTGTCTTATCTAGGTGGCGCCGCAAAGGAGTGGTTCGAACCAGACATTCTGGATCCGGATCTCGCGGAGATGCCCGCCTGGACGTCCTCCTTCGCGTCGCTGGTGAAGGAACTACAAGACAATTTCGGTATGTACGACGCACAGGGAGAGGCCGAGGATAAACTCGGGACGTTGAGGATGAAGGAATCCGACAACGTACGGACTTATAACATCCATTTCAATACCCTCACGGCGTCGACGAACTGGGATTCCCAAGCCCTTAAGTGGGCATATCAACGCGGCTTGGCAAGCCGTATCAAAGACGAAATGGCCCATCTTCCAGAGCCCGCTAATCTCGCGGACTACCGGAAAGAAGTCCTTCGCGTGGACAACCGGTACTGGAGACAGGAAGAAGAGCGGAAACGTGAAAACACCCGTTCCTCGGTCGCGTCTTCATTCTCAAAGGCGTCGACTACCTCCTTGAAGAACTCGCCAAGTTCTTTGCCATCACCCTCCTCCGCGGCTTTCTCGACTAAAGGATCGGGAAAACAAGGTAAGCCTAGCGGAGGCAATCACTCGTCTTCAATGGGTTCAGCATCGACACGATCGTCGATCGCTGCTAACCTAGGTTCCGATGGCAAACTCCTCCCTAGCGAGGCGGAGTGCCGGAAGAAGCTGGGTCTTTGTGGTTTCTGTGGCGGGAAGCATAGGTTTGAAGATTGCAAGCAGAAGAAGGCTCGCGAGACTCAAGGTCGAGCTGCAGAGACGCAGGAGAGCATAGAGACGACTTCCGTGGATTCGGAAAACTGATCAGCAGCTCCTGTACCCCGGTACGACACGGGAGTTGCATTGATTAAGTTCGTACCACGCGGGAAGTAAAACTCAACGCGTCCACTCTTTCATATGATGAACAATCTTTCACTTCATCGCTAACTTTAGATTTACCGGCTCGTGGCGATTCTTCCGATTGCTCCGCCGCGACGCTATCCTTTATCTCTTCACTTGATTCTGGTTCTACTGATTGTTTTATTGACTCGCTTTTTGTAAAAGCTAATAGTTTACCAACTTCACCCATCTCTCCAATCAATCTCCGCCTTTTTGATGGTTCATTGTCACCTAAGCCGATCGTCGAGACTACCACTCTCAACGTTTGATTTCCCTCTGGCGAGCTGCTACTACTGACATTCTATGTCACCTCACTCGACTCCTCTTGCAAAGCTGTATTAGGTTACAGTTTCTTAACCCGCTACAATCCGTTGATTGACTGGGTATCTCGAAACATCACTTTCCGTTCCACTAAGCAAGTTGAGTCCCTCACCCCGATGTCCTCAACTCCGCGAGAGATATCTCCGGAGTTAACTGATCCTGCGCCGGATCAGCCTCACCCCAATCGATCAAAGAAGACTTCGCGCCCTTCCTCTCGATCGCGCTCTCACCCCTCACCTCATCCGTTATCGGACAAATTCCTCTTTGAACCCATCTACACCTATCCCTCGGTCGCTCAATTGGCCGCTTCCAAACTCGAAAATCCCGAAGTCGACATCGCTCTAGTAAACACGGTCCTTTTCAACCGCGCATGTAAGGCCGCTAAATGCGAACCTATCTTACTACGAGCGATCCATTCTGAAGTTTCAGCGCGAGCTGCTTCAACCTCACCCAACTCCGCGGAGACGAAAACCGATACTTCCAGCCTACCGCCGGAGTATGCGGAATTCGCCGATGTATTCGACGAAGTGGATTCTGAAGTGCTGCCAGAGCACCGACCTTACGACCTCAAGATTGATTTGGAGCCTGGCGCCGAACCCCCGATCGGTCGCCTTTACCCTCTTTCCTCAAAGGAACTTGAAGCTCTTCGCGAGTTTCTCAACAAGCACTTGGAAACAGGTGCTATCCAACCATCCTCCTCTCCTCACGGGGCTCCGGTACTTTTTGTGCCGAAGAAGGATGGAAAACTCCGTCTCTGTGTAGACTTCCGCGGTCTTAACAAGATCACCAAAAAAGACCGCTATCCTTTACCTCTTATTTCTGATCTCTTGGACGCTCCTAAGAAAGCTAAGTTTTATACCAAACTCGATCTCACTCACGCATATCATCTAGTCCGAATCGCGGAAGGTGACGAATGGAAAACCATGTTCAGGACCCGTTGGGGTTCCTATGAATGGAAGGTTATGCCATTTGGCCTTACTAACGCCCCCGCGGCCTTTCAGTGATTCGTCAATCACATTTTCGCTGACCTTTTAGATGTTAATGTTATTGTCTATATCGACGATATACTCATTTACTCAGACGACGAGAAATCTCATCGCGAACATGTCCGCGAGGTTCTCCGTCGACTCCGTAAACATCGTTTGTTCGCGAACCTCGCCAAATGCGAATGGGGTGTAGACACGGTCGAGTATCTTGGTTACATTCTTTCTCCGGAGGGCTTAACGATGTCGAAAGACAAAGTTCAAGCTATCGTTGACTGGCCGGTTCCCCGCAAAGTCAAGGACGTTCAATCTTTCTTAGGTTTCGCTAATTTCTATCGACGTTTTATTTATAATTATAGCGAAATCGTACTTCCGATGACGCGGCTCACGCGAAAGGATGTATCATGGTTATGGTCCAAGGAGTGCCAAGAAGCTTTCGACAAACTCAAGGACAGCTTCATTCATGCTCCTATCCTCGCACACTGGCAACCTAACCTACCCCTTATCATCGAAACCGACGCGTCGGACTACGCGCTAGCCGCGATCCTCTCGATCCTTCTACCGGATGGAGAGATTCATCCAATCGCGTTCCTATCCCGAACCTTCCAGGCTGCAGAGCTTAACTACGACACTCATGACAAAGAGCTCCTCACTATTTTCGAGGCTTTCAAAGCTTGGCGTCACTATCTCGAAGGATCGGGAGATGCGATCGATGTGGTTACTGACCACAAGAATCTCGAATACTTCTCGACCACCAAAATCCTCACGCGGCGACAAGTCCGCTGGTCAGAATTCCTCCACCAGTTCAATATGGTGATCCACTTCCGCCCGGGTAAATTGGGTGCAAACCCGATGCCCTCACTAGATGCTGGGACGTCTATCCTAAAGAGGGGGATACCGGCTACGCGCAAGTTAACCCGCAGAATTTCAGACCTATCTTTACCAATGAACAACTAACTACCTCACTTCGAGCAACTTTTCTAGAAGGTCCTGCGCTTTGCGCTGCGATCGTAATGGACTTGCAGTCGCTCCATTCCACCATCTGCGATTCTATTGAACAGGATCCGGAAGCAATCGCGGGCTTAGCCCTAGCAAAAGACGATTCAAATACTCGTTGGACAGTAGGTGATGATGGACTGCTAAAACTTGACAATTGCATTTATGTTCCTAACCATTCTAACCTTCGCCTTAAAATTTTAGAATATTTTCACGATCACCCCCTTTCAGGTCATTTTGGACAGAACCAGTGAAGAAAGATTGTTTGGTCCAAGCGAGGACCAGCGAGGATATCTCAGTCGGATCCAGTAGTGTCTAACCGTAAACGTAATTGAGATAATCTATTGTCGTTGGATGCACCGAAGTCGAAGTTATGATGTTCACGCTGAGGCAGATAAGTCACTGAAGGGCGATAATAATTTTCCCGTTCACTTGTAGATACAAATAGGATTGGTTACTGGGCCATCACGCGTTCTCTTGCGTCGCCCGTCCACCATACATGTCAATCGAATATGTATAACAATCAAATATTTCAAATATTTCATTTGAAAGTGATTCATACCTCCGTCTCGCAGTGCTTCCAGCTCATTGAATTCACATCCCAGGTATACACACATGAAGGTTGTCACGTTCTCTCGCCTACTGCCATCAACGAGTCCCAGCGTCATGAACGAGGTGTGCACCGAGGAAGGAATCGACGGCCTTGGCAGCTGATCGACTTTGGAATGATAGGGATCGATGATTAAAGAAGGGAAGAGAGGGGGAACAAAGGAGTGGAATTTCGAAAGATAAGTAACTTGTGTCCTGTTCTCCTGAGGTTCCATCGTCGATTTGGTGAGCCTAACCGGTGTTGGAAGAAGAGATGAAAAAAATGTGATAACGATGACTTCGCTGGAGTTATACTCTTAGCGAAGTAAGGAGGGGAAGATGGTTGTTGAGAGAAGAAAAATAGGAAATGTGTTTTGTAATCAACGTACAAGCCGTTGTTTACGTAACCGGCACATACGGAAAGAAGTCCGTGTCGAAGCGTTCAATTGTAAGTATGGGATTTTTCATGTAAATTTCACTTGAACGTATATATAGAAATTTGTGGAAGAGATGAACGAAGTATGAATAAATATATGGAATGAGTTGCCATCCGCCTAGAGGGCAACTGGTACTTCCACACCGGACTCTCGAATCAATCCGACGCCATTACACTTGGCCGAAGATCCGGGAATTCGTTCGCGACTATGTCAGCTCATGTACAGTTTGCGGATGAAACAAACCCCGTCGACACTGACCTTACGGTCTTCTCAAACCTCTTCCGGTTCCCGCCCGACCATGGGATTCAATCTCGATGGACTTCATCAAAGAACTCCCCTCCTCCGGCAATCCTCGTCGTCGTCGATCGAGCCTCCAAACAAGGCATCTTTATTCCGACTAACGACAAAATCACCTCCGAAGGATTAGCGGAGTTATTCGTCCATCACGTTTTCTCCAAGCACGGAGTTCCGAACCACATAACATCCGATCGCGGCTCGGAATTCGTGTCTGCTTTCTTCCGCGCTCTCGGCGAAGCTCTCTCCATGAAACTTCATTTCACCTCAGGATATCACCCAGAAGCCCATGGACAAACGGAACGAGTCAACCAAACTCTGGAACAGTACATCCGGATTTACTGTGCATATCAACAGGATGATTGGGCAAAACTCCTACCGATCGCGGAGTTCGCTTACAACAACGCTCCTAATGCCTCTACCGGTTTATCTCCGTTCTTCGCGAACAAAGGCTACCACCCAAATATCACGGTAAGACCCGAAATTGACATTCGCTCCGACCAAGCAATGGATTTTGCGGTTAATCTTGATGAGCTTCATTCTTTCCTCCGAGACGAAATTACTAATGCGCAAGCTCGATACAAAGAGCAAGCGGACCGAAAACGTATCACTCACCCTGAATTCCCTATTCACTCACAGGTTTATGTGCTGGCAAAGCACATCCGGACAACGCGACCCACCGACAAGTTCGCCGAAAAATACCTCGGACCTTTCACCATACTCGAGCAAGTCGGTACTCTTTCCTACAAACTCCAACTTCCTTCCTACCTAAATCGTATCCACCCCGTGTTCCACGTATCCCAACTAGAGCCATACAAACCAAACACCATTCCCGATCGTGTTCAACCTCCGCCGCCTCCTGTTGAGGTCGACGGCGAGGAAGAATACAACATCGCGGAAGTATTGGACTCGAAATTGGATCGACGATACAAAAAATGTCCTTTACGATACTACATTCGTTGGGCAGGATACGAAGGCACGGATGAAGAGTTCTCCTGGGTTGCCGCGAACGAAATTCACGCGGACGAACTTGTCCCAGCTTTCCACCTCCGTTACCCTCACAAACCTGGTCCATTATGATCTTTACTTATGTCCCTTACGTATTCATCAATTCTTTCTCATTTCCATCACGACTTCTCACCTCATTTACTTACTAATCATGTTTCTCTCAAAATCCATTCTTCTCCGCGGCGATTATCGTCACGACGATCAATTACTTATACTAGAATTTCCTCTTTCCCTCTAAAATCCCCGCGATCCTCATCTCCGTCATTTCCCTTATGAAATTCAACAACAAACAAGAAAAACAAAAAACATCGTTATTCACAGAACAACCACAAAAAACAAAACTACAAAAAAGAAATATAGAGTACGATTAGGGTAGTTATAAGTAGTCCTTCGCGGAGTTTACTCCGCGCGCTTTTTTCCCTCGCGTATCTCTGCTCTTCTCTTTGTTTCTTCAACTTCCTCCTCATCTTCTTCCCCTTCCCCAGCTTCATCTTCATCTTCATCGTTATCTTCATCGTCTCCTTTCTCACTGTTAAGACCGTGCCGGTGAGGTTCCGTAGGGTCTTAAGTGAAGGAGTTGAATAGAGTTTGAGTTCGGTGGGTTTGGTCTCGATCGAGATAACGAACAACGATCTATGATCGTTAGTCAATGTACGGAAGAGTGAACTAAGAACCTTAGCACCACTATCGGTAGTGCCCTCGCCTTGTCGCGTGGTTCCGTGAATGTTCAAGATGATGAGGAAAGTATAAGAGTGAAGTAGACGTCCGGAGATCGTTCGTTTATAGTGCGAACGATGATGAAGAAGGATAATGATCCGGACAGAGTTCAGCAACGATCTAAGTTGATATTTAAACTGGAGAACTATCTACAGAATGCTACAGCTTATATACCTTGTATCCTAATTGTTAAAACTATAACAATAAGAATTCTAAACAAAGCTATAATGACTATGGATCATTCCCACTAATAGAATAAAAGAACAATAGTGTGGGAAACACTAATATCCGAAGATCAGATACTTCGTGAAGTTCGATCGAGGATCGAAAGAGAAAGTAAAGTACAAAGTCCGTTACCGAAGTTCGAAAGCTCGGTCGAGCAGTCGAGTACTCGGAAGCACACCTATAACAGTATCCCCCTGTTAAGGCTTTCGCCCTCGAAAGCCTAGTACGAAGTGTATGAAGTAAAATGATAAACAATCCAATCAATGGATCGTAGTAGCGATCGAAAAAATAACGTACGGAAAAGTGATCGATCAAATCACGTGACTGATTACAAAATCAACGTTGAAAAACTTTCTAAGTCCCCACTTCTCTTCTTACTACTACTCTCATGTCTCCTACACCATCCAGACCAAGCTCCCCTTCCGACGACGAGGAAAAGGCAGAAGAACTTCGCCTTCAAAAGAAGAAGGAGGAGAGAATCAGGAGAGAAGCCGCAAGGAAGGCTGAAGAGGAAGAAGAAGCAGCGGCCGAGGCGCGACTGGCCGAAATTCGACGAAAGAAGGAGGAGAAGAAGAAACGGGAAGCAGAAGAAAGGAAAAAGAAGGAGGAGGAGGAAAGAAAGAAGCGAGAAGAAGAAGAGGAGCGATTAAAAGAAGAAGAACGTAGGAGGAAGGACGAAGAACGATTAGCAAAGGAAAAGGAGGAGAAGGAAGAGAAGAACCGGGCTAAGTCGGTCGGTGCCCTTTGACTGATTATCGGACAAAGAAGATTGCGGAGAGGGATTCTGATTACCCTTCTTGCCAGAATTCGAGTTTTTACCACCCGAAACTGTTCCGCTATAGCGAGAAGACTCTCGTTTCTTCTCTTCTTCTCTTCGCCAGTACCGGTTATCGATTCGAAGCACCTCCGCCCGATACTCGGCGAGGTTTCGAGGCTCCGGAACGCGGGCCATTTTGTCCTTGATTCGGGATGCAAGAGCGTGCTGGTAAGCCCACTTCAAGGAACTTGCATTCCAATCGGTGAGAGCAGCGAGTGAGTTGAATCGGATATTGAATTTACGAACCGATTCGTTTTCCTTCATCCTTAAATTTCCGAGCTTATCCTCGGCATCCCCCTGAGCGTTGTAAAGACCGAAGTTGTCTTGTAACTCCTTCACGAGTGCTGCGAAAGAGCTGGTCCACATAGGAAGTGTGACCACGTTGGGATCGAGGATATCCGGCTCGAACCATTTGCGAGCGGATCCACCCAGATAGGAAAGGGTGTAAGCTATCTTCCTTTGATCGGTAAAGTAGTTAGGATGATCGAGGAAGACAAGGGATAAGGAAACAAGGAAGGACTTGAGCTTCCGAGGTTCGAGGCCGTCGAAGACGTCGGGTTCTTGAACTTTCGCTTTACTCGATTCAGACGGTTCTGTTTGTAAATTTGCGATAGCATCACCTAGTCCATCGAGCGTCCCTCGGAAAGCTTGGAAGGTTTGAAGAAACTCCCTTTCGGAGGAGTTGTTGTTAGGTGGGAAAATAGGTCTTCTAGGACTCCCTGGCCCATCAGATCCCCCACCACCTGGCCCACCTGGACCTCCCGGTCCACCGGGTCCACCACCGCCTGGTCCGCCTGGTCCATCAGGTCCCTCGTCGTCCGGTCCACTCGGATCGGCCGGGTTATTACTAGGACCTCCAAGCTCTTCTTCAACCTCTCGATCTTCTCGAACTTCTTCTTCGAGTTGATCCTCTCCATCTTGTTCTTCCTGTCCTTCAGGAATTTGAGTGCTTTCCGGCGCGTTGCGAGCCATGAGTTGTCCGAAAACAGCGGCTGCCGTTGGAGATGGAGGGATTATTGCTGACGAAGAAGCGATAGCTGTCCGAGTTGTCTTTCGAGGTGTTCGAACCTGAACCGGCATTCCTGTTGCAGTGTAGAGAGTTTGTATTTCGTAGTTCAGTGCTTCGGTGTTTCCGCCGATAGCGACTTCTGGACTTACCTCCGCTATGGGAAGCGTAGCCGTAGTTGTTGGACCGAAAACATTTGTTCGTCTTCGACCTCCTAAAGCCGAGATTGATTCTGAGTATGGCGCAAATGATTGTGCATTGGCGAGGAATGGGTTTGGCTCTTCAGTAGGATTCGGTACATCCGAATTGTCAGTGGTTCCGGTGAGAGTTCTCGTCCGGTTCCTTCGTGCTTGTCGAGTCACTGGAGGCGCCATAGGATATGTAAATGATAATAAGCGACAATGACGAGAAGTAGTTTAAATATACTGTTAAGACCGTGCCGGTGAGGTTCCGTAGGGTCTTAAGTGAAGGAGTTGAATAGAGTTTGAGTTCGGTGGGTTCGGTCTCGATTGAGATAACGAACAACGATCTACGATCGTTAGTCAATGTACGGAAGAGTGAACTAAGAACCTTAGCACCACTATCGGTAGTGCCCTCGCCTTGTCGCGTGGTTCCGTGAATGTTCAAGATGATGAGGAAAGTATAAGAGTGAAGTAGACGTCCGGAGATCGTTCGTTTATAGTGCGAACGATGATGAAGAAGGATAATGATCCGGACGGAGTTCAGCAACGATCTAAGTTGATATTTAAACTGGAGAACTATCTACAGAATGCTACAGCTTATATACCTTGTATCCTAATTGTTAAAACTATAACAATAAGAATTCTAAATAAAGCTATAACGACTATGGATCATTCCCACTAATAGAATAAAAGAACAATAGTGTGGGAAACACTAATATCCGAAGATCAGATACTTCGTGAAGTTCGATCGAGGATCAAAAGAGAAAGTAAAGTACAAAGTCCGTTACCGAAGTTCAAAAGCTCGGTCGAGCAGTCGAGTACTCGGAAGCACACCTATAACACTCACTCCCTTCCATTGCTTCCATTACCCTTTTTTCGGCCCTGACCATAATTCCTAACATCCTTTCCTGCACAACAAGCGATCTTCGGAGGAGATTGACCACGTCCTGGTTCTGCTCCGCGATCCTTGCCAACTGCTCCGCCGCTTCTGTTCCCTCAACCCTCCTCCGTTCGCCTGCTCTCGCGGCGGGTCCCTCATAAACATCCTCATCATCCAACTTGACCTGTTTACTCCACGAACGACGGGCGGCGTTGTCACCGGACCAGCTACATCGTTGCCTTTGCTGGTGGCAGACCTTGCATGCCTGTGTGGGCCTGGTCGTCGATTGTGGACGACAGTCAGAGGGTCTACCGATCATTACACAACGAGAACAGGCGGGATGAGGTTGGGAATTGTCAGGGGGAAGGGGAGTGTCGTTGTCGATCGTTGCCTCGGTCGGACCACCCTAAACAAGTAAAAAACGGAAAACAATGAGGAGCACACTACTCACCTTCACGATCATTTTGATCATCCTCTTTTGTTTGGTGCCCCTTGGATTCACCTCCCGCGGCTGCTCTACCACCTCATCGGAAATTATGGCCTTGGATTTATAGGCTTTACGCCGCGGGCTGGCCATCGGAACAGAACTTCGACATCGGGACCGAGTGGTTTGGAGATCGATTTTCGACGCTTCTCCAAGTCCTTCACGGCTCTTTCCTTCTCTTTCTTATTCTCGTCTACCAACTTGGCAAGCGCGAGGGCCCGTGCTTGTTCTTCCTCTGCCTCCGCCACGGCGTCCTCTTCTAACTCCTCCTTTCTTCTCATCTCTGCTATCTCCTCTTGCTTTTTCTTTTCGGCCGCTACTCGTTTCTCCTCTACCCGTTTCTCTTCTGCGATTCTCTTCTCCTCTGCTACCTTCCTCTCCTCTTCCCGTCTTTTCTCTTCCTCAATCCGTTGTTCTTCTGCCTTTTGTTTTTCCTCTGCCTCTCTCGCGGCTTTTTCCTCTGCCTCGATCCTCTCCATCTCGGCAGCGAACTCCGCTTCCTGTCTCGCAATTTCCTCCTCCCGGTGATACACCCTGAAATAGTCTGTGCCTAAAAACCTGGAATTTCCGAAATTCTACAAGCATTGACAGGTGACATTTCTAGCAAGTCTACAGTATATTGTACACTACATGAATTGTACAGAAGGCCACTACAGATGAACTGTGAAGGTTCTCAGTAGTCATACTCAGTTATAATTAGCTTGAAGTAGTACTAAAACCCATTCTTTGTGCCCAACTACACCTGTAGAAAGTGGTTTTTTTGTGATTATTATGCATGATGAGTCCTATAAGCCAACCCAGTTAGTTTCCAGTGAAGCAGAAAGCAAAAACTCCGAAATTTGTACAGATGATGATGATCCAGATGACAGGTTGGCAAGCTACCAAGTTGACAGCTAGGGGCTAGACAACAGAATTCTGATTAGAAAAGTGTCATGACAGTAATCTGACAGCTGTCATGTGTCATGACAGGGATCTGACAGTTGCAATGTGTCATGACAGGGGTCTGACAGTTGTCATGACATGTTCTAGAACTGTGGAGCTGAGAAGCTTCTGGAATGATTAGTAATATGTAGAACAGCAGATCTGGATCTATGGGTCAGGATATAAAAAGGGCTCAAATCCAAGAAGAGAGACAAGCTTGCTTCCCCCCCCCCCACTTTTGTTGTGAGTGCTAGTCCAACAAAAGGGAAGTTTAGTTTCAGCACCAGAATAGAAAAAGCAGAGAGATCAGAAGTCAGACAGCTTGTATAACACAGAAAGATTGTACTCATAACTCAGAAAGAAAAGAAAAGAAAGTAAAGTTATTCAGAGTCCAGTTCAGTAAAGTTATTAGAAGCAAGTCAGATTAAAGAACCCAGTAGCAATTGCAAGCCCAAGTTTGATAGAACTTGTGTCAGAAAAACTATCAAAACCATTGAATACAGAAGTTGTGAAGATTGTACTTGGAAGTTTAGATCCTCTTTGCACCCTTAAAGAACTTGTGTTTGAGTGTTGGTGTGTGTGTGTGTTGGTGTTAGGTTTCTAGCATCTTCATTTTGCATTCAGCCCTCAGTCAGCATATCACCGGGCTCGTTGTCGTGCAGCCTGAGCCTGCAGGATACGTTCGCGCCGTTGCTGGATGGTTTCGTTGTTATTGGGGGCAGGAGAAGACATGGTGAAAGGAAGAGGGACTTATCAAAATTTTGAGACAGCCCTGTTCTTATATGCTTCGCGTTTTAAGGGCCAGTTCAACTTACAATTTTTCACTCTTCTTCGTTTTTCACATCACATCACAATTTTTAAACTTTGATCGCCGTTGCTTCTAATCATTCACATCTATTTTAGTCATACTATTACTCAGGATCTCGAGGGCTCGATCCTAACGGGGGGGCACTGTTACGACCATGCCAAGTTCAACTTCCGTGGGCCCGACGATCATTCCCCGGTATTTGACTTTACTATTTTCTTCCGTCGCGGAGCCTACCTCCGCAATCTTGTTACACTTGGTTTTATATCCCTCACACTTAGTTGACTTTTTATATATCCTTTTATATCATTTCCTTTATACTTTCCCCTTTTATCTTCCTCATGTTCGACCATACTATTCTAGGATACTATCGCTTAGCGACCCTTGGGTAGTGACTACAGTATAAAGCTACAAGAGTAGAATAGTTGGTCCTTAGTTTAAATATCGACTTTGATAGCGCACTTCAACAGTGTATTTCAAATAGAGTTAAATCTCAAACCTCACCTTAAGTACGATCGCGTGAGTTTCTCCTGCGATCGGAATTACCCTCAACTTCGCTTTCGGACAGCGGCGTGTCGGGGACGCTATTAATAGTAGCGTCAACGTCCGACTACCTCTCCGTGGGTTCATCCAACCCTCACCGGGATTTATCTCGGTGTTCGGTCTTTTACCCCGCATAACAGACAAGGATCGCGGTTTAGCCGTTCGGGTCTGGGAGTTGTTTGATGAAGTCCATAGAGATTGAATCCCAAGGTTGAATCGGAACTGGTAAAGGTTTCAACAGACCATAGGGTCGATGTCGTCGAGGTTTGTTGCGGCCACAGGTGGTACATGATGAGACGTAGTCGTGAACAAATTCTCGGACCTTCGGCCAGGTGTACTGTTTACGAATAGCGAAGAGATTCCAATTTTGACTGAAGTGACCAGATAGTGGATGGTCGTGGAAGTATCGTAGGACTTGTAATCGAAGGTCGGAATGGTTCGGAACGTAGATTCGGTCATCGAGACAGAGTAATCCTTCGGGGTCTAGAGTCCAATGAGGTTTTGTATCGTCTTTAGCAAACTACAATCCTAGGGCGGAGTCAGCATCGAGAGGTAGAGCATTTCGAATGTCGCAGTGAAGGGTATCGAAGTCCAGTATGACTGAAGTGTGAAGTATCGGCCCTTCTAGGAAAGTTGCTCGTAACAAAGTAGTAAATTGCTCATTAGTGAATATCGGACGGAAGTTCTGTGGGTTTACTTGCGCGTAGTGTTATGATCATGCACGGGTCGTAGGGATAAGTTGGATCGCGGACTATAAGTCCGCGGGGTAAAAGACCGAACACCAAGATAAATCCCGGTGAGGGTTGGGTGGACCTACGGAGAGGTAGTCGGACGTTGACGCTACTATTAATAGCGTCCCCGACACGCCGCTGTCCGAAAGCGAGGTTGAGGGTAATTCCGATCGCAGGAGAAACTCACGTGATCGTACTTAAGGTGAGGTTTGAGATTTAACTCTATTTGAAATACACTGTTGAAGTGCGCTATCAAAGTCGATATTTAAACTAAGGACCAACTATTCTACTCTTGTAGCTTTATACTGTAGTCGCTACCTAAGGGTCGCTAAGCGATAGTATCCTAGAATAGTATGGTCGAACATGTGGAGAATAAAAGGGGAAAGTACAAAGGAAATGATATAAAAGGATATATGAGAAATCGGCTAAGTATGAGGGATATAAAAGCAAAGTGTAACAGGATCGCGGAGATAAGCTCCGCGACGGAAGAAAGTAGTGAAGTCAAATACCGTAAAATGATCGTTGGGACCGCGGGAGTTGAACTTGGCATGGTCGTAACAGTGCCCCCCCATTAGGATCGAGCCCTCGAGATCCTGAGTAATATGACCAAAAATAGACGTGAATGATCAGAAGCGGCGGGGATCAAAATTTGAAAAATTGTGATGTGATGTGACAAACAAAGAAGAGTGAAAATTGTAAGTCGAAACGGCCCTTAAGTCGCGA
Source organism: Lentinula detonsa (assembly GCA_027921405.1). Lineage (NCBI taxonomy): Eukaryota > Fungi > Basidiomycota > Agaricomycetes > Agaricales > Omphalotaceae > Lentinula > Lentinula detonsa. The sequence continues at coordinate 2,662,593 of JANVFU010000003.1, read as the reverse complement.
AGCATATAAGAACAGGGCTGTCTCAAAATTTTGATAAGTCCCCCTTCCTTTCTACCATGTCATCCACCACTAACGAGACCGCCCAACAACGCCGTGAACGTCTTCTCCTGGCGCAAGCGGAACAACAACGAGCTCGTGAGGAAGAAGTTGCGAGACAGGAGGCCGAGTTTGCCGCGGAGATGGAGCGACTCGAGGAAGAGGCGGCTCGGGAGGAAGAGGAAAAACGACTTGCCGAAGAGAAGAGGGTCGAGGAAGAGCAGCGGATAGCTGAAGAAAAACTGGCTGAGGCAAAGAGAATCGCGGAAGAGAAACGAGTAGAGGAAAAACGAGTAGCGGCCGAAAAGAGAAGGCAAGAGGAGATAGTAGAGATGAGAAGAAAAGAGGAGGCGAAACGACGAGAAGAAGCGCGTGTATTAGAGGAAGCTACCGCACAGGAGGAGGATGAGCAGGAGTCGACCACCGCACTTGCCAAATTGATAGAGGAGAATAAAAAAGAAATGGAAAAAGCCGCGAAGTACTTGGAGAAGCGACGGGACTTTGGGAGGAAAATCGCAAGGCCACGAGCTGAAGTTATCATCCCGCCGCGAGCCTCAAGTTCCAAAACCAAAACCTTCAAGTCCAAGTCGATCATTTCAGACGAATCGGATGTAGGGGAAGTTGACAAGGAACAAGCAGAACCTCCGCGGGGGGTCAAACGGAAGAGAACGATCAAGATGATCGCCAAGGTGAGTGATAGTTAGATTTGGGTGTCCTTTTACTCAACCGTTTTATTTTCTTTAGAATGATAATTTTCCCGATCCCGACGGCGATTTCGACGCAAGAGAAGGAAACGACGATGATGAAGAAGAAGAAGACGAACCCCCTTCCCCCTCCCAATGGCAACCCGCATGCACGCGGTGCGTAATGCTCGGTAAACCTGCCTCCTGTCGTCCGTAATCGACACGACGAAGGACTCAAGCATGTCAGCCGTGCCACGTGCAGAGGCAACGGTGTAGTTGGATTGGGGATCACGCCTCTCGGCGATTGCGGGGCAAGCGGGCTAAGGTAGAGGATGACATTTATCAAGGTCCCGCCGCGAGCGTAACGGACAGGAAGTTCCAAGGTCCCGGAATCGCCGAGCAGCTGTCGGCCCTTTCAGGGCAAAACATCGAGTTAACCCAGCTCCTCTGTCGCTCCTTGGAAGTACAGGAGAAAATGTTAGGTATCATGGTTAGGGCAGAAAGAAGGGTAATGGCAGCAATGGAAGGGAGTGAGAAAGGTGAAGATGAAGATGAAGATGAAGATGAAGATGGGGAAGGGGAAGAAGATGAAGAAGAAGTTGCAGAAACAAAGAGAAGAAGAGAGATACACGAGGGAAAGAAGCGCGCGGAGTAAACTCCGCAAAGGACTACATTAAGTACTCTACTTGATTGCTCTTTGTTTTTTGGTAGTTTTGTTTTTTGTTGTTGGTTTATTTTGTTGGTGTAAATAAAGATGGGTTTTTTGTGTTTTGTTGTTTTGAGAGTTTCATAAGTAAGGGAAGTGACGGAATGAGGATCGCGGGGAAGTTCAGGGAAAGAAGAAACTTTTGTATATAAGTAATTGATCGTCGCGACGGTAATCGCCGCGGGGAAGAATGGATGTTTGAGGGAATCATGATTAATAAGTAAATGAGTTGAGAGTCGTGATAGAAATGAGAAGGAATCGACGTATACGTAAGGGAAATAAGTAAGGATCATAGTGGACCAGGTTTCTGAGGATAACGGATGTGGAAAGCTGGGACAAGTTCGTCCGCGTGAATTTCGTTCGCGGCGACCCAGGAGAACTCTTCGTCCGTACCTTCGTATCCTGCCCAACGGATATAGTATCGCAAAGGACATTTTTTGTACCGTCGATCCAATTTCGAGTCCAATACTTCCGCGATGTTGTATTCTTCCTCGCCGTCGACCTCAACAGGAGGCGGCGGAGGTTGAACGCGATCGGGAATGGTGTTTGGTTTATATGGCTCTAGTTGGGATACGTGGAAGACAGGATGGATACGGTTAAGGTAGGACGGGAGTTGGAGTTTGTATGATAAAGTACCGACTTGCTCGAGTATGGTGAAAGGTCCGAGGTACTTTTCAGTGAATTTGTCGGTGGGTCGCGTTGTCCGGATGTGCTTTGCCAGCACATAAACCTGTGAGTGAATAGGGAATTCAGGGTGAGTGATACGTTTTCGGTCCGCTTGCTCTTTGTATCGAGCTTGCGCGTTAGTAATTTCGTCTCGGAGGAAAGAATGAAGCTCATCAAGATTAACCGCAAAATCCATTGCTTGGTCGGAGCGAATGTCAATTTCGGGTCTTACCGTGATATTTGGGTGGTAGCCTTTGTTCGCGAAGAACGGAGATAAACCGGTAGAGGCATTAGGAGCGTTGTTGTAAGCGAACTCCGCGATCGGTAGGAGTTTTGCCCAATCATCCTGTTGATATGCACAGTAAATCCGGATGTACTGTTCCAGAGTTTGGTCGACTCGTTCGGTTTGTCCATCAGCTTCTGGGTGATATCCTGAGGTGAAGTGAAGTTTCATAGAAAGAGCTTCGCCGAGAGCGCGGAAGAAAGCAGACACGAATTCCGAGCCGCGATCGGATGTTACGTGGTTCGGAACTCCGTGCTTGGAGAAAACGTGATGAACGAATAACTCCGCTAATCCTTCGGAGGTGATTTTGTCGTTTGTCGGAATAAAGATGCCTTGTTTAGAGGCTCGATCGACGACGACGAGGATTGCTGTATGTCCGTCGGAGGAGGGGAGTTGTTCGATGAAGTCCATCGAGATTGAATCCCATGGTCGGGCGGGAACCGGAAGAGGTTTGAGGAGACCGTAAGGTCGGTGTCGACGGGGTTTGTTCCGTCCGCAGACTGTACAAGAGCTGACATAGTCGCGAACAAATTCCCTAATCTTCGGCCAAGTGTAATGGCGTCGGATTGATTCGAGAGTCCGGTTCTGTCCAAAATGACCTGAAAGGGGGTGATCGTGAAAATATTGTAAAATTTTAAGGCAAAGGTTAGAATGGTTAGGAACATAAATGCGGTTATCAAGTTTTAGCAGTCTATCATCACCTACTGTCCAACGAGTATTTGAATCGTCTTTAGCTAGGGCTAAACCCGCGATTGCTTCCGGATCCTGTTCAATAGAATCGCGGATGGTGGAATGGAGCGATTGCAAGTCCATTACGATCGCCACGCGAAGCGCGGGGCCTTCTAGAAAAGTTGCTCGAAGTGAAGTGGTTAGTTGCTCATTGGTAAAGATAGGTCTGAAATTCTGCGGGTTAACTTGCGCGTAGCCGGTATCCCCCTCTTTAGGATAGACGTCCCAGTGTCTAGTGAGAGCATCGGGTTTTGCACCCAATTTACCCGGGCGGAAGCGGATCACCATATTGAACTGGTGAAGAAATTCTGACCAGCGGACTTGTCGCCGCGTGAGGATTTTGGTGGTCGAGAAGTACTCGAGATTCTTGTGGTCGGTAACCACATCAATCGCGTCGCCCGATCCTTCGAGATAGTGACGCCAAGCTTTGAAGGCCTCGAAAATAGCGAGGAGCTCTTTGTCATGAGTGTCGTAGTTAAGCTCTGCAGCTTGGAAGGTTCGGGACAGGAAAGCGATTGGATGAATCTCTCCGTCCGGTAGGAGGATCAAGAGAATCGCGGCTAGCGCGTAGTCCGACGCGTCGGTTTCGACGATAAGGGGTAGGTTAGGTTGCCAGTGTGCAAGGATAGGAGCATGAACGAAGCTGTCCTTGAGTTTGTCGAAAGCTTCTTGGCACTCCTTGGACCATAACCATGATACGTCCTTTCGCGTGAGCCGCGTCATCGGGAGTACGATTTCGCTATAATTATAAATAAAACGTCTATAGAAATTAGCGAAACCTAAAAAAGATTGAACGTCCTTGACTTTTCGGGGCACCGGCCAGTCAACGATAGCTTAAACTTTGTCTTTCGACATCGTTAAGCCCTCCGGAGAAAGAATGTAACCAAGATACTCGACCGTGTCGACACCCCATTCGCATTTGGCGAGGTTCGCGAACAAACGATGTTTACGGAGTCGACAGAGAACCTCGCGGACATGTTCACGATGAGATTTCTCGTCGTCCGAGTAAATGAGTATATCGTCGATATAGATGATAACATTAACATCTAAAAGGTCAGCGAAAATATGATTGACGAATCGCTGGAAGGCCGCGGGAGCGTTAGTAAGGCCAAATGGCATAACCTTCCATTCATAGGAACCCCAACGGGTCCTGAACGTGGTTTTCCATTCGTCACCTTCCGCGATTCGGACTAGATGATATGCGTGAGTGAGATCGAGTTTGGTATAAAACTTAGCTTTCTTAGGAGCGTCCAAGAGATCAGAAATAAGAGGTAAAGGATAGCGGTCTTTTTTGGTGATCTTGTTAAGACCGCGGAAGTCTACACAGAGACGGAGTTTTCCATCCTTCTTCGGCACAAAAAGTACCGGAGCCCCGTGAGGAGAGGTGGATGGTTGGATAGCACCTGTTTCCAAGTGCTTGTCAATAAACTCGCGAAGAGCTTCAAGTTCCTTTGAGGAAAGAGGGTAAAGGCGACCGATCGGGGGTTCGGCGCCAGGCTCCAAATCAATCTTGAGGTCGTAAGGGCAGTGCTCTGGCAGCACTTCAGAATCCACTTCGTCGAATACGTTGGCGAATTCCGCATACTCCGGCGGTAGGCTGGAAGTATCGGTCTTCGTCTCCGCGGAATCGGGTGAGGTTGAAGCAGCTCGCGCTGAAACTTCAGAATGGATCGCTCGTAGTAAAATAGGTTCGCATTTAGCGGCCTTACATGCGCGGTTGAAAAGGACCGCGTTTACCAGAGCGATGTCGACTTCGGGATTTTCGAGGTTGGAAGCGGCCAATTGAGCGACCGAGGGATAGGTGTAGATGGGTTCAAAGAGGAATTTGTCCGTTAAAGGATGAGGTGAGGGACGAGAGCGCGATCGAGAGGAAGGGCGCGAAGTCTTCTTCGATCGATTGGGGTGAGGCTGATCCGGCGCAGGATCAGTTAACTCCGGGGATATCTCTCGCGGAGTTGAGGACGTCGGGGTGAGGGACTCAACTTGCTTATTGGAACGGAAAGTGATGTTTCGAGATACCCAGTCAATCAACGGATTGTAGCGGGTTAAGAAACTGTAACCTAATACAGCTTTGCAAGAGGAGTCGAGTGAGGTGACATAGAATGTCAGTAGTAGCAGCTCGCCAGAGGGAAATCAAACGTTGAGAGTGGTAGTCTCGACGATTGGCTTAGGTGACAATGAACCATCAAAAAGGCGGAGATTGATTGGAGAGATGGGTGAAGTTGGTAAACTATTAGCTTTTACAAAAAGCGAGTCAATAAAACAATCAGTAGAACCAGAATCAAGTAAAGAGATAAAGGATAGCGTCGCGGCGGAGGAATCGGAAGAATCACCGCGAGCCGGTAAATCTAAAGTTAGCGATAAAGTGAAAGATTGTTCGTCATATGAAAGAGTGGACGCGTTGAGTTTTACTTCCCGCGTGGTACGATCTGAATCAACGCAACTCCCGTGTCGTACCGGGGTACAGGAGCTGCTGATCAGTTTTCCGAATCCACAGAAGTCATCTCTACACTCTCCTGCGTCTCTGCAGCTCGGCCTCGAGTCTCACGAGCCTTCTTCCGCTCGCAATCTTCGAACCTATGCTTCCCGCCGCAGAAACCACAAAGACCCAGCTTCTTCCGGCGCTCCGCCTCGCTAGGGAGGAGTTTGCCGTCGGAACCTAGGTTAGCAGCGATCGACGATCACGTCGATGCTGAACCCGTCGAAGACGAGTGGTTGCCTCCGCTAGGCTTACCTTGTTTTCCCGATCCTTTAGTCGAGAAAGCCGCGGAGGAGGGTGATGGAGAAGAACTTGGCGAGTTCTTCGAGGAGGTAGTCGACGCCTTCAAGAATGAAGTCGCGACCGTCGAACGGGCATTTTCGCTTTTCCGTTCTTCTTCCCGTCTCCAGTACCGGTTGTCCACGCGAAGGACTTCTTTCCGGTAGTCCGCGAGATTAGCGGGCTCTGGAAGACGGGCCATTTCGTCTTTGATACGGCTTGCCAAGCCGCGTTGATATGCCCACTTAAGGGCTTGGGAGTCCCAGATTGTAGACGCCGCGAGAGTGTTGAAACGGATGTTGTAAATCCGCACGTTGTCGGATTCCTTCATCCTCAACGTTCCGAGCTTGTCCTCGGCCTCTCCCTGCGCGTCGTACGTACGTACCAAAATTGTCCTGAAGTTCCTTCACCAGCGACGCGAAGGAGGACGTCCAGGCGGGCATTTCCGCGAGGTTCGGATCCAGAATGTCCGGCTCGAACCACTCCTTTGCGGCGCCACCTAGATAAGACAACGTATAGTTGATCTTCCTTTGATCAGTAAAATACGTTGGGCGGTCAATAAAGACCAGAGATAAAGAAACAAGGAAACTCTTCAGTTTCCGCGGGTTAGTACCGTCGAAAACCTCCGGATCCTTGACTTTTGACCTTGCGGTCTCTGTCGGTCCACGATTTTGATTCGTGGATAGTTCGGTGATAGCACCTCCAAGATTATCGAGGGTGCCTCTGAAGGTAGTGAACAGCTCGATGATCCGCTGTTCTGCAATGTCGGTGTGATTGCTACCTGGTCCCCCTGGAGGACTCCTAGAACTGCTAGGACCGCGAGAGCTAGGTGGTGATCCCGGACCACCGGGACCTCCTGGTCCTCCGGGTGGTCCTTCGGGATGAGATCCCTCAGGGTCCAGGTCTTCCGGGTGGTCTGGTAAGTCAGGACTTACCTCCTCAGTTTGCTCCGCGATCTCAGGTTCTTCAGGAACCTCAGCGGGGATGAGGGATGAAGACCGATCCCGCGAGGGACCAGCCTGGGTTGTTAACTGCTGACGCATTCTGTCAGCGAGGGTAAGAGTTGTTGGAGATGGAGGGATGGCCGTCTCCAACGTTGGTATCGCCGTGCGATTGCTACGCGGCGTTCGTACCGTGATTGGTTGCCCATCAGCGGTGTAGAGTACTTGGTACTCGAATTCGGCTTGGTCTGGTGAACCAAGAGCGTGAAGATTGGATACCCGTACCGTCGCGGGTTGGCTCGGGGCTGGACCGAAAGCGTTGGTACGCCTACGGGGAAGTCCCGTTCCAGAGATAGACTCGGCGAATGGCGCGAAGGCCGTCGCGTTGGTGGCGAATGGATTTGCCATTACTGGCTCCTCCTGAACGTTGTCCGAGTCTGCGGTGTTGGTACGAGCACGTCTGCTCCTGGTATTGACCATTTTGGTTAGAGAGGATTTGAATGGAGGAAAAGGAAGTGAAGAGTGATGGAATACGATGTGCCGGGTTTCAGTTTAAATATACTGTTATGAACATGCACGGTCGTAGGCGATAAGTTGGATCGCGGACTATAAGTCCGCGGGGTAAAAGACCGAACACCAAGATAAATCCCGGTGAGGGTTGAATGAACCCACGGAGAGGTAGTCGGACGTTGACGCTACTATTAATAGCGTCCCCGACACGCCGCTGTCCAAAAGCGAGGTTGAGGGTAATTCCGATCGCGGGAGAAACTCATGCGATCGTACTTAAGGTGAGGTTTGAGATTTAACTCTATTTGAAATACACTGTCGAAGTGCGCTATCAAAGTCGATATTTAAACTAAGGACCAACTATTCTACTCTTGTAGCTTTATACTGTAGTCGCTAACTAAGGGTCGCTAAGCAATAGTATCCTAGAATAGTATGGTCGAACATGTGGAGAATAAAAGGGGAAAGTACAAAGGAAATGATATAAAAGGATATATGAGAAATCGGCTAAGTATGAGGGATATAAAAGCAAAGTGTAAAAGGATCGTGGAGATAAGCTCCGCGACGGAAGAAAGTAGTGAAGTCAAATACCGTAAAATGATCGTCGGGACCGCGGGAGTTGAACTTGGCATGGTCGTAACATTGTCATAGTCGACCGGGCTTCGAAACAAGCGATATTTATCCCGACAGACGACACCATTACTTCCGAACATTTAGCTGAGCTTTTCGTCATTCATGTATTCTCTAAGCATGGCATACCTAACCATGTTACATCTGACCGTGGATCGGAATTCGTTTCCGCATTTTCAGAGCACTTGGTCAAGCATTATCAATGAACCTACATTACACCTCGGGCTACCACCCCGAAGCAGATGGATAAACTGAACGAGTCAACCAGACCCTGGAGCAGTACATCCGGATCTATTGTACCTATCAACAAGACAACTGGTCCGCACTCCTACCGATGGCTGAATTCGCCTACAACAACGCCCTGAACGCTTCCACTGGTTTAACTCCCTTCTACGCCAACAAGGGATATCACCCAAACATCTCTGTACGCCCCGAAGTCGATGTCCGTTCTGATACCGCAAGAGACCTGGTCGTAAATCTCGATGAGCTTCATTCATTCCTCCGTGACGAAATTGTTAATGCACAGAAAAAATACAAGGACCAAGCAGACCGAAAACGTATTCCAGCCCCGGAGTTTCCGATTGGTTCGCACATATTCATTTTGGCAAAACACATCAAGTCTACTCGTCCTACGGAGAAGTTCTCAGAGAAATACTTAGGACCATTTGAAGTTATCGATTGTGCAGGCACCCTATCCTACAAACTCCGACTTCCCAACTACCTTCGATGCATCCATCCCGTTTTCCACGTTTCTCAGCTCAAACCAGCAATTCCGAACTCCATTCTGCACCGAGTTCAAACTCCTCTGCCACCCATCGAAGTAGATGGCGAGGAAGAGTACTACGTCGCCGAGGTCTTGGACTCGAAGATGGACCAAAGATTCAAACAATGCCCCCTTCGATACTTCATTCAATGGGCTGGCTACGAAGGTACCGATGAAGAATTCTCTTGGGTAGCTGCCAACGAAATTCATGCCGATGAACTTATTCCCGCTTTTCATCTTCATTATCCGACTAAACCCGGACCTTTGATTCTTTAATCCCCTTATTCCAATAGCACCTCTATACTTCACCGATGCTCTTCAACATTGATGGGAACAATCACCGTGATAGTAATTTGAGTGACTGTTCTCAACTTAGGTTTTGCACTGATGGTCGCACCAAGCGCACCACTACGTTACTCCTATTGTCACTCCTTAATTCTACTAAGCGCACCTTGTTACTCCTTATTAACTACAGACACGATTGATTCCGATCCTTTCACACCTTAATTTCACACTATAGGGGGTAGCAAGCAAGGATAAAATTGTGATGACAGTTACAAGATATCAAAATTTTATATACAACGCGGTCAAAGTGAGAGGTACGAGGAACGCGACCACTACTTCGAACTGTAGCGGTCGGTCTTGGGAGTAGTTTCCCGCCGTCTCCCCTTCCCCTTGCAATCCTCCCAACAAAGCCCGCGCTCTTCCCGATCCCTTCGACCCTGGCGCACCAGAGCGCGCACCTGACCTGTCAATTCCTCCACCGTGAACCACAGCTCCCTCATCTCCTCCTTCATCCCTGTAGTTTCCACCTCGCTTGGAGGGGACCTCACACCTATCTCTGATCTCATCTATTCTCCTTGGTAGCTAGACAAGAATCAAAGACCTTTCCTCCCTCATTCACTTCGTTTGACTTGACTATCTCAGCTTGTGTGATGCCTAGTCATATAGTGAGTTAGCAAGTCACTGAGGATAGTCCCCATTGGCTATCTTCTAAATTGCGTGATGCCTGGCTACATCGGTGAGCTAGTGTAACCGGCGGCGTTGCCAGTTCTAGGCAGTTAGGGTTAGGTTTAGGGCAGTCAGGTGGATTCTTAGATATGCTGTAATCTTTGGCCTTATTCTTGTTCACCTTCGTTGTATATACTCCAATAGATTGGATCTTGTGTACATCTGGTGATCTGAGGCTCTCTATAGCTGGTAACCAGCTCTTATCCCCCCTGGGGGTCGCTGGGCCAGCCCAATTCTTAACCACCCTGGGGTCTCTGACCCCTCAGACGGTTACAGCTAGCGAGATGTTGACAGAAGATCAGAGATCTTATCGACCCACCCATCACGACCCAAATCTTCAACATATTGGTTGGACATTGGACCCCGCTGCATTATTAAATTTACTCTTTTTCATTTCCTTACTCACCTTCCCACCTCACCTCGTTTCCTCTCCCATCCACTCCCTATTCCCATAGCTCGTCTGTGTTAAGGCCGGCTTTAACATAAATCAATTTGGTGTACATACCTACATCGAGACTTTGTGGTACAGCTCAACCTGTGCTAGCAGGAAAATACTGCCACTAGTGTGCCTGACTTCTACCAAGAAGTGTAAATCAGGGCTAGATACAAATAATTGAGTTTCTTCCTTGGAAGATTTGATATTAGGCGTTGGAAACAGAAAGATTTGTGTTGAAGACTTGAAAGACAACGTCGCGCGAGGAGCGGACATAGACAGTCTTCCGGATTGACACACAAATCGACATGAGCTTCTACCCCTTAAGTAATGTCAACGTCTCGCTAGCTCACCAATGTAGCCAGGCGTCATGTGATTTAGAAGATAGCCGATGGGGACTATCCTCAGTGACTTGCTAACTCACTATATGACTAGGTGTCACACAAGCTGAGATAGTCAAGTCAAACAAAGTGAATGAGGGAGGGAAGGTCTTTGATTCTTGTCTAGCTACCGAGGAGAATAGACGAGATCAGAGATAGAGACTACTCTAGGAAATGCCCTATCTTATATACATATTCTGAAATGAACCCATGGGAACTATCTCATGTTATAACTGTGAGGCTATACAACGATCTGTCAATAGCTTGACAGACATGAGAGAATTCTCACACTGTCAATCTGTCAATAGTCTGACAGACATGAGAGAGTTGTGTTGACAGCACGAGAATGACAGTCTGTCAATAGTTTGACAGACATGAGAGAAATGTGTTAACATTGCAAGAATGCCAAGGCTGTCACATGTATGTAAATGAAAGAAAAGGAAAAGATAAAAGAAAAAGTATAATAGGATAGACAAAAAGAAATTGAAAAAAAGTCAGTTCGTAACATCACCCTCTCCTCAGGGCACGAGTTCCACGATGTGCTTGTTGTAAAAGAAAGTTTTCAGAGGGTAGTGAAGCGGGATTGGGTTCGGTGTCGGCAAGAGGAAGAGGACGAAACAATTCTGTAGGGAACAAGGAAATAGGGATTTCAATTCGACAAAATATTGCGGGTTTTGGTTTCGTCGGATTCTTTTCATGGAATTCCTTGAGCAATTGGTCAACATTTGTGAGGTTTGATCGTGTTTCCCAGGTCTGTTCATGTGAACTGTATCCTTTCCACTGGACTTTGTACTTGATTCCTTGTCCTACTTTCTTCGAATCAAGGATTTCTTCTGCTTCAAACTCTTCTTCTCCTCCTACAACTACAGGAGGCGGGCGTGTGTTTCGGGGTTGTGCAGGAAAACTAGGTTCTTTATATGGAGTGAGAAGAACTTTGTTGAAGACATTGTGTACATGTTTCCATGTATGTGGGATTTCCAGTTTATAGGAGCTGGCGCCTATCTTCTGTTGGACTGTAAATGGTCCGTATCTCTTATCGCCTAATTTCTTCATTGGACAATCTACTGAAAGGTTGGTTCCTTCTAACCAAACCTTGTCACCAACCTTGTACTCTATACCTTTCTTTCTCTTTCCGTCATACTGCCTCTTCATCTCTACCTTTGCTTTCTCTAAAGCTGATCCTACTTCCTTTCGTATCTTCTTCATTCCATCTACAGAAAATCTTGTACTGAGGGGTTGTCCAAATTCATTTGAGTTGCTGTGCCTTTATACGGGTGTCTTCCTGTATCTGCGTAGAAGGGAGAGACTTTCGTCGCTGAGTGAACTTTGTCATTGTAGTTGAACTCTGCTAAGGGTAACCATTCGTGCCAATTATTTTGTTGGTAATTAATGAACAAATGGAGATATTGTTCGATCTCTTGGTTTGTTCGCTCCGATTGACCATTTGTCTGTGGATGGTATGCCGTAGTAAAGTTTGCTTCAATGCCTAACAGCCGATAGAGTTCCTTCATGAACCTCGAGTGATACTGTGGTCCTCGATCATGAACTATTTTGCGTGGAAGTCCATGGGTGGAGAAGATGGAATCTCAATAAATCTTTGCCATTCCTTCTGAAGTGACTGTGGTATGGGTTGGTACAAGTCTCAGTCTCTTCGTGAAGTGGTCGATGAAGATTGCAATCACATTGTAACTGCCAGATTCAGGAAGTTCTCCAATCATGTCAGTAACAATTACTTGCCAAGGTTCAGTTGGAACGGTGTGAGGATGTGTTATAGGTGTGCTTCCGAGCCTTCGATTGTCGATCGGATCTTCGATCTTCGATGTTTTGACTTAGTACATTTTGTTACTCTTTGATCTGCGATCGAAACTCACGAAGTATTCGAATTATCGGATACGAGTGATTCTCACATTATTGTTCTTTAATTGTCTTTTATTTCTATTACTGGGAGCTATCCGGATTCTTATCAGTCTAATTAGTACTCTTATTGTTATAGTTTTGACAATTAGATTACAGGGTATAAATACTGTAGCATCTCGTAGATAGTTCTCCAGTTTAAATATCAACTTAGATCGTTGCTGAACTCCGTCCGGATCATTATCCTTCTTCATCGTCGTTCGCACTATAAACGAACAATCTCCGGACGTCTACTTCACTCTTATACCTTCTTCATCATCTTGAACATTCACGGAACCACGCGACAAGGCGAGGGCACTACCGATAGTGGTGCTAAGGTTCTTAGTTCACTCTTCCGTACATTGACTAACGATCGTAGATCGTTGTTCGTTATCTCGATCGAGACCGAACCCGTCGAACTCAACTCTATTCAACTCCTTCACCTAAGACCCTACGGAACCTCACCGGCACGGTCTTAACAGGATGAAGATGTCCAATGGGTCGAGTGCAATGAGATTTCGTCGCTTGACACTTCTCGCAACCTTCCACATACTTTCCAGCATCCCGAGTAATTCCTGGCCACCAGTAATCATGAGTGACGAGTTCCGCTGTTTTGTACTGTCCAGGATGTCCTGCAAGTGGTGAATCGTGGTACTTAGTAAGGATTTTGGACCTAAGTACTCTGTTCTTTGGTACATAGATCCGTCCTTTCCACTCAATAATCCTTTCAGTTTCTTTCCACTCAGGGTTTTTGGCATCGAGGTTATCTTTTACAAGTCGATCAACGTGGTTTCGATTCTTCTGGATTTCCGACAGGAATACATCTTCTGGTGAGGAGATATTAAGGGCGTGAATAAAAAATTCTGGCTTTAGAAGGACGATGTTCTCGTTGTCCTTTTCCCCCATCTGAAGACCTGTCATCCTTGACAGTATATCAACTTTAGCCATTGTCTTTCCTGGTCGGTGAACTAGATTGAAATTATATTCCGCAAGTTCAAGAACCCATTGAGCTTGTCGTCTATTCAGCTTTTGGGGTTTCTTGAAATATTGTAGGTTTGCGTGGTCTGTAAAGATTTCAATCTGTTCTTCAGCTCCAAGGAGATATTGACCCCAATCATCGAGCGAGTCCATAATTGCCATTAATTCCTTGTCATAAATCTCATAGTTTCTCTCAACTTCATTGAGTGAACGAGATCGGAACGCTACAGGCTACCATTTTTCATCGACGAATTGAGAGAGACAACCACCATTTGCAAAGTCGGATGAATCAGCTCCAAGTCTAAACTTTCCGTGATTTCAGGGAATGAGGAGGACTACTTCTTCACAGATTCAACGCTTGAGTTCGTTGAATGCATACTGTTGTGCCGCTGTCCATTCCCAGACTGCATTTCCGGTAAGTTTTGTCAATGGCTTGGCAACTTTGCTAAATCCTCGAATGAATCATCTGAAGAAGTTACAGAAGCCAAGGAACTGTTGGACATCATGTTTCTTCAATGGGGTTAACCATTCTCGTACAGCTTTGACCTTCTTCGGGTCCATTCGAATTGTTCCATTCTCAATGATTATTCCAAGGTACTCTATGGATGTTTTCTCAAAGGAACACTTCTCAGGCTTGAGAAAGAGTTTGTATTCTCGAAGAATATCAAGGACCCGGTTTACAATTATTCAATGACTTTTCAAGTCATTTGTAAATACGAGTATATCATCCATGTAGACTATAACGTGTCCTTCATTTATCAAATCTCAAAGGATATGATTCATGAATCCTTGAAACGTCACTGGTGAATTGGTTAATCCAAAGAACATAACAGTTGGTTTGAATAATCCTCGATTGGTCCTGAACGCGGCTTTCCACTCATCTCCTTCTTTGATCCGTATATTGTTGAATCCCCATTGAATGTCCATTTTTGTGAATATCTTAGCGCCCTTCAATTGATCAATAAGCTCCTGAATGAGAGGGAGTGGATATTGATTTTTAATCATCATTTCATTCAGTTTGCAATAGTCTTGTATTGGTCTAAGGGTACTTTCTTTCTTTTTGATGAAGAAGAATGGTGAGGCCATTGGGGATGTTGAGGGTCAAATTCGTCCAGTTCGAATGTTTTCTTCAAGGAATGCATCCAACGCTTCTTGTTCCTTCGGGTTCAAAGGATATATCTTACAATCGAGTGGTTTAGAACCAGGTGTTAACTCGATTGCATGATCCCAAGGGCGTTGTTGTGGCAATTGATCAAATTCCTTTTGACTGAAAACATCCAGGTATTTGTTTATATATGGAGTGGAAGTATCGAAGTGTTTTCGTGTTTCTTCTTCCACCTTCTTCTCTGTCCATTTCCTGGAATCTACCTGTTCTTGTACATATCGATCCCAATCAAACACGAAAAGTCTCTCGCCGTCTTCAAGTACCGCTCTTGTTTGAATGTCTTCAGGCGTCCAAAAGTGAGGATTATATCTGCACCGAGTCGGACATCGGTCAAAAGTAACTTCCAATTTAACCCAGTCGACACTTGGATTATGATGTCGCAACCAATCTAGTCCTAGGAAGATGTGTTGTTCTCCAAGATTGACAATGCCAAACTGAACTCGTTCTGAGTGGTCTCCAATAGTAACACGGACTTCAGCGTATTTGGTTATTGAGCCATTCTCATTGAGTGTACTGTCAGCATTGTAGACAGGTATTCGAATAGGTAAATCTTTGGTTACAATCCTATGTTGTTTTACAAAGTTTGCGTCAATGCATGAACCTGTGGCTCCACTGTTGACTAGTCCTTGTGTAACTATTTGCCTGTTGTCCTCTAGTGTTTCGACAATGACTGGGAGTTTCAAGCTTTTTCTGTGTGTTCCACGGACGTAGCTTTTCTTTGTTGCGAGACTCTTAACAGCTTTGACTGCTGTTTTCCAGTTCAATGCTTGTATTTCCATGACGGTTTCCTCCGAAGCTTCTCTTATTCGCGAGGAAGGTACCCATGTCCTTAAAAGTCCAACGGCTTTTGGAAGTTCCCCTTCCTTGAGCCTTTGAGCAGTCCATTCAGCCGTGCCGGGTTTGTATCGTATAGGTTTTTTAAGTACTTCGGGTTTTTTATGAGTAAATGCAGAAGCGTGTTTTTCTACATTATTATATTTGATAGTGAAATCAAGTCCACTATCTACTATGTCCGAAGTATTTAATTTAGAACGCTCCACCAGACCTATATCTACTGGGGAGCTCTTATAAAACCCATACTATTCACCCAGGCAGTGAATGAATTCATGTCCATACCAGCTGGTAACCCTGGTACTACATCTACACTATTTACGTTAGTTTCTTCACTAACGTTGTCCGTTCTCTCGCTGCTATAATCCATAAGTTCTATGCTACGAACTGCGGCTTTGTTCTTCTTCAGGCAGTTCCTACTAATGTGGCCTTTTTCGCCACAGTTGAAGCAAAGGCTATTTACCCTTGCTCAATCCAGGTCCATGGGTCGTCCCGAACCTCCAAAGGTCGTCCCGGACCCATCACGTCTTGCTATCATGGGGGTAGACCCTACCACTTGAGGTCCTTCCCATTTCTTCAGCTCTTGCCTACCGTAGGCTTGTTGCGTGGATCCTTGACCACGACTTTGTCCTTGTATGCTGTTACTCCAGCTCATGTTGTTGTATCTGCGCTTCTGTTCATCGTAGTGGCGGCGGATTAGATCGTTGGCTGTGACGAGTTTCTTTAACTCGTCGTAGCTGTCAAACTCCTCTGTCCTCGTTCGGACTAGATCACTCATGATGTTGAGGTTGACTGCTCTTTCGGCCAGCTGAAGAACATATTCGCTCCTCTTGTCATACCCCGCTTCCTTCAACAGGAGTTCAAACTCCTTGAAAAAGTCGTTGGCTTTTGTATGACCTTGCTGAATGCGATTCAGCTTATCCATTGCCTCCTTCTTCTGGGAGATGTTAGAAAAACTGCTCTTTAGTTCTTCTAGGAATTCTGCGAAGTCTACGTTCCAATCACCAGCGACTTCATCCTGGTGATCACTGGTGTATACTTCTGCCCAGTCATCAGCTCTGCCTCCTCGAATGTAGGACATTGCTACATTGATGGATTCGTTATCGTTATTGACCTGCTGTGTCCTTCGCAGGTCATGGATGTACGCAAGGAGTGTTCGGAACTTGGATTGGAAGTGTCTCCTGTGAATACATCAGGTTCTTTAACGATGGTTTTTCGGGAGAATGAGGTGTTGGAGGTGGCAGGAATAGTGGCGGTAGTAGCGGATGTGTTGGCATGCATGGATTGGTTGGATGGGTCAGACATTTCTGAGCCGAGTTCGGTGGTGAAGGATGGAGTGGGTGTGGGGGATCCTAAATGGACAGTTGAATCCGAGGATGCGGGAGAGGGAGAGCGGGATGGGTATGGGAGTGAAAAATCCTGAGGTCTTGACGAGAACGCCAGGATAGGAGGGTGAGGTGCTTAGAGGTAGAGGCTCGTGTCGGGTTATGTGTTAATCCAGAAGACTGTCTACGTTCGCTCCTCGCGCAATGTTGTCTTTCGAGTCGTCTGCATGAAAACGTTGCGTTCCAACGTCCCTACTATCGGATCTTCCGAGGAAGAAACTCGATGTTCTGTTGCTAGCCCTGATTTACACTCCTTGGTAGGAGTCAGGCACACTAGAGAGAGTATTTTCCTCTCAGCACGGGTTGAGCCGTACTACAGTGTCTCGATGTAGGTATGTATTAACAAAGTGTTTACGCCAATGCTGGCCTTAACACAGACGAGCTATGGGAATAGGGAGTGGATGGGAGAGGAAATGAGGTGAGGTGGGAAGGTGAGTAAGGAAATGAAAAAGAGTAAATTTAATAACGCAGCAGGGTCCAATGTCCAACCAATATGTCAAAGATCTGGGTCGTGACGGGTGGGTCGATAATGTCTCTAATCTTCTGTCAATGTCTTGCTAGCTCACCGATGTAGCCAGGCATCACGCGATTTAGAAGATAGCTGATGGGAACTATCGTCAGTGACTTGCTAACTCACTATATGACTAGGCGTCACACAAGCCGAGATAGTCAAGTCAAACAAAGTGAATGAGGGAGGAAAGGTCTTTGATTCTTGTCTAGCTACCAAGGAGAATAGATGAGATCAGAGATAGAGACTACTCTAGGAAATGCCCTATCTTATATACATATTCTGAAATGAACCCATGGGAACTATCTCACATCATAACTGTGAGGCTATACAACGATCTGTCAATAGCTTGACAGACATGAGAGAATTCTCACACTGTCAATCTGTCAATAGTCTGACAGACATGAGAGAGTTGTGTTGACAGCGCGAGAATGACAGTCTGTCAATAGTTTGACAGACATGAGAGAAATGCATTGACATTGCGAGAATGCCAAGGCTGTCACATGTATGTAAATGAAAGAAAAGGAAAAGATAAAAGAAAAAGTATAATAGGATAGACAAAAAGAAATTGAAAAAGAGTCAGTTTGTAACAAGTAACACCTCTTCCTCCTATCCTGGCTTTTGTGTCAAGACCCGAGGATTTTTCAATCCATTCCCATTCCACCTCACCTTCACTTTCGGACTCAAATTCCGACTCAACCATCCACCTAGGATCCCCCACTCCGACTCCATCTTTCACAACTGAGTGTTACGAACTGACTCTTTTTCAATTTCTTTTTGTCTATCTTATTATACTTTTTCTTTTATCTTTTCCTTTTCTTTCATTTACATACATGTGACAGCCTTGGCATTCTCGCAATGTCAATGCATTTCTCTCAAGTCTGTCAGACTATTGACAGATTGACAGTGTGAGAATTCTCTCATGTCTGTCAAACTATTGACAGATCGTTGTATAGCCTCACAGTTATGACGTGAGATAGTTCCCATGGGTTCATTTCAGAATATGTATATAAGATAGGGCATTTCTTAGAGTAGTCTCTATCTCTGATCTCGTCTATTCTCCTCGGTAGCTAGACAAGAATCAAAGACCTTTCCTCCCTCATTCACTTTGTTTGACTTGACTATCTCGGCTTGTGTGATGCCTAGTCATATAGCGAGTTAGCAAGTCACTGACGATAGTTCCCATCGGCTATCTTCTAAATCGCGTGACGCCTGGCTACATCGGTGAGCTAGCAAGACGTTGACACTGAGCTTGGATCCGAAATGTCTGAAACATTGAACGTTTCCATGCATGCTGCTCATCCTGAACCCGACACCCCTTCCATTAGTCATTCTCGAAAAACCATCATCAATACACCCGACATATTCACGGGAGATACATCCAAGTTCCGAGCATGGCTCTGCACACTCTTAGCCTACATATTAGACCTGCAAAGGACACAGCAGGTCAGTAGCGACCATGAGGCTATTAACGTGGCCATCTCCTACATCCGTGGAGGCAGAGCTGATGACTGGGCAGAGGTGTATACCGATGACCACTGTAATATAGTCAACGGACAGTGGAATGTCACCTTCGAGAGTTTCTTGGAAGAGCTGAAGAATAGTTTCTCCAACATTTCCCAGAAGAAAGAAGCCATGGACAAGCTGAACTGCATTCAGCAAAGACAAACAAAAGCAGACAACTTCTTCAAGGAGTTCGAACTCCTGCTAAAGGAAGCAGGATATGACAAGAAGAGTGAATATGTCCTCCAGTTGGCCGAAAGGGCAATCAACCCAAACATCATGAGTGACTTGGTCCGAACAAGGACTGAGGAGTTCGAATCATACGATGAGTTAAAGAAACTTGTCACAGGAAACGACCTTATCCACCGCCGCTATGAAGAGCAAAAGCGCGGATACGGCAACTTGAGCTGGAACTACAGCTCACAAGGACAGAACTGAGGATCCTTGAAACAGGATTACGATAAACAACAAAAGAGATGGGAAGGCATGCGAGCAGCAGGACCCTCCCCTATGGTAGCAAGACGAGATGGGACCGGAATGACCTTTGGAGGCACCAGACGTCCCATGGACCTAGACCGAGCAAAGGCAAATGGCCTTTGTTTCAACTGTGGCGAAAGAGGCCACATCAGGAGGAACTGTCCAAAGAAAGTCCAAGCCGCAGTCCGTAGTGTAGAGCTTATGAACTATGGTAACAAAGAGACGGACAACGTTAGTGTCGGAACTACCATAAATAAAGTAGATACAACAGCAAACGTACCAGCAAGCTTTGATATGGAACAGTTTGTAACCCTTGCAAACATGCTGGGTTTTGTAAAAGCTCCCCAGTAGATATAGGTCTGGAGGAGCATAGTAAATTAAATACTTCGAATACAGTAGATAGTGGACTGGATTTCAATATAAAATATGGTAGTGTAGAAAAACACGCATCTACCTTTACCAGACAAAAAAAGGAAATCGAAGTAGATAAAAAACCTATACGCTACAAACCCGGCACGGCTGAATGGACTGCTCAAAGGCTGAGAGAGGGAGAACTCCCAAAAGCTGTTGGACTTTTAAGGACTTGGATACCTTCCTCGTGAGCAAGAGAAGCCTCGGAGGAAACCGTCATGGAAATTCGCGCACTGAATTGGAAAACAGCAGTCAAAGCTGTTAAGAGTCTCGCAACCAAAAGGAGCTATGTCCGAGGTACACGTGGAAAAAGCTTGAAACTCCCAGTTATTGTTGAAACGTTGGAGGACAATACGCAGATACTTACACAAGGACTAGTTGACAGTGGAGCTACGGGTTTGTGCATTGACTCAGACTTTGTAGAACGGCATAGGATTCCAACCAAGGAATTACCTATAAGGACACCTGTCTACAATGCTGATGGCACACTCAATGAGGCCGGCTCCATAACTAAGTATGTCGAAGTCCGCATAACTATTGATGATCACTCAGAACGCATTCAATTTGGAGTAACAAACCTTGGGGAGAATCAAATCTTCCTAGGACTAGATTGGATGCATCATCATAACCCAAGCATTGACTGGATCATGTCAGAAATTGCCTTTGACCAGTGCCCTTCCCAATGTGGCTACAATCCTCACTTCTGGACACCCGAAGACATACAAACACGAGCACTCCTCCAGGATGGCAAGAGACTGTTCATATCCAATTGGGATCGGTATGTACATGAACAAGTAGAATCCAGGAGGTGGACAATGGAGAAAGCCATGGAAGAGTCGAAGAAGCATTTTGACACCTCCCGACCATATGTGAAAAAATACCCGGATGTTTTCAGTCAAAAGGAATTTGACCAACTACCACAGCAACGCCCCTGGGATCATGCAATCGAATTATCGCCTGGTTCTAAGCCACTTGATTGTAAAATCTATCCATTGAACCTGAAGGACCAAGAAGCATTGGATGTGTTCCTTGAAGAAAACATTTGAACTGGACGAATCCGACCCTCAACATCGCCAATGGCCTCACCATTCTTCTTCGTCAAAAAGAAAGATGGAACCCTTAGACCAGTACAGGACTACCGTAAACTGAATGAGATGACAGTCAAGAACCATTATCCACTTCCCCTCATTCAGGAACTGATCGACCACCTCAAGGGTGCCAAAATCTTTACAAAGATGGATATCCGTTGGGGATTCAACAACATATGGATCAAAGAAGGAGACAAATGGAAAGCTGTATTCAGGACCAATCGAGGGCTGTTTGAACCAACTGTCATGTTCTTTGGATTAACTAACTCACCGGCAACATTCCAAGGATTCATGAACCACATCCTTCGGGACTAGATTAATGAAGGACATGTTATAGTCTACATGGATGATATACTCATTTTTACAGATGACATTGAAACTCATCGTTCCATCGTCAACTGAGTACTCGATATTCTGCGAGAACATAAGCTTTTCTTGAAACCTGAAAAGTGTTCTTTTGAGAAAACGTCCATAGAATACCTTGGAATCATCATTGAAAATGGTACTATCTGTATGGACCCTAAGAAGGTTCAAGCTGTTTGAGAATGGTTGACACCTTTGAAGAAACACAATGTTCAACAATTTCTAGGGTCTTGCAACTTCTTCCGACGTTTCATCTGAGGATTCAGCAAAGTTGTGAAACCATTAACAAAGCTTACCAGAAATTCAAAGTGGGAATGGACAGTGACCCAACAATGTGCATTTGACGAACTCAAGCGTTGGATCTGCGAAGAAGTGGTCCTTCTTATTCCTCGGAATCATGGTAAATTCCGACTTGAAGCTGACTCGTCTGACTTTGCAAATGGTGGTATTCTGTCCCAGTTTGTGGATGGTAAATGGTGGCCTGTGGCATTCCAATCTCGTTCACTCAATGAAGTCAAACGGAATTACAAAACTTATGACAAGGAACTCATGGCTATAATGGACTCACTCAATGACTGGCGTCAATACCTCCTTGGTGCAGAAGAGCAGATTGAAATCTTCACTGACCATGTGAATTTACAGTACTTCAAAAAACCTCAGAAGCTTAACTGATGACAAGCACGCTGGGTACTTGAACTCGCAGAGTATGATTTCAACCTTGTTCATAGACTGGGCAAGTCAATGACAAAAGCTGATGCACTGTCAAGGATGACAGGTCTTGAAACGGGAGAAAAAGACAATGAAAACATAGTCCTTCTGAAGCCAGAATTTTTCATTTGTTCCCTAGGCATCTCCACACCAGAAGATGTATTCCTGTCAGAAATCCAGAAAAATAGACACCACGTTGATTGACTTGTGAAGGACAACCTTGATGCCAAGAACTCCGAATGGAAGGAAACCGATGGGATCATTGAATGGAAAGGACGTGTTTATGTACCAAAGAACAACATCCTTCGATCCAAGATTCTGACTCAACACCATGATTCACCACTGGCGGGACACCCTGGACAGTATAAGACAGCAGAACTTGTCACTCGTGATTACTGGTGGCCAGGAATCACTTGAGATGCTAGAAAATATGTCAAGCATTGTGAAAGATGCCAAGCAACAAAGTCTCATCGCACCTGCCCTGTTAGACAACTTTATCCTCACACTATCCCAACTGAACCATGGCAAGTAATTGGTACTGACATGATCAGTGAACTCCCGGAATCTGGTGGATACAATGCCATAGCCATCTTCATTGACCACCTCACAAAGCGACTGAGACTGGTCCCGTCTCACATCACAGTCACTTCAGAAGGGATGGCAAAGATTTACCATGACGATGTCTTTGCAATTCACGGACTCCCATGAAAGATAGTTCATGATCGAGGACCACAGTAGCATTCACGGTTTATGAAGGAACTTTACCGGTTATTAGGTATAGAAACGAACTTTACCACGGCATATTATCCACAGACAAACGGCCAGTCAGAATGAACAAACCAGGAAATAGAGCAGTACCTCCGCCTGTTTGTTAATTATCAACAGAACAACTGGCATGAATGGTTACCACTGGCAGAGTTCAACTATAATGACAAAGTTCACTCAGCGACAAAGGTTTCTCCCTTCTATGCAGATAATGGACAACACCCCTACAAAGGCACAGCTACACAAATGACTTCGGACAACCCCACAGCACAAGTCTTTGTGGATGAGATGAAGAAAGTCCGGAAGGAAGTAGGATCAGCCTTAGAGAAGGCAAAAGAAGTTATGAAGGTGCAGTATGATAGGAAAAGGAAGAAGGAGGTTGAGTATAAAGTTGGCGACAAAGTGTGGCTCGAAGGAACCAACTTGTCAGTAGATCGCCCAATGAAGAAATTAGGAGACAAGAGGTATGGGCCATTCAAAGTCCAACAGAAAATAGGTGCAAGTTCCTATAAACTGGAAATTCCCCGTACATGGAAACATGTGCATAATGTTTTCAATGAAGTTCTACTCACCCCATACAAAGAACCTTGTTTCCCTACACAACCCCGAAACACCCGCCCACCACCTGTAGTTGTTGGTGGAGAGGAAGAATTTGAAGTGGAGGAAATCCTTGACTCCAAGAAGGAGGACAAGGGATTAAGTATAAGGTTCAATGGAAGGGATATGGCTCTCATGAACAAACATGGGAACCACGATCAAACCTCACTAACATTGACCAGTTACTGAAAGACTTCCATGAAAAGAACCCAACAAAGCCTCAGCCAGCAACACTCTGTCACATTGAAATTCCTTTTTCCTTGTTCCTGGTAGAACTTTTCCGACCAATGCCTGTTCCAGACACTGAATGCAACCCTATTTCCCTTCCCTCCGAAAATTCCTTTTACACCAAGCACATTGTGGAACTCGTGCCCTGAGGAGAGGGTGATGTTACAAACTGACTCTTTTTCAATTTCTTTTTGTCTATCCTATTATACTTTTTCCTTTATCTTTTCCTTTTCTTTCATTTACATACATGTGACAGCCTTGGCATTCTCGCAATGTCAACACATTTCTCTCATGTCTATCAAGCTGTTGACAGACTGTCATTCTTGCGCTGTCAACACAACTCTCTCATGTCTGTCAGACTATTAACAGATTGACAGATTGACAGTGTGAGAATTCTCTCATGTCTGTCAAACTATTGACAGATCGTTGTATAGCCTCACAGTTATGACGTGAGATAGTTCCCATGGGTTCATTTCAGAATATGTATATAAGATAGGGCATTTCTTAGAGTAGTCTCTATCTCTGATCTCGTCTATTCTCCTCGGTAGCTAGACAAGAATCAAAGACCTTTCCTCCCTCATTCACTTCGTTTGACTTGACTATCTCGGCTTGTGTGACGCCTAGTCATACATGTATAGTGAGTTAGCAAGTCATTAACGATAGTCCCCATCGGCTATCTTCTAAATCGCGTGACGCCTGGCTACATTGGTGAGCTAGCGAGACGTTGACAGAACCTAACATGGACTGCGCAGCGTAGCGAGGATATTGTCAATAGCAGTATTGAAGGTCCACTCGACTTGCACGCTCCTAACATTGGCCCTTTGTGTTAACAATTGTCGCGACGTAGGCGGAAGCGACAATGGGAAGTGATCAAAGCACAGCACAAGCACAAACCTGAGTGTGAGTAACGCTCAACACACAGAGGCAGAAAGGAAAAGTGATCTCAGCAACTGTGATAGCACGAAGGGCCAATCACAAGGGTCAAACAAGGCAAGCTAGTTCCCAAAGACCAAGTCAATATTGAGTGTAAGCGAAGATACAAACACGAACCTAGTTTCCAAAGACCAAGAGGTTGAGATAGGGAACTGGTAGCTGTCTACTGTACTATATATGCGAGTCTGAAACAATAGGAACCAGAGTAAAGGGACAAGGGTAAAAGAACAAAGAACAAAGAACAAGAGCGCGAGAGTGGAATAGTGAAGAACGAATGAGGAACAAGGAAAGAACAATAAACTAATGTGTTACAGGTATGCTTCCGGACCTCCGTACAGAGCTTCCGACTTCGGACGTGGACTTAGGATAATTCATGTTTACTTCCGAGATCGATTGCATCGATCGAGTCGTACGAAGCATTCGTTTATCGAATGCTAAGTATTTCGACTTTATTGTCTTTTCTATTTATATTGATGACGTCGATTTATATTCCTTATTGTTTTTTACTTACAGCTCTTATTGTTATAGATTTAACAATTAGGAATACAGGTATATAAGCTGTAGTATCTTGTACATAGTTCCTCAGTTTAAATATCAACTTAGATTGCTGCTGAACTCCGTCCGGAACTCTCTCCACTAATCGTTTAACGTTCGCACTATAACCGATCGTTATCCGGACGTCTCTATACTCTTACTCGTCACTCTGAACATTCACCGAACCGTACGACGAAGCGGGGGCACTACCGAAAGTAGTGTCAAGGTTCTAGTTCATCTTTATCATCTTCCGTTGTAATCAAGCTGACCGATTATCTTCGATTACTCCCCTTGAGACCTCGGTTATAAACCATAGTCTCGATTCCTACCAATCACTCTCGGATCACTTCAATTCATCCTATCCCTTCTAAGACTCGACGGAACCTCACCGGCACAGTCTTAACAGTATATTTAAACTACTACTCGCATTCGTCGCTATCCATTCTATACTCAACAATCCATGGCTCCTCCAATGACTCGACAAGCCCGTAGGAACAGGCCAAGAACTTTGACCGGTACTACCGACAACTCGGATGTTCCGACACAGGCTGAAGAGCCAAACCCTTTTGTCGCCAACGCGCAATCTTTCACGCCTTATTCAGAATCCATTTCGGCCTTAGGAGGTCGAAGAAGAAACAACGTTTTCGGACCCACTACTGCAGCATCACTACCGACAACTGAAGTAGCACCTGAAGTTGCAATCGGTGGAACGACCGAAACGATGGATTATGAATTCCAAACCCTCTACACTGCCTCTGGAATGCCTGTCCAAGTCAGGACACCTCGTAGAAACACTCACATCGCTACGACATCATCGAATACCATCATACCTCCGTCTCCAATGGCAGCTACGATTATGGGACAAATTTTATCCCGTAACACGCCAACAGGACCTCAAATCCCGGAAGGACCGGAAGATGAGGAAGGAGAGGATCTCGAAGGTAATATCAATCGAGAGAATCAAGATGGTGAGGAAGTAGTCGATGAAGAGCCGGCTGATCCGGAACTACCTGGCGATGGTGGACCGGATGGACCGGGAGGACCAGGCGAACCAGGCGGTGGTGGTCCGGGAGGACCAGGTGGGGGATCCGAAGGCTCGAATAGTCCCCGGAGACCATTTTTTCCACCAAACAACAATTCTTCCGAAAGGGAGTTTCTACAAACGTTCCAAGCTTTCCGAGGAACACTCGACGGGTTAGGTAATGCTATCGCTAACTTACGACCAGAACCTTCCGAATCGAGCAAAGCAAAAGTAAAGGAACCGGACGTATTCGATGGTTCCGATCCTCGGAAGCTCAAAACATTCCTTGTTTCCCTATCTCTCGTCTTTCTTGATCGCCCTAACTACTTCACTGATCAACGAAAGATAGCTTACGCTCTGTCTTATCTGAGTGGATCCGCTCGCGAATGGTTCGAGCCGGATATCCTCGATCCGAACGCGATCGCTCTTCCGATGTGGACGAGCTCTTTCACAGCACTGGTGAAAGAGTTACAAGACAATTTTGGTCTTTACGACGCGCAAGGAGATGCTGAGGATAAGTTGGGGAACTTGAGAATGAAGGAGAATGAATCGGTTCGTAAATTCAACATTCGGTTCAATTCACTCGCTGCTCTCACTGATTGGAACGCAAGTTCCTTGAAGTGGGCTTATCAGCACGCACTTGCGTCCAGAATCAAGGACGAAATGGCTCGTGTTCCGGAGCCTCGAAACCTCGCCGAATATCGCGCAGAGGTTCTTCGAATCGACAACCGGTACTGGCGGAGGGAAGAAGAGAAGAAACGGGAGTCTTCGAGACAGACCGGGTCGAGTTCGGGCGGTAAGGGTTCGAATTTCGGCAAGAAGGGTTCTCAAAACAACTCTTCTACTCAATCTTCTACCACGTCGGACACTCAGTCTAAAGGCAAGAACAACCCGCAGACTACCGGACAGAATCAAGGGAAGAAACCTTGGTTCAACAAGAACAAGTCGACCGGAACGAACTTCAACGGTCAATCTTCGACTGCTTCGACTAGTCAACAGCCGAAACCGCACCAAAAACATCTCGGACCGGATGGCCACGTCAAGCCGGAAGAGAAGGAGAGACGCAGGAAATTCAACCTGTGCATGTTTTGTGGCGGTAAGCACAAATTGGAAGATTGCCTGAATCGAAAATCCAATCAGCCTCGCGGTCGAGCAGCCGAGGTTGAGGATGTAGTTACGGACATCCAATCGTCTTCGGACGATTCAGAAAAATACTCCGCAACTCTCGTACCCCAGTACGAAGCGAGAGTTGCGTTGATCCGGTTCGTACTAACCAAGGGGAAGTAATTCTAAACGCATCCGCTCTTTCTGAATATGAACGATCTCTCCGTTTTTCATTATCTACCGAATTCCAATCGCCAGACGAACCGGCTGGTACATTATCTATTATTCAATTTCCTTGTTTACTTGATTCCGGTTCTACAGACTCTTTCATCAATTCCTCTTACGTAGAGAATCATTCCATTCCGACCACACCCATACCTCCGATTAATCTTCGATTGTTCGATGGTTCTCTAACCGCAAATTCTATCTCGGAAACAGCCAAACTATTGGTTCGTTTTCCGACCGGCGAGTCTTTCTTGATTAACTTTTATGTTACTTCATTGGATTCATCTTGCAAAGCTGTCTTAGGATATAGTTTCTTGTCCCGCTACAATCCATTGATTGATTGGGTTACAAAAACGATTTCTTTCCGAAACACTAATCGAGATGATTTCCACCAGACGTCTTCACTTCCGGAACCTCCGGTTACGGAAACGGAAGTGCCGATTCCACCTCAGGAATCTTCTATAGCGAAACCCGGAATAAATCAATCCAAACCTCGCTCTCGCCTCACACCTCGTCCACTCTCGGACAAATTTCCTTACGAACCCATTTACTCCTATCCGAGTCTCGCACAAATGGGATCACGTACCGAATCTGCGGTTAAACCGGATGTCGACATCGCGCTTTTAGGGGCAGTTGCGTTCAATCGGGTCTGTAAAGATGCCGGATTCGAACCAATTCTTTTTTGTTATCTTCCTATCGAACTTACTGCTAAAGGTTCTAGCACTGAAGAGTTTGAAGCTCAGAAGTCAGAATCAACCCTTCCGCAACAATACGCGGACTACGCCGATGTTTTCGACAAATCGTCTTCGGAAGAACTTCCGGAGCATCGATCATACGACCTCAAGATTGATTTAGAGGAAGGCGCTGAACCACCACTTGGACGGATCTATCCGCTCTCTCCGAAAGAGCTGGAAGCCCTCCGAGATTTCCTGGACAAGCAACTCGCTGCTGGAATTATTCAGACTTCTTCGTCACCATACGGAGCACCCGTTCTATTCGCTCCAAAGAAGGATGGTTCACTACGCCTGTGCGTCGACTTCCGAGGCATCAATCGAATCACCAAAAAAGATCGATACCCTCTACCACTCATTTCCGACCTACTCGATGCGCCTCGAAAGGCTGCAATCTACACGAAACTTGATCTAGCCCACGCCTACCACCTTGTACGAATCGCCGAAGGTGACAAATGGAAGACCGCCTTCCGGACACGCTACGGCTCGTACGAATGGAAGGTCATACCGGAAGGCCTTACGAACGCTCCGGCTGCTTTTCAACGGTTTGTCAACACTATCTTTGCAGATTTACTTGATGTCTACGTTATTGTCTACATTGACGACATTCTTGTATATTCAGACAATCCAAAGGATCACGAAAAGCACGTCCGGGAGGTACTTCGACGACTCCGAGAAGCGAAACTCTACTGCAACCTCGCAAAATGCTTCTTCGGTGTCGATACCGTCGAATACCTCGGCTACATCCTTTCGCCTGCAGGCCTCACTATGGCCGCTGACAAGATCCAAGTTATCGTCGAATGGCCGGTACCTCGGAAAGTCAAGGATATTCAATCCTTCTTAGGATTTTCAAATTTCTACCGACGATTTATTTACAATTACAGCGACATTGTTATACCACTTACCCGGCTCACACGGAAAACTGTCGACTGGATATGGACAGCCGAATGTCAATCGGCTTTCGAAAACCTCAAATACGCTTTTACACACGCACCAATCCTTGCTCACTGGGAACCGAACCGGCCACTCATCGTCGAGACCGACGCTTCGGACTATGCTATCGCAGCTATCCTTTCGATTATGCTCGATGACGGTGAAATTCATCCCATCGCATTTCTTTCCCGCACTCTTAATTCTGCTGAGCTTAACTACGATACTCACGACAAGGAACTATTAGCTATTTTCGAGGCTTTCAAAGCGTGGAGACACTATCTTGAAGGTTCCGGAGACCCGATCGATGTGGTCACCGATCACAAAAACCTTGAGTACTTCTCTACCACTAAAATTCTGACCCGGAGACAGGTCCAATGGTCTGAATACCTACATCAATTCAATATGGTTATTCGATTCAGACCCGGCAAACTTGGCGAGAAACCGGACTCTATCACTAGACGATGGGACGTCTACCCAAAAGAGGGGGATATCGGCTACGCCCAAGTCAATCCACAGAACTTTAGACCCATATTCACTAACGAACAGTTCACCACTTCTCTTCGAGCTACTTTCCTCGAGGGTCCGATCCTCCGAGCTTCGATTGTTATGGACATCAACGCTTTACATGAAGCCATCCGCAACTCACTTTCGATCGATCCGGAATCGGCACTTGGACTCACCTTTGTTCAAGACTCCACTAAACCTCGATGGACTATGGGTGAAGATGGTTTGTTACGACTCGACAATCGAATCTACGTTCCGAATCATTCGGACCTACGATTGCAAGTATTACGCTACTTCCACGATCATCCACTTTCAGGTCATTTCGGTCAAAACCGAACTCTCGAAACTATTCGACGACAGTATACCTGGCCGAAGATTCGAGACTTCGTACGAGATTACGTTGCTTCTTGCACTACTTGCGGGAGAAACAAATCACGTCGACATAGACCTTATGGACTACTTAAACCACTTCCGGTTCCCTTACGACCTTGGGACTCAATCTCGATGGACTTTATCGAGGAGCTTCCGATGTCGGACGGTTACAATTCCATCCTAGTCATCGTGGATCGAGCTTCGAAACAATCTATATTCATTAAGTGTCATACTTCGATCACATCCGAACAGTTAGCTGAATTATTCGTCATTCACGTCTTTTCCAAACATGGAGTTCCGAACCACGTAACCTCCGATCGAGGTTCCGAGTTCGTCTCTGCTTTCTTTCGAGCACTCGGGCAGTCGCTCAATATGGAACTTCACTACACTTCCGGATATCACCCCGAAGCTGACGGACAAACCGAACGTGTCAACCAGACCTTGGAACAGTACATTCGTATTTACTGCAACTATCAACAGGATAACTGGTCCAGCCTACTTCCAATGGCTGAGTTCGCCTACAATAACGCACCGAACGCTTCGACTGGAATCACACCATTCTTCGCCAACAAAGGCTACCATCCGAACATCTCGATTAGACCGGAGGTCGATATTCGATCTGACCGAGCTCACGACTTCGTCGCCAACTTAGATGAAGTTCACTCCTTCCTTCGGGATGAGATTTCGAACGCTCAGAAGAAATACAAAGATCAAGCCGACCGAAAACGAATCTCTGCTCCAGAATTCCAAATAGGTGCTGAAGTCTTTGTCTTAGCGAAACACATTCGAACCACCCGACCGACTCCGAAGTTCTCGGAGAAGTATCTTGGACCTTTCAAGGTTATTGAACGCATCGGCACTCTCGCCTACAAGATACAACTACCTGACTACCTTTCTCGAATTCATCCAGTATTCCACGTCTCGCAATTGGAACCTTATACTCCAAACCCCATTCCGAATCGTTCGCAACCTCCGCCACCTCCGATTGAAGTCGATGGTGAACAGGAGTTTGAAGTTGCTGAAATCTTAGATTCGAAGATGGACCGACGCTTTCGACGTTGTCCGTTGCGATACTTCATTCAATGGAAAGGATACGAAGGTACCGATGAGGAGTTCTCATGGATTGGAGCTGATGAAATGCACGCCGAAGAATTACTTGAAGAATTCCATAAACGATACCCACTCAAGCCCTGACCTCTACCGGACATCACCGATTAATTTTCGTATGCTTTTACTTATTTCTTTTATTCTATTCTTTTCTTCCTTCTTTCCGAACGGTTGAAATCGACCGGGGGGATAAACGCCATGATAGCTTATTGAGCGTTTATCACTACCCGGAAGATCGACACCAATCGAAACTATCGGACATCTCAGTCCTATTTAAACTCAAAATTTCTTCTAAGTCCATTTCGGACGTCTTTTCAATTACTTTCGAACGATTTTTCAAATTGGTTACAAAAATCTATTTAAAGTCCCTGATCGGACTGCAATCGATTTTTAAAAAAAAAAAAATATATATACAAGTCCAAGATGAAGCTATCGAAACGGTCGCTCATTCCTTACGACCTTTTCCTTTTCGATCCCCAGTCCTTTTCACCCGATCCTCCTCGGACTCTTCTTCTTCTTCATCTTCCTCCCTGTTCGCCTCTTCGAGCTTCCGGACACGAAGGATCAAGTATCGAAGCATCTCCTCCTGGAGATTGATTCTTGTGTTAAGATCTCGGACGTTAGTCCGGAGATCGTCGATTGTCTGGCTGCTGGTCGATGCAACCGGGCTTCCCATCTTGACGCGTTTGCTCCTTCGAGGATAGTCGTCCGGTACGAGCGAGCACCGGACCTTCGCCTTTCTGCAACCTTGGCAAGAGGCAGAACCAGCTCCTACCATCTCGCACTTGAGCGCCTTCAGGATGCATCGACTGCACCGCGATTGTTTCGGAGATGAAGGAGGGGGATCTTCAGGACCTTTGTCGTCATCCGAATCCGAATCGACATAGTCGTCGTCATCGCCCGGGTTCGGGTCTCCGCCTTCGGGGTCTCCGGATGGAACAGCCTAAGAAAAGGAAGTTAGTCGCCTGAAAATGGGAACATAAGGTCACTCACCACCATTACTACCCTCTTCCGTTTCTTACCGACCACAACCGTTGAGGTTTCGCTAGCCGGCTGTAATCGAACTAAGCGGTTTGAGAAGGTGAAGCAAAAAGGCTACTCACCGAACTCATCTGCTTCTCCTTCTTCTTCCTTTCGATCTGTGCGCGAACCAGCGCCGCCGTTTCCATTCTCCTATCCATCTCTAACTTTTTGCGATTCTCCTCGGCCGTCCTCTTCGCAGCTTCGGCTAATCTCGATTCCTCTTCAACCTTCCTCTTTTCTTCTTCTTTCTTAGCCTTCTCGGCTGCTTTCTTCGCTGCCTCGGCAGCCTTCGCTTCTTCCGCCTTTCGCTTCTCCAATTCTTCCTTCTTCCTTTTTTCCTCGGCTTCTCTTTTCTTCTTTTCCTCCTTCTTTCGACGTATCTCCGCCAATCGAGCCTCGGCCGCAGCCTCGGCCTCCTCCTCTGCTTTTCTTTGTTCGGCCTCCCTTCTAGCCCTCTCCTCCTTCTTCTTCTGAATGAGCAGTAACTCAGCCTTCTCTTCTTCGTCGGACGGGCTATTTGCACGAGAGTTGTTGGAAGACATGGTAAAGAAAGTAAGAGAGAAGTGGGGACTTAAAATTTTTTTTCGCTTGGTTCATATACTGCGCCATCATTTACATGATTGATCGATCGATCTCGATTTCTTCACATTTCACCAAGTCACAGTTCGAGTTTCGAACATATGATCGGATCAACTCTAGCGACTTCGTACGAGGCTTTCGAGGGCAAAAGCCTAACAGGGGGATACTGTTACAGGTATGCTTCCGGACCTCCGTACAGAGCTTCCGACTTCGGACGTGGACTTAGGATAATTCATGTTTACTTCCGAGATCGATTGCATCGATCGAGTCGTACGAAGCATTCGTTTATCGAATGCTAAGTATTTCGACTTTATTGTCTTTTCTATTTATATTGATGACGTCGATTTATATTCCTTATTGTTTTTTACTTACAGCTCTTATTGTTATAGATTTAACAATTAGGAATACAGGTATATAAGCTGTAGTATCTTGTACATAGTTCCTCAGTTTAAATATCAACTTAGATTGCTGCTGAACTCCGTCCGGAACTCTCTCCACTAATCGTTTAACGTTCGCACTATAACCGATCGTTATCCGGACGTCTCTATACTCTTACTCGTCACTCTGAACATTCACCGAACCGTACGACGAAGCGGGGGCACTACCGAAAGTAGTGTCAAGGTTCTAGTTCATCTTTATCATCTTCCGTTGTAATCAAGCTGACCGATTATCTTCGATTACTCCCCTTGAGACCTCGGTTATAAACCATAGTCTCGATTCCTACCAATCACTCTCGGATCACTTCGATTCATCCTATCCCTTCTAAGACTCGACGGAACCTCACCGGCACAGTCTTAACATAATGACAGCGCGAGAGTGAGTGGTCAGATGAACGATGAGTAACGAACGCGGTCATGTGGTTACTAGAGCATGTGAAACAAAAGAAAGAAAATGATATAGGTACTTAGTTGTCACGACAACAATCCTGTAACCTAAGTAAGTACACAAAGCCTCAGAACAGCAAGAAGTTCTGCTTTCACCTGTAACCTAAGTAAGCACACAAAGCTACAGGAAATGTAAGCACAAAGAAGAATATTATCCAAAGAAGGAACAATGGACGTACCCTCAGAACAGCAAGAAGTTCTGAGGGAACGTCGGAGATTTCGTAGGTTTATAAGTGAAGAAGATTGCTACACATGCTATGCTCCAACCCCTGTACCCTGAAACTATCCGTGAAACTCCCTCGTTGGGCTGTTCATATGGAAGCAAACCCAAAGTTCATCCCAGCGGAGCACACACATTGTTATGATCATGCACGGGTCGTAGGGATAAGTTGGATCGCGGACTATAAGTCCGCGGGGTAAAAGACCGATCACCGAGATAAATCCCGGTGAGGGTTGAGTGAACCTATGGAGAGGTCGTCAGACATTGACGCTACTATTAATAGTGTCCCCGACACGTCGCTGTCCGAAAGCGAAGTTGAGGGTAATTCCGATCGTGGGAGAAACTCACGTGATTGTACTTAGGGTGAGGTTTGAGATTTAACTCTATTTGAAATACACTGTCGATGTGCGCTATCAAAGTCGATATTTAAACTAAGGACCAACTATTCTACTCTCGTAGCTTTATACTGTAGTCGCTACCTAAGGGTCGCTAAGCGATAGTATCCTAGAATAGTATGGTCGAACATGTGGAAGATAAAAGGGGAAAGTATAAAGGAAATGATATAAAAGGATATATAAGAAGTCGGCTAAGTGTGAGGGATATACAGTAAAAGCAAAGTGTAAAAGGATCGCAGAGGTAATCTCTGCGACGGAAGAAAATAGTGAAGTCAAAATACCGGGGAATGATCATCAGGCTCGCGGGAGTTGAACTTGGCATGGACGTAACACACATCCAGAACGCCAAAATGCGACATGACAGTACCCTGAATCTAACACTTTGTGCTATCACTACCACTGAGATCATTATCCCTTTCTGCCTTTGTGTGCTGAGCATTACTCACACCTAGGTTTGTGCTTGTGCTTGTGCTTTGATTGCTTCCCTTTGTTGCTTCTGCCTACATCGCGACAGCCAGGACTAATTAGTGCGGCCTTATTCCGCTTTGCCATCTAGCCATTTGTCATAGCATGGGTCCAACTCAATCATAGCTCAATCATATCTCACATGCTACATGAATTGATCACTTGATCATACTCACACAGGGATGAGAAAAAAATCCATTGAATAGCTGCTGAAATATGTTGATTATCTATATAAGGCTAATCAAAATATCACATGACTACCGATAAGCCATGTATAAAATTCACGTGACTCTAGGCGCCATTTCTGCTCGATAGGACAAGATGCGAGACTCTTCACGAGTCGTATATCTCAATGTAATTAATAGTATGTGAATATATTCCTTTGGGTTTTGGCTGGAGCTTGGCTCCGCGCGGGTGGGTCTGTGTTACACACGCGCAGAAAGCCTAGTCTCAGAACGGGTAGGCCAAATAATCTACCCGCTAGAAATGTCTGTTAAAGTCGATATATAAGAGGGAGGGTGGGTTGGGTCAATGAAAAAAACTTCGAAGCATTGGAGATCGTAGCGTGAATGTGAAAAGTTTACTAAGCGCTCCCAACGGTGAGCTGGCCGTATCGGCGGCTAAACTCCTCTATTTGTCTCTGCTTGTCGTATCCTTAGATAAGCCTGGCTTTGCCCAACTTATCGCGGAATAGGACAAGATGCGAGACTCTTCACGAGTCGTATATCTCAATGTAATTAATAGTATGTGAATATATTCCTTTGGGTTTTGGCTGGAGCTTGGCTCCGCGCCTCCTCCCCATAGTAGATGGCGAGGCCCGGACCCACCCAAATAGAGCCGAAGCTCCACAAAAAGGAACTCGACATCTGCTGAAAAGGTCCGTCAACCCCAAACAGAGCGTAGGTTTAAATTTTATAATAATAATGTATTTATCGGTAAGTACATCAGACCTTGCTTTACGCCTGTAACAAAACAGAATTTGAAATATTATGTGATTTTCGAAAAGAGTCAATAACATTGTTTAAAGAGTCCAAATGAGATTTACTATACACCTTTGAGATATGCATAGGGAGGATCTCCTCAATACGACGCCAGTATAGTAGAAAGGCCAAGGAAGTCCAACCGCCTGTGGCTGCCACAATTTCCGGGGAAACTCCTGCCAAAAGAAGCTCAACAGCCCCTCCAATACGGAAGCTATGGCCCAAAACATGCTGCATAGCAGCGCGCATCCATACGTCTGTAACGAAGTCCATGAAGGTTGATTTTACCATGTTCTGTGGTTTACTATTGATGTCCATATATGCAAATAATGCGAAATCTCCGGGAACCGCTGCGTTCTTCTGGAAATGTATCTGCATAGCATCATTTGGGCATAAAGAATCATTGCGCGCCGTGATAACAACCGTTGTTCCAACTTCTTTCGTGGTCTTGGTCCATGGGATATGGAAATGAACTGATCTAGAACCGTCACGATGAGAGTTGAATTGAATGTTTGCTGAATGACGGGAAACGTGAAATTTTGCATTGAAACTATTGCGAGAGGGTATGGTGAGTTCGCCCAGACGACGACAACCGAAAAACGCGGTAAGAGCAAGTGCCCAAATGGCACAATGAAATGGAATACTCAAGTCGACAGCTACGTAGAGGGCAAGTAAGTGGGAAAGAGTGATTGGGGCCCGCAATGGTCGTTTATAAATCGTTCCTTCTTTGTTGGCACTAACCCAAGCCATCTGAACCCATCGTGATTCCCCACACCAAGGAGCGTCATGGTAATCGTGCCATGCTTTCAGTCCCGATAACCATCCTTTGACCGTACCTCCCGATACCTTCCCGACGTGTTCACGTATGAATGCCGTGACCAAATACTGATCTGCTGGCATTCGATCTGACTCCGGGATATTGAATTTGTCACAAAATTGAGTGAAACGAAGTATACCTGCACCATATGTGGTTTTTGTAGAATCTGTCATAGCTGGGGTTAAGGCGTTCTGAATGCAGCTGAGGAAGTCATCTGAATATTTGTTCTTCAATGTGCGTTCTTGATCTAGTGAATATGGCGTCTTCCAAAGGTGCATTCGTTCTCGTGCCAATACCCGAGGACGAAGATGGCTATCCACAATCCTGTCCCCTCGTTGTGCCGTATGCCGGTGTTTGTCTTTTAATGGGATTGGGAATGAAGGAATATGTAATATGGGTGAGGAGGTATCCGGAAGATTTCCAGAAGAAATTACGGGTAATGGTGGATTAGTCTTGATACGTTGTGATGTTGATAGGGAGAATAAATCGAAAGGATTGTGGGAATAGTTCTTTGGATTTTGAGCTGCCGAGGTGCGCGGAACCGCGGTGCCCAAGCCAGAATTGGCTGGCTTCAAGTCTTTCCATGTACTAAACATAATCGATGATATTCTCAAGCTCCGAAGGGAGCGAAAATGAAAGTGAGAGTTGGTATACCGGTGGACCCAGTTCTCCGCGCGAGATAGGGTCAGCCGGATTCGCCGCTGACTGGATATATAGTATTTCTTTATTATCTGAATGAATCAGGAGATAGACGTGGTTATATCCCAAAGAATCAAGAGTTCCTGAAGGAGCAGAAGCAGCCTATATCAAATTGTAAGTATAATGGATAACCTTATGCGTCATGAATTTTGGATATGTTGCTCATAAGTAAACGCCATCTGACAAGGGTCTGATAAAAACCCATAATGCCAAAATTCGGTATAATAAATAATCCAGCCCGATAAGGCTTGGTCCAATAAGACCATAATCCAGCCCGATAAGGCTTGGTCCAATAAGACCATAATCCAACACTGCCGCATATCCATAAGATAAATATCAAAGCCCGATAAGGCTTTGGTCAAATAAGACCATAATCCAATAAGGCCATATAATCCATAAGATAAATCTTTTGAAGACGGATAATACTCATGAAACCGTGAAAGGAAGAAATAGTGCTTGCGGAATTTTGAACTCACCAAATGATTCGGATGTATGATAGAACGATCAAGTTTGGGCATATAGCCGAGCGCGAAACCCTGCCAGAGGTTGTTAACTAAAGGATGGTAATGTTCTTTGAGGCCGCAATCAACGAGGAGTTTTTCAAAGCCATTAGGATTGTAAGGAGTGCAAACGCGTTCATAGATTTCAATGTATTCAGGAGGTGTGTTTAGAAACGGAGGACGTGCCATGATGGGGGACGAGAAATCAATGTAAGCCAGGAAATGGGAGACTGCAAGATCATCAAATTTTTTAGAGAGGAGGTTGGTCTCGACATATCCAAGCAAATGTGTGGTGGGATCGGCTACCACAGAACGAGCAGACTTCGTAGTCCTCGCATTGTTTACAAGCCTTGCTGTAGATGTTGAAAGCCAAACAGATCCGTCTGGATTCATGGTCTGGTGTGCAGAGTCTTCCGTCCCGCAAAACGGCCCACAAGAGTTTTCCTGAAGAACAGTCTCCAACACCGTGTCCTCGGATCCCACAACCAAGGCAACAAGAGGTGGATCCACCTTTCCCCTTGCTGCCGCTCGGAAAGGGCGCTGGAGGTCCCGTCGAAAAACCACCAGATACCTTGGGTAAATTATACGGCTTTGTAGAACCTCCTGCGCGAAACGCTTCCAATTTCGCATCTGTATCAGCCGCTGACTTAGTCTGAGTCCACTCATCTCTGTAGTCTTGTAGATCGAAAGCCAATGAATAGGTGAATCTCTCTTCCCTCATCTTCCATTCTTTAGGTTTCCAGTACCTATAGAGCGATTCGGCCTCTGGCTTTGAATCCCAGAAACCAAAATGAGCCTTAGTCCATGAGGCACGCATCCCTGAACCATCTTGTATGCCATCCCGTGCTATCTCAAATTGCCAAAGGTTTCTTCCCGCCTGACAAAATTTGTTGAACGAGAGACCATCGAGAGGGTCTTTAGGATCGATCCCGAAATGTTGCAAAATCGTTATAAGGTCGAATATAGAAGCGTTAGGTTCGCCCGAACGAGACACTTTGATTTTCTTTAAACCGTGAGCGTTAGCCGAAATGTAAGCCAAACGAGGAGTGGTAAAAAGGGATAAGGGAATTTGAAAATGACGACCCGCTTCGTGGAGTTCGTGGCAGAATGTCGTGTTGTCCGGTGTCGTCTGGTCGCGTTGTACTTCAACCATAAGAGGAAGAACATGACTCTTTCTCCTCTCGTCTTCTGCCCTGTCTGGATCCTCTGCTTCTCTGGATTCTCTCTCTCTATCTCTCTTGTTCCTCTGCTCAAACCATAGAAAAATCGGGTCGGTGAAAAACTTCTTTAAGGCTTCAAAACGCGTCGGGTTCTTTCTGATTATCTCCAAATCGGCCGTGGCAATGGTGATAAGAGAGGCCATAGGAGAACCGGCTGGGTTAGAGCTTATCTGTGCGTGGGCGATGTTCTTTTTTCGTCTTCCTCTATTAGCTTTCATAATGTCCCAATTCATCTCGAGAACGGTATCAACGTCTAATTTCGCCAACTCTTCCATGACTTGTTGATTAGCGTGTGTAACCCTCTGTCTGTCGTGGGCGTTGATGGATACCGTTTTGGGGAGGAGCTGCATGATCAATGAAAAAAACTTCGAAGCGTTGGAGATCGTAGCGTGAATGTGAAACCCTAAGTCCGCGGGGTAAAAGACCGATCACCGAGATAAATCCCGGTGAGGGTTGAGTGAACCTATGGAGAGGTCGTCAGACATTGACGCTACTATTAATAGTGTCCCCGACACGTCGCTGTCCGAAAGCGAAGTTGAGGGTAATTCCGATCGTGGGAGAAACTCACGTGATTGTACTTAGGGTGAGGTTTGAGATTTAACTCTATTTGAAATACACTGTCGAAGTGCGCTATCAAAGTCGATATTTAAACTAAGGACCAACTATTCTACTCTCGTAGCTTTATACTGTAGTCGCTACCTAAGGGTCGCTAAGCGATAGTATCCTAGAATAGTATGGTCGAACATGTGGAAGATAAAAGGGGAAAGTATAAAGGAAATGATATAAAAGGATATATAAGAAGTCGGCTAAGTGTGAGGGATATACAGTAAAAGCAAAGTGTAAAAGGATCGCAGAGGTAATCTCTGCGACGGAAGAAAATAGTGAAGTCAAAATACCGGGGAATGATCATCAGGCTCGCGGGAGTTGAACTTGGCATGGACGTAACACACATCCAGAACGCCAAAATGCGACATGACGGTACCCTGAATCTAACACTTTGTGCTATCACTACCACTGAGATCATTATCCCTTTCTGCCTTTGTGTGCTGAGCATTACTCACACCTAGGTTTGTGCTTGTGCTTGTGCTTTGATTGCTTCCCTTTGTTGCTTCTGCCTACATCGCGACAGCCAGGACTAATTAGTGCGGCCTTATTCCGCTTTGCCATCTAGCCATTTGTCATAGCATGGGTCCAACTCAATCATAGCTCAATCATATCTCACATGCTACATGAATTGATCACTTGATCATACTCACACAGGGATGAGAAAAAAATTCATTGAATAGCTGCTGAAATATGTTGATTATCTATATAAGGCTAATCAAAATATCACATGACTACCGATAAGCCATGTATAAAAGTCACGTGACTCTAGGCGCCATTTCTGCTCGACGGATACTTTTCTCCTTTCTGGTGTGACTGTCAGCGGCCAGTTCCACGGACCGGACCCGGAACACGAAAACCAAGAATCAAAAATCAAAAATCAAAAGTTAACCTTGGCCTTCCCGCCTACCGTACTCAGTACCTACTTTTCATAATTTGCTCGTGCCATATGGGAATATTCTATTTTGAACGAATTCAGTAACTTCAAGTTGCACGAGGATTGACATCCAAATGAAATTTTACCCAACAAGGTCGGAGGGAACATGACACGAAGAATTGAAGCCATTCGAGTTTGACACGAATTCTTTGAATATTACTGAAGTCTGAAGTTCCGCAATACATTTGTGGACAATAGGCGCGGAAATCTCTCATTGAGTCATTTCGAGGGATATTTGGCATACTCAAAGGACGACGTGTGTTGAAGACCCAAATGGCAAAATGGAAGACTTTTGGAAACTCCATGCCAAATCTTACGCTCCCCTCCGTGCGCATTCAATCTTTGGGATGTACATAGCCCTGAATGAAATCCGGCGTGGATCTCAACCAATCTCAAGCTTACATTTTGAATGAGATTTCGTACGTATAGGGAGGTACAATGGGACTGCAGGTTGAGTTATATTATACACTTCATGATCATCCAGGATAATCATGATATACGACCGTTAATTGTTCTCGAGCCTTGGTCTGTCTTTGCTCGTAGCAAAACTTGAAGCACTGTCTTAGCGTTTCCTGCTCCGTATTTCTTCTGCCCGCCTTCGAAACTCTTCCTGTTGAGCTATCTTCTCTGCTTCGCGTTTCCGTTCCTCATCTTCCTGTTGTCGTCTTTCCCGTGCTTTGCGTTTAGCCTCCTCCTCGATCTGCATCCGTTCAGCTTCCTGTTGCTTTCGATAAAGAGCAGCTTGTTGTTCCCGACGAGCAGCCGCTTGAGCAGCTTCAGCTTTACGTCTCTCGTGTTCCTTCCAAGCAATTTCGCTCTCAATGCGTTCCTGTTCTTCTTTCTGGATCTTCTGCTGAAGCAATATCGCCGCCGCTTCCTTCTCTTGCTTTTCCTGACGCTCTCTCTCTTCTTGCCGCTCTATCTCTTCTTGTCGATCTCTCTCTTCTCGAGCAAGCCTCTCTTGTTCCTCTCTCTGGCGTATCATTTCTTGAGCAGCTTTTTCTCTCTCTCGCCGAAGATTTTCTTTCTGAGCAGCCTTTCCTCGACGGTAATGCTCCTCTTCTGCAAGGCACAGTTGTCGCTGCCGCTCCTGAATCTCGGCGTCCATCTTTCGAGCTTCTTCTTCACGGAGATCACGCTTCTTTGCCTCCGCCTCCTTGCGATGGGCTTCCTTTTCCAGACGCTCGAAATCCCATTGCCTTTCCTCCGATAACTTGCGCAGTAGCTCCTCTTCCTTCTTCCTGATCTCATCCTGCCGACTCCGGAGTTCATCCTCCTTTTTTCTAAGCATTTCTCTTCTCTCCTCCTCCATTCTAGCATCTTCCTTGGCTTGTTCTAGCCGAGCCTCCTCTTCCTGAATTTTCCGCAATCTCGTTTCTTCTTCTTCTCTGCGCTTCTTCTCGTCTTCATCCCGCTTCCTCCTTTCTTCATCCTCTTCCCGTTTCCTCTCTTCCTCTTTGCGCTTTTCCTCCTTGCGTTTTGCTTCATCCTCCTTTCTCTTCTTTTCCATTTCTTTGCGTTCGATTTCTGCTTCCCTCTGTCTCCGTAACTCTGCCTCCTCTTCCTCCTTCCGCCTTCTAGCTTCTGCCTCCTCTTCTGCCAACTTTTGTTTTCGGGCTTCCTCCTCCTGCGCGGCTGCTGCTCTATCAGCATCCCTTTGCCTGATCTCCTCCATTCTTTTAGCGTTCTTCCTGGCTTCATCCTCTGCAGCTTGCCTTGCAAGTTCTTTCTTTTTCCTCTCCTCTATTTCAACGGCCTCCACCGCTTCCTTTGCTTTTTGTTTACGCTGCTTCGTGCTATTCCGCCGCTGAAGCCGATCCAAAGCAAGCTCAGGTGGAATCCAGACCTCCGGTGACGCCTTAGGAGGAGTACTGGAAGAGTAAGGGCGAGGAATTCGATTGAGATTCAGAGATCCTGGTTCCCATGAGGAACGACCGGTTCCGGAGTCATCGTCATCGCGAGCCTTTGACGACGGCTTAATGGGTTGAGATTTGATATCTCTGTTGTGCGGACTGTCAACATCAATGCCACTTTCTTCATCGGTCTCTTCGTCGGATGGAGGCTCTGGCTCTGGTAGTGTGGCCCTTTGGGTCGGTTTAGAAAGACGCAGGGTAGAAGAGGCGTTCATACTTGGACTGACGGAGGACGTGGAACTTTTCCGATTCAGTGAGTTCTGTGGATTCATAGTCGTTCTAGTCCGAGTTGAATTTGAAGATACAATACAACTCACTGTACTCCCTTGTGTATTATTGATTGTGGGTCCATCATTGGGGGCAGGAGTGTTTGAACTTTTACCGCTCTGTATCCGATCCAGAATGGCCTGCTGTTCCTTCTTCATAGTCTCTGCGAGATCTGGGGGAAGTTCATGACCTGTGGCCCAGCGGCGGTCGTGCCTTTCCCGGTCTAGCTCTGCTTTATATGTCTCCGTAGCCAGCTTTCGTATATTATCCATAGCAATAGAGAATTCTCTGTGCGAACGTTCACTATCAGCCGGGTTCTTTTTTAGATTATCGTCCCGCTGAGCTTCGGCATCTTTGACCATAGAAGCCAGGTTGAGCTGAATTTCAGCCTTCAGATTCTCTTTCCATTGGTCATCTGGCTCGAATTCAGGATCACGTCGTATTGCCTTCGATGCAGCCGATGCAGAGGACAGTGGACTCGTCATTTGAGGACGAATGGCCTGCTGTTGCTTCTTCAAAGCCTCTGCGAGATCTGGGGGAAGTTCATGACCTGTGGCCCAGCGGCGGTCGTGCCTTTCCCGGTCTAGCTCTGCTTTATATGTCTCCGTAGCCAGCTTTCGTATATTATCCATAGCAATAGAGAATTCTCTGTGCGAACGTTCACTATCAGCCGGGTTCTTTTTTAGATTATCGTCCCGCTGAGCTTCGGCATCTTTGACCATAGAAGCCAGGTTGAGCTGAATTTCAGCCTTCAGATTCTCTTTCCATTGGTCATCTGGCTCGAATTCAGGATCACGTCGTATTGCCTTCGATGCAGCCGATGCAGAGGACAGTGGACTCGTCATTTGAAGACGAATGGCCTGCTGTTCCTTCTCCAAAGTCTCTGCGAGATCTGGGGGAAGTTCATGACCTGTGGCCCAGCGGCGCTCGTGCCTTTCCCGGTCTAGCTCTGCTTTATATGTCTCCGTAGCCAGTTTTCGTATATTATCCATAGCAATAGAGAATTCTCTGTGCGAACGTTCACTATCAGCCGGGTTCTTTTTTAGATTATCGTCCCGCTGAGCTTCGGCATCTTTGACCATAGAAGCCAGGTTGAGCTGAATTTCAGCCTTCAGATTCTCTTTCCATTGGTCATCTGGCTCGAATTCAGGATCACGTCGTATTGCCTTCGATGCAGCCGATGCAGAGGACAGTGGACTCGTCATTTGAGGACACCGTGCCAAAAGGAAAGGCCAAACGTTCAAACGCGTAAAGACTGTAAAAGATAGGTAGGAG
This sequence comes from Lentinula detonsa, assembly GCA_027921405.1. NCBI lineage: Eukaryota > Fungi > Basidiomycota > Agaricomycetes > Agaricales > Omphalotaceae > Lentinula > Lentinula detonsa. The sequence goes on along the minus strand of JANVFU010000003.1, from coordinate 2,618,929 downwards.
AACCTAAGAATGGCGCAGCCGGTGGGTGCTCAATTTATGCCTCGTGTTCGGTATATGCACACTGTTCAGAAAATCTGGCGTATTCCATCAGATATTATATACTCAAATTGCACAAGAGATGAGTACTTACAAACAAACAAGCCTCGACCTATCATCAGAACAACAAATTAATCCCTCCAATTGAGATCGCCGCGAATCGTGGCAGCACCCGAGGAGTAGCACTGAGCAGTGCAGCCGATAGCAGCTGCAGTGAAAGCAAATGAATTGTTTAGATCAGACGCGTGTAGGTATAACGCATCTACCACGTGACTTAAGCTTAAGCGCTCCTGGCTTTTCCGATTCCTTCTTTCAATTTACCATGGCATCCAACGCACATCAATATTCTGAAGAGCAATCAGCTGAAGATATCTTGAACGATGCTTTGCTCTTTCTAGGAGGACGACCAGTGATAGATGATGAAGTCATTTCGTATGGACCGCTCAAACTCACTGTGGCGCCCAAGGTTTGTCCTTGAGCTTGTTTTCCGCGTCTGATACAATCATTTTTGACCTTGTAATCGATCTCTTATTCTCAAGTAGTTGACATCATATTTGTATTAGGCAGGGAAAGCCAACACCTTATTGGCTGATCACCTCTTTTCACCTGCTTTATTTCTTGCGGAGCGTATCGAACAAGGAGTGATACCTTTACAAGAAAAAACTTGTGCGTGCGTTGCGTGTGATGCTAGAAAAAACTCCTTGTGACACGTTGATAATAGTGATTGAACTTGGGGCAGGTTGCTCACTTCCCTCCCTCGCAAGTTGTATTATCTCGAGTCCGACCAACATTCCATCGCTCGTAGTGACTACAGACTATCCTGATCCAATCATATTGGGAAATCTCCGAAGCAATGTCGAACGTAATCAGGTATTAGTCCCACCAACATGCAAGCTGCATTGTAGAGGCTATGAATGGGGTCGAGAGGTTGCGGATCTGCTGTAAGTTCTCAGCCTATCAGCGGGGCGGCATTGGCATACTAGATCTATCAGGAATTTGCTGCCTGGCAATCAAAATGCATCAGTGGGCTTCGACATCGTCATTCTCTCCGACTTGCTTCATTTCCAAACATCACACGATGTCCTTGTAAGATCTTTGTCCCTTCTTCTGGCGAAGACGGTAGATGCAAGGGTGTATGTCGCAGTATGTGCCTTGCTCTGTGTATCATTGTCAAGTCAAGATCTGATCAACAAATTCAGGCGGGAAAATACACCCTGTCCGACGTTTGCAGCTCATTTCTGCAAAAAGCCGCCAATGCTGGTTTAATATTCGAAGAGGATCTCCATATGAATAGTGAAGACGGCTCAAAATGGCAAGGAACGTTGCCTGTTTCTGGACTGGATCTTGAAGCACTTGGTATACGAAAGAATAATTGTCGGTCTTGGGTTGGATACTGGCTTGAAATCTGAGGCAAAGGTCTTGAAACTAGTTTTGGAGACATCCGTGACACTATGTTGAATTTATAGCGAGTATAATCCCTCAAATGTGAATGGAGTGCGAACTAGAACTGCGTTTAGGCCGGGTCTCTGAAATCCATACTTGTTTCGAGATTGGAGGACAAATTGTCTGAGCTACTCCAAGAGAATATGAAGCGCTTTAGGATGTGAGGGAGCTGGATAAAGAGACAATAGCAATTCATATCATTCGAAATGTTTGGCAGATTACACGCAGTGAATGCAAGAAGAAAGTGGAATAATTTAATGAAGTAGATCACGATAGATCGAGGGTAGTCGTTGTTTCCGTGTTAGATGTTGCTCGTTAAGGAAGTAAACAAAATTTATCACCAGGGGCTTAGATCGTTGACAATTGGTGTGGCTTTGTTCAACAGCATGGCGTTGTATTGCGGCAGACATGACTGTTTTTTGTAATCTGAAGGATTCTGAATATTAGATTAGGGATTACAGAGATACAGAAACTTGCCGATAGTATTCCAACGATGGCAGGAGCAAGAATTACCCAAGGACTCGTCACTCGAAGGACAATGCTGATAACTGGCATGCTGATAACCGATATCTTGGAAGAAATGCAGCCTGTGTTTTGGAAGAAATAATGCGGCGGCTATTGAATGTACAGGAGCATCTCCCCATCTCTGGTAACAAATATGAATGAGCTTTACTTGTGGCGCCTGAAGCTATATGTAGCTCTTACCTCGTAATAAAATCCTCCTTTAGCGTCAAGGAATTCGAAAAACGTTTGATATGCGTCACTCCGCCAGAAGTCCATGTCTGCGATTTCGAAATTGCTCCAAACTAGAGTGAGAGATGCATAAGTGACAGACCAAAGGGGTATGAGATGAAGCCATACAGTGACACATATTATAAGTTTTCCCGCCATTGCTACTTATGAATTCCAGCGCATTGTCGTTGGCAATATACTGAGGGTACTTGGTCATGAACTCTGGAGAAGTAGATAGTTTTTGAATAATTTCCAAAATAAGCAGTATCACTATCGTTACCTTTCACGCTATCCCACAAAGTGGTAACCGTCTCTGGCGTTTCAAACAGTGTGATGGTAAAACCTGGGACCGTTGTGAGCGCAATGCTAGTGAAAGTGTTACTCGGGATGCCTACCATATGTTTGATTATTTTGAATCATGTATTGGAAAGGATCGTAACTCATGTCACAAAAATATTTGACATCAGGCCTGCAGATGCAGATGATTATCCCGATCCTGGGCGCGAGATGGATTCAGCTTACTCTATTCGCCAATAATATTTGAATTGTTGTAGCAGTGGATGATGGAAGAAGTACTGTGATCGTTGATGTTATTGAGGATGCGCAAGGTTATAGGGAAGCAGTGAACTAACCCCGGAATTGAAGCGGCACATATTTCTGTAGGATGAACTGTCTGGCGTTTGATAAGATTTTCGGTTTCATAGAAGGACGGTGTGAACGAGTGCAAGGCGTACCACCGTATATGATGTTCTGCTCCTTCAATCGATGACGCGACTCTTCCGCTTTTCCCTCGTCAATCCAAGCAGGTTGCACCCATTGTTCTTTTGGTATCGATCCGAAGTGCACCGGCGCGTTTGTTTCCAACAACACGAGACTACGACCACGAATTAAAGACTGAATCGCTACGAGGTATGGACAAAGCACGCACCCCTTAAACTCGTTGGTAAACTCTTCGTCATTCAGGAACACCCAGGGATACTGATATCTGTGGTTGAATCGACGTTCTAAATTTCTCATACTCGATATCACGCCCTTCAGGTCGGAATTACGCGCCAGAATGACCAATGTCGCGTTTTCTCTTCTGATTGTTGATCCCAACTGTGCAGAAATAGGGATCCCGCTAGAGGAGGACTGTCGAAGCCCTCCACGTAAAAGAATTGTTGCGTAGAGTAAAGCTAACTGGAAAGCATAAGCATAACTCCAGAGGAGTAGTGTTCCGAATGACCCAGACCAAGGAAAGAATAGAAAAAACCACGTATCGTCTTGTTTCGAAAGATATAGACATGAAGATGGAGCAGAGATAAAGAATGGAAAGGGAGATTGTGTACTTTACTGCGATTTATAAACAAAGTGACGTGACAGGTGATCCGCAGCGATGCGAAGACGAGGGTGGCAACTGAACAAGTCGGGGCAATAGAAATGGAAAAGCCATGATGGAAAAGAATGCCAAGGGAAACTTAGATATGATGATCAGTTCACCAAACGAAACTTGACCCAAAGGCTTGGTGGTTCTGAATTGGTGTAAAGGTGGTTTGATAGACAGAGTACTTACCCTTGAAGTATCCGGTGTTCGAGCGCAGTCACAAGCGCAGGACTCACACTCGTAGTAGCTCGTAGTTTACTGGAGTTTTACACCTTCATGATATTGGAATCAAGTTTCTGCATCAGATACCATGATGAGCGGTCCTCTCAGAGTTGATTAAAATCAAGCTGAAAGAAGTTAAATTTGTTCGCAATTTCATCATGTGATACGGCTGGCCGTGGGGGTGTCTCTTGCCCAGGTTCATTCTCGTAAATCTATGAAAGCTGAAAAAAAAACAGTGAGCCTCAGAAAACGCAAAATGACCGCCAGGGAAGTGTACATGCTTGCGCGAAAGATTAAGCAAATAGTATCTTCCTGGTTTCCGTGTGATTCGGCCTTGACCGTTTGTGGCCATCCCTGATTGTCTGGATGCACGACTGAGTCAAAGATCTGGAAAACGAAGACATTGAAATGACAAAATTTGAACTCGTGCGAAAGTTGCTGACAAATCACTCTTGTGGGAAAAAAGTTTGCATATGTAACCTTCTCTTTGTCATCCCAGCGGAAACAACAGTACTTAGGGTGCACAAGTATGTCGCTCCTTGGATACTAAGACATCTCGCACTCACTGGCAGCAGTCGCTAAGTACGGGCGATGGACCATAGAGGATTTTTGGAGAAATTTTCCAGCAATATGTTCCAGCAACTCCCTCGTCCCAAGCGACACCGTCGCTGCATACCATATTATATTTGGCCCCATAAGTGGACCCCGACACTGTAGAGCTGCAGCTCAAACCTCTTATCCTCAGATATCAGAGTCTCTCCAATGACGCCCGGGTCTTTGGAGTAAGCCACCGATTCAACGGATTCATTCATTTTCCCTTTCAACCATTATGATTACAGGAAAGGCCAGAGCCGCATGACTTTGTCAAAATTATCGTGCTTATAGAACCAACGCTGATTCGCTTTTGGGCGCGTCCCAAATCTTCCAACATTTCTATCAATTTCGATCGAGGTCAGCGAGGTCAGGACGGAAGCTATATTCCCTTTTCTCAGACCATTCCTGGGACAATTTCTGAATGCCCTTCATTGTTCGAATTGAAAGGGACCAAAGACCAAGTTTTTTCCGGTATACAAGGTTCTCTTCACCTCTATGAGACTTGGTCTGGAGCCCGACAACTTTTCAGGGCTCCGACCCCTACGCCTTGCTCCGCGCTGTTATTGTAAATGTATGTTTTAACACCTGCCAGTTCGCGGTCTGGCATTACGAACATTTCTTGGACTACATAATATTACTAAACATCGGACAGGAGCTCAGAATCCGCAATCAGATCGTGGATGTAACGCCAGAGCAGACTGCAGGGAAGACATACAGACTCGGATTCCACCAAGGGCGCAAAGCCTGGGATTTCATGACTTAGTTCACGCCTCAGTACCCACTTTTCATAATTTGCTCGTGCCATATGGGAATATTCTATTTTGAACGAATTCAGTAACCTCAGGTTGCATGAGGATTGACATCCAAATGAAATTTTACCCAACAAGGTCGGAGGGAACATGACACGAAGAATTGAAGCCATTCGAGTTTGACGCGAATTCTTTGAATATTACTGAAGTCTGAGGTTCCGCAATACATTTGTGGACAATAGGCGCGGAAATCTCTCTCTGCTCTCTCTCTGCTCATTGAGTCATTTCGAGGGATATTTGGCATACTCAAAGGACGACGTGTTGGAGATCCAAATGGCAAAATGGAAGACTTGTGGAAACTCCGTTCCAATCTTACGCTCCCTCCGTGCGCATTCAATCTTTGGGACTGAGTCATATGTAGCCCTAAATGAAATCCGGCGTGGATCTCAACCAATCTCAAGTTTACATTTGAAATGAGATTTCGTACGTACAGGGAGGTACAATGGGACTGCAAGTTGAGTTATACACTTCATCCAGGATAATCATGATATACGACCGTTCATTGTGCTCGAGTGAGCCTTGGTCTGTCTTTGCTCGTAGCAAAACTTGAAGCAAGACCAGTTTTGTTGAAATTTTCGAGGTTTTGGACAGGAAAGAGTAATGTTACCTCAATCTGTCCCGGAGCGGCTATATATCTGGAGGTAAAAAAAAAAAAACCCTGGACTAATACGACGTAAAGTGTAATAAAGACGCTCACCCGGGTCTATTCGAGCTCGAAGGTCCGTTTGGGGAGACAGGACGACCGATTTCGAGGATAATCGAGCCTGATTGGTGGGCCGGAAATATTGATTTGAATGCATTACACTCAGTATGTCAACGTTGAACCATAAGTAAGGCAGTTGTCGTTGCCAGCTCCAGTGTCCACGTTGCTTTCATGTTTCCATATACATAAGAAATCTCTCATCTAGGGAGACGAAAAAAGTTGAAGAAAGAAACCGACGGGCGCAACTCACACGGAATCTGCGGGACGATGTGGGACGATGTGTCAATGAGATGGCTGTATTTCAATACTGATCTTACCTAGGATAATGAACGGCGATGTCGAAAGTCCCATAATTTCACAGAACAAAGGCTAAATATTTATTGAACTGGGATTTGACCTTCATTTTTCTTTGCAGTAAATCCATAAGCGGTAGAAGACTCGGAAAGATATCTGCAGCGTTTAACGATTGAATTGAGCGAAGGGAGGAGGCTTGAAGGAGATATGCACAGGGTTTGCGGTATAAGTAACTGGAAGTGATGGTTTCATGCAGGTTTCATGTCGTATATCCCGCACGCGGCACGATTGGGTTGAGGGTTGACATACGAGGGTTACCCGCTGGTTCCCTGCAATCTGCCTGTAATTACCATGACAGTGTAGCGGTAAGCCTCAAGGGCCAGCTCCGGGGCACCTTCAGGCAACTCCGTGGAATCTTGAGCCTCGCGACGGGTCGACATCCACTCGCTGCACTGGAAATCATAGATCTATGCCAGTGGAATTTAGGATAATTATCATGCGTGCCGTTGGTTCCATTGAAGACATGGCATTGAAAAATTGAGATAAATATGAGATACCTGGAAAGAGAGCCTTGAGAAGCCTTGAGCCTTTGAAGGATACATACTAGGAAATAAGTACATACCACTGGCCAGAGCTGCTTATCGTTATCTTATCACAAACCCTTTGTGGTGCCAGAAATATCTTGTGATTGTGATCAAATGATTTAAGCGATTTTCTTCCTCGAACGTCCAGTGCTTTGATCATGATGCCCATTGTCTTCTCCTCTATACTTAAATGTCGCGTCCATTGTCGCTCTGTCAAGCTCTCTACTGTACAGCGAAGATTTATCGGAACTCGGCAATGGCATTGCCACACTGGAAAACTGAAGTCACCGCGTAACGTCACTAATAACGGAAGACAAAAAAAACCTGGAAAGACAAAAAGATCAATATAATATCTTTCTTCGTATAAATCTGACATCGTCCTAGAATTTCAGTTGCTGGCCCGGCCCAAATTTTAGGACTCTCTCGAGCGACTTGTCTTGTCTTGGGCCATTGTACAAAGACTATCTCTACGACCACTGTCCATTCAATCACCGCTGCGGCCATTCCTCATGATCACCATGCCTTTCGCTTTGTTGGACCGCTTTCGCAGCAGAATTCAACGTCATAAGAACTGGAAGTTATCCAATAAGGTACCGTATTCGCTTCCTATTCAATCTACCTTTTAAATCCTCAATGATGTCTTTTTGCTCTTGTATAAAGGTGCAAAAGTACCAACCGCAACGAAGTTCAGAAGATTCGGATGATTCAGAGTTCACTGAAGTTACGAAACCTTCATTTGATACGGTCGCCTCCATCTCCTCTATCTCCACCTCCGTCTCCGCACCTTCCATCCACACTGGGGATATCAACATCCTTCACACGAATGACCAGCCGTCTACAGGCGAAGCTGTAGAAATTCAAGCAATCCTCGGTGCGAAACGACGAAAACTGTTTGAATTAGAACGTAGGAAGGAGGTTCTCGACCGTCAAAGAGAGTTCTTGGATCGACAAAGACGACTCTTAGATGAAGAGCTAGGAGAAATGTCAGAAGAGATTGTTATGTACAATGGAGTAGTAACATGCAGTATGCGGAACATGCCCTCGGACTTGGTAGGCTCTTTGCTTCATGAAGCTACTCATCATTTAACCTTCTTTACTAGCTGCTGGAGATTTTTCAACATTACGTTGTAGAATCTGACTGTACTTCGTCCCTCGGGAGTGCAACTGTCTTGACACATGTCTGTAGTGCCTGGCGCCAGATCGCACTATCTTCGCCATCGCTTTGGGCGGGCATCACAGCCCCGTACATCACTAGACAAGTCGTCTCAAATGTTTTCCGGCGCATGGATCGAGTGAAAGCGGCAGCGGGACTTCCGTTGGCGTTGACTCTCAACTTACGGAGATCCCAGGCAATGGAGGATGAAGAGTTCCAACAGCTGTCTTCAGATCTTGTCAATGCTTCTGTCGCTCAAGTGCATCGTTGGAAGTCTTTTGCCCTTCGCTGCGAAGACGAGCTGTTCACTTCCGGAGCATACGAGGAGCTGTTCTCGGACGTGTCGGAGGCCCCGATGCTCGAAACGCTCAGCTTCGCTTCTAATCCTCAGAACTCAGAATGGTCCCCAGCGCAGTGGGTGCTTTCCCTAGCTCGTGTAGCCCCGGCACTGCGTAGTTTGGAGCTTAAGCTCCCTGAGTTACCAGCCCGAGCTTTGTCTTCGTTATCTCTATCGTGTCTCGAATCGCTGACCATCGACCTTCCTACCATCACTTCTACTGCTCTTCTCCTCCTTCTAGGGGATGTCGCACCAAGTTTGAAGTCTTGCCATGTTCGCCTGGGAGGTCTTGTGAATTTCGATTCAGATGATGATGACAACTCAGCCTTTTCCACTTCGATGGTCGTACATTCCTGCCTCGAGATATTTGAGCTCCGTCTATCCCGCGGTGGGTCTCCGGAGGCATTGTCGCAACTTCTCGCCAACCTGGCGCTTCCGAGAGCGCGTGAAGTGCTGTTGGAAATCGGACATTTCCAGGAGGGTGAATCAACCGGATTCGACTTGCCCGAGGATCTTGAACTGTCATGGCCGCATGATTCTTTCCTTGGGTTCCTAGAACGCGCTTCCTCCTCCATGACGTCGCTCTGTCTGGGGTTCAACCCTGCTTCACCAGAATCTGCTGACAATGCATGGGGTGGGATGGGGTCTCTTGGATCTGAGTTAGAAGCAGAGCACGTTCAAGCTTATCTGGACTTGAAAAACGTGCGGGAAAGTTTGGTTACCCTGCATGTCAGGAGGGACAGACCTGTATGGCCCGAGTTATTGGAGTACCTCACCTTGCATGTGTCCCCTGGATCCCCTTCCACTTCATCAGTAGACTCGAGCTCGATCAGTGATGACTCAATTTCAACGCCCTTGAGGAACTTGGATAACATCGCTCTTGATATTGATCCAATTTTTCAAGTTTTACCAATGCGCGACTTTGTCAAATCGCGATGGAACGATGATTCATCGTATACTTCTCGCTCTGTCGCCCGCCTGCACGCGTTTGCCATCACTCTCTGTTTCCCGGACATACCTAATGTCGAGCTAGAAAGTGCGGCGGTTAAGAAAGTCTTCGAGCGAATCACTCAAGACGAAGAAGTGGATGGAAAGCTTGACGTTGTATTCCACAAGAGGACGTATGCCATGATGCCGATGGACGTGCCCTTGGTTCCACTTGGGAGTGAATTGATTATTTGAATCTCCCTTCAGTCAGAATCTTTCGACCTTCATCATCAACCCCTTCATGACTTTCGACCTTCTCGTTCCCTTGTTCCTCCATCGTCTTCATCTTATCTTATGCCCTCTGCTCTGTCCCGCATGTTTTTCACTTGATGTATTGATCAAGTCGTGCATAATCGAAGTCGTGGGTCAGCGACTCTGCTTCGTTATGACTCGAATGCGCCTGCTCATCATGACTGTCACGTTGAACAATATCCATAGGACGTAACTTAATTGCCATCCCTTCCCGCTGTTATCGTTCGCTATTAGACCTATCAATAATCGTCGACTTTTGTATCCATAGGGTCACTTCGTTCTCAGCTCTTCGTTCGTTTCAACTTTCATGATATTTTAGAAAAATGTTTAGTACTCTTCCTCAGTGTACGAACCACAACTCATTCACCTCTTTTTGCTACGTACGTACCGACAATAATTATACTGTATATTATGATTGATAAGATTCTAAGACTGTGAGCGATTCTTGAGGTATGGTCTGATATGATCAACTTTGATAGCAACAGCTTTGACATGCCATTGTGTTTTAAAACTATCCTAGCCGCAAGCTAAGCGTTCTGGTTATCGGAGACGGGCGGTGGAAAAGATGCCACCGCCACTACGCTTACTACCCAGGTTACTGGATCTGCCACCACCGGAGAAGGTAGAGGTCATAGCCCCGCCAGGGCGGCCAGCCCACTGGACCTCCCCCATCACCACTCTGATCCTCAACAAGGAAGATGCAAGGCAGCACGAGCGAACGGACCCCTCGCGATACAAGATATACACCGACGGCTCTGGCTACGGCGGAGTGGCAGGAGCAGCAGCAATATTGTACGAATACGACAAGCCGATACAAGATGCCGTACTTCGGTACAGGTTGGGGCCGCTCTCAGAACATACGACATATGACGCGGAAGGGGTGGGAATGTTACTGGGGTTGCAACTAATAAAGCGGTGCGTGGGTGATCCCAGCGAGAAGGAATGCCTGATATGCTTGGATGGACGATCGGCGATAGAGGCACTCGAAAACCGTCACACAAAATCGGGCCAAAGCATAGTGGAGGCTACACTGCGGGAAGCTAAACGGCTAGCGAGGGAAAGTGGCACGGACAAAATTTCAACGGTGATGTGGATCCCGGGACATCGAGGAATAACAGGGAACGAAGCAGTCGACAAAGAGGCAAAAAGGGCGGCAAAAGGAGAAGTCAGCCAACAAGGGGAACTGCCAGAGTTCCTGAGGAACGGGGACATCTCAGCAACTGCATCAGCCGTCCGTCAAGCATTCCACACCAAACTAAAGGCGAGGTGGAAAGAACAATTTACGAAGTCGCCGCGGTATCATAAATTCACAGCGATAGATGAGAAGGGAATCGATTCAAAGTTCATGGACCATGCGGGGACCCTGAAACGGAAACAGACGAGCATAATTTTTCAACTACGTACTGGACATGTCCCACTAAAAGCACATCTTTACAGAATTCGGAAAGAAGATAGCCCAGTTTGCCCCCACTGCGAGAGGCTAGGGCAACACACACAAGAAACAGTGAAGCACTACATTATGGAATGCCCAGCATATCGCAAGGAGCGTTTTCACTTCCGACGCAGATTAGGCCGAGAAGCCAGATCATTACGCTACATATTATCAGACGGAAAGGCGATACCACATCTGTTACGTTTTATTGGCGAGACGAAACGCTTCCAAAAAACGTTTGGAGATATACCAGCTGGGGAGGCAAGAGAGGAGTGAACAGAAGTCCCGCAGCCCGAGCCTAACGGCGAACCAATACCCCGCTTGGCATAAGCACAGTCTGGCATGGAAGGAGAATCACACAAATGGGAACAACGGAGACGATCACGAAAAGTACGTTTATCCAACTACCTTACTATACCCTACACCACTCCCCATACCATTCCCTTTTGTCACCGATCGCTTCGCTGGCTCGATGGAGCCCATCGTTGTAAACATCTACGAAACAGATAGAGATACTCATGTAAATCCTCGAACTCCGCGCCTGCAAGCAGCAGACAGTCAACAGAACAACCCTGGGACAGGTTGGACCGTAGGGGGATATAGATCCGTCTACGGGGCTTGTTGATGTCTGGGAGTAAATGAGAGGGCCGGGGGCCTATTAGATAGAACTATGCGCATCATGAGGCACGCCTCCAAGCGCAATAAATTGAATTAAAAAAGAAAAAAAAAAAAAAAAGCGTTCTGGTTATCAAGCTACCCTACTCCATTTCAACATCCTTCTGTCTCCGCTGTTCCTGCTGCCTTATGAATTTGCTCTGGTCAACGACATAGGACAAGCTAGACATGTTTTGATCACATCTATCATATAATTAATAAGTGAAGAAGGAACGAAAGGATAAGAGCCAGTCACTCACAGCCTTGACAACGTCTCTTCACATTCTCCCAAGGCAGCTTTTACCACCCTCAACACACTAGGCATATCTCCTCCCATATTCAGAGATTGATCACCACCTATCGCACCTCCCCCAGTCCTTAACACCCTCCCATGTATCATTAACACCGCATTCACCCATAACAACCCGAACTCTACATGCGGGGTCTTCTTCAGAAAAACTCCTCCAATAAACCTCAATAAAGGACCGAGATATATGACTGGCAGCTGTCTCACAACAAGCTTAATATCACCTCTGGGTACGCCTTCGAATACTGTCTGGAGAAGAGGAGTCTCGTTCAGGCGGAAAGCCATGACAAGCGCCTGGAGATAGGATTTGGAGCGGAGGGTGGATAAGACTGAGGAAGGTGTGAGGTCAAGGGAAAGATCAAAAGGATCGAAGTTGGCGGTGTTGGGCGTATCAAGAGAGTAAATGAGGAGTCCTTCAGTTGAGGCGGCAGCCCATGAACGGCCTGTGGGCGAGAATCGAACACATTTGGTACGTGCTGAACGTCTGTACTTGCGTACACTCAGATCGCCTCTTTGCACACCAGGCAATGTGTCATCCAGTCTTCGCCTCTCATAATCATCATCATCATCATTATCGATAATCAGTGAATCAATATTCACCCCGGCCTCGTTCACGCGTCTCGAATCCAAAAACTCCTGCGTTCCGTCCAAGCTCAGATTCTCCGAAATGGTGAACTTGCGTAACAATACGCCCTCTCCCTCTCGAACGTCGTACAAGACAACGTATTTACTATTTCCTCCCGCCAAGACACATCTACCGTCAGCGGTATACGCCAGGCTATCGAAGCTTTTCCCCGCCGCGCTGTTTGCGGCAGACGTTCTTGAGTCAGCTAACCGGCCACCGGCAATATCGTTTCTACCGTTGATCACATTGGTTTGTTTACTTTCGGCAACGTCGAAAAACGTGATTTGGCCATCGAGTGTGCTTACAGCTAATTCTTTTCCGTCGGGCCTCCAAGCAAGAACAAGAACGTCTGCGTTCAGGGTGAACGCCTCGTGGGCACGCGAACGCCCAAAGACACTCCAAACCCTGACACTACGATCCCAAGACCCACTTGCTAGCTGGTTCGTTCCTTCAGGACAAAACTCCAAAGTACTCACAGGAGCTTCATGTCCGGTGAGAATGTCCAGGAGCTTCCCGGTTTGGACACTCCACAGGAATATTTCATAGGTGTCTGTACTCCCTGCAGCGACGACTTCTCCGCTTGGATCAACAGCGAGACAAGTAAATTGCACAGGAGAAGGTGAGGTGAAGGTGCGGAAGTTACGATATCTGACTAGATCGTACGCGCGAACTGTACCATCCAAGCTTGCGCTGAAAACGACGTTCGTACCGTATCGTGCAAACGCGACGCCGGTTATTGGTGCAGAATGCTCACTAAAAGTCACAAAGCAAAACGAGGATTGCATCGACCATATTTTGAGTTTCCCGTCGTCGCCCCCCGTAGCAACGGTCTGCCCGTCAGGGGAATAAGCCAATGTGTTGAGGTCGAGAAAATGGCCTTGTTGTTTGAGGATGTACGACTCGCTTTGCCACTCCCAAACCAACAGTTGGCCTAGATGAGATGCACCGAATGCTAGCCATTCGCCGGAAGGAGAGACAGCCAAGGAGGATATGCTTTCTTGAGATATTGAAAGAGTGTGCAGATTAGTGAAGGCAGGAAGATCCCATAAACCGAAGATGCCGGTGCTGAAGCCGACAATGAGGAGGGATGACGATGAATGATAAGTTACTGTGATGACCTTTGCTGGACGGGAAGATGTGGATATGTTGCTGCCGGGAACATTAAAATAGTTCCGTTTGTGTACACCCCAACGAGTATGTATTATTTTGCGCGAAACTGAGGAAGATGAAGATGAAGCGGAACCGTTGAATTTAGATGTAGACGCAACAGGGTGATCGTCGTCTTCATCATGTTCTGATGAATCCGAATCAAGATCTTCAACTTTTCCCCTCCAGGTGAAAACAGCGCCGTCGCGGCTTACAGTGTATATCTATAAACCTTCAAATCAGACATATAAGTCGTACAGGGAAGAAAGTTTCCATACTTCGTTACCATCCTTGGAGAAATAGGCACCGAGGACGGCATCACGGTGTCCTGCAAATGTTTTCGGTCGATAGCCCTCTACCGGATTCAGGGTGAACAGACGAGCAGTCATATCTCGTGAAGTTGTTATGAAACATCTGCGAGTCGTAAGAAGGGAATGTTCATCTCAATGAACAAGGCTGAATACTCACTGTGAGTCCTCTGCCCACCGAATACTAAGCACATCATCCATATGCCCGGTGTAGGTCCTATGCAGCACGAACGGAGCGAATTCACGAGCGAGGTGATTAGGTGTTTTCCAGACTTGAATATGAGAGCCGTGTGTTACTGCGATGAATCTATATAGTATACATAATCAGAGAGAAATACCATCAGCGATATGAGGAGACTTACTTTCCATCCGGCGAGAAACAAATATCCTTAACTGATTTTTTGAAAGTGATATGATGCAGAACGACTCCACGTTTGTAGTTGACGAACAGCGCTCGACCATCTGAGAGAATATTGAGGATTTGCCGTTGAAAAAATGATATATATGCACCTTCGTCAACACTTATCAAGATATTTCCATCTGGACTCAGTGCAATCCTTGCAATGTTTTTCCGATTTTCGAAAGCAAATGTCAACGATTTGTTACTATATGCGTAGGAGTTAGGATTCAATTCAAGGGTATTCACTCAACAGGCTTACTTGACAAGGTCGAAGACAGAAACTCTGTTACCGACAGGACTCAGCAGCGAATTTCCATCGGCAGTGAAGAGAACGTTGCCTTGACGGTATACTGTTCCACAAATGTTAGAGAACTGACAGTCTTTATCTGAATGAGCGGTTTTGAATAATGGTAGAGGTTAAGCACCTTATAATTCGCTTTCATCGAGTCGGAGGCATGAAAGGGAAGCGAAAAAAGTTTCTACGTGACGGTATTTCCGGGCCGCCAGTACAGGCGCTTACTAAATTGAATCCGAGGAAGCGTATTAAACTTCAAACTTGCTAGTCACGGTCGCTCTTCACAGAACGGCCATCAACTTCATTCACAACATTTTGTAGTGGTGTTGCTTACTCGCTGGGTACATCGAGGCAGAATAACTGTTTAGGGCTTTGTTATTGCTCAGCCAAAAAAGAATTCGTGGGATTTAAAAGGAAATGGTTTGTTTGTTAAAGCAGGCGCCCACATCGCTATATTCATCAGTGTGACCGCTGGAAACTGACACAAAACGTTTTCTAGTCCTTGTCCTCTTGGTCCTTGATCCTCACGATCTCTCTATTCCAGCCTCTGTCTGGTACAAGCACGCAATTGCTCAGTCAAGAGAAGCTGTACTGACTCTTCGGCTTCTGTTCTCTGTCTTCTCACTCGCGGCGTTGTCTTTCTAGTGAGTAATGCTTGTAGCCCAGATATATTGACGACCTGAACAAGCTTTGCTACTCAGATAATGGCCTCGACCTACTATCCTCAACCTTTCAACGGTGCGCCACCAATACCCCAAGGATACAATGTAAATCTTTCGCAATGGAACACAGGTGTTTGGCATCGTAATCCTCACTTCAATGGTGCACCAACACAGGGTCCCCAGGCTGCATGGGTACCTGGCGCAGCGTGGGGGCAACCCCAACAGCAGCAGAATCCCAATCCTTTCAAGCGTCAGTCCAAACCTCCTAGCGCCGCATATCTCTCTCAGAAATTGTCTGATAACCCACTCGGACTTTCAAACATGATTCCTAGGTGTGGCGCACTTCTTCGATCCTTCTGTATGTCTTTGGAAATACTAACTACTCCGTCATATATTAGGGAACAGTTGTATGGGCCTGGAGTCGATGGTGCACTACCAGAAACGCCGTGGATTTGGAATCCGAGGTCCTTGGACGACACCGATCCTGACTCTGATTCGAGCCCGTCCGGCCCTTCCAATCACAACGTGAGGCAGTCCTCGGAACCACCGCATTCAGCTGTACCTCCCCAGTCTCAATCATTTTCTCGACATGCTTCCGAGCCGCCCCCAACAACTCATTATCGTCAGGAGCCTGCGCCTGTACCTCTTGCGAGGCCAAAAAAGTATGCAATATCTACTTCGGCTCAGGCCACGAGTGCAAGTACTCAAGCATCTCAAGCTCAACCTCCTGCCATGAGCTCTGCGTCTGCATATGCCTCAAGGCAGGCTGTTGCCGCTGCTGCTGCTGCTACCACTACTACCAATGCAAACAGCAATATTACACCCAATGCTCCTGCCGCATCCACCCCAACCCGACCATTCCGCCCAACGTTCTCCACTCGGATCGTCAGAACTCCGGATCATTATCGACCTGATAACGATACCCCGTCCAAATCCTCTCATCTGACTCGCAGTGCTACAATGCCATCTATCACGAGTTCTAGCGGTCAGAATAACACGACGCCAACCCGCAGTCGATCTCAATCTACTAGTCATGCTTCTGCGGAAAGCTCTCCCCCTTCGACGGCGGCAGGGACCGTCACAGATGCGACATTCTTTGTAGACGAGCCAGGGACTTTACTCAGTCCGCTGGTCATGAATACACCAATTCCTCCAGCGACGAAACCTTTGGGCAGACACCATACAGTACCGGTGTTATCCACAATACAAGAACAGCCGTCTTCATCTGATGGACATCGTCATCATCGTCACGAACGCCATCATTCTCATAGGCGGCGTTCGTCTTCTAAACATCCCGAGAGTACGAGTACCACACCATCAAAATCGCGGTCGAGTCCAAATCCTAAAACTCCAACTCCGGGTGTACAGGGCGAAAGTAATAACAGCACTAACTATTTCTCTGGAAGAAATGCTACTACCAGTGGGATATCCTCTGCTTCTGCAGCTGCAGCTGCAGTTTCGCTGTCTCAATCCCAGGCTACACATCCAAATTCGAGTAATACCACCTCTCTGTTTGGCAATCGAACACCAAACCCGCTTCCCACACCCCCAAGGATAATGGATATGAAACATACCTCTTATTCGCGTGGGAATATGAACACTACGCCTACGGGCGTGGGCTCATCCTCAACAATAGCTTATACGACTCCAGTATCTGCGCCTGTACACGGAAGCTCAACGACAATGTATGGTGTTCTACCTACTGAACCTACCTCAGCGGGTATCAGCAGTGCTAGCGCCAGCGCATCCGCTCAAGCTTCTCGTGCTTCCCGGTCCCGTTCCACAACCCGCGATGACACACGAGACCGTGCACGAGAGACTTCTCAATCTCGTGAACAAGAGCGATCGTATTCTCGAACTCACTCTCGTGCACCTTCTCGCTCTCGTGAACCCTCCCACTCTCGTGAACCCTCCCGCTCTCGTGAACCTTCTCGTGAACCTTCTCGTGAACCCCCTGCTCGTTACAGCGACCGATCCCGAATGCCTTTTGACCCTTATTCCTTCATCGCACCAGACGGAACACCTCCTGTCGAGCAAGGGCCTGAATTTGAAGCTCGTGTCTTGGCGGAGCTATCGTCAAAATATACTATTTATGGAGAGATGTCGAAGACCCGAGGAAGTAAATACACTACACATAGGCGTCCTAGTAATGAAAGTGGGGCAGGACTTGGCGGCATATCTAGTGCCCCTGCGACGATCACGAAATTCGAGC
Source organism: Lentinula detonsa (assembly GCA_027921405.1). NCBI lineage: Eukaryota > Fungi > Basidiomycota > Agaricomycetes > Agaricales > Omphalotaceae > Lentinula > Lentinula detonsa. The sequence goes on along the minus strand of JANVFU010000003.1, from coordinate 2,601,379 downwards.
CTTTCCCGCTTCCGACTCCACCGGAAAGTTTCCTGGAGCAAAGAAGGCAGGAGGCCAAGAGGAAAGAGGAGGAAAGGTTAAAGCAGGAAAAAGAACAGAAGGAGAAGGAGGAGAAGGAACGACAACAACAACAGCAACAACAGCAACAGCAACAGCAACAGCAACAGCAATATTCCTATCAACAATCTGCTTCATCTTATCAAACTCCGAAAACATCCCCCCATAACACTAACCCTTCTCCTCAACGTTCTCCCTCGTATGCAACGCAGTATACTTCTGCATCTCGAAAAACATCTCCGTACCCGTCACCAAACAATGCCACTCCGCAGCGCTCGAGTCCATATCCATCACCTAACAATAATGTCACTTCGACGCAGCGCTCTCCGTATCCTTCACCGAGCAACGCACCTCAGCGTTCTCCCTATCCCTCTCCGTACTCCACTACTTCGTCAGCTCAACCATCTCCAAGACCTTCGCCTACCAGACAATCTCATCATACCCATCACGCATCTCAAGGAGGCACTGGAAATAACTCCGGCGATCCCCGTATTCGTAGAGGTTTTTGGAACTCCCGTGGTGACTATCTCACCCCTTCTGGTTACATCGTCTATGCCCCTCCCGAAAAGGCGAACCCTCCTGAGCTGGCAAGCTACCCAGGACAATGGAGTGGTTTCAAGGACGAGAATGGGAATTTTGTGAAGTTTGAGGTAGGGAGGCAGGAGCTACCGCAGAGCTTGCCGAGAGCTGGGAGGGTCCCGGAAAGGCCCTATGATAGCGTGAGTGCATTTGAGAGCTGTATCTATGGTAAAGAAACTCATCATTCATTTCAGTTCGTCGTATATGTTTAGTGCTTTGGTGGGGTGGAAATTTCACGACTAGAATGAAGCGGAGATTATTCTATCCTTGTATACCATGTTTTCTTCATCCCACCTACTCATTGACATTTATGTTTCTCTTTCCCAAGGAGCTTGTATCTTGAAGTGTAAACGAATTGTATTTACCGACGTTAGACCTGCGTACTGTGCGCATGATTTATCAAGATTAGCTGCCGTCGTCATACCGTGGCTGATACAGTCGATCCGTGCTATGTTCGCTAGTCGGATCGTTCTCATTTGCGCTCAAGATAAGTATCTCGTACAGTGCTGGTAAAATCAAATGGAAATTGTGTCCAGATTCATATTCAATTGCTTGTAATCCTGCTCTTTTTTTATCCCGACAAAACCCAATATGTCTTTCCAAAATCGAGATGGAGTTGAAAAAAATAAACAAACGGGGGCGTAACCTTGAGCGAAAATATCAATTCTAATCCTCTACTGACGTTACACGTCTGCGTACACAATTTGACCGAGCGCGTTGAGCGGTCTAGGATGCACACTGGATGCACACTGGATGCACACGGGAAGCTACGCGATGGAAAGATATAGCTTTACAAGTGGAAATTAATCAAAAGTATCAAGTGTGATAGCAGTCTACATACATGATTAGTATTCCAGCCAGCCGTCGTTGATAGCGTTCTCAATCGATTTGTCCCAAGTACCATCAATTTGCGTCAATACCTTGACCAAATCTACTTCATCCCTGCCCAGCTTGAGTCCATTGTACAAGTGAGGAAACATTCCTTCCCCGCCTCGAGGACCACACGCTTCCGCCTTGGGATCTTCCCATCGGATAAGTTTTTCCTCCTCTAGTTTATCATAAGGCAATCTTAGAACGAAGACCGAATTGTCCTGTGCGAAAAACCACTTGAGAGTGTTGGCGATTTGGAGGGAGGTCGAGAGATGAATGAAGCCTGATTCTTGGTCGAGCGAGCTCACTGGAAGCTTGGCGGGTATTTCTGATATGTGAAGAGAAACAGGCGATGAGGCTGGGACCAATTTGTAGACATAATTTGGCTTTGAGTCACTCATGGCTCTTACGATAAGTATGTAGTTAGACGCCCGATGACGCCATCATTGGTTCGACGCTTGTTCTAAGCTTAGCTTTTGCTTAATACTTCTTCCAGTAAATGGAATTAGAAATCATTATATCCGTTGTTCTTTGTATGTCATGTCCTCTTCTTCTTCAACTAGATCGCAAACAGCTATACCCGATATTGAATCACAAGAACTGAAAGTACAGAATAAGGTTGAAGAAAGCTCGGAACTCAAGTCCTCTCAGCATGAAGTTACGCTAGAACACCATGAGCACCCACAATCTCTATCTATCGCCAGAAAATGGCTTATAGTTCTAGTCATATCCTCATCAGCACTTTGCGTCACCTGTGCATCCTCTGCTGCCTCTTTCACTGAGGACGGCGTCTCAGAAACGTTTCATGTATCTCACGAAGTCACTATCCTTGCCATCAGCCTTTTCGTGGAAGGGCTAGGATTAGGCCCACTTCTTGCGGGCCCATTATCAGAAGTCTATGGAAGGAACATCATATACAGAGTCTCATTTGTGCTGTTATTTGCGTTTTCATTCGGAGTTGCATTTGCACCCAATATTGGTGAGTGGAATGATTCTTCCGCATTTGGGCAGGGCTTTTGACAGTCCTCATAGTCGTCTACCTCGTGTTCCGGTTTATTACTGGATTTTGTGGTTCGACCTTTCTGAGTGTCGCTGGAGGCTCTGTCAGTGATCTTTTCGATAACAAAACTGTTGCGAAGTGAGTGCTTGTATACTACTGTTCTGCGTAGTCTAATCCTCATCGTCTCACGTAGTCCGATGGCTGTCTATACTATCAGTCCCTTTATCGGGCCAGTTGTTGGACCATTGCTAAGTGGGTCAGTAAATGGCTCCAGGAATGATTTCATTGATTTTTGACGATCCTCACTCTACTTTAGATTCATCAACCAAGTATGTAGCCCCGCCTTTCCATACCTACTCACTTGATCATCTCTTTTACAGAACACAAATTGGCGATGGACGTATTACACGCTTATTATATGGACTTTTACTCAAACCTTTGCTTTGTTTGTCGTAAGCTGACTCGCCTTTTCCTTTTACCCTTCACCCGACATATACTCAGTTCATCCCGGAAACCTATGTTCCTGTCCTACGAAAGCGGAAGGCAGTCAGGCAAGGATGTCTGTAGCATGTTCTTCCGTGGCAGAATAGTGATTTTGTCTTTTTCGACAGACTTCGCAAATCGACGGGCGACAACAGGTACTTTGCCCCACTTGAGAAGAGCGAAATCAATCTAGCTCAAGCCATCTTGATAAGTTGTTATAAACCTTTTCGTAAGTAACTTGGTTCTGGCTGTAGCGAAAATTGGAAATACGCTTCACCCTCTATCCAGAATTGGTGTTATATGATCGCATGGCATTACTTTTGAACACCTGGTATGTAGCTAGAATCTTCTCTGACATTGACACTACCTTTTTGCTGATCTACCATTGTCTTGTCTGTGCAGGACCTCCCTTATACTGGGGATTCTTTATCTTGCTTTCCAAGCCTTCCCTGTCATCTTTGAAACAAACCATGGTTTCAACATGCAGGATACTGGTTTAGCGTTTCTGGGAATTGGAATTGGAATGTTATCTGGATTGGCATCGCAGCCGTATTGGAATAGGTATGCCGCCGTCGTTCTGCAATCATCTGTTCTAGTGGTGCTAATTTGTCGTACAATACTCAAATATCGAATTATTCGTTGAAGAGTGTATGCAAGAGAAGCAGAGAAGAACGGCGGCGTGGCTCCTCCAGAGGCTCGATTGTATATGGGTGAAATTGGTGGCATACTCACTCCATTCGGTAAGATTCTATTTTTCTAATGTTTATGGGTATGTCCTTTCCTCTAACATCTCCCTCATTTCTACCTTTCTATTTCTAGGTCTCTACTTCCTCGCTTTCACCACCTACCCGTCCGTTCACTGGATCGTACCCATCATCGCTTCTGTCTTCTTCGGCGCAGGTATATACTTTGTCTTTACATGCGTCTTTACCTACCTCGTCACTGCCTATCGACCTATTGCTGCCAGTGCCATGGCGTCCAATAGCGCTATGCGGTCGACGTTTGCTGCAGTCTTTCCGTTATTTGCTGGATATATGTATGATGGGTTAGGTACAGTCGGTGCGACTGCGTTGTTGGCTGGAGTAATGACGTTGACGGTTCCATTACCGTTTGTGTATAGAAGGATTGGACCGAGACTTAGAGCAAAGTCGAAGTTTGCGGTTGCTTGAGGTTTGGTTATTGGAAGATAAAGGATGAAGTAAATAGGATACAGTCTATGATATTTTACGCTCCTGATTACTGGTAGAAAACGCCGGTAATATATAGTACAATTAGTCTATGATACTTGACAGTGTTCGTGATTATGCATTGGCATGTCATGATGTACAAAGCTTGCTTCCTAGATATCCGATTCAACATCGGTGAGGACCTTTCCAATACTCGTCTGTGAATCTGTCGTTCCTTGTGGTTTCCGAATGAACTTCCAAGTACCCGCTCAGTAATCTGACTCAATCTAGACTCCGAGTCAATGCTCGTTCTAGATTTCGGGTTCGGCATTTGGAGGGAAGAGAGGGGCTCCAAAGGGTTTTCTTTTTTGGGAAGGCTAAATTAGGCACGGTCAAAGCTGTCGTGACTCGTTATAAGATAGTTTCCTTCATAACTTGAATGTTTATCCTCAAACGCAATTCCTCAAATGGCTAGGTCACCAGTTGAAGCACCACAGCATGTACTAGATCTTCTCAACAAGCTTCACAAGCTTTCAATCGAACAAGAGGCTCGATTGAAAGGTGATAAACCTCGTTTCGTTTCAACAGACGTCTCGAAAAACGGCGCCGACGGTGGCGATGGAGTGGTCCCGCCGAATAAGTATCTAGATAACGAGTCGTCTTTTGACGATTTAATGCGCGACAAGCTCATCGCTCTAGATGAAGATAAATGTCACTTTATCTACCAGCTCATCCGAACAACAGGCGCTACCAATGTTATCGAAGCTGGAACTAGTTTCGGTATTAGTACCATCTACCTCGCTCTCGCTGTCGGCGAGAACAAGAAAAGTTTAAACTCAGGTGATGGAAGAAAGAGCAAGCCCGGAGTCATTGCTACGGAAAATGAACCGAGCAAAGCAGCTAAAGCCCGTCAACACTGGGCGGAGTGTGGACCTGAAGTAGAAGCGGAGATCGATTTGAGGGAGGGAAACCTTTTGGAAACATTGGCTACAAATGTAGCTCAGGATGTTGATCTGCTCTTACTCGATAGTGAGTTGACAAGTGTTCCGTTTCTTCTTTTAAAATGGATCCTTGTACTGACGATTGATAGTCTGGACACCTCTTGCTTTACCGACTCTTAAGCTCGTACAATCAAAGCTGAGGCCTGGAGCAGTGATACTGGTTGACCACACGCTCACGGCTGCTGACGGTTATAAGGAGCTGTTGGCCTATTTTGAAGCACCCAACAGCGGTTTTCACAGTCTGACCCTCCCGTATTCAGGCGGATTGGAGATGACTGTGTATAACCCTCGTAAATAAATAGTCCGTGAAGAGATAGTTGTTTGAGCAAGATAGTCAAAAATGTGCATCTCATCTGAATTTCTGTTCGAATCAACCAACGTTCTTTTATCGTTAAGACTGTGAAAACGAAAGGTAAATATTTATGCTCCGTAGGACAAAACGCAAATCGGCGCCAAGAGCAAAAGGAGATTATTAATTTATTATTGTTCTTGTTTTTCACATGATAACACCGTCAAGTGTACATGTAACACAGCTGACCGTCTACGGCACAACTTATTTCGAATTCAAAGCGCTGTTGCTTTTTGTCCTTTGACAACTCGCGTTTTGTTTTGTTCATTAACTCCCCCCGCATTGTGTGAGTGCTCGTTTTTTTTTTTGTTGTTTCTCTTATGGCTTATTGTGTTTACAGGACTATGAACTCGAAGCCGACAATTGAAGAGTGTATACAAGATTTATATCCCGATAGATATAGTGATGAGGACGACTTGATAGGTCTGTGATTTTCCGTCTCACTAATTCCTGTTACACTTACCGCTTTTTTTACCCCTTGTTTGATGCTCTCACCTTGGCTTTGAACCATCATCATGTCTGTTGGTACTCGTTCACTCCGTCGACTACGTATGGCCTCTCTTCCAACTCGTTCCTTCCACCTGGCCACCATTCTAGAAGATTTCGAGCAATGTGACTTTCCTGCTCTTAACCTTGGCACAGAATCGTTCCCTTCAACTCCCAGAGAAACATTAATATTCGAACCGGCAATGTCTTCTTCGTCCAGGACAAGATCCTGGTCGACGTTATCAGCCGAAGGGCGTAGACTGAAGCAGTCAAGCACAAGCAAGGCCGACGTAGACAGGGAATGCATGATTTGGTCAGTTTGACGTATTCACGTACATATGCATCTGTACTGACAAAAATACAGCTTTCATCTGCCTCAGCGCCCATCCAGAACGAAATGTTGCGGGAAACTGTTTTGCGAAGCTCATCTCAATGACGTTAGTTCTGTTTTCTATTTACTATGACTCTGAGTCTCATATTTCATTTGGCAGTGGCTAGCAGGATCATCTAATCGATGCCCGTCATGCTCAGCATATTGTCATCCCAAGACGGACGTGCTTTCACTGGCATCTCCTCCATCTCCGACTGCTCTGTCGCCGCAAAGTAGCCCTGGTTTCTTCCGACATAGAGAACATCTCAATGGAGATAAGCTTACTGGGCGTAGAACAGGGCAAAGTTCCCGTTCCAGATGTCACTCTCCTTCCCCTTCCTCGTCATCAAATTCTTCAATCGACCCCAATACAGATCATGATGACGAGGATAAATCTGTACAAGCCAAACCAGTGGATTCATCATTTCTTCAAAGCTTCTTCGTGAAGCTCATACGGCATTTCTTGGACGATTCGTCACTAGGAGTACCCGAAGTTTCTCCTGTTGATAACCTTCAGACCGAACTCAAAGTTAAATCCAGCTCACACACCGAATCTCCCAATTCCGAATTACCTCCATCGTCTTCGGGTTATTCCTCTTCCCAGTTACAAGAATTACAGACGTACTCCGTACCGTCGCCGTCCAACTCGGAGGTTTCCAGTGACCCTGAGATGATCACGGTCGCACTCGTTGGAAAGGTCATAGGGAAGGTGCTGAGTATCGTTGCTCTAATGTTGGTATTCTGGATCCTGTCTTCGTGAATTCCGCTGGTGTCAAGTGACTGGAAAACCAGGAATTAATCTTCTCTCCGTTTCTTTACTTTTACCCGTCTCCTACATACCTAATCATCTCAACCTTTTCTCTTCGTCGCATCTGCACTTGTAACACCACATTCGAGTTTGTACAACCTTCTCAGGCTGCCGTATGGCATACTGTATATCTATCTCGAAATCATTACTTTCTCAGCGCTGCTCCCTGAGGGCCCTGCTGCATTCAACTGCATCTCATAGAATCGTGCAAAAGGAATTTTCATTGGCATTCAACATTGAAAGCAAAATAACAAAATAACAAAAAAGCAAAGCAACTAGACAGAGCGTAACGCTACTTAATAGTCCAACCCATAAGTAGAATAATACATAAACGAAATTTTTATCGAGCACTATACAACATTCGTTCAGAGTCTAAATGCACATATTCATAAGAATATCATTCACATCGCTGACGGAGCCGGAATGCTGCTTCCTCCTCTTCCCAAAGATGCCATCGCGTGTTGCCAGAACGTCTCATCCGTATTGCTCTCGGATCTGCCTCTACCCTTTTTGTTAGACTCTCGCTTCCCTGCACCTTCAATCGCTGTAGATTGCTCGCTAGGTAGATTACCTGCGTCTCCGCCCGTCACAATAGCTTCCAGAGAATTAAGCATGGAAAGGAAGTCTGGTTGTTCTTGTTCTGGGACACTGGGAGCATCATACGCATACGCGCTAGGCATCCAACGCACCGTCTTTTGTTTATCTTGCCTTGCCGTGGATTCATGAGCTCCAGCGCTCGGAATCCAACGTTCATGTTCATTTGGGGGTAAAGACAAGGACGAGAAGGAGGAGGTTGAAGATTGGTCAGTTCCGCCACTTGGAATCCAACGCTCGTGATCGTTATTCAGTGGTAATGACGAGGAAGACGATAATGCTGTTGAAGCTGCGGAGGGTGTCCAGAAATTATAGCCATTGCGCTGATTGAGATCATCGGAGGTCACAGAGGAAGTCGAAGCTGAGGCTGAGATCGACGGTGCATCCGGAACTTTGTACCCGAATATTTCTTTATACATCTCCTGAGCCTGTGGCTCAGAGACCACTGGTTTCGGAGCCTCCAGCTCAGAGATGGGCTCAATGATATACCTCGAATCCACGGGAAGCCGCTCAATACCTTTCCCTTCCAACAAGTTCGGACCCGAACCAGCTTCTTCATCCTGAGCTTCTTCGATCGTGACTTTCTTCTTTCCTTTTGACTTCTTCTTGGACGAAGTTGACGTGTTGGAAGAGGATGAAGACAACTGAGGCGCGCTGACAATAGGAGCAGACTGGACAGTCGCCGATTTCGTTGGAGGTACCGAGGTGTTCGTGGCTTTGGATGTAGATGACGATGACTCAGATTTGGCGCCATGGGCCTCTCGATTATCTTTTGACTGGTCTCCAGTCGCCGGTTTCGTTGGAGGTACCGAGGTGTTCGTGGCTTTAGATGTAGATGTCGATGACTCAGATTTGGCGCCATGGGCCTCTCGACTATCTTTTGACTGGCCTCCCTGGCCTCTTGCAGAAGCCGGGGCAGCTGCTGTCACTGGGAACGGGGTAGATTCGATCTTGGAGCTAAGATCAGGAGGCCCAGAAACCGACTTCTTAATCTGCACTGGGACACCAAGCGTACCATTGCCGACAGTCGAGTTTGTACTGTTTGCCACATTTCCAGGTCCTGAAGCGGCTTTCTGGATTTGCACCGCTGGGATCGGTGCCGGAACTTCGAGCATATTTTGGTTAGGTTGTTTCACCTTTGTGGTTTTATTGTTCAGGTTCGATTCCAAAGCACCAGGAGGGAACCATACCCGACGGTTGTCAGGTAGTGCGTGCGCCTGAGAAGCATGTACCTGAGCTGTAGAAGCAACAGTCGGTAATGAAATCGGGGGAGCACTGAGGGAATGAGCTGGCAAAGAATTGTTGAAGGTGCTGGAAGCGCTCGAGGGATGAGAGTAAGGGCTTGAGTGAGATGAAGAGGATGGCACCGTCGCAATGGACGATGTCGAAGGGTTCGAAGAGAGGAAAGAGATGGTTGAGGTCGAGGAAGGCTTTCCCGTGACAGCCGGGGGAACAGAGGTCGATGAAGCAACAATTGGACCTCCCCATCCCCACTGACCAGGCATACTCGCACCCATTAGACTGGTCTCATCATTACGTTCCTTTCTCTCGACTGTTGAAGAATTCGGTTTCTTAGCCGTCTTTGCCTTTGCTTGCTCTTTTTCTTTTTCTCTCTCCTTTTCCTTCTCCTTCTCCTTTTCTTTCTTTGACTTTTTGCTGGAGGACAGCACGGTCACAGAGGTGTCTGCTTTGGGAATACTCGTCATGGATAGTTGAGCGATAGACTCAGCTGTTGATCTAGCGGCAGTTTTGGGAGCACTGGTCGAAGCGTTTTCGGCGGCAGTGGTCAACGATTGGGACAATTGCGAATGTAAGCCTGACGTAGATGTAACAGACGCAGGTGCAGTCGCAAGCCTCTTCAACGGGGGTGCGGCACCGAAAGCGGAAACTGTCCCACCTGACATAAATGAGCTGTTTTCGTTCTTGAAGTTCCACGCGGAGTTACGGGCTGTAGGCGTGGGTGTATCGTTCCCTGATTCTGGCCATTCCTGCTGCTGAAGGTGACTCAGAGATTGCTCTCGAGTTCGGAAAAAGGTAGATTGGCGAATGGTAGGCGTGTCGGAAACGGAGGGAGAATCTCGATCCGGTTGAAGAGACTTTAAGAATTTCTGCGCTTTGGTGTTGGATTCTCTTTCTGTTGGTAGCTGCTGCCGGAGTTCTGCTCTTCGCCGCTGTCGCTCTGTTTCGACAGCTGCCTTACGTTCCGCCTCCTTAAGTTCTCTCAAAGCGAGCATATCGGTTTCGTGCGCACGGAGAAGCTGAGCCTCATCCTCTTTGGTCCAGGTTCTCGTACGTCGTGCATCATCGAGGTCAAGAGTGAGCTGAACGTCAGCATCAGCAGCGTCGTCATGGAACTCGCGAATCTTTTGGATTCGAAGGTTGAGCTTCCATTTCTCAAATGAAGTCTCTTCGTCGTCAGTGTCTGACGTGAGATGAGGACCAATATAGAGTCCATGAGGTTTGGATCGAGTGTGAGAAGACATAGAGGTAGAGGTAGATGGACGAGACGAGGAAGCGGAAGAAAGGTCTGATGCAAGGTGCTTGCTGGAGTGCCAGTCCGGAGAACTCGTTTGGGAACTTTGAGCCGACGAGCGGGAAGCTTCGGACGACCACAAAGCGTAAGCTGGAGTGTTCCAGGCTTCAGAGGTGGACGAAGCGGAGCTGGTGGAAGCATCAAGCGATAACTGGTCGTGGCTTCGCAAAGTCTGCTTCTACGGTAAATAAGCAAGCGTAAGTAAAAGTAGAGTTAAATGCATACCACTTCTAGCCAAGCGTCATCGAGTGAATGGAACGAGCTTGGGTCAACTATGGCATACGATTCAGAGGAGCGAGGTTGCTGGTCTTCCTCGAACTCGAGGTCTGCCCCAAGGATCGTTTCGACCTTCCGCTGTTCTTCGTCTGTCATATCTACCCAATCCTCGCTCACCAAGCCCGCATCCCTGAGTCGTCTATCCCATTCTTGTCGTATTGCATTACCATCTAATGTATTTTCCAATGCGAGGCGTGTTTTTGTCTTCTCTTCTTCCAATTCTTTCGAATCCTTTTTCGGTCTTCGAGATTTTGTTGTACGCCATTTCTGCTCCAAGTCTTTCAAGGCTAGCTTTAATTTGTTCTCAATCTCTCGCAATTGAGAGGCGTGCCACACTTCGAAGTCGACCCAGAGAGCTCGGACCTGCTCAGACCTAGTCGGTGTTCGGGCCACAGTAGGCCGTTTGGAGATACTGAACATCGAGGAGGAAATAATCAATCGCTAGTCTGAGACGAATGTGGTTTATAAATGAGCTTGAGCCAAAGAGAAGACGAAAATGGATGAAAATTTTAATACTAACAGATGGGAAAGACTGGAGCGATAATAAGGTTAGGAACGCCTCGTGTACAACGGTCAGCCGAACGACTAACTTTTTGTTTTGACAAGTGCCTATTTGGTTGCTCTTCGTCTCTTCCGTGTATCAGTCCGTACCCGCGTCCGCAAAGTGTTTGCCTGTACGTTGGAATATGGAGCGAGTAAATAGTTATGGGAAAGGTAGATTTGGGGCTCCATCACGATAAGACTGCTGCTATAAGTAATCAGTGAAAAAACAGCCCTTCGCCCTATCACATGACCAATAACCCTTCGCCCAGCCCTCGAGTCAAGAGTTGCGACCTTTCTTCGGCTCTCACTCTGTGTTAAACGCGGTGCTACACGCGTCCATTCACTGCCCAAGTCCCTTTTAATGGCTTTCATCTCCTTTGACCGAAGTGATCTTGACGCGAAAACGTCGTCAAAGGCGTGAGATTCGATTGCGAAGCAAAGATACTTAAGCGACAACAGCATCTTTGCTGCGAAAGCTGGTGCTCTGCACTGGCGGGCTTCACCTTGACGTCCGTAAATGATTTTCGGTATCGATGAAAGGGATTCCAATTTCGGATTCGGGACCTGTTTGTCTGGTAAACGGCATTCATTCGGTGAAACTATGATAGCTGAAAAAAGCACAAAGGATAGAATGACATAGGCAAAGTATGATGTCGAATTTCCGTGTATGGGCGAGTGCATACTGAAGAGTGGGCATAGTGTTGCCCTATCTTAGTGCACGAGATACGGCAGAAGTTCAAACGATGTGTCTTGATTCCTCGCTGCGATCTTTGACAAAAATGTCCGTGAATGACTGAAGAGATGGGCAGGACCTGTTCGCGAAGCTGGAGGTGAATGAATGTCAAGGGTCGGAAAGACTCAGGAGGGACATGAACTTACCTCCTGCTCGTTTGTAAGATTAAAGATAACATGGTCAGCTCAACCCCTTGCACTGGACATTTTGAAAAAAGATTGCAGGCCAGATAAAGACTTGATGGCGAGAGGGAACTGTCGTCAGTCTTGATCCTAAGATAGTGCTTATGGCTGTTAGAATTGCTGAAACTGAATAAATCACACTGAGATAGATCATACGCGCCTACTGTCGACGTCGATATGTAGACAGCTTTCCCTGTGGCGGGATTTGCAATCATCTTCGATAGTGCCAAGCACACCTTTCTATGTCATTACGGGATGAAAGCATGTAATTTGAGTTGGATACGAGGTGCGATTTGTACACGGATAAGACGCGTCTGTAATCCAAATTCAGTGGATTGGACTATTAATTTCTAGGAGGATGGCGCCGACATACTATAGAGTGTAATATAATTGAGCAGTGTGCTTGCAATGACTAGCGCATGCATGTAGCAGATAGTGAACAGGGGGAATTTGCCAGTTACGGTACTAACGAGTGGCTCATCATCGCGAAGTCATGGTACTCTACGTTTCCAGAAGATGCACGTGACCTTCGTCACTTTCTCCCATCGAGCGCGTAGCGGAGTTACTTAGTTGAACTTTACATCTTCACAAACAGGTGGTTGAAAGCTTGCCTTTCAACCACCATGTTGGATACTGATTTGCTCAAGCTGGCGAAAACGCATCTTGGGCTTCATGAAAATGCTTCCGTATGACTTTACCCTCTTTTCAATAGAAATTTCATTCACGCGTCCTTTTTCCATTGTCATCTCCTTCGCAACGTTGCAGTCTGCTCAAGTTCCCCAAGAGTATTTGAACGAGCTGAAGAACCATTTAGTTATCTGTCCTGACGATACAAAGGTCCGTTTGCTTCAATTTTTGTGTAAACGCGTATCTACCCCTATGTGTTCACTGTTGACCGTGTGCGATTTTAGTTCCAGTTCTCAAGTCAGCCAAATTGTGGATGTAAGTAGCGGTGGTCCTCTGCCTCCACAATCTCTATCAATCACCTTTGCCCATTTTAGTTGGAAGGGTCATCTGCCTTGAAAACGGCTGCTACAACCTGGTAATTGAACTTCAAGGAAGCCCGAGCCTGTTGGATGGCGGAAGAGAGATTGGAATTGGCTCTCTCTCTGCTTACAGGGTATTTCTTGTACTGATGCTGTTAGATACGTACTGACTCTCAGCTCTGCTCAGCTGCATATATCTCAGCACCCAACCCATAGCCGGAGCCGACTGGCACGTCTCAAAACAGAAGCTCGCGTCTCTAGTAGTTCACCATATGTTACGGTAACATCCAGCCTTTTTTGCGTGAAATGACTCACATTCGCGAACCTTCCTTCTTTCAGTCGATACGTAAGAAAGGGAGACCAATAGAAAAAGAACCGTCCGGAGTTGACCCGCATTCATTTCGAGCTCCCGTCCAACCCTCTTCTCCGCCGGCCATCTCTCGTAATACTGCGTCAGATCAGTTTCAGCAGGCTGATGGTTCACTGCTCAACGCAGAGCCCGCGAAAGACGTATTTGAGAGATCCTCTCCTCCGCCTCCATCTTCTCCGGAGACACGCACACGATCTCCCACTTTCGGCTTCGACGTCTCAAATGTTCCGTTGTCTCCACCTACGTTCGACTCTGTTCTTTCCTCAACGAAGAGATCCAAACCAGTGCTCAAATCCAGGACCCCTTTGGTAGTCAATACAAACGCTGTCGCACCTCCTTCATGCGATTCTGCATCGTTGATCGAGGCATCACATGCTGATCTTGACATTGATGATATTCGAACTCGAATCAATCAAATCCAAGCCGAGATTTCTCATAAGCAAGACCTTCTAGATCGACTGCTTCGTAAAAGCAAACCCTCAGCCGCCGATTTGACGCGCATCCAGAGATACATAGATGAGCTTGATTCACTCCGGTTATCGAAGAGCGAGTTTGGGAGTTGTTTGCCGGAGATATCTGCTGTGAAGACATTTTCACTGGTTGAGGATGAGGCTAATCATTTATACGAATATGCGGAAGCTAAGCCTAACAGGCTTCCATATGGTGCACCGACTAGCAAACGCGAGCAGACTCCGTCAAGTCCACTGGTTTTTCCGACGAATTCGAACAACATGGATTCTATCCCTCTTCAGCTTCCTGTGCCTTTGGTTGCTGCGAAGTCAACGGCAGTTGCTCCTTGTTCGTCTTATCCTATCCAGGTGAACGCTGTCGCAGGCTCTAGCTCTCAGGCACAGCGGTCAGGTCATATCCTGCACAATCCATTCCTCAGTGACGACGAGGACGAGAATGGCGACGTGGCCATAGATCATGTAGGTGAAAATGAAACTGCCAGGGCAAACGCTGTTGTCATGCAGCACGCAGGCGCCTACATCCCGAATATTGCGCCTACACTACTAGATGATCATGATTACGATGAAGATGGCAACTTTCGTGGTCGTGGTAAAAATCATTTCAAAGGTCCAGTTGCTAAAGCAGATGAGTATGTCGTTCAATCCATGCAATCGTGCAGGCCCTATATTCGACATCGTTTTCTTTGTTTAGCATCGAAAAATTCCTCGTGGAAGCTGGTAACGCTGAGAGTTTCGACCAGGATGCGACCGTAGGAGAGGCTTTGAAAAAGCTCGGAATTCCTTCTATGTTCACTCTGCTACCCGGGATGGAGGTTGCGTTGATGACACATCAAATAATCGGGGTTGCTTGGATGGCTGAGAAAGAAAAAAGCTACCTTAAAGGTGGTTGTCTAGCTGATGAGATGGGGCTCGGAAAGGTCGGTTCACATCGTTTGTCTTTCGTGTAATTTGAACTAAATCATTTGTCCGCCTGGTGTTGTAGACTGTCCAAATGTGAAACAAAGATATCCTGAACGTGATTTACCTGTAGCTGATAACTCATTTCAGGATTGCGTTGATGATGAAGAACAGATCGGACGATAGGTACTGCAAGACGACTCTCATTATTGCCCCTACTGCTCTCCTTGATCAGTGGAGAATGGAAATCGAAGTGAAGACCAATGTTGGTCTGAAGGTCTTGATCTATCATGGTGCGTACTGGTAACTGTATGAGCTGATTTATCATTGATCATGCAATCATCTGTAGGTCCATCCAAACCGAAAAGGGCCCAGGATTTACTGAGCTACGATGTCGTTGTCACTACTTTCCAAGTACGTGGCTAAATCTATTGTCCCTTAACTCTACTCATAGTGTCTAGACCATGGCGCTGGAATGGCTTGATTTGGAAAGAGAGGGGAGTAAGAAAAAAGCCAAGGCGAGAAAGGATGATTCCGGAGATGAGGACGTGAAAAAGAAGAACAAGCAAACAGAGGGTCAGTTGTCGAATTGCTTGATATATCCTTCTCCTGATTGATTGACCCAACTGCCAGCTGGGTTGCTTTTTCAAGTAGAGGTAAGCTCTCTCTTCGACAACAAAATACCAATCCGTCCACTTTAACTTGTAAATGCTAGTTCTATCGCGTCGTCCTTGATGAAGCGCAAGGGATTAGGAACCAGAAGACAAGTAAGCTTCGAATGTATACGGCCAGTTCTTTTTCATCATCGGCTTGCTTTCATAGGAGTCTCTCGAGCAGTCACCGGCCTTCAGTGCAAGTATCGTTGGTGTCTCACTGGTACACCCGTCGTCAATGGACTTTCCGATACCTATGGCTATATCAGATTTCTCCAAATCCCACCATGGTACGATTTCTCGGAATTCCATGCGCAAGTCGGCAGGCTGGAAAAAAAGAATCGTAAGAGTGTCCGGTGTTCGATGTACTGTCTGCATACTGATCACCAGCCTTGAATGTAGCTCAACTTGCAATTACACGACTACAAACGATCCTGAACACGTTTCTGCTTCGACGCAAGAAAGACTCAAAACTAGATGGCAAGGTTCTGGTGGATCTGCCTTCCAAAGATATTACACTCCAGCGTCTTGAATTCACCGAGGAAGAACGCGAAATATATGATGCGGTAGATATAATCTGATTCGAGATTTCTAATGAAGCCTAGACTCACTAGTCGCAATACAGGTTGAACAGAACATGCAGACACAGTTTAATCGCTTCTTACGTGCAGGAACTGTTCTCAAGTTCGCTTTCAAATTCGCTCAGTAAACTATTGATTGATTGCATTTCGTTAGGAACTATCATCACGTCCTAGTCCTCCTGCTTAGGCTTCGTCAATGTTGCTCACATCCGGCCTTGATTCAAGAAGACGGCGCGCCATTTGTTGAGCCTGACGAGGTTGATGACGACCCTGGAATAATCTTGAAGAGAGCTCGCGAGTTAGTTTCTGCCGAATTCGTATACAAAATGAAGGCGAAATTCAGAGAAGCTGCACTTGAAAGAATGAGGGCGGAAAAAGAGGTACGAAGGGTTGCGCTTTTGTGCCCTACATGACTCCCATCACTGATGATAACATCAGTCTGAGGACGCAAGTTTCGAAGCAGATGACTGTCCTATCTGTTACGATAATCTCACCAATGCAGTCATCACTCCTTGCGGACATAGTTTCTGTAAAGAATGTATTCGTATGTGTCCCGTTGCATTTCGTTTAATATCATTCCCTAATCGAAAACATACGTAGATGATGTTTTCAATGCCCCGCATATTGAAACGGCGAATGAGCCTGGTCAAAATCAAGCCAAAGAACGACTGTGTCAGTTGTAACCCCCTTTATTCACAAGCACCGCTTAACACATCATCTAGGCCCTTCCTGTCGTGCTCAAATATCGAGAGATCTTCTGTTCGAACAAGCTGCCTTCATGCCTACCGATGAAGAATTGAGAGAAGTAAATGGCGAATGTAAAGGCAAAACAAAGGCAAGAACGAAGGCCAGAAATGTCGGTTCAAAATGCCTTGCTGTCATGGATTCGAACGATGAAATCGAAATCGGTTCAGACTCGGAATACGAAGATGACGATAACGATAAACGGTGTGACTTCATTGTCCAAAGCGATGAAGACGAGGAAGAGAAAGATGCTCGCAAAAAGCCGAAAAAATATCTTAGAAGACCCAAGACCATGGTTATTCTAGACTCGGACGAAGAAGTCACGGACGATGAGGAGAATGAGATCATTTTTGACAGGAACAATGCAACGAAGCTGTCCCCGGAGGCAACCAAACTCCTACCGAGGTTTTTGCCTTCCACTAAGTTGAAGGTAAGGGAATATTTGAGGTATGCAAGCTTCAACAATGGTCTTAACAGTTTCCTGCAGTATATGATGGAACATATCAAGCAGTTGTTCTTGGACCGTCCCAATGAGAAGGCGAGTGCTTAAAATTATCCTGCTCCCAATTTACTTATCGAAATCCTCGTAGATTTTAGTAGTCTCACAATGGACCTCTTGCTTGATATTGGTTTCGCAGTATCTCCAAGAGAACAACATCCATCACGTGAAATACCAAGGCGGCATGAGTCGCACCGAGCGGGAACTTGCTGTACGGTTGTTCATGGCGAAGGACAAGGACAAGGCACGAGTCATGCTCATGTCGTTGAAGTGCGGAGGTACGTGCAGTGTGAAAATCGTCTTCATTGAGCCAGCATGAATCCATGTATGTTGGGCACATAGGAGTTGGCCTCAACCTCACTCGCGCCAATAACGTTATCTCTCTGGACCTTGGATGGTCCCAGGCAACTGAGGATCAGGCTTTCGACCGGTTCGTGAATAAATCATTCTCTCCAGGCTGCCTTCATCTTTTCAATCACATCAGTGTACACCGACTAGGTCAATTATTGCCTGTCAAAGTTCAACGACTTGTTATAGAGAACACGGTTGAAGACCGCATACTTAGGATGCAGGAGCGAAAGGTGAGTTATCGCCCCACTCACCTCAATGCTTGTGGTCGATGTTGAATATACCTGTAGCAAATTTTGGCGGACGGTAGTCTTGGTGAAGGATCTGCGAAGAAGATCCAGAGTAGTTCGATTTCTATTATCTCATGGTACGAGGACTGACTACTCGATTTTTAGGAATGTCGGTCAAACAGCTCGCCGAGCTTTTTGGTCTTGATGGTCGTGGTCGACTTCTTGACGATAGCGAAGCCAAGGACAAGAAAACCAGAAGCCGAAACTGACATGATTCATGCTTCACCCTAGTCCACATCATTTACCTTTGACATTACAAAAATAGAGACGCCTAGTTGCTTAGCCCACTGTCTCTTGAATATTACTACTTTTTCAATCCTTTGAGAATTGTATCGACGTTATTCACAGACCGGTTGGTGAGTTTCTGAAACTATCAAACGAAAATGAGTTAATAGAAAAAAGATAACGAAACGAGACAAGCGTGCTAACTTCTTCCAATTCTATAGAATGTTTCTCGTACTTGCCCTTCTTCAAGCTAGCTTGGTGGTGTCTCCGAATTTGTACGCGAGTATCTTCAGCTTGCCGCTCAGCGGTTGCAAATAATGTTTGACGGGCTTCTACAGTAGGTCTGTGATGGTGTTCAGCTCCAGATAGTCAACACTATACGACAAACGACGAACTTGGGCACAGGAATTTTCAAGGTTCGGTTGTCCTGCTTTTGAAAGGAGCTCAAACCAGGAAGCTTCGCATCGTATAGTGCTCGCTCAACATGTTTGAGTGACTACTGAGTGAGAGGCATAATATTCGTTATTTATCGTGAGTAGACTGACCAATTAACAAAAGAAGGCGGGAACTGTCCCACCTCTTCCTCAAACACAGTAATCACAAGCTCCGAAGCATTCCGCACACCCACAGTGGATATTTCCTCCAGCTTAAACGCGTGGTCGTCCTTTGGAAATTTGACGCGAACAGAGGACAGCAAGTCAGGAGTGACACGGCCATTGACGCGCGTCTCAATTGAAGCACATTCTTTGCGGAGCCAGTCCACAGCAGCAGTCATCTTTCGCTCAGCGTTCGCGTACTCTTCCTGAGCCGCCGGGTCTGTTATGGGTTGCTTAGACCTTGGCACAAGGCTGGCAGTAGATTTTGCTCCTTTTCCTGCTTTTGCATACGCTCGTGTAAAAATGAGAGGGCAAATACTTGTAAAATGAGCATTTAAATAGGTTTGTTGGCGTAGAATGGACGAAGAACGAAGAGCAGCATGGCGGAAAGACATGTTGGAAAGATTTGAAGAGAAATTTACTGCCGGCGCATTTATGTACCGGCAGGCAACTCTTTCACAAAGAGCGCTATACGATGTCGGTCTCCTTCTTCATCACCGTGCAGTGCCGTCCTCTTAAAGTTGAACTCTCAAATCTGCACACTATCGACGAAGCAATCTGATGTCGGCGGACCCGGTGCCAACTGAGGCTATATATTAGCAACGAGACCGGACGGATTGCTGGGAATGGAAATCTATATCTATCTACCAGGGAACAGCTTTATTCATTGATGTCGTTGCTTTCTGCTTGTTCGTCTCTCTTCGCTAGAACTTTATAATGAACTTGAGAAACAACTACGACGCTCTCATTCTGCTTTAAATCACCCACCCTCCTGGTGTACACGGAAATGGAATCTAGGTTTATCGACGACCAGTTCGGGGACCTGGTCACTGGTACGCTTCCAAACTACTCTCCTGCAACTGGCTGGACACAGGGTGCAACATGTACTGGATGCGGATTTCACCCAAATGCTTCACAAGCATTCAACCAAACTTGGCATGATACTACACATCACACAACGGACGAGACCAGGTCAGTCCAGTTTGGTTTCACAGGTACGCGTATCCAGCTTCGACCTGAGCTCAACTGACCCTCGCGTAGGTACCTCGCTTGATGTGTTTTGCATAATTCCAAATCCATCGGACCCAACTCTTACTTCGACTTACAATCTCACGTTTGAGTTGGATGGGCAACCGCTCGGGGAAACCTTTACACACATAAGCGATTTAACAAACGTCTTTCAGTTCAATGTCAGTGTGCTATCTTTGGAAAACCTGTCTTTGGCTCCTCATATATTCACCATGATGGCTGCGTCGACGACTGTTAATTCTACACTGCAATTTGATTATGCTATGTATACGTGAGTACTTGGGGCTCACATTTTGGACGACGCCGTTCAACTGACCTGATCTGTGTTGTCTTATCCGTGCCGCTAGCACACCCAACTCTTTGGATCCATCGTCCACTCCTTCAGTCACTCCTTCAATTAGTCCCTCACCCTCATCGACATCGACCCAGCGTCCCGCAGTTGCCGCAATAGCTGGCGCCGCTGTTGGCGGATCTCTTTTCTTTATCCTGACAATCGCATTCATATTTTGGTACCTTCGACACAAACGTCGCGGAGTGTTCCGGGGACAGTTCACTTCGTCATTACGCCCCTGGAATGAAGACGAACTTCGAATTGAGCCCTATCCTCTAAAGACTTTGCGCACCTCAGCGCCACACATCCTGACTCCGGAGCCCGATACTCATCCCGCGAGCCGTGACCAGCGATCACAAACCTCAGCCACATACCCAAGCACTATCGTCACTGGAGTCACTGAATCTACTCACCACTCCGGGCGAGGTACACATGAGAATAGTTTTGCGCCAAGTCCCAGTGCTGTACGATTTGTAGAGGGCGCAAACGCATCAGATACAAGCTCTACTGTGAGACACAACAACAGACGCCATAAACGTAGTCGGAGAACAGATACAGCTACACCAAGCTCTAGCTCAGGCACTCGGCGGTCAGATAACGAGACTAACAGTGCCACAGCGTCAAGTTCTGTCCCTTCCTCTTCTTCTGCGTCCTCTTCCCGGCGGAGAGAAGTCATCAGCGAGCTGAAAAGGGCGGTAAAGGATCTGAAGCGTCAACGACGAGAGCTGATTGCGAACCTTCCACCGTCGTACGAGGAATTCTCTTTATCTCCCGGAGATCTCTCGCATCAACAACACAATCAATCATGATGTACTCGGACGCTGGTGGGGGGATGACAAAGTTGCAACTTGATTATGCCAGTCGTTGTTTTGTCAGGTGTGTTGTCTGCTCTCAGGACTTCGATTTGGATTGAAGCTGGATTTATATCCGTTTTTGAAGGTATCTGTCATATCGTGTCCGAACGCATCGACTCCCTCCCACTCTTACTAATCTCACAAGACAATCGTTCCACCCCGTGCATAAGGTTATCTCCTCACACTCAATGATTACTTGATACCCGTGCAATGCAATGCCTTCTAGTGTTGTCTATGCTACCAAGCCTATTCTTCAATCTGCACTCGACGAAGCGGTACGACCGTGAATATCATCCTATCAGTAAGTAACGCAACCAGGAGAACTGCTGGGATAAAAATATCTATCTACGAACCAGAGTGATGCGGTTGTATTGCGCACAGACCTCCACAATGCTTTGACTCTGCTGAAATCCCTAATACAAACTAAATTCATCGACGACTAGTTCGGGGACGTGCGGTCCCAACCTACTGTCCTCCAACTCGTTGGAATCAAGGGTAATGCTGTCCTGGATGTGCATTGCGCCCAGATTTTCTGCGAGCGTTGAAACAAACTTGGCATGATACTACGCATTATACAACGGACCATACTCATACTTACTCACCTCAATTCGGGTTCACAGGCATGCGTGTCTACCTCTGCTTTGAGCTTGATTGATCAAAGCTTATCCCTCGCGGTCAATACCTCACTAGAGGTCCTCTGTATAACTGCAGACCAGTTTCACGTTGAAGTTGGATGGGCAGCCGCTCGAGGAGACCTTCATACACATAACAGGTTTGACAAACGTTTTCCTCAGTTCGGAAACCCTTCCCTCCTTTTCACGTATTCATCATGATGGCTGCATCGACGGCTGTTGATACTACGTTACAGTCTGATCATGACATGGATTGACAACGTTCCTCAATTAACCCAGTCAGATGAATGCTGCTTGTAGATCCAGCATATATCGCACAGTTCGAATACATTGCCTATCACTTCAGCTAGTTCTTCATCCAATCCTTCCCCGACACCTACCTAGCGTATAGTGGGCGCTAGTTGGTGGAACTCTCTGCCTTATTTCCGTTATCGCGTTCGTATCTGTGGTATCCTCGTTGCAAGTGACATGCTTCGTCATCATCATATCTTGCCATCCTGACTAGGACAAAAGATTGAACTATCCCCTCTAGAGCCTCTTTCAACTGAGGTCGACCTCGGAACCTCCTGATCATAGTGGAAGGAAGGAAGAAAGTCTATTACACGGCCGGTACCTGGATAGGAACGCCGTTGGTATCCCAGCGAACAAATTCCTCAGCTCAGGACAGAACGCGTTCGGCAGTCAGATAACAAGGCTACCATCAATGTAATGTCACTACAGGGTTTCTACGTCTTCCAGCGTTACCAGAGAGTCGAGGAGGACGGTAGAAGGCCTGAAGTGACAACAAGAGTAGCTGGCTGCGAGACTTCCACCATTGTATGAGGAATTCTCTCATCATCTAATGGTCTCCCATGTTAACATGAACTATGCAAACATTTATGGGAAAGACAATGATAATGCAATGCAAGTTGACCTTCTCCCAGGTGACTGCTTTCAAGGACTTGGACTGTATATTGAAGTTGGACATGAATCAGGTTTTGGAGGTATCTAATCCGGTAGACGGCACAGATTTCTTATCGATTATTACAGGACTATCACTTATCGTATAAGTAGTCAATCTATCTGGAGTCATCCAGTCAACCCCATGTATTTCAGGACCAACATCTACTATACCTATCATCTACAGTACTATTACTTATGTGTAAACAAGCATATTAATAAATTGTGTCGGGAGCGGAGACACCATTTAGGACTTAGTTATGTGAATGATCTCTCATCGAGATGCCGTGAGCGCTTACATGGCCATTCATCCTCTTCTACCGACAGTTACTAGTGCTTAGCCCAAACTGCATTCTCAAGTTGTGGGTATGTAACTCTTCACCTGCTCTGCGTATAACATCTAACCTGGCAGAAAGAAACATGGGAAAATATTTGCTCAAGTCATAAACATTTCGTCGCTACTGCCAAATTTGCTGTCGCCTCAGCATGACTTTCACTCCAAGTCTCTACCTACCTTCATTCAAAAGGTTACAATCGTTTTGGCCAACACTGGGTGCCTCGACTTCACTCCGCAGGAGTAGTGCCAAATTTGGTTTAGAAGATTGCATGTTGCACCGACCTCACACTGGTTTCTCTAAAAAGAGACTGCTTTCAAATACCGTTCCGCGCACTTTGGCTACACATACATACACCGAAAATCCAGCTTCTACTTTAGGAATTCACTCTACGGTTTTTCGTGGAACGTCTTTCGAAAATCGGTGTTTGCACCTTCTCGAAGCCCATTTGGGCATGGTGCTACAAAGAGTAGGGGGTAAAGAAGATGGAGGCGTGGATCTCAATGGCTGGTGGTGGCTACCAGATGTAGCAAAAGATACTGCTGCTTTGCAATCCCCAGAAATTTTGAGCCCTACTAGCGATGCACGAACGAAAGACCCTTCACTTCAACGTATACGAGTCATTGCTCAATGCAAAGCCGAAAAGAAAAAGATCGGGCCAAAGTACGTGAGGGAACTAGAAGGCGTCGCCTGGAGATATATGGCCTTGGAAAAAGATACTCATAGGAATCCCAGCCATGAATCGGATGGAGTTTCTGATAATGAAGCTTCCAAGGAGACTACACCTATTGTCGCGGTTTTTCTCTCGGAATCGCCATTCACGAAATCTACCGTTCTGCGTGCGATGAGCTCACAGGTACCGTTTCTATTAATTTACGTTCCTCCTTTGGCCGGTACGAAACCAGATCCTGAAAATCCATCCGAGTCTGAAGAGGAGAGTGATTCCCCTTCCGTTTTATCTCCTGGCTCGTGCATCTACAATCCAGCCCTTGGAGCCTCCGGTGGACTGTTCAAGGGAGAACTAGAGGTTCGCTGGTGCTGGTCCTTGCCGACTTCTAATCCTCAGCCGTCTTTGAAGCAACCTTCGGAAACCGATACTCACAGCTCCCAAAGCCTAATCCATGGTGCGCCGGCTTTATCATTTCGAGGGAGGAGACTACGAGGATGGGTGCCTCCCCGTCTACGTGAATTCGATGAGCAAGTCGGAAAGATATTTTGATGCTTCTCATCAGAAAATCTTCCTTCAGAATGCCTATAACGCTTGTGGAATCTGGGATCAAAGCCGGATAGTTTCGAGCTTAGACACAGAGTCCAATCCGGGGTGCAAACTTTTGTAGTTGGAGCAACTTGGAGGTTCTTAGTTACTCGTCAGACGCTAGCGTATCATTGTTAAAAACAGTAGAATTTGAGTGCTATGTACTATAGTAAATGCTTAATCCTAATATTTGGTAGATGTGATTGACCGCCATGGCTTTGGTGTCTTGTGTGAATACCTGCGCGGAAGAACGAAAGCGTGTGCCAGAGCCTGGCTTAGCTATCGACTTAGCTATCGAACCTTCTCTCAAACGTCGAAGAAATCGATTGAAAAGCACTACAGCTAATCCCATTTACCGAGTTTCAGCCATTGATCACTCAAAAAGAAGATACTGAAAGCAGGTCCAAGAACAACCCCTCAATGTACCAAAGAGCTTGCAAGATCTGTTAGAAATGCCCGTAGATATAAAATTCATGAGGTCAGTTATGTTGGTAAGCTCTTTATACATCTTATGCACTTCACCTACCAGATTACTCGGCCATCTCGAACCTCAAGATCTATATAACCTTTTGTCGTCTATAGAAACATTCCGAACATGTCTCCCGCAAAATCGTCCAGCAGAGGCACGGGCCAATGTTCCAGAGTTCCCTCCTTTCATTGAAGGCGTGGACGTAGTAACTCATGCAGGTCTGATTTTTGATAATCATTGCGAGGTAGGCATTATCCTCATGATAATGAGTAACGTGTTTTCAGTCCGACAACTTCAACTTGACTTGGCGACCAAAGTCGGCAGATATTTGAGATGTAAGTATGTAGCCGAGGCCCAGAGTCAGCGTACGTGACTGACTTTCCGCCTCTGGAAAGGTTCGTTGAAGAAAAAGGATTTCGACTTTCTGCCTCAACCTACTTTCATTGATAAAAAGAGGTTATACCGAGTATTAACATTAACTGCGTAAAGTGGATGGAATCGGTACAAGAATCTTTTGTATAAGATGAGGAAATGGTCATCGACAAAGTTTCTTTCAATCAATAGAGAGAACAGATGCAAAACTAAAATGGGGAAGTGGAAAAGATTGAGTCCAAAGAGGTCGAAGAAAGCGCTGTGAAGAACGATGTTTCAATTTTTGATAACGAGGAACTAGAAGGAGTCATCACTGGATCGATCACGATCCGATGGATTGACGGATTGCTCGACGTGACCTTTCCCTGCAGCATTGGCGACCAAAGGCAGGAATGTAGAAGACTTTGAAGTCGAGGAGACGGTGTTGGAAGAGTCGATTTGAGCACCGTCATTGGAACGGCGCGTCTTGTCTTCTTCGCAGGTCGGTGCCTCTAGATCGTATGAAGAAAGATGAGAGTAATGGAATCTCAGGGAGCCTGGTTGATGGAGATGTTGATTCGATTCCTGGGTTCATTGGGCCTTGCGGTATTATATTTTGAGTATCGCTTGGATATTGAGAGGTAGAACCAACGCTAGAAATCATAAAAGACAGTGATCAGAAGAATGAGGTATAAGGAGAGGCCTCTTGTAGTGGTACCAACTCCGTGATCTTGTGATTGCGCAATCACAACTCCTTAACTGCCGTGGTCTTGTGGCCAAGCCTATGATTATGTAAAAATTTCCGCTCCTTTCCTCAAACGTCCACAAACCGACTTTAATGTCTAGACCTTCGGTTTCGGAAACTACTACCTCTACAAAACATTTCAAATCTACTAAAGCTCAAGACAAAAGCAAAGATTCAACAGCTGACAACTCACATACCGGCTCCGGAGTAAGTCTTTTTGTATTCTGCACCATATACGCCACCTAATTGCCAAATATGCAGACGTCAGGCTCGGCCAAGGCCACATTCACCAAATCCAACATAGAGAACACACAAACAACAACCAAACTACCAGAGATTACTGGTTCGAAAGTCCCCTCGGATAAAGCGGAAGGTCGGTCTGGGGTATATGTTAATCGTTTTGGGGAGCATCTAACGGTAGTTGTGCAGGTGCGTAAATCCGGAATTGATGTTTCAACTGTTCTTGTTAATATTAATACATGTATCGAAAGGAACATCCTTCGTATAGTATTCCAATTCAAGAAGATGAACGCGAAATAGTTCGTATCCCTTGAATTATTTCCCGTCTTTAACTAGACGCCTACCCTCCAGGTGCTTCCGACCCGCTCTTATTTGCTTGAAACTTGCCGGAACTTCGAACGCGGGTTCTGTGAATGGGGCAGACGATGCAATCGTATACATCGTTTGAACATGCTCTTTGAGGTGCACCGTCTTCACAACTCTGTTTTTCATACTCTTAACTCTCGCAGGTGAACAAGAATATCCCATGGGATATTTTTGGGAGTGATGAGCCCGAAGTAATCGTTCATTTGTCATTTTAAGGCCGTCCAGGAATGACTGACATCTGCATTCGCTTACTATCAGGTGGCTAAAACCAGTGCGGAAATCAATGAAGTATGCAAATTATTTCTCGACGGCCGTTGCCCTTTCAAGACATCTTGTTTCCGTATCCATCTCATTCCACCATTGGACTCGCCGTCTCGAGGTGCCTTCACGGTCAAGTCACCACGCGCCCCGTCGTCCATGAAGTCGCTTTCTTCATCGGTAACACTTATAACTCGAGCCTTTGTGATGGATGATATACTTACTTAATTCTACAGACAACGTGCCTGGATATTTTATCCGACAAGCAACAATTCATGGTTAACCTGGGGTCACATCCATCACTCGAATCTCTTCGAATTTCAGAGCTTTCAGGAATCGAAAGGTGGGGTTGCGAAACAGACGCGAGCACGTGGCTGGATAACGACAACGATAATTCAGAAACAACGGTCAGTATATTGTTTCTGGTTGAACTCTTCTCTCAGTTGCTGATTGCGTCTTGCATACAGAACTCCATGAACAGTAGTATCTGTTCGTTAGAGCCATTCATGCATGTCAAGCATCCGCCTCCCAAAAATGCCGAAGTGTGTAGGCGTTGGTTGAGAGGAATTTGTGAAAGAGGGTACGACTGCCGGTATGTTCATGGTGACCTTGAATACGACAAGTCCATTTTGGTGAGTTCTTCTATAGGATGGTTTGAACCATTACTCATGTATCATCATCATAGCCTCAGGAGTCTCGACTGCCGGCACCATTTTTCTATATGGCAACGGTACACGACCACATGCGAGTCAAATTCGGTGCTGGGTTCAGGGTTCAAGAAGTCATCACCGGTTTTGAAACCCCCTGGTTATACCTCAGCAACATTCCGTTCAATGTACAGCATGATGATATCCTGCATCTTCTCTCGAAACATGGTACAGTACAGGACTTCTGTATGGATACTAGCAACCAACGAGGGACTCTAGGAGTGCGTGCACGTTTTTCCAGTGACATTGAGGCACGAAATGCGAACATTGTACTTAATGGTACACGACAATGGGATTCCATCATCTTCACCCAGCTTCCTGTCAATACCGCTCATGGCCGTGGTGCAACAATTCAGGATACAGCTGTTCGAATTGAATGGGAGGCACCCAGTATTGTTGGTTATGCAGGGTATTCTACTGAGGCACAAGCAAAGAACGCCATAGCCATTGCCAAAGCTACATATTCAGAAACATATATCTGGGCACATATGTACTCAGGTCTACCTCAAATGGCAGCATACACAGTCCGCTTTTGCAACCTTCCCATACACACAACAAAAGAACACATGAGCAAGTATTCAAAACCTTTAGATATGATGTGGAATATGCCAAACTACACCTCTGTCAATGAGGTAGCCACATTCCTTCGGCATAGACTGGAATCAAATGGCCTTGAAATCATCAGCTTTGATATTCTAGCACCCCCCTACCGTGATGGCAGGGTCAAGGCCTGGGTCTATTTCCCCACTCCTGCTGCTGCGAAGGCTGCATGCCAACTACTTCATTTTCATAAACCAATGTGTACAGGCAGGACCCGTATCTTTGCCTATCACATGCAATCACTTTCCTACATTATCCCAAATGACCAGTACACACAAATCCAGGATGACATCACCAACTTGCGGGAGAGGCTACATCGTGAAGTCCAGGGTTCAACCTTCACAATCACATTCAGCGCAAAATCTGTTACCATCCGGTTGTCTACTGTTGATGGAAAGGATTTGAAATATTTGAAAGCCAAGTTTGAGCAACTTCGTGGAGGTGAAGTTGTAAAGCACAATGGGGAGGTGCTTTGGGATCGATTTTTCAGTCTCCCTGCAGGAAAAGCATATCTCAGGAAGCTTGAGGCCATACATCTTGGGATTGCAATCCGAGAGAATCCTTCTAGACAGAGGCTTACCCTCTTTGGAGATTCTGGTCTCCGGGACATTGTCAAAGCTGTTCTGGTCCAAAAACACTCTGAACTTCAGGTCAGAGAGAAACGATCCTTCATTCTTGGACCTCTTATTGGTCCATTCATGCATTTTGAATTCCCATCACTCTCTCAAACACTAGGTCCTGAGAAACTAGTTCTAGACTTGTGGAAGCGTGAGCTAGTAGTGAGTGGCCAAATTCACGATTTCCGCATTGCTCTGCAGGCTGTTCAAAGGATTCAACGCAAGCAAAATCCTCGTCTGCAGCATGGTGTTGCCTCCTGCCCTGTCTGCCTTGGGGAGGTTGACTGTCCAGTCACCCTTTCTCAGTGCAAGCATAGCTATTGCCGTGCTTGTCTAATTAGCTATTTTCAAGCTGCCATTGGCAATGGGTTCTTCCCATTAATGTGCCTTGGTAATGAAAACAACTGCACGAGTCCCCTTCCAATTTCACTCGCCCGTCAAGTCCTTTTGACAGGTGAATTCGATTCATTGGCTGAGGCAGCTTTTGAAGCTTATATCCATGAACATCCCAACGAATTCCATTATTGTCCCTCCCCTGATTGCATGCAAGTATACCGACCAGCTCCAAGTGGGAACACCTTGCAGTGTCCTTCATGTCTGCTTCGCATATGCCCTCAGTGTCACGTCGAACAACATGATGGATTTGATTGTCCTGATCGTGATGGTGGGGACCACCTGTTCAACCAGTGGATAAAAACTCATAATGTTAAAAACTGCCCCTCGTGTAAGGTCCCTATCGAGAGAGCAGAAGGATGTAATCATGTAACTTGCATTCGCTGTCGAACCCATATATGCTGGGTTTGTATGCAAACTTTTCCAAGAGGAGATGGGATATATAACCACATGCGTGCTGAGCATGGAGGCATTGGAAATGCCTTTGATGATGATGGCCTATGAAACTTATATATGAACCTTTGAAACTGTAATTCCAGTGTATTTGGCTTGATATTGTTGTACACAAGCTATCTTTATTGTTGTATTCATAATCTAGAACAGTTGAACATCCAATGTAAAACTTCCATTCTGTTAAAACTCATTCCATGATCACACCCAGCAGTGACAAAAATTTGCACAGCAGAAATGTATGCTTTTATGGCTCCACAAACTGAACAGAAGTTGGTAAACTTCCAGTGTCAATATTCCAGGTAATAACAAACAATCATGATGCATGTAATTTTGTAACCTAACGTAAGTTGCGGTCCTCACCAACATGTCTACTACGTCTAGACTTGCTGATTGTACTCGAACGTTCAAGAGCAGCCTTCAGAGATTTGACAGCTTGCACAATTTCATCTAGGCAGAATATAAGAATTTCGTTCCCTTGTGACATAAAATGTACTCACTCGCCAACTTAGGCGTCTCTGCCTCAAACACATATCGTTTATCACCACCTGCGCGGCTATATACAAGCTTAAAGTTGTTAGGTGTTTTCAATGACTGTTGGCAATCGACTATAGTCTTGATGTGGTAAGACATTGTCCGACCGCTGTCAAATACTTTTGCAGCCTTGTTCGTCGATGGCATTATCTACCAAAAAATATCAGTTGGTAGTAAGTAAGATGCGAGGCCACGTACGTGAACATATTGACCATCAATAGCCAAAGTTTTTTCCTGACGAGCGACAAGCATAGGTAGTTTGCGATAGATTGTATATTTCTGAACGAGGAAAAATTCAAACTCTGAACATGCTAACAGATAGAAATGAGTAGACCTTATATGCAGCAGTGAAGTCTAACGTCGACGATAGTTTGACTTCCGGACTGTCCGACATTCGCTTGAAGATCGAAGCTGCCACCGTTTCGATGAGCATAGAATGATGAGAAGAAGAGTAGTTTACCATTAGGATCTGTTGTACGACCGGCCTTCATCACGTCAACACCCATCTGCGGAAGCATGCTCTTTTTCACGAGTAACAGCTCACGTTTACCTTGTAAGCTAGCCACAGTCCGATCCAGAGGTATGAACAACCGCAAGTCCGCCAGCAATAAGGCATAGTCGCCCGAATTGGCAATTTTGCGTTTGCGACATACGACCTCAAGTACTTCCTGCATATACATCCCGGACGACACGGGAATCGTTGTGGAAACATGGACGGCATCTGCGTTATCTGCGATTCTCACCCGAAGGAACATCTGCGGGCCATGACTAGAGCCAGGACCAAGGCTTGTCGAAAGCGGGACAGAGCCATTAGCAAGAGAAGAGCTGAAGATCGTGCTGGAGCTTGAAGCGCCAGCATAGGAAGGTAGCGTAAGGGCGGAAGATTTTCCAGAGTCGGGTTTCCGAGCGCCGCTAGTTCGGGACGGCCGTCGTTGAATCTTACTCTCTAGGATCTGATTTTGACCGACTAAGCTCAGCGATTAGCATCTATGTGCTAGAAAAATGAACTTTGCCTCAAACCTTGGGCAGGTGTAGCTTCAATGATCGCAAATCCATCGGCATTGAATTTGACGATTTTTCCAGTTCGGTCAGGCGCTGTATTGGAAGTGAGCATAAGCAAGATGGAATGAGCAGGACATACGAGGGAAATCGTCGTCGACCTCGCCGTCGTCTTCAGTCAGTCTCAAGATCCATCCCACTGCAGTAAGCCGTATTTCCGTCGCCTGTTGTCCCTCTTCGCCCTGGGGAATACCTTCATCAAGCTTCGGTAACCACCCTTCCTCCCAGTAATTCCAAAGTGCAAATCCTATAACCTCTTCCACAGTTGCGTCCTTTCTCACATTGAGCTCCATTGCCTTTCCCCTTGGCTCGCGAGCGTGAGGGAAAAAAACGGAGACATTAGTCGCGGCAGCTTCGCCTCGACCAGATATAGCAGCGTACAATTCCGCAAATGGGTTAGAAGAATTACTCGTTTCTCCAAGCATAGCAGTGAGCGCTGATGGAAGCGGTCGCAGAGGCGTTACTGCTTTTCGTGAAAATGAGATCAGATTACTGGATGAATGTTGTGAAATAGAGCCGGAAGATGTAGTATGGGGTGCTGCCTTGGAGAGAGGAACAGCATTAGGGCGGCGAACGGAATTGGGAGCAGTAGGGGCTTTGGTTGTAATGGCCGCTTCAGAATCTGTTGCAGTGGATTGATGGCCTTCTGTGACATCCCCACCTTCCGAGACCGGACTTAACCTGGGCCGAGCAGATGACGCCAAAGGAACTGAAGAATTCACGGAAGGTAGAGAATTGGATATATCTGAGGCACTATCAGAATTCACTGGTCGAGTAGCAGCAAATTCACTAAATCAAGATTAATCATTGGTTGCTAATTGAGGAACGTATAAAATAGTACTCACGGATCGAATTCGTCCCCGTCATCCATACTATCATTGTCCCCTTGGTCGAAATCAGAATCAGGCGAATCCTCATTCACGATGTGCTCGACATCTTCTTCGGACGATGTGTCGTCAAGGGTAGGATCCGGCTTGAGAGGTTCAGCAGAAGGTGCAGGTGCGTTATTTGTTAGTCCTCTTCTGGCCGCCATTCCAGCCATTCTTATCCGTCTCCTGGCCTCCATTTCGGCTGCACCTTTGAACTTGGGAATAAATTGAATGATTTTTTGCACCGGTGCTTCTACTACAACGGTTGGTTCAACGATATTGACATTCAAATTGGTCGAGTCTGGATGTGATGAGCTGGCTAATTCTTCCGAAGAAGGCTTGCCATTATCAACGTCTAACACTGTTGTCGTGACTGGAGCACTAGAAGTTGTGTTCAAGACTGAGTCTTGTTGAACAGGTGCATTCTCCGGGATGAAATTCTGAACTTCAGAGGATTTGCTTAACCTCTTAGAAACCGAAGCTCGCTTTGCATTTACTCTGAGGCCTAATCCTCCTGATCTACGTCCCATGATGGTCTGTGTATGCTTCAAACGAGCACCAGGATAACCGAGAGGCCGTTCTGCTTCATCCTCACTTATAGTTGGACTTGACGGAAAATCGAGTTCGGGCCATCGGTCGTCGTCTGCGAGACCTGCAGTGCAGATGTACGGATTGGAATTGTAAGATGGGTCAAGAGATATAATTCTAGCGCCGTATGGGTCGTCTATGTCGCGTAGGTAGGATAGGCGAAGGCTGTGAATTAGAAAGCTACACGATATGAGGATAATGAAGTGCATAAGATTGAGAATGCGCTCACGATGTGTCGCTAATAAGTGACATGGATGATTTAGAGTTAGGAAACGAGCGCTTATTTTTGGAGTTATTCGTTTGCCGGATATAAGCGCCGTAGCTACCCTTGAGTCTTGGACTTGTACTTTCACCGTCAATATCACCATCCTTTCGAATGTCACCCAATCAGCACTCTCAACATGCTCAACGGAGACCAGCCCTGATCTCAGAGCTCGCAGTCCGTGCTCAACAAACTGATTGGGACGAGAACGGTCCCTTCAAATATTTCCTTCGCTTAGCAGAAAGGTACAGGAAGGATGCCAAGGAAGCCGTGGCTAGAGGCGACTTGGAAGAGGCTTTCGTGGCTTTTGCCCGAAGTGCCTCCATCGTGCTTGAGAAACTGCCCTCTCATCGTGATTATCATACATCTTTGACCAACACGCAAAGGCACAACTTGACTTTGGTGCGATACTTTCATGATACACTTGTCTGATGAAAGCGGATTTCTTATTCTCGGTAGAATGGTCAAGAAATTATTGATAATCTGGGTCATCTGAAACCTATCCTACTCGACCGATTCGAAGCCTGGCAAGCTCAGCATCCAGATAGAGGAGATACTCCTCCGCCAAGTGAACCTGCACCCTCGCAACAACAACGGATACATGACGGGATTGTGGCAGAGGAAGCCAGAAGAGCCCAACAGGAGGCAGATCTTGCTCGTCGCAGACAATTGGAGCAGTCGCGACAACCACCGCCTCCGCTTGATCCCGCTACAAATTCCGCCGTGCTTTCCGCACAAGCTGCTGCGGGAATCTCTTCAACAACGGAATCGGGCCAGCGACATCAACGACAACAAGAAGAGATGCATGCCCGCAGTCAAGAAATGATGAGCCGTAGGCAAGAGGAGAGGCTGCGGACTCATGTCTCATCACCTCCCGTATTATCCACGATGGGTACAACCCCTGCATCTTCTATGACTATGCCAACCCCATCCACAACTGTGACTACATCTGGTTCTTCTCTATCCCCTGCAGTAACCATGTATCACGCCGCATCTAAGCAATCAGCTGTTGCATATCAACCTCCACCTGTGTCGCAGCCAAACATGTATAGGTCTACATCACAACAGGCACCATTGATTCTCCCACTTTCACGATTCGAAGAAGATTCCACAGATTCTGAGCCAGATAACTGGACAGGACCTCCGCGCTTCGGCACGCCAGTAAAATCACCACGCAGGTAAGTGTCTTTCTTTCTGTACATCGATCTATCTGGTCAACTATCATTTATAATAGCCCATATCCACCCCCACTCACTACGATGTCACCTCCGCCTCCAGATCGAATAGAGTATCCTAAGTTAATGAATCTTCACCAACAGGCACAAGGATATAGACCCTCGCAAGATTCAATGTTCACTCAAACTTGGAATCGGGATCATTATAGCTTCTCGGACGGCTTTCCACAGGCGCAGCGCGAAAATTATCACCCTCTTCCTCAGCCACCCCCTCAACCACCATATCAACCGGCACCTCCGCCTATCCCAACAGAGTCGAAACCTACCTTGAATTCATCTCCAAGTACACCTGAACCTCCAGGCGGTCTGAAAATAGTTCATCTTCCTCGAGACTGCCTCAATCGTTTCCTTACTATTGCCAAAGTAAACACTGCACGCAATAGGGAGACGTGCGGGCTGTTATTAGGCAAGGACCGGGGAAGCAAATATGTGGTAACAACGCTTTTAATTCCTAAACAACATTCTACTAGTGACACCTGTACAATGGATGAGGAGGAGTTGATACTTCAGGTCACGGAAGAAAGAGGGCTCATTACTCTAGGATGGGTGAGTTACGCTTCCTCGTGTCAAATTAGGATGAAATTAATAAGCTTCCCATAGATTCATACACATCCTTCGCAGTCATGCAAGTTTTCGATTCTATCATGCTTTCTCACTTGCTCATATCGTTTACTCTAGGTTTCATGTCATCTGTAGACCTGCACACGCACTCTGCGTTTCAGCGTATGCTACCTGAATCCTTCGCCGTAGTTTGCGCTCCAACCTCTGTCCCAAAGTAAGCAGATCTGGTCCTTCACTATCTTGTTATTGACCATAATATCCTAGCTTTGGAATTTTCCGGCTCACGGATCCTCCGGGCTTGGGTCTCATCTTAGCCTGTAATGCGAAAGAGGCATTTCATCCACATCCTGACTCGCCAATCTATACGGTTAGCATATGTTTCCTTGCAAGCACCTTCCCAATGTCGGAGATTGGTTGCTCATTGTTGATCTCATTTAGGATGCAGAACGAGGGCACGTTCAAATGAAGGACATCAGTTTAGAAATTGTCGATATCCGGTAGTCAGCGGTCACAATCCGTAAATACTTGTCCTGAATTATCGCGGGTGGTTTTCTCGTTTCTTTGCCTCGCATTATCTGAATTGATTTTGCTTCAAATTTTTCCTTCCTCTCACTTGCATTAGTTACCTGAAATCACTATGTACGCTTGCATATCAGTTGTATTTATTATCTACTGATGTAGCTTTATCGCCATTGTATACATAACCCTTCCGCGATGGCAAATCTGCTTTGTCCTCGGTAATGACGCAATATCGGGAATCCGTTATCATAAAAACAATCAGTGT
This sequence comes from Lentinula detonsa, assembly GCA_027921405.1. Taxonomy (NCBI): domain Eukaryota; kingdom Fungi; phylum Basidiomycota; class Agaricomycetes; order Agaricales; family Omphalotaceae; genus Lentinula; species Lentinula detonsa. The sequence continues at coordinate 2,566,227 of JANVFU010000003.1, read as the reverse complement.
GCTTATTGGTAATCCAACAAACTTGTTTCTTGACCACCATCTCTTCCAAAATGTCCCACACTTTGCCCCCTCTTCCCTATGAGTATGATGCTCTTGAACCATACATTTCGGTAGAGATTATGAAGCTTCACCACACTAAGCACCACCAGACCTATGTCAACTCGCTCAACTTGGCTGAGGCTGCTTATGCAAAAGCCAACACCCCCAAAGAGCGCATTGCTCTCCAGGCTGCTCTCAAGTTCAACGGTGGAGGTATGCTTTCCAGATCTATTTCGATCTATACATGACCAGGAGCGGCGATTTTTTTTGGCTTACAAATATACCTTACCTAGGTCACATCAACCACAGCTTGTTCTGGCAGAACATGGCTGCTTCATCTGAGAAGGGCGGAATTGGAGGTGTGCTCAAGGACGGTCCGCTGAAAGAAGCCATCATCGCTTCTTTCGGTTCGCTCGACAATTTGCAAAAGGAATTCAACACAACGACTGCTGGTATCCAAGGCTCCGGATGGGGTTGGCTCGTAAGTCGTGATTTTTTTCCCTCTATTGATATCTTGTGTTACGACGGATTGATTCAATTTGTGATGTTTAGGGTGTCAACCCTTCCACCAAGCGTCTTGAGATTGTAACCACCGCCAATCAGGATCCTCTGCTCACTCATGCTCCAGTTATCGGGGTTGATATCTGGGAGCATGCTTTCTACCTTCAATACAAAAACGTCAAGGCCGACGTAAGTACCTTTGAACCTGTTTTTGTTGATGATGCTCAAACTCATTTAGTACCTCAATGCTATTTGGCATGTCATCAACTTTGAGGAAGCCCAGAAGCGCTTTGTCGAGGCCACCACTGGATCCAAGCTCTGAACGGATTGAAGTGAGAATGAACTAAATTTGTATCTGCTGTATCAATACAATGAATATATGCTGCTTTCCTCGATTTGCTGGCCTGAATTGTTAAGGCTTCATAAGTCTATGGATACAAATAAACTTGAATAAGATGTTACAAGCTACGTAGTCTTAGTATCCTCCTCTAAAGTTTCGAGTAAGTACATGCTCTTCTTGGGGGTTTACGACTTCTCCGCTCCGTTATTTGCAATATTTCCTTCCGCCTTCTCTACCTCCTCCAATTCTTCATCAATTTGACTTTCAGGTACCGGCTCAGCCTGAGAATCCGATTCATCTTCCGTCTCCTCCGCGTCTAGTAGCTTGATCTCGTCCGATGGAGGGAAGTATTCTGGGATAAGAGATTCATATACAGATTTATCTTTGTCGCTCCAAACAACAAATATTGCGCGATCCAGCTACTAACCCGTCAGGCAGAAGAAAGGCATGTCAATGAATTGTCCAACCTTAAAATCAGACTGTGCTTCCGACTCGAAATGTTTCCGCAGCACATTCAAGGCAATGTGAGTAGCATCTTCGATGGGATAACCGTAGACGCCAGTGGAGATGGAAGGAAAAGCCTAATATTTGAACGGCTTGAGCAAAGGCGCAGACAGACATACCATCCATAGGCTCACGATATGACGAAGAGATCTTTCGACGGCCAGGTCGATGCTAGTTTGATAGCAAGATTCTAGCTGTCGTGCTTTGATATCGGCGAAGGAAGCTGAATATACGGGGCCAACCGTGTGTATAATGTGCTTTCTGATGAGATTGAGGACACAGTTTTCTGGTCCTTAGGGCCCAACTCACGAAGGTAGTTTATAGGCTCCAGTTATTTTGGAGAACCCCGTATCGCATCCTTTCAACGTTGCACCTGATCGATAGGGATTCTGAGGATTGATATCGTGAAGAGACTGCTTGCCGTACATTCTGTCAACAGTTCCCGACCGGCTGCAGCGTGTATGGCACCGTCAACACCACCTCCACCTATTTAATTCCTCTTGAAATCAAGCAAACAAGTGTTGGCGTAGCAAGACCAACCAAGAAGACTTTTATTGGCAGCATTAACGATTGAATCAACTTGAAGTTCCGTGATATCTCCCTGACTGAGAAACAATGAAGTCTTGGAAAAAGGTTCATATGCGATTTCTCACAAGAGGGAAACCCGATCCAGAAATGCATTATTTGGTTTGAACTTTGCCTGGCCGATTACTGGTGCTTTGAGCACAGATGATTTGTACAGGTCAGCAATTGTACGGATATCTGAGAGTTTGACAATGCGATTCATTGGAATATCCTCGTCAGAGGAATCTGACATAGCAAAAAGTGGATGGTGGTGGTTGTAAAGCGGAAGTTGCTCGGAAGCTGGACCGTGGCTGGCAAAATGTGACTCGAATCTCGAAACAATGCAATTGGGTTTAGATTTCGTTTTCTCTTCATTACTTTCATGGCGGACCCCACTACTTCGTTGGAGCTTTCTCCAGAAGAAAATGTCAAGTATGAAATGATCACCAGAAGACTGCAAGAAGTACTCGGAGGTGAAGCTATCAAAGCCATTCTCCAAGAGGGCAGAACGCCAAAAGCGTACTGGGGCGCGTATTTCCCTGACTCATACTTTAAATACGAATGTGTTAAGAGATAATAATACATGTAGGAACCGCGCCGACTGGAAGACGTGAGCTAGATCTCTCTCGATCTATCTGACAATATCAGTTCAAATGATAATTCGTAGCACATATTGGATACTTTGTTCCGTTGACGAAGATCGCCGACTTCCTTCGTGCAGGTGTAGAGGTACGTCGTCCAGCTGTTTTCAGGCTACACATATACTTACACGTCTTTACAGGTCAAAATACTACTAGCAGGTAGAGCTCCTTGTGTCGGGTATTCAAATCAAACCTTACGCGTTATTAGACGTTCATGCTTTCCTGGACAATCTAAAAGCACCGCTTGAGCTTGTAGAACACAGAACGAAGTATTACAAATATGTCCTTCTTGCGGTATTCAAATCCCTCGGGATACCGACATCGAAACTCCACTTGATTCAAGGATCGACCTACCAGCTGACGAGAGAGTATAACATGGATAATTACCGTTTGTGTGCAACTGTGACAGAGCACGACGCAAAGAAAGCTGGTGCAGAGGTCGTGAAGCAGGTAGAGAGTCCATTATTGAGTGGACTACTCTACCCTGGCCTTCAAGCTTTGGATGAACAGTACCTAGATGTTGACTTCCAGTTCGGTGGTGTCGATCAGGTACGTCCATGCACTATTCATACAGTAAAGTTAGCAAACCAATACAACTCTTATCGTCAGAGGAAGATTTTCACCTTCGCGGAGCTCTACCTTCCACGGTTAGGCTATCGCAAACGGTCACATCTCATGAATGCCATGGTTCCTGGCCTAATGGGAGGCAAAATGTCTTCCTCAGATCCAAATTCCAAAATTGACTTTCTCGATTCCCCCGAAGTCGTAAAGAAAAAGATCAAAGGCGCTTTCTGTGAGCCTGGAAACGTGGAAGATAACGGATTGCTCGCGTTCGCAGAAGCCGTCCTCTTTCCTATCAGTCAGCTCAAGATTGATCAGGCAAAGGGGACTGGCGTCATAGACGAAGACGGAAAAGAAGCACTTTCTACAGATCAAAAATCCTTTGCCTCTGATAATGCTCCAGAGGGAACACTCTTCACTGTCAACACAAAGTTCGATGGACCCATGCATTTCTCCACTTTCGCGGAATTGAGACAGGTTTTCAAGGAGGAGAAATTACATCCTGCCGATCTAAAACCTGCAATGGTGGATGCGATTAATAGACTGTTGGATCCCATTCGAAAGGCATTCGAGGCGAGCGAGGATTTCCAAAAGATAGAAAATCTGGCGTATCCTGATCTCAATGCTAAACAGCCGGCAAAGAAGAAGAAGGTTTGTGCGATAGTTTGTAACTCGTAGGTGTGTCTAACAAATCCTTGACATCGTTCTAGGAAAAGGTTTATCACCCACCGCCACCTGGTAAGGGCAAGAATGCGAAGCCAAACGATGCTCCAGTTGAGGCGCTTACAGAGTCAGAGCCTCCTGCTGCTTCGAAAACTCCCAATGAATCTCAATGATGTCGAGGGGTCAGTAAGAATCCGTAGGCGGGTCTAATAAAATCTTGTTCCATACTGGCTTGTGCGTCGTGATTCTATATTTACATGCAAATTAGGAGAATACATGCGATGCGATGGATAGAGCGGACACTATAAACACTAAGAGCGATATTACAATGGTTCGGAACTCTTATAGAGACAAGAAACAGGTCAAACGTCCAAGAATAATACCGTATAAAAAGTCGCATAAAAAAACCAAAAGCCCGCGTGAATGGAAATCTCAGCTATGATCTGTCTTCGCAGATCCCCCATCTTCTTCCGTCATACCGTTCAGTGATCCAGAGACTGCAGACTGCACTACTTGAGCAGCGTGAGCAGCAGCGTTTGCCTGAGCTTGAGCGACAGCTGCAGCGGCTTGTGCTTGGAATGGCGTAGGCGCGACCAACGATCTGTGGAATCGGGCACGGAACTCATTTGCGGCAGAGGCCGTAGAGACATCCTGAGGCGTCGAGTTTGTGGTGACGAAAGGATGCTGAGACGAATACTGCGATGCATCGAACGGTTGCTGATGTTGTTGCCGGCGCTATGGTGTGTTTTATTGATAACATACGTTTTCAGCTCAGACTGACATACCTGACGATCCCATTGGTCCCACGCATCAGCAATGATTGGCTCGAGGCTAGCAAGCTCTTCGTTGCTCATCTGAAGGCTGTTCAGCAGATGCTGTTTGAGTAGCGGTGCACACGAGAAGCTTAGAAGGAGAGTAGTCGCAAACATCTGGCCACCATGCCCTTGAGTTGCCATATTATGTGGAAAAGAGGATTCGCTGGTATCATCGCTGATGGATTGTTGTACGATACCAGGAGGAGGAGGAGGAGATATCATAGTAGCATGAAACCCAGCCTGAGTGTCAACAGCATATGAAAGTCCTCCCTGCTCATCGCTGGAAGGAGGAACTTGGACATTGCCAGTAATGTCGTTACCCATATCCATACCTAGTTCGCGCATCTTTCTCTGTTTTATGAGAGCACGGTGCTTGCGCTGTCTTTCACGGGCAGCAGCACGAACCCTATCGCGTCTGGCTTCTTCCTCAGGAGTCAGCTCTGGCTCATTGGAATTCGATGGACCGGCGCCTGTATTTGGATCTAAGAGAGTTGCAGGAGGAGGCGGAGGCGGCGGCGGCGGTTGACTAACGACTACCGTGTTCGCCGTATTCCTTTGTGGAGGTGGATGGACATAGTTGACGGGAATGCCCAGTCTATCTCTTTCTCGTTTTCTCCTTTGTCTCTCTGCTGCCTTTTCCCTCTTAACCCTTTGACTCGGAGTTTCGTTCTCTCTATTTCGTTTCCTGTTGTTCGGGGTTACTGCTGAAAGTGTATTGGGATCCATAATGATGTTAGCCTCCATGACAAATTTGTGCTAGAAAAGATTTAATGATTCCTCATTGTTACAGTCCCAGTTTACAAGTTAGAGGTTCAACCACCTACTGGTTGACCTGATCCGGCTGTGACTCTAAGGGGTCGTTCCCCAGTGACAATTCGTGACCGACGAGTGACGGGAAGCGGGAGGGAATAAGTCACAGGTTGAGAACCAGAAAAGCTGGCAATGGCGTGGGAACGCACAGCCTTCACGACGGCAGCGAAGTTCATTAATATTGATCAATGATTTGCGAAACATGACAAGTACATTAAATTTAAGTCTGAAGATAACCAAATCCTTCAATACCCCAAATATACAAAGAAGCCAGCTAGTTGTGTCTTCAATTGCTTGGCTGCGTTTACGATGAGGCTCATAGGTCGAAATGAGAAGAATGTGGTGGCACACTGGCAATTGGGGTAAATCGAGACCCGCACCCTCGACGAGCCATTATCAACAATTAGTTGATTACAGAAGGTATGGTTCGCCTTCCAATCTCACCTACAATCAAGCTATTTGGTAAGCGAGGGACAGTAACAACAATATTTTGTCTTGAATTTTGCAGTCTATTTCGGAAGGGAACAGGAGACGGGAATCCAACATCGAAAGAATTGACAAGGCGATGTATCGTTATCCCGTACGGCGATTGATAGGCCCACTGCACACACCTTCTTGTACGACATAGCCTCCACAGACCATTTTCCATCTCATCCTGTCTCCCTCTTGTGTCAAAGATAATTCCACAAAGTTTCGTTGCATTTGACGATTTGAGAGGACGAGGATGCAATATAAAGGTAAGAAGAAAACGTGTTAGTCGAAATGAAGCTCGTATCAAGACCAGACGCAACGACATAAGAACGTGCATCCCATGTCAAGTGCTTGCATATTGGTTAGAAGTTGAACAATTGTACAATCCAATGCTGAGATAATTAGAAAGGAATAGACATATCATCATCCTCATCCCCTCGATCTCGACCTATCGGAAAGATACAGCGGTAAAGTTCCTCTAAAAGATGTGTACGCAGGAACTAGTGACCTATACTCTGGCACAAGCATCTGGAGCATATTCGATGGCCCAGCCAGATGTGGCCGAGTCAAGAACCATATTCGAATCCATCGGGGTCGTTCAGACCAATGTGTCTGCTCGTCCAGGACCAAAGTTTGTCTTCTTCGTCGACGGCTCAACAGAGACCAACGTGAATGTTCCGAGTTCATGTTAGAAGAAAGTGTTCCAGTAGCAGACGAAGATATTGCGCCAACGGAGAAGGTTGTTCTCAGAGATTCAGCTGTAAGATCGGCGGTGTTGGTACGACTGCGAGTATTGTTATTGTTGACGGTGGAGTCGGAGACAATGTCACCATCCAAATCTCGCGCAGGATTCCTTGGTTCGTCAAATCGCAGTCTGTGAAAAGTGATAGGTCCACCGTACTCCGGGTCTGTGTTTGACATATACGAAGTGGTGCCGAGCTTCCTTCGTAAATCATTCCAAACTTGCTTTCCAAGGGAAGTGCTTACTGTGAATGGCGATCGGTTATTATGCCCCAACACACAGGACTGGTCGCAAGTACTTACCTGGACAGGCACCAATTAGGCCTCCTCCAAGCGAAAGCTCTGTTGCTATAACCATCAAAACTTGCCGTATTCTTTCTAGAACCCACTGACGTCCGCTAGACATATTCCACTCATGAGAGGATTATATTTCAATAACTAAATCGAAATGATACGAACGTCACTCGCAGGTATATCGTCAGATAACGAAGCTTCTGCATAACAAGTGCACAGCTCTGTCCTCGGATGAATTTCCAAGCCACATATGCGCTTAAGATCTCCTCCATTGCCAGCTCGGGACATTCTTCATCGACACATCTCTCCAACAGTTTTGCGGTTTTGGACTGCGATAGCATCAGCGCAAGTGTTCTGGGAGGTCTTAGGACATTGTCATTGGAGCTTATATGGTGTGATTAGTAAGTGATAAGGCCTGAGATATTCTCTAAGTAGTGAGCGCACAGCGCCAGTTGAGAGTTTGTCACTTCTGTCACAACTTATCTGCAGCCGGACGGCAGCAAAACGCGTTATTAGACGGTCATATTATTTTTTTCCCCGAACATTTCTATGCTCAGTATGTCAGTGGACCTATGTACATGAGCCACGGAAGTTATTCTACGTATGTGCCAAAAAAAACGCAGCTGTTTCCCAAACTGAGTAAGTCGTCATAAACGCGATAACTCACGAGGAAGCTTAAGGACGTTCCTCAATCCACAGATGGTGATGAGCAGACACACTACATACGATAGTTGTCCATGTAACAGATTTTGCTCTTTTGAAATCGAAAACAGAGACATTACACAGACCGGAGCAATTGTTCTGGCCAGCGTTCGTGCACTCTGTACCATCCCGTTTGTGGTCCCTAAGGCATCTCTACTGGGAGCGCCATTCACTACGAACATTTGAGCTGTGGCTTAAAAGAGTCTCGTCAGTCCAGACCGACTTTGTGTGAGTGAATATTTCTTACTGAAACCCAATGGTAGTATGATATAAGATGCATACTGAATCATGACGAAAGTCCACGTCAATTCATCAGCATATCCAGCCCTTTTCGCAGCGAGACTAGCCATAATTATGCATGAAAACCCAACAATAAGAGCACTCATACCCACGAAATGCATCTTCCATATCCCAAAGTATCTGACTAAGGGAGGTATGCCTATTGCTGAAAAGACGAGGCTTACGGCCCCACCGATGCTGAGCAAAGATCCAACTTGCATTGCAGTGAGACCTAGTCCCCCATTTACGACTGAAGTTGTGTATGTGATGGGAATGAGGACGGAAATCGAAGTTTCTAAGAACGACAATAAGGCGAGAGAAGAAAGAGGACGAAGGACATCCTCAGATGTCAACAGGGTGCGAAAAGAGATGGTTCTTTGCAGCTCTGCGTTTTTGGGTCGATCGTAATCATTGATACCAACCAAGGTTTCTTCACTAGTAGAGCGAGGTCGGGAGATTGCGGGGTAATACTGTGCTGTTGATCCATATTGGGGAGTAGGTCCGTCCTCAAGTTCTGTAGTCCTTAGGATACCTAGATCTTTGGCCCCCTTTTTTGTGCCGGGCCAGTATATATTATGAAAGCACATTCGATTCTTCCTTTTCATGGAAGCAGAGGTGGTGCATTGAGAGGGGACAAAGGAAGCACATGATGGACTTTCAAGAACATTCGGGTCATGTACAACGCGCGTCTAGTTCCACAATCAGATCAGACTCGGAGCTCCCAAGTGACTACGTTGAGTTTTACCTCTTTTAAGCCAGTGAAGGCAACAAGGAAGATGAAGAACGATATGAATCCGGTAATTGCGCATGGAAGCAAGTATGGGTGGTTCCGAAGCAGGGGACTTCTTCCCATAGGGGACTGAGGCCAATGATCTGCTGGATTGGAAAGGACGCCGCCAAGAGAGCACCTAAAGAGATAGTGAATCGAGGGGAGAGCGCCTTAGTATTATTCGATTCTCATAGTGAATATTGCAGGTCAGCAGGAAGTTGAATAAGGCACGCTTACCCAATCGTAACGCCTACTTGCCACATGACGGAAGTGAACGAGAATGCAGTTGCCATGTTAGTCGCGTCTGAAAGCTAAGAATTTCTTTTATGTAGATGTCTGTCTTCGATAACGGATCATTGTACAGTACCAACCTCGGCTAGAACAGTCTTCGACACCCCTGAGCAGCTCCAACGCTCAGAACGTCGGCCTGAGATTGGAAGATACATGAGACTTACCAAGATTACCATTGAAAACCCCTTGAAGACTTCGGAACACGATCAAAGTCCAGTATTTGGTGGATAAGCCGAACAACGAAGTGACAATGGCAAGTCCGAGAGGACCTAGCAACAGTACAGGTCTCCTCCCGTACCTATCAGAAGCATGCCCCCACAGCATGGTCGTGAGGCTTTCCGAGAGAAAGAACACGGATTCCTACACAAGGGGGAAACTGAGTAGATTGAAAGAAACCACGTTTGGTCGACATACGATAACCCCGGCATAATAGCCACTCTTCTTCTCGTCTCCACCCGTAATTCCTGTACTAAGTACCATTTGGTTGATGAAGGGAAATATCACAGTAGCAGATATCGGTTCGGTAAGTTGCATTAGGATCACGATAAACACTTGGACTTTTGGAAGCGGGGTCATGGTGCGGTCTCTCAACCCTAGCTCCGAATCGGCAGGTAGCATACTGCGGTTGTCTGCAAGTGGGAGGAGACCGGAGGAAAGCACGAAGAGACGCAGTTCAAGAAATTCTACGCTGAATAGTGGAATTGGCGGACCTGAGTCGTCAGCGGTACTTATAGCTCTCCTGAGCCTCGGCAGACTGCAAGCCTAAATAAGATCAGTGATTTCCGATTCCGAACAGAGGTAGCGAATTACTTTTTTTTTCGGTCACAATCACATCGTGGTTTTCTGATTTCATGAAACTGGGCTGCCGTGCGATGATATTTTGGGAGAACACATCTCCGCCATTACTGATAGGAGGACTGTTAATTCCGAAAGTTATTCGACGAGTTCGAGATGTTGAAGCCCTTTTCTCATTATGTCACATCTTTGCGCCATGATGTGGTGTTAGCCGATCACTGTAGTAGACATTACCTGCTTGAACCTGTTAAGACGCTGTTACAGTATGAGCATAAGTATATGATTCCTGATCAAAGGTTGATATGAGAACAGAATGATGAAATGGTCCTAGAGTCGGTTTTGAAGTGCCATATCTCAATATCGGTGCAACAAACTGTATCATATGGCAGTGATATGGTGTCAGCTCAGATTCAAGTGGACAAATATGACGAACCCCGTATGACAAGGAAAGACACCGGGATGAGCATACAACGATTCGCCTTGTCTCTCCCCTTTCACGGTGGCTAGCAGAAGCCGGAGTTACAAAGATTTCGCACCTGTGGACCGATACCCACTCCATTTTTCTACTCCGGATGATAGATATCAACACTCGGTAGGCTCAAATTACATCTTCGCTTCTGTTATACAATTTCAGACTGAGCAGTGCTAAAGAAAGAACCTCTGACCCAAAAGAAATTTACAATTGCAATTGTTTCGCCGGCAAACAAGTGTTTTTTAGGGATGCAATAACACGTACAATGCTATTGATTGCTCTCTAACAATTTCGGAGACCTGTCGGAGATAAGTATGAGATGATAAAACGTCACTTAATTCTTTGGATAAAAGGGAGCATGACCTGGATTGACAAATCAAAGGGCAGAGTAGAGTTGATTCGAGGCCCCAAGGTTAGTTCATCGCCAGTCACAAAGTTTATGCGCCAATCGAGGGAGAAGAGAATTTGAACACAAAGGTCCAGGGAACGTGATTGACAGAGAGTGTCATTCGCAGAGAAGTTCGAAGATTCTTAACACGTAATTCTTGAGGAAATGTGTATGGATGCCATTCCACCGAAAGATATCGCAGTTTTCCTTGAAGCATTCTTGCAACGGAAAGATATCAATCAGCAGGTTTTTGCCCTGTACGATTCCTTGAGCGATTGTGGGCATGGTTTATATATGCGTCACACTCATTCCAGAGATACAGGATTCGGATTGGGCCTCCAAACGATTTGTTGCTTCGGTGGCTTTAAGCTTTCGAAGCCTTCGAGTAGTCAAGAGAGGAGCTTCTGCAGTGAGGGCTTAGCTTCATTGGGAGGAAGTCCTAAAACCAAGTAGTTTGAAGTCTTGACAATTGCGGTGGTTCGCGGCTGGAAGACAAATGCGTGGGAAATTTAGTAGCCAATGCATGTACTGTGAGGGTCCTCGAAAGTCTTTGCATTCATTGACCGCAACGTTCGCGACCAGCCGTATTTACTGTGTACGCGTATTACAGCTGCAGCTGTTGATTTCACGATACATTTCTCTATCTGCCCCTCTCCATATACATTTATGCCAGGAGAGCTCGTTCCGATCCCGAGTTGAACGACCGAGGACGACCGTTGTTTTTCCTAGATACACTGATTCAAAGTACCGGTGAGTTACTGGAAAATATCTTATGCACGCAGTTGACGAGTTAAACACATTGACTCTCGATGCTTCCAACTACCTGACCACTGATACCAGAAGACCTAGTCGAAGAATGTGACTTACATGATAGAAGCCCTTGACATTGACTGTGATACTTCTATCTTCCATGATGTGCAACCGAGGAACTAAACTCGGCTTCATACCGTGTACGAGAGGTAAGTAAGGGATATTTGGCAAAGTCGCATTTTGAGTTTCCGGTATTAACTCTGAGCTCAACCAGGGATTCTTCGCAGCACAGATGAAGAAAAGCTTCAAGGTTGTCAAAGGTCAATCATAAAATGATGTTTTTACACTGGAAAGACAGCGGGTTGCTAAATCATAAGGTCACTGTCAGGTCGTGTCGGTCAGATGATGATATCCCTTATTCAAACTGTCTCAAATCTCACACTCTAAATAGCTGTGTTAACCCCGCACTTTGCTTCCAACTATCTCCCGGACCTTCACCTTCTGTCTGCATTCGAACTTTCGCTTACTATCGATGGCCGCAGAAGCAACTCCGTCACACAAGCTTCCCATGTCGAAACGATGTACGTCTCGTCTCGACTTTGGAAACCTCCATGTCGTGTACTGAGTTGCTTGCGATCTTCCTTCTGTTCATGATGTTTCGTACACAGTCGACTCTGCAGAGGCAGACATGACACTACAATCTTCGGACCACGTTCTTTTCAAAGTGCACAGACTCAACCTCGAAATGTATTCCCAGGTCTTCGCTGATGCTGGAGGGTCAACGGTAGGAACCGTTGAGAACGAAATCGTTTCCTTGTCCGAAACGTCGGAGGTACTCGAGCTTATGCTGCAGTTTGTCTACTTGCAACCGCAGCCAGATCTTCGAACGGTCGAATGGGAAGTCATGAAGGAGCTGGCTGAAGCTGTGGAGAAATACGAAATTTATTCGGCCATCGGTGTTTGTAGTCAGAGAATGAGGTACGACTATCACCGTTCCTTCTAGAGAGTCTCTAAGTTCGTGAAATCTACAGGGAATGTGTCACTGAGCATCCTATTGAAGTTCTCCTATTCTCAGTGCGGCACAAATACACTGATATGATGAATGAAAGTGCTGAAGCAACTTTGGACCTACCTCCATACACGATGCTGAGTTGCCTGCCTTCAAATGTGTTTGCTGCCTGGGTATCTAGACCTTGCTTATATCTCTGTATGTTCTGACATCCGATCTGTAGATTGAATACCAACAAAATCACCAAGCCCTACTTGCGAAAGAATTCACTCGATTCGGTCCATCTCGTCCTCACCGTGGAGTTTCTGCCTCCTGCGAATTCTGGCACGAGCATTATGCACTCATAGCCGCAGCACTGGCCAATTCCCTTTCTCGTGAAGGCCCTCCTAGATCTCGTGCACGTCTAAGGGCAGGCAGCGCGGGACTCGCCTCAGTTCTTGGCGCTAGCGCATCAGTTTCCATCGCTACAGGTGCTAATGCCACGAGCTTGCGTTCGCGTTGTGACGGGCACAAGAATGTGCTTCTACGACTTCCGGAGATGTTGGAAAGAAGACAGGACGTAGGAGGGGACAAGTGTGTGGATTGTAAACGGGATTTAACATACTGGATCAGCCAGACGGAGAGGGACTGGAGAGATTCGAGGAAATTCTCGGACTATATGTAGGGAAACTGATGAAGACGTCCTCACGATGCTTTGCTCGTTTCTTCGGTGATTTTATTTTGTAAAACAACTTTGTATCTGTACCATTAGTGTGTGTAACATCAGCCTGTATTCCTAGTCTCTGTTGAACCCTGAATTCTTCACGGCCAGCTTGTTGTCATTGTATTGCCTCACTATCCATTCAAATATTACGTGGGGAAGTGCTACCTTTTCTGCTACGATAGGCCATTTCACCTATAAAACTGATTTCTATATCTCAGCTTCGATGTAGACTTCACTGACTCTTCTATCCGGAATCAAAGTGTTACTGTTCCCGGACGTGATAGTACCACTCGAAGCAGAGCGTACGTACGTTCAGCGACCTCTAGCAGTAAGTAAACTGCGAAACTCGGAACATACCACAGTAGAACCCTACTTATACATACATATATCAGAAAACAGTGGAAGCTTCATCATGTACTATTAGAAACCTCCCACGATAGCTAATAATATCCGATAAGCCTTTTGGAGCTCCTACCACTTTCTTGGCTTTCAAAATGCCTTCCGCCATCTCCAGTTACGATTTACTACCCTCTGACGCTCATAACGGCGTAGATGACTCGAATAACGACTCAAATTCTGTCAAAAGTAACGCACAACCCACGGGACGATTCGCTAATTTCCTCGCTCAATTATCAAGTTTATACCACAGCAATGTTGGGCTACTCTTGATTGTCACTTCACAAGCTTTCCTAGCTCTAGTCAACGTCGCAGTGAAGAAGCTGAACACGATAGATCCCCCAGTTCCAACGTTTGAATTGATCTTCATTAGAATGGTGCGTTGAGTACGCGAGTACAGTTTCTATTTCTCTTGTTGACTTGCATGGAGTCAGGCGATAACATATTTGTTCAGTGTTATTTACATGTATGTATGTCCAGTCATACGTCTATTCTCACTCTTGACTGTCAACTACTATGCAGGAAATACTCCGGAGTTGAGTCCCCATTTCTTGGACCAAAGGGCGTACGCTTTTTGTTGATGTTCAGAGGCTTTTCTGGGTATGCGTTGAATCACTTGTACATAGTATTCTTAGACTCACATCTATACATATGTCAGATTTTTCGGGGTGTTCGGAATCTACTTCTCTCTTAAATACCTAACCCTCTCCGATGCTACCGTCCTCACCTTCCTCTCACCACTCTGCACCGCTGTTGCCGGAGCGTTATTCTTGCGCGAAGCCGTCGGAAGGAAGGAGATCTTTGCCGGCTTGTTCAGTTTGATTGGGGTCATATGCATCGCCAGACCGACATCGCTATTTGGACATGATCACATCCCAAGTACCAATGGAACACATGTTCTGCTCAATTCGACCGCTTCTCCGTCTGTCCTTGATTATGGAACGAGGGTAGCGAATATCACCACTTTCTCGAATGGCACATCGAACGGTCTGCATGTAACACTGGCACCTACTGCGACGCCAACACAGAGATTGATAGCCGTTGGGTAAGATCCTTCCATACTAGATACTTTCTGGCTACAAGTGATGCCTTCCTTCTGATGCAGTGTATCTTTACTTGGCGTACTAGGTTCAGCTGGTGCATGTATGTCCTGCTTGTCTATCCTTTCTCCCTTTAGATCTTACTCGAGCATGATGATGTAGATACCTCGATCCGCGCTATCGGGAAACGCGCACACGCTCTACACTCCATGGTCGCGTTTTCCGGATACAGCGTGATCGTGAGTGCCATTGGGTGAGTTCATAATATCATATTCTCAAGAACGATTTTCATCTGATAAAATTCATCGAAGCCTGGCAATTACTCATACGCCCATTGTCGTTCCTACTTCTCCCATATGGCTTCTTCTTCTCCTTGAAATCGGTGTCTTTGGATTTTGTGCCCAGGTTTGTGCTCGTTTGGTATAATATTTAAATTTTGGTTCAATATATTCTCTGACTAGATTTTCTTAACCCTTGGTCTTCAACGCGAAACTGCTTCTCGAGGGACGCTAGCAATCTACACATTAATCGTCTTCACTAGTCTTCTCGATCGCATATTCTTCCATAGCGTGCCCTCGTTGCTTTCTGTGCTGGGCACATTGATCATCGTAGGAAGCGCTTTATGGGTAGTTGTCACAAAGAATGATCAGAATCAAAGTGCTCAACCTAACAAGGAGGTTGATTCGGGTCTTTCGGAAGGAGAAAGCGGTGAAGAAGAAATATTGCTCAAGAATGTAGAAGAAGCTAGAGGAGAAGGCGCTTCGAATTCAGATCCGGAAGACGATGAGGTGATTGAGGTGATTGAAAACGAGACAGGAAAATCACGTCTCGAGGATTAAAAATGATTGGCTCTTTGATTGCTTATCGGCTTGCCTTTCTGTACATAGATCTCCTTGTATGTAGGAACAACCAAGCTTTACAGCTCGCATTTGTTCACTTCTAACGCTCGTCCAGTTCTTGAATCGCTGGCATGGGCTCTTAAGCAGGTTTATTCTCACCATGATGTTACAATGTGCAATAATTCCCAGGTCATTTCACGACACGACCGTCTTCATAATTCCCCTCCACCTGACAAAACAAGCTCATGAAGGACAAGTTTGACCTCCATCATGACCTGGTTGATCTCAGAGGTAAGATCATAATTGTTACAGGAGGAAAGTACGTTTATGAGATTTCCTCTTCGAAGTAGTATGCTTTCACTGATAAAGTTCAACAATTTCACTTCGCTAGTCGAGGTACAGGCCTAGCAACGGTCAAACATCTTGCTCAAGCTGGCGCCACTGTGTATATGGCCGCTAGAAATGAGGCGAAAGCTATGGAAGCTATTGCAAAACTAAACAAAGAAGGCCTTCAGCCTGGAAATGGACAACTTAAATGGTTAAAACTTGATTTGAGTGATCCCAGAGAGGCGAAAAGAGCTGCAGAAGCGTTTATTGAGAAAGAAAAGCGACTGGATGTGTTGGGTCAGTGACTACGATGTTGAAGTTTTCAAGTTGTTTTCATGCACACGCTTTCAGTCAACAACGCAGGCATGTAGGCAGAGTTTTATCAACGCTCGTTGCCCCTTTGTGTTAACATGTAGTAGCCTCTCAGGTCCGTTCGAGAAAAACACAGATGGTAATTTTATACTATTGCTTTTGAACGCAGTAATTACTGACCATTCTTCTACAGGTATCTCAACTATGGTGGTAGTCAAGTGAGTGACCCTTGCGAATCCAGATTGAGATTAAGTAACAATGTGATATGTAGCTATATTAGTCCCTACGTGTTCACTCGGACGCTCATTCCGTTGTTGACTGCAACAGCTAATGAAGTCGATTCGGATGTTCGAATAATTAATGTAAGCATCTGAATAAGAAGCCTTCTTCAAGCTGTGTCGTTGATTTTTTATTACCAGCTCGCGTCGATAGCCCACAGATTCACTCCGTCTATTGTAAGATTTTCCCAAATCGAGGACCTTAATGTCGAGTATCGGGGCAGAATAATGTCTGGATTCTTACGTTATGGTACGATCTTCCGTGGTTTCTCTCGACGTTATCCATAGGTGTCATCTCAGTTCTGAAGCTCGTCGATCCTAGCCCACTCGAAGCTTTTGAATATACTTTGGACACGCGCTCTTCAGAAGTATTTCGATGCTGCTTCTCCCCCAATACCTATCGCTGCAATGGCTATCCATCCTGGTGGAGTAGACACCTTCTCTCATACTTGGCCTCTGCCATGGTTCTGGAAACCCATCGTTGCGCTCGCGATAAACGATCCAGAGCATGGTTCGTATACCTCGGTCTTTGCTGCAGCTGCGAAAGTTGTACGAGACGAGAAAGAGAAATACAAAGGAGCCTATCTGGACAACAAGCCAGTCGGGAAGATTGAAGTGCCTAGTAAGGCAGCAAGAGACGATGAGTTGGCGGACGATTTACGGCGTCTGACAGAGGAATTGTTGCGAAGCTTTGACATCTAGGGGGCTGATGTTATGCTGAACCATTGCAAAGTCTTTTCCTTTTCGCGAGCCTCATAGTTGAAGATACCTTCGATTTCTCTTAGCTCGAAATTCCGGACATAGAATACTATGAATGGCTTCTTCTCATAAAGTTCGACGAGTTGCTCGTTGCGTTGATCATATGCTCTGGCGCGTTCGGAAGTCGTTATTATATACAAAAGTGATGTGGTAAAAGATGCCACGCTGAGCGCAGAAACTCCAGGCTTTTCCAGCCAGTGCACAGTTGAGAAGGGTTGCTTTGTGGGAATGAAGATTATCAAGCATGCAATCTAGTATCTGGCGGGGGATAGGGATATGGATCACCATGGTGGTGTCTAGAAGAGTTCATAAATGTCGTCGACAAAAAACAGAGTGGTCCTTACCAAACGCTCTATTGTACAAATATGTTACTCCACTCGAAGATACGATTCGTCCCACGTTTGAGCAGTATCAAAACGCGGAAATTACAGCCTTGATCTTGTCCATGTTCACTTCTCCTTCGATTGGTGTCTCCACCTGAAGTTTCCCTGAACTACTTAGAAACGGCATTTTTCCAGTGAGGACCTCCTTTACGTCGCATAAAGCCAGAATTGGCGAGCCCAGCAACTCGATTCTGACCGTCTCAAGAGATGCAAATCTACGCTCAGCAAGTAGTCTGTCAACTGTGGTCCATTCGTCCCAACGATGGGTCTCCAGTATGTTGACGTGGTCGGTATAAAGATCGATAGTCAGTTGTCGCAGCCGATCATAGTTCTGATTAGGCTCGAAAAGGCAAACTATCCAAGGAATTGGGGAATAGATGTCTGTCTGTTGGACATTGGCCAGGGTGATACTGCTGAGATTGGGCGTAAACCCAAGATGAACAAGGGTGGAATCTGCACAAAAGGTTCATCTAGTCATGAAACGGAATGCACTAGCTTGACGCACCCTGGCTGCCACGCGGCCCCTGCAACTCCAACTCCAATTTTTGGAGGTTTGCACCTATAGACTGCAGCATTGGAGCAGTCCCCTCATAATCAGAGGGCTTCGAATAGATCTTCAACGTTCGCAAATTCCGGACTTCGATAGGGCACGAATCTTGTTGAAACCATGCCGCGAAGGCGCGGGTGTTGACGGAATGAAGGTAGAGTAGTTCAAGCTGTATTGACCGAGGTGGATGACTTTTGGAAGAGGTTGGAGCATCCCAGTTGTTACAGTAGAGAAAGTGAAGCTTCAGCATCCGTAGATGCGACACTTGGCTCAACAGAGAAGCGAATTCATTGAAACTCGAAATAGCAAATAATGAAATGCTAATTCGACTGAGCGAGGGCGCGCTGAAAAGATGTTTGAGCGCTTCCCTCAGCCGAGGAGAGAGTGAATCCCAGTTGCCTCTGGACAGAAGGAGACTTTTCACATTGCAAAGTCTTTCAACGACCTGAGTTGTCGAAACATATAGTATTTTCTTCTTATGACGAGATACATCCCCGAAGAGTTTTCCAAACTGTTTGAGCTCGAAAGTTTGAACATGAGATGCTAGATACGGCTTCCTCTCGAAAGATCCGATGAGTTGTTCGTTCCGTTTATTATACGCTCTCGCGAGTTCATCGAATTCTTCATGCTGTATATTGGGGAATTCGAGAGTAATGTGCTGAAAGATGCCACGCTGAGCGGAAAGTCCCCAGGCTTTTCCAACCAGTGCACAGCTGAGAAGAGTGGCCTTGTCGAGATAGAGATTATCTAGAATGCAATCTACTATCTCACGGGGGACAGGAAACACCATGGGGGTCTAAAACAAAGGCTTGGAACTGCCGTCGGCAAAGAGGACAAAGCTGTACTTACCAAACGTCGATATTTTTCAAAATCTAGTTGCTGACAGGTTCGACGGCAAGTTATCAGTTATTGTACAACTAAGTCAACGAGGAGGGAAAAGCTGATAAATCTTCAAACTCGCCTCTAGTATTTATACTAGTAGCGTAGCCGTGACGTTCGATAATCAATCGGATATCGGAGAAATTTTCAAAAATCATTGAAAAGACCAGCACTGCCAAGTTGCGAGCCGCAGCTTGGTTACACGAACATCCTGTGACGATTAATGCCTTGTTAATTAATGCCTTGTGTATATGCCTCTAATGTATCGTACATTTCCAACACAAAGCGCGATAGAGCTACAAGAAAACGAATAGATATACAGATAAGGCTTGTCACAAAATAAAGCTATTCCTCCTCTTCAAATAGAATTAGCGCCAAATCCCCGTTACACAACCTCTGTTCTTTCTGCCTTGGGTTTGAAACTGGGCGGTACATCTAGAGACTTAGCAGGTTTGAGGTCTGGTGCGGTACCATGGGGAATTCCAGGTGCACTTTGGCTTCTTTTCGGTGGTTTCTCTTCTTCCCCACCTTCGTTGATCCCTCCAGGGCCAGTTTTTTCTTTGAATAGAGTGCGTCCTCTATTGTCCCAATATGCACGCTCGCGTTCCAGTCCTCTGCGAGCAAGAAAATGGCAACCAGTCCAACTGAGGAAGGCCCAGATGAAGAATTGACCGAGGACCCATCTGAGATGGACCATATTCATTGTTAGAACAGATGTAATCGCAACCACAGAAGATCGCGCACCCAAATGCAAAATTGAGCGTAGCAGCCCAGGTAACTGTGGCGGTCAATCCGCAGTAGATAGCGCCACAGATGACCCAGTAAACCGTGAGCTCCGTCATCAGCTGCCGAAACGGAGGTGACGCATCATATCTGAAAGGCGTTGAAATCCAGGAAATACGACAGCAAAACAAGCATACCTTGTGTGAACGCGCTGTCGAAACTTCCGTCCGTGCATGAAGTCCACTGCACCTACATCTTCGATGCAATAGAAGACGGCGGGCTTCATGAGAGACCCTACGGGCTCGGACGAGCATCTCACAGGCAAACGCCATTTATAATGGTAGGCGATGAGAGAAAATATGAATACGACTCCGACGGGACCAACGAGCATCATGGTTGACATTAAGAAGAAATTACTGCAGGGTGGTGAGGTTAAACGGAGTACTGCGTGAAGAGATGAATGATTTGCTTACTAGAATGCGATAGCAGGTGCAATGGCGAGAGGAAAGGCAAAGACGAGGAGAGCGAACGTGTAAGTCCACATGACAAAGTCGAGATGCCACCAGACATCTGTGCCCAATGGGCCATAGGTCGTTCGATGCCTGACCACTAAAGTCAGAATGGAATCAGATCCACTGCCAACTTTGACATTTCTCAAGTTCCAATAATACGACATACGTCTAAATAGCCTGAAAGGTGCATCGAAACAGGAAGAAAGTCCGAGAGCGGCAGATGATATACCGATGAGTTCCTGAATATTACAGGGGTTGTTGTATGAGCAACGATCGCTTAGAGTAGACTGCTTTATGCCAACCTTTGTTGTGATCTTGGTGACTTCGGTAAAGAGGTATTAGTTGACAGCCCAAATTACCGAAAAAAAAACGTGGAACTTACACGTTTGAAGGAGATAAAAAAGCAGACACGGAATCAAAACATTACAGATAATAAGAAAAGCGATGTAAAGTGCCACAGAAGTTTTTCTGTAGGAAAAATGCAGGTCTGGTAAAGTCAGAACGTCCGGGTCGTTAGAGTCATCGGAAACGAAATTCATGGGTGAATTAGAGGCGGAATCTACGCCAGTGCTGGTACGTTCACTGGGGGTCATGTTTGTCAAGGAAGAAGAGTGAAAGTTGGATTATTTTATTACTTAGTAGCACAGCAAGACGAATTGAGTATAAATCCCATCGTTTCCACAATGGCGTACTGGTGCTCTGACGTCATCGCGTCATCGCTCAGGCACTTTTCTCTTCCTGTCACTGTAATTTCCTTGGGGCTCATTTATAACAAGTCAGCTTTGAATTCTATTCTTTACTTACCTTGCTATTCTCCTCCCACAACATTCAATTCATGCCTTTTCCAAGGAGGATATGGGGCTTCGACCTTACCGAGATGAAATGGAATGCCTTCAAGGGCAAGAACATGTACGACAGACGGTGGCATCTTCGTCGTGAACGCCTCAGTAAGCTGTTCATTTTCATTCTTCAACTGAATTTTATCTCATATTTCATACAGTCGCTTATCAGATTGCTATGAACATCTGCTTGGCTGCAGAATGTACAGCAACTTACTCTCTATCCAAATACGAAGATCTTCAGACCCATGTTCAAAACTACGCGTTCACCCTCATACCCGCCTATGCCGTTGAACTCCACAACGATGATCTCATCGCGGCGGAAGTCCTTACCATTGTTTTCTGTGTCTTTGTGGCCACCTTATTCGGCGCAGACCTTTTCTTCTTGGTGCTATGGCCGCGCCGTACATATCCGAATTGGTACAACCACACACGCCTGGCCTTGGCTGTTGGTATCACCGCTGGGCTTTTAGCTGCTGCTTTGATGAGTACTGTCTGTGTCTTTCTTTTCGTCCCTTTTGTTGTCGCTCAATATTGGCTATAGATCGTGATAGCTGACCATTCGGCATTCATTACTGGCGCTCCCGTTGCAATGCAGCAGCAGTACACGGACTTCTTCTTCCGCCCACCTTTGAGTTCGTGTATCAAATCTCACGTACTATCTCAAAATCTCACCTATTTTCCAGAATATAATGTTTATTCGGTGAATATTGCCTATATTTGCTTACTTTGGATTGGATGGGTTTGTACTCTAGCATCGTAAGTTCCCCAATCGCCATTTGCTCCCCACCGATTCTAATATCATTGCTGAACAGGACCATCCTCATGTTCATGGGTGTTAGACACGAAATGAGATATGGTACTGAGCCCAAGAACGAACCTCTCCGCGACGAGAAGGGCCCTCAGAATCGGGCGGTTTCACCGTAATATTCCTATTGGCAACGTTGATTTGGGACACGGTTTTTCATGAAACAAGTTATGCTTTAAACTACAAAACAATTACACGTATCATCTACATATATTGATTCCTACGTTGAAGACCGTCACGAATACCCGTACTATACCCCGTAATGCATAGATAGATACATTTATATATATATAGGTCTTGCTACACGAACTTTCGGCCGATTTCTCCTTGACTCTCAATAAACCCGGGCCGATCTAAATGAACATCTTGATGTCCATCCACATCGTCCGGATCTCGTCGACAGGAAGTAGAAAATTTCATGTCGGGAAACGACTTAATTTTGTGGCTTACCAGGCGTCTGCGTAGTACCGTCAAGGTCGAAAGTGGTTATCTTGTAACAATACCGAACTTCAGCCCGACCCAATTTGAAGTTCTACGAGTCAAATGGAATCGATGTCGAAGACAAGTCCCTCACGTAATTTACAATGGTGCCATATTCAACTGGGTAGAGAGTATTCTCCTAGTCGAGCCGCCATTTGAGGAAGAGAAAGATGTATTCTGCTTAGTGGGTAATTTCTTTATGACGCATATAGTCAGCATTGAAATAATCCTCCAGGAACTTTCAAGTGCCATCGGAAGCCCAGAGTTTCTTCATTATCTCCTGAAAGCGAATGATCTCAACTCAAATCTCCACGCCGCCGTCCCGCCATTTGGATTGGGCTTTCTACTATCATGCGAGAGTTTTCGCGGCGAGTTGAAGTCGTTTGAGTGGCTCGATATGATTCTTGGAGACGTGATGCGTGGACGATCTGGCAACAACGGTGAAAGCAATGCGCCAGTGAAGGAATTGTACCAAGATTGGTGAACAATATGTTTTTTTTTTGGATTGCTGGACACTCCCTTATCTTGGTTTCCTTAGGCTGCAACGGGATAGACAACCTCGCGAGCACGATCACATCTTAACGGTAGAATCTACCCGAATGCTTTCGAGATCTGCCGAAATTGAAACTAGCGCTTTCGAAACTGCGAACCGAAAACGCCCAGAACCATCCGCCGATGTTTATGAACTTGGTTCAGCATCGAATTCAACTTCCGAGCCTCCGTCAAAGCGTCCACGAAGTTCTCCCTCAGGTTCGTTTTGTATCGCATTTCTCTTCATGCATAAAGTCGCTTAATCGATGCTATAATTCAGCACCTCTCGCCAGGTCGCGGTCCGGCTTACTTCAATGGCTAAGCCTCACCACGACCCAGATTAAGCCTGATCATTCTAACGCCCATCATAACGAAATCGCAAGCCAGAAGGTGATTAGACGTGTTCTGTTGTCTTCAGATTGTTCATGACGGTCTATGATTCGTGTTGATCCTACAGCACTCGAATGACCTCAATACGCAGAATACGTCTAAAGTACGCACACTCGCATCCCTTATCCCTTTTGGTTGTTAATGATAATAACATTGACACACCCAGGTTTGTACAGATCCAGAGGACCCATCTGGATGGGTTTGGTACAAGAGGCCTCTCCTTATACCTCATTCTTCTGATCACTGTCTTTTACGATTTCTAGCGTTGGTTCTCCCTCTCAATATCCAAGTGATACTCAAAATATAATACCGCAAGGCCCAATGAACCCAGGAATCGAATCAGCATCTCCATCAACCAGGCTCCCTGAGGTTCCATTACTCTCCTCGTTTCATCTTTCTTCATACGATCTAGAGGCACCGACCTGTGAAGAAGACAAGACGCGCCGTTCCAATGACGGTGCTCAAATCGACTCTTCTAACACCGTCTCCTCGACTTCAAAGTCTTCTTCATTCCTGCCTTTGGTCGCCAATGCTGCAGGGAAAGGTCACGTCGAGCAATCCGTCAATCCATCGGATCGTGATCGATCCAGTGATGACTCCGACTCCGACACCGAACCTGGTAATAACCCAGCGCATTCGAAGGACTTTGGAAACGAAGCTAGTGAGGGGACTTTGGACGCCGCAGAGGTTGACGCATTGCTCAAGCAGGACGAATCTTCCTCATTCTCCAATACCTCATCTGCGGGTAGCTTTGAACAATCGACGGCCAACCTATCGGGATTTCTCAAGCAATCATCGCAATCGGTCGATACAAATGATTCTAGTTCCTCGTTATCAAAAATTGAAACATCGTTCTTCACAGCGCTTTCTTCGACCTCTTTGGACTCAATCTTCTCCACTTCCCCATTTTAGTTTTGCATCTGTTCTCTCTATTGATTGAAAGAAACTTTGTCGATGACCATTTCCTCATATTATACAAAAGATTCTTGTACCGATTCCATCCACTTTACGCAGTTAATACTCGGTATAAGTGACAAAAACCTCTTTTTATCAATGAAAGCAGGTTGAGGCAGAAGGTCGAAATACTTTTTCTTCAACGAACAGAGGCGGGAAGTCAGTCACGTACGCTGACTCTGGGCCTCGGCTACATACATCTCAAATACTATCTGCTGACTTCGGTCGCCAAGTTGAAGTTGTCGGACTGAAAACACGTTACTCATTATTATGAGGATACTGCCCACCTCGCAATGATTGTCAAAAATCAGGCTGCCTGCATAAGTTGAAAGCTACTACGTCCATACCTTCAAAGAGAGGAGGGAACTCTGGAACATTGGCCCATGCCTCTGCTGAACGATTTTGCGGGAGACATGTTCGGAATGTTTCTATAGACGACAAAAGGTTATATAGATCTTGAGGTTCGAGATGGCCGAGTAATCTGGTAGGTGAAGTGCATAAGATGTATAAAGAGCTTACCAACATAACTGACCTCATGAATTTTATATCTATGGACATTTCTAACAGATCTTGCAAGCTCTTTGGTTCATTGAGGGGTTGTTCTTGGACCTGCTTTCAGTATCTTCTTTTTGAGTGATCAATGGCTGAAACTCGGGAAATGGGATTAGCTGTAGTGCTTTTCAATCGATTATTGCGACGTTTGAGAGAAGGTTCGATGGCTGAGCCAGGCTCTGGCACACGCTTTCGTTTCTACCACTGTTCGTGGGACAAGGATCAAGCAAAGAGGCTTCCGCGCAGGCATTCACACAAGACACCAAAGCCATGGCGGTCAATCACATCTAATGAATATTAGGATTAAGCATTTACTAGTACATAGCACTAAAATTTACAATGATACGCTAGCGTTTGACGAGTAACTAAGAACCTCCAAGTTGCTCCAACTACAAAAGTCAAGTCTATTTTGCACCCCGGATTCGACTTGTGTGTCCAAGCTCTTTATAGACCTAGCCTAAGCTCGAAACTATCCGGCTTTGATCCCAGATTCCACAAGCGTTATAGGCATTCTGTTATAGGCATTCTGAAGGAAGATTTTCTGATGAGAAGCATCAAAATGTCTTTCCGACTTGCTCATCGAATTCACGTAGACGGGGAGGCACCCATCCTCGTAGTCTCCTCCCTCGAAATAATAAAGCCGGCGCACCATGGATTAGGCTTTGGGAGCTGTGAGTATTGGTTTCCGAAGGTTGCTTCAAAGACGGCTGAGGATTAGAAGTCGGCAAGGACCAGCACCAGCGAACCTCTAGTTCTCCCTTGAACAGTCCTCCGGAGGCTCCAAGGGCTGGATTGTAGATGCACGAGCCAGGAGATAAAACGGAAGGGGAATCACTCTTCTCTTCAGACTCGGATGGATTTTCGGGATCTGGTTTCGTACGGGCCAAAGAAGGAACGTAAATTAATAGAAACGGTACCTGTGAGCTCATCGCACGCAGAACGGTAGATTTCGTGAATGGCGATTCCGAGAGAAAAACCGCGACAATAGGTGTAGTCTCCTTGGAAGCTTCATTATTAGAAACTCCATCCGATTCATGGCTGGGATTCCTATGAGTATCTTTTTCCAAGGCCATATATCTCCAGGCGACGCCTTCTAGTTCCCTCACGTACTTTGGCCCGATCTTTTTCTTTTCGGCTTTGCATTGAGCAATGACTCGTATACGTTGAAGTGAAGGGTCTTTCGTTCGTGCATCGTCAGGGCTCAAAATGTCTGGGGATTGCAGAGCAGCAGTATCTTTTACCACATCTGGTAGCCACCACCAGCCATTGAGATCCACGCCTCCATCTTCTTTACCCCCTACTCTTTGTAGCACCATGCCCAAATGGGCTTCGAGAAGGTGCAAACACCGATTTTCGAAAGACGTTCCACGAAAAACCGTAGAGTGAATTCCTAAGGTAGAAGTCGGATTTTCGGTGTATGTATGTGTAGCCAAAGTGCGCGGAACGGTATTTGAAAGCAGTCTCTTTTTAGAGAAACCAGTGTGAGGTCGGTGCAACATACAATCTTCCGGACCAAATTTGGCGCTACTCCTACGGAATGAAGTCGAGGCGCCCAGTGTTGGCCAAAACGATTGTAACCTTTTGAATGAAGGTAGGTAGAGA
Source organism: Lentinula detonsa (assembly GCA_027921405.1). NCBI lineage: Eukaryota > Fungi > Basidiomycota > Agaricomycetes > Agaricales > Omphalotaceae > Lentinula > Lentinula detonsa. The sequence goes on along the minus strand of JANVFU010000003.1, from coordinate 2,539,974 downwards.
CTTGGAGTGAAAGTCATGCTGAGGCGACAGCAAATATGGCAGTAGCAACGAAATGTTTATGACTTGAGCAAATATTTTCCCATGTTTCTTTCTGCCAGGTTAGATGTTATACGCAGAGCAGGTGAAGAGTTACATACCCACAACTTGAGAATGCAGTTTGGGCTAAGCACTAGTGACTGTCAGTAGAAGAGGATGAATGGCCATGTAAGCGCTCACGGCACAACTCGATGAGAGATCATTCACATGACTAAAAGTACTGATTGCGCAATCACAGCTCCTTAACTGCCGTGGTCTTGTGGCCACGCCTATGATTAAGTAAGAATTTCCGCTCCTTTCCTCAAACGTCCATCTTCGTAATGTAAGTATGCTTACCGTTGGTCTAAATAGTACGACCGTTGCTACAATTATTCCTGTCCATTGTTTGAATGAGAAAGAATAAATAAGTGGGCTCAAGGCTGGCCGATGAAAGCATTCGAGAACGCTAAAAAGTCGAAAAATACGGGGAGAGACTATGCTGCACAACTGTATCGTTCTCCGTGTACTAATTTGATTTGCAGACTCCTGATATTGTGGTATCCGCACCATGGCAAGCAGCTCATCGTCCAGGGCTGAACACTTTCAAACTTCATCCAGAGTAAGTACGTATACACTCTCCATTTGGGCTATTCAACTCATGGCACTTCCTTAGCTGTCCCGCTCCATTCTCGTCGATATCGAAGCAGAGGATTCTGATACTCAGGATAATGAGGAGTTCGAATCAGAGGACGAGGTGACCGCAATTGAACGTGGACGTCAAAACGCTGAGAGCGTATCTCTCCGGCCATCCGATCATATAGACAGCGTCCAGCGAGTGGCAAGTGCTTGGGAGGAGGCGTTGATAGCGCAGGAACGGAGAAAGGAAGCAAAGAGTCTAAGCTTTATGACACGGCGCAATGGCAAACGAAAGGCTCCTGATCCAACAACCTTATCTCCCCGCCCTCGAAAACGCACTCTGCGTCACTCCTCCCCACCTCCGCCCAACACATTCAGTCACGAGGTCGAAACCTGCATGGGCACTTTTGTAATATACCTCAGAGAAATCCCTGGAGAATCCCAACTGGATCGCGAGATGCGCATCAACGAAGCTTCGGAAGCTGCGAGCGCAGAAGCAGATCGTGACGTACTACGAGAAATGTCCTCAAAACTCATTGACATATCTCCCGCATCCGTATCTTACATTCCAATGCCTCCTGAAGTTCCCCTGGATGATGACAGCCCCGATGGAGCTGCCACACCCATTAACACTCCAACTCACCCTCCTAATCCCCGTTCTGTTGCGGATGTCCATTTCTTGGAGCGGCGGGATACATCCCCTGAACAGTTTGAAGATGCCACGCACTTAGTGTAAGTCGTATCATAATTTAGCATGTATGCAACTCTCTTTCTTACAAAATTTTAATCAACAGAGAACCTCGAATTCACCAAGGGTGGTTTGTCGTCAAACGCTTGCTTGAAGGTGCTATTGAAACGCTCCCTGAAGCTCGAGCACAAATCCAGACACTCCTTTGGGGTATATCTCACACCAAGATACTGAACATGCTCAATCGAATCAACGACTTGGACCCGGATGAATTCGAACAGCAGAGAGGCATAATCGAGCAGGAGATCAATGCCGAAATCGACTCCGCAATAGATGCAGATGTCGAAATGCAGTCTCCGTCTGCCAGTGGGATCGTGAAGGAAGATCAAAAAGAAGTAGAGGAAGATCACTTAGCTCGCCTGAAAGGACAGCTACAGGAACAGCAGCTCCTTGGACGATGGGTAACAGAAGGTCTAGGGCATTCCAATGCCGCTGTAATATCCCCAGAGCGCCAGATTTTCTGTTTGTTCTGTCGGGTAAGTTGCCCTTCGTATCGTTGTTCCTTTCAGCTAATTAACTTTTATGGAAGCGGGGCAAGAGCTTCGAGGCGTTTGCTAAAATATCTCTGACATCGAGGCTGGTCGAGTTCATCCTAGTGTCCTTCGATGTCCATTCCAATCTCGCTATCCGGGAAGAATCTACATCCAGGCATACAGTATGCTACCTCAGAATACTAGACTTGCGGCCTATCTACGCACAGTTCCTGGTCTTCTTTACCGACATCCATTCAAAAACAGCTTCCCCAATGAAGACGCATGGTCCCGGCAAGAAGAAAAGAACAAACACCATCCACCCCTAGTGGTCACAGCGCATGATCTGGCCATGCCCATTCATCTGCGCGTTGAGGATGTGCGTTTGAACGATGATGACGTAGCGTTGGAAGTGACGAATGTTGGACTCGAAGTTCCTCAAAAGATATTTCGACCCGGCACTTGGGCCACGATCAAGTCGGGTCGGTACAGAGGAGACTTGGGGATTGTTGTTGACGACGATTTCGCCCAAGTCGATACTTCACACTATGCGCAATTAATAGTCGTCCCTCGAATTAAGTATCCTGGCTCATCCCGGACTCGGCCTCCCAAAGCTCCTATCCCGGTCGAGTTCAACCTTCCACCCACCAAAGCTTGGTCGAACTTCATGGTGTCTAACAACGTGCGGGTTACATCGATTTGCATTCAGTCTGAATGTTCAACTCCGTTTGCTTGCGATCATCAAGAATACTTTCGGAAGCGATATCGATTGCTTGGTCAGACAGTCCGGGGAGGCTTTGTTCTGCTTGTAGTCAAACTTGAGGCCCTCGACCTAGCACTCCGAGTTCCAGACGATGTTTACTCGACATTCAGGACCATTACAGAAGGCGACGACCTCGGCAAAATTCCTCCTCTTTCTTCATGGACCTTCGAGGCAAATGAAACTGTAATCCTAACGCAATCCAAACTTCCCGCTGCACTACCCAGCATGTACTGGAGAGAGGACCTGGGGTCGCTGAAAGACGGTGCAGAAGGAGTCATTCAAAAAGTCGGTGACTTGGTTTGCGACGTCGCATTCAAGAAGAACGGACAATTGGTAGATGTCCGTTCTGTAGCGTATCGTCATCTGGTGAAGGTCATCGCTATAGGCCAAACAGTCAGATTGGCTCCAGGGGTCCGCGATCTTAAAGAGATTCAATGGGTTCAACAGGGAGACTCCGGGGTAATGAGTGTTGTGGAGACAGAACTGAAGTTAGCAAACTCTGAGGGCCTTGTAACCGGCGTTTTCATACATCCAATACATGGGCCCAGCGTCAGTGTTTGGATACATGCAAGCTCACTCATCGTCACGCTAAGCTCCAATAGCGTCGTCAATATGTCCTATTCTCAAAGTCTTTCTCTCAGCAATCCTCGCCACCCGGCTTCTGCAGACGATGGTCACATCCCATCTTCCACTACGACTTGCGATATCCGCGATGCTACAACGGTCAGACGCAATCATTGGAAAGCCTCAGAAAACGTGATCGCTGGCCTTCAGACTCTTACGCCGCAGGAACACTTCACAAAAAATCATAGATCTAGTTGCGTTCCATGGCTCGGTATAAGGGTGTATCTTCGCTCTGATGAGGAGGAACAACAACATCGTACCGTTACGAGACGGATAGGTGAGGTCGTCAATGTCGAGCCGGATAGCACAAACGAGACAAAATTTCTTGTGCTGATCCATTGGGATGCTCTTGTCTTTGGAGACCAACTCTTCGAATGGTGTGATTATGAAAAGGTCCGTCGCATAGATAATCATGGACTTCTCCACGAGTTCACGCCCTACTCCGGGACTCCGCCCTGGAAAGGAGTGAAAGTCAAGGTTATCAAGACTGGAGTCTACAAAAATCGAGAGGCAGACGTAGTGGATGTCAGAGCTGACCCTGTGTTGGATCGCGACACGATTAGTGGTATCTCGGTCTACATTCGTTTCCACGACGGTGATGTTGTCGGTGAAGAACGCACAGCATGGGTCGACTACCACTACATCCGCCGCTGCGATACACGCCCGATGCGCTTTCTTCATGATTCTAGGATTACAGGCAAAGGTACAAAATCCTATTACGTTTTCAAAGTAGGTTATTGTCCCAGGTATTCACCTGAAGAGATCAGCACATGGAAATATGCGCCCTCGCCAACCCCGGTTTCCGCTCCTGAACCTGAACCTCCTCAACCCGTTATGACATCTCCATATCTTCGCTTCGAGGCAACCCGGGTGGGTACTTCTACTGCGCCTGACATCCCTGTTGATTTTTGGATCCTGGATCGTCGTATCTGGAGCACTTTGGGGCCCCGGGAAATTGACGTTGCTCGCTTGGATGGAATGGGCGATTTACGCCTTTCGATTAAACACGAATCCGCGGCAATCACTTTCTATGCACACCAAACTCGGATTGGAAGTAGTAAGCAGAAAGCTGAACTCAACATCATCCACCCTGGTATGATCTCCAGGACCCCATTCAGTATCTCAATCAAGGGAACTCCGGCTGCAAACGGGTTGTACATCATATGCAATCTCGAACCGCATACTGGTAAGCTTGCGCGGCGTCTACAATTTACGAAGTCATTCTCGGGCAAACAGCACGAAGACACCTGGTTATTGCAGATCGTAAAATGGACGCTTCCAGAGAAGGGGATGAATCACACGGAAGAGCTTACTAGTGAACATATAACAACCACCAGGAATCATTTCGTTAAAGTTCACGAAAATCTAGCAACGGCAGACAAGGCGAACGAAATGTTGTGTCGGCTGAGGAATGAAATAGGAGCCCCTTGCAACGGCTACACAGTTAATGAGCATGGTCAAGTCGTTAAGCAAGCTAATCGAAGCGGACCCCGACCAAAGAATCCGTAGCTATGTGGTGGATCTGCTTTTTTTGATTTGACAATGTACCTCTTGATTTTGTGCTGCATTTACATACATATATCTACGCCAATAAATTGTATTTACTCGATTGATATAATAAACACTCTGATTTGGCTCATATGACGCTTTGACAGTTCACTTTTAGCGTCCTCAAACGCTTTTAACGGCGGGCCTTGAGCTCTTTTAATCATTTGAACTTATTCAAACAAAGCCCTTAAATCATCTAGACTTACTCAATATATGTAGGCTATAACTACGGTGGCAATCTTGAACGACGGCCTTGCTTTATGATGCCCTTTCCTTCTTTCAGACTCTATAGGGTGTTTGTAACACAACTTTGAACGACGAGCGGAATTACGAAGGTGGTAAAAGACTGCTTTAAGCATTGAGTGTTACGAATACAGTGAGGACGGTGAAAATGATTCCCCAGGCGCTTGTTAGACGCTTATTAAATGGTGCTTTTTTACCTACATAGTCACAGTTCCTGTACTTTCAGCAATGCATCCAACTCCTTTAGTCGCATCTCCCATCCATCCACTTCTTTGAGCTTTCGTTCAAGAGTAGCAATCTCCCTATTGAATCCCAGCCAGAGTTCTCCTTCTTCTCCTTCGGCTTCGGACAGAGGCGTGAGCACTGCGTCTTTACCGATGTGAGCTAGAGTCCATCGACCGGTACCATCTCCTAGTAGGTTTAAAACTTGGGTATGATATTTCATGAGAGAAGGCCTGTGGTGTACGACAAAGTGTACAGCTTCAGCTAACAAGAAGAAAAAACTAATGAGTTGGTACGAGCTTACCTCAGTGAGATCGTGATTAATGTAATACCCAAATCCTTGGCGTGTTGATACATTCGACCTTCAACATCACTGGACACTGCGCTTGTGCATTCTGTCACGAAGACGGTCCGTTTAATGTCAATTAGGCCCTCAGGAATTTGAAAACACCAGACTTACCATCCAGAATGGCAAATTTCGGTCGGTGATAGAACACTCTTGCCATGGCCATCTTCAATTCTGAGATATCAGTTTTGAAAGAGAAATGGGAACCAGAAGAGCCACTGACCCTCTGTTTCTCGCCACCACTCAATACATCTCTCCATTCCTTCCTCGTACTCCAACCGCCTTCTCGTTCAGGAAGATATCCCAGAAAGACACTTTCCAAGATATATCGGATGCTATTCCCGGAACCATCATCTCGAGACTCGATACTCAGACCCTTCTCCAGGAAATCGGCGTATGAGTCTGGGTATATTATCTGGTCAAGGAGTGTACCGACAGGCATGTATACCCGTTGTGGAACAACCAACAGTGAATGGGGTCTCAACACTTTACCCTCCTCGTTCATTGGGTCCCACAGTCCAGCCAATACTCTTGCTATAGCGGTCTTTCCCACCCCATTGCTCCCGGTGATCATGAGATGCTCGCCGGAACCTTCTCGTAAGTACAGCGAAAGATCGCGTACAAGGGTAGACTGCGATTCGAGGCGAACAGAAGGTTTGTCGGCGGACGGACTGTCGTCTGAGTCAACGAGTATCTGGGATTCGGACTCGTCATTTACAGGTCTATGACCAGGAACCCCGATATCGACATGTTCTAGTCCAATTATATCATTCTCCAGAGCGCTGTATGAAGTTGGAAGGCTGGAACCAGTGGAGGCAGGTTTGACTGCATATAGGTTTGAAACGAGTGTGTATAATCTATCCGTCACTCCGGCGAGTTCCAAGACATCTTTGTAGGCGTACATTAGTCTTCCTCCCGCATCAGCAAGGGAGAGAAGGAGTCTGCGGTTGGAGATGTAAGTTTCAGTACGGGAAGCGATGGCTTCATTCCCGCTGCTCGATGGGATAGAACTTGAACCATGTTCAACTTCTTCGGCCGGGTGGCGTCGACGGGTGAGTAGGAGAGGTACCGCAATTAGGCCATACCCTGCTGCAGACCAAAGGTATTTGATTACATAGTCCTCTGTCCATTCGTACGCTATTCGAATCTATCCAAAATATTTCAATGTTGGAACACCGAACACCACAACGTCAATGCTTACCTTATAAATAAAATTCACATGCCGAATGAGAGCCATATAGGCTCCAGTAAGAATATCTCTTTCTCGTGCACCTCCATCGTAGAAACTAAGAAAGTCTTAAGTGATTCTGGGCAGACAGTTGGAAGGATATCACCTACGCAATCTCCTCGCCTTCTCTCCCGAGTCTACCCATCCCCGCACGATAATCTCCTTCGAGCTTGGCTTCAGCGGCAGCTAATTTTCCAAAAGCAGGTGTAGCAGCTCTTAGAATACGAACCTATGTAACGTAACCTTATTAGCTCGTATCACATAGTACAGGCGGAAATGCGAACTGTAGCATAGTATGTCCCGAAAAGTAGCACCGTTCCCCTCAGTCCAAGAGAGCGGCTTAATTGGCTCGTGAAAAGGACTAAATCAAGGGTGGGTTTCATGAGATTTCCGCTGATAGGTGGTCAGTGTAAGGCCAAACGCAAACGTGAAAGGGTTGCTTCAACTTACTACAGACCACTGACACCTTCAGCCCAAGCTTCTACATCTGCAGTGATGTACTGGTCGACTCCTTCGATGACTCCTCCAGAATGACCGTTCGCGTCTTTTCCCTCACTCGACGTCTTGTCCCCTGAAGTACCAACCCCAAGTCCCAGCCGGTAATATCTCAAATCTGGGTATTTGGAAAGGTATAGATCATGAATATATCTAGTGAGACGGGTCCGGATCCGTAAAGCGAGGGTAGATTGCAAGTGCTTGATCTGAGGACGTGTCAAGCAAGCATAATGCAAAATATAGAATGAAGAAGACTGACCATAACATTCGTATATGTGCTTGGCACAGCCAAGACAAACCAAAGTCCTAGTCCGCGTAGGAAACCGCGCGCGTCAGCCCGAACCTACAGAATGTTATCATTACAACATTCAAAGAAGCCCCAATCATGAATTCTTACTAAATCTCTGACAATGATTCCATCCAATCGTGCCACGACGACACTCAGGACAGTACGAGCGACAAGGAAGAAGGAGTGAACGGCAAGTATAAGTGATTCTTTGGATTTCCATGAGGGTATAGCGATATGGAACAAAAGTGCACGAAGGGCGCGGACGAATCTGGGATCGAGGAGAGCTTTTGATTTTTTGGAGTCGGGAGATTGAATAGGGAAGTGTTTCGCGTTCGATGTTAGCAGCTTTGCAGCGGTGTCGCGTATTGGAACCTGAGTTCATTGTGAATAGATAGAAATAACACAATAGAAGCGCTCGCCAACGTTTACCTTGGCCAGTCTATTACGATATGGAACCAGTAACGTTCTCGAGCCATCACTTTCTTTGACATATATCTGCTGCAGTATTTCTGTCAGCTCTGCGGCGGACAAACGTTTTCCAGCAGTTGCATCTCGAAGTCTGGAGTGCATCAAGGTTACGCTTGAATGATCATCGAGGATATAAATGCACTGTCAATGACAGACCTTTCAAGAGAATCCTTGGGTAAAGTTATCAGACGGGAACGAAGAATGAGAAGAACAAAGATGATTTGTAAAAGTCTGGTAGATGGTCGAAGAGTGGAAAGAACAGCCATTTCGAGCAACTCGTGAATTGCGGGGCCATTGAAATGTTGTCCATGATCATGCATGTGATTCTCCCAACACAATCATGATTTAGACGTCCTGGTCGTTCTGAGGATACGAAGAGAAGCTCAATGGTGCAGTGGAATGTCCATCATTGTCAAGGTAAAGATCAAGAACAGATAGTGTAGACGAGACGTGAGAATTAGCGTTTACATAGCATCAGATTGTTCTGACGATGAAGTTACTGATGGTAAAATACAGAATCGCGGAATTTACACTTTCAAATTGAAAGCTGAACTTTGCCATCCTTCCCTCTGCCTTTCAACATCGGCCTTCACCTGCACTGCATCCTTAAAACTCTGAACTTGCTCCTTTCCTGTCTGAACTATCTCCTTTGCCTGTTCAGTGATTTGCTGCGTGTCTGTGATATCAGGAAGCTCATCTGTATCAATTTCCATTCCTGAGTCATCCAACGCCTGCCCAGTGGCATTCTTCAGTCTTTTTGATAAACTTTCCGAGGCAGTACCAGCAGGACCCCTCTTCTCGCCGCTGAGGATTTGAGGTTCAGCACCCATGGCAAATGTCCTCTGTCCTTCCTTATCTTCGCCAGTTTCGAGATCGACTTTACGTTCAGACACAACCACCCCGGTACCGGTGGCTTGCCAATCGGTGTACGCTCCTTTGCGGCGAGAGTCCCAACCCATTCGTCTTAATCTCCCAATCTCGGACCAGATGGCTGCTCCAATTGACGCGCCGCTTCCAATGCCAGTATCCTTGAATATTTCGGCCCGCTCAGAAATATCGTACGCTAACCCATCCAAACCCTCAAATATTTGGCGGAGATGTCCTGCCACAAAACCTTCGAGCGCAGCTCTCAACCTCAATGCCATAATGGGCTTGAACATTGCGAGCACAACTCCGTGATTACTATCTTTGATGTCGAGCTCGAAATCATCCGTGATGCGTACGTCCAAGTGCTCAATTACATGGAAAGCGCGATGTAGCGAGCGTTGCGACACAGTTTTGGTGGTGGTAGTAAGCGGTGCTGGAACAGGTTGGTTCGTCAGCGAAGATCCTGGAGTGACCTTTGCATTCCGAGACGCAGAGCTTTGAACGGGAGCAAGAGTTGTGGTCGCGGAGGCAGGAATGAGACGCAACTTGACATCGACATCGATTCCCTTTGGAGGAAGTGTAAGAGACAAGCGTCCGGTATAGTCTGAAGGACCAATAGAAGCAGTTTTGTCTTTGTAGTAGAATGAGATATCGGATACAGCTAACTGGATAGCCTGGATGTGAATCTGTGTGAGAGTTCCTAATTGCGTTTTTGTCTCTGGTTGCACTGGAGCATTGGGCGCGGAAGCTGGCGCAACTATATCAATGTCGGTGATGTTGCGAATATACATGTGAGAGGGCAAGAGATTGAAGGAAGAAACGTCAAGATTCTCGAGAACGAGTTCGGACTCTGCGTCTTTATACTCTGTTCTAAAGCAAAGCGTCAACCTAAGTCTGCAACAGGCGGTGGCAATAACATACCTTGGAATTGGGATATCCTTCAACATGTTCAAGGCTCGAGGTAGGTAAACTCGGAAAAGGTCTTGCCAGAACCAAGTGAGTTGCTCCATGACGGCCTGCACGCCAGTCTGGGCTTGGTCTCCAGCCTCAATCAAGCCGTTCTCAATAGCTTCTCCGAGTTTAACATGTACCTCCCTCAACCTATTCAAATCTTCGTCATTCTTCAAGCCATCTTGGAACTTTTTGATCTGTATTTTCATCGCTTCTACGTCCTTCTTCCATGTGCGACCAAAGTCGGAATCTTGGTCGAGCATTGCCTTCCATCTGTTCCGAAGATCTTTGCGAACGTGCTTAGCTTCATCAGAACGTATGTATCCAGCTTCATCCAAATCGCGGCGAAGATGAGTGAAAAACTCGTCAAACCAAGTACGCAGATCCTGATCATCACGCACGTCGACAGCGCACTTGCGGATGGTGTGAACGAGTTCGGATAGAGATGTATGTGCAAGACGCGATAGAAGGGTTTCAATTGCTTGTAAGGCTTTGGAAATGTGTTTGTCAGTTGTGTTGTCGTCGACAAGGGAATCCAACGACGACGCAGTGTCAGTGGTTGCGTTGAATCCTCTAGTGATCCATTTCTGCAGAGTATTGAAAAGTGTGTTGAAAGATTTGTGATACTCTTCGTCATCTTGAGCACGTTCGCACATCTGAAGAACATGAACTAATTTATAACACATAGATGACTTGAACACCCACTTTGTAGAAGGCATTCTGTAGTTGTATCGAAGTGCGATCGGATAAATCTGAGACTTTGGCAGCGGTTTCTTGACCAGCGCCAATTACTGAACTACCGGCGCCTTTTAGTGTATCCATTCCATGTTCGAATGCAACTTGGACGTCTTCTTCTTCCTTGAGCCGCGCCTTATCGCGACCGAAAGTGTCTCTCTCGCCTGCCTGAACCTCCTCATCAACCTCTCTCAAGCTGTCCTTAGCTCGAGATGCTTGCTTTTCAACAACCTCTGCAGCATCGGCGAGAGAAAGCCGAGTAAAGGACGAAAAGTCGTCAAAAAGAGATGAACTTTCGGAGGATAAACCAGACCAGATGATGGAAAGAATGGTGCGGATAGAGTCGCGGGCATCTTGAGCATCTTGAGAGGCCTCTTGGGTGTTTACCTTGATGTTCGCATCGATGGAAGTATTGGAAATATCTGTTTGAGATAGATGCCAAATAGCTTCCTGCAGCACGTTATCCTCTGCAAAATGTTAGTATTCAACGTGATATGACGATGGCCATAAGTAATCTTACTGTTTTTGTGTTCACCCAAGGTCTGATAAGCGGTCAAAACGTCGCGAAGACGTTCTGCAAGGTTGTGGCCTTGAGCACTGAGGGCCCCATCTGAAATAACGTCTGTCTTGAGCCACTCGAGAGTGTTTTTCACTTGGTCGTGCGAGGGCAGTTTTCCAGCGTCGATGGCAGCGAGTATATCGATGAATTTATCCATTGGGGTGTGTAAAAATGAGCTTTCAGGCATTTAGAGAGAGCCTTTTAAGAGAAATCTTGCTCCGATAATGACTCCATCCTGACGCGGTTGTTTCAGCAGAGCAATTCGTTGGTGACCGCATAGTAGCGTCACCCGTTTGTGGCTCGGAACTAACCTTTCCAAAGTTCTAGCCTTGTGTTTGCGAGTAAATATTGGAGTTATTTGCTAGTACCAAAGCAGGAGTTGGAAAAGAATTGACAATGACATTACAAAATGCCAAAACTTGAACCCACATGGTCGCGAGAGTTAGCTTTGACCTCTACTCACGCTCACGGACTACAAAATCCTTACCGCTTCACAATAAGTCGAGGAAGCAATTTCGCTATCAGATAACGTCAAAAGTGCTCGACTGATTTTTTTTGAGGCATAGGCATAATAAGCATGATACAGATATTAATGGCTTAAGATAATTAGATGTACACTATGTACAATTTACTGTAAATGCCGACCGGTGACTATAAAACAATAGTGTAAGTTCCATGAATGAATGGTGTTCAAATGAAAGCAAGGCTACAATGTAGTTGGGTATAAGTATTAGTGAGTTTTACTGTATTAGTGAGTTTTACTTGTGTTCGTCAGTTCAACCGATACTTGTTGTATTATGATGCTGGTCTCCTCTAGCGCGTCGAGGATGTACACCAGAGACTAGTAGCCGCTCCCAGTACTCGTGTCCTTCCTTGTGCCCGTCCTCCTCTTTCCAGTCTTTCGTGACGGGGTCACGCTCAAAATCTCCATCGCGATACCCGTATCTCTCCTTCAGGAGCCGAAGCAAAGGATTGCGTAGAGCTGGATCCATCCGTACTAAATTTCCGGGGAGGTAATTCCCAACTTTGTGACGCGCAAGACTCTCTTCAAAAAGAGCTTCTTCATAGGTGCAGCCACAATTGAGAGTATTCAAAGGAGCATGACGAGGTGGATACTTCCTTCGTTCTCTACGTGGGTCATGCCAAGCACACAACGCATTACCGGCACGGTTTAAGGAGCAGAGATACTTGATGCGCGCATTGGTACGAGCTTCCCAGGAAGCCTGGAAAAGAGCAGAGTCGGGCGGGGAAGAAGAAGAAGAGCTTGAAGAGCCTGAGGAATGATCTGCAAGCTGAGCTTGAAGCGCCTTGATCTGTTCCTGATCACGAAGATGTCGGTCCTCTAGCTCTGCTATTCTTCGATGCAGATCATAATCTATATGCGCATGGGAATTAATGGTTGATCCATTGTATGTCGTTGGAGTATAACCTGTGACAGGTGTGGTCGTCTCGTCATAAGAATAGATCGTAGATGATGACGGTTCCCCATAGCCTCTTTGATCTGTGTCAGACGATAGATGATATGGTACATCTCCTGCAACCCCTGGGTATAGCAAATCAGACGTGGCACCTATTGGTATCTGGTCTTGGTGCCAGGTCATAGAGACCAGCTGGGCGTCTGAATGCCGGGGGGACATGGTCATGTATCGTGTACCGCTCCCAGAGGGACTGGCTCCAATGGCACTGCTACTGTTGAAGCTCGACGACGATGCAGAAGAGGACCTGCTGAGTCGTACTAACGAACCAGAGTTCTGATACATAGTATATAATATGAGCAAAAACACCATCTAGTTTTCAGAATTGAGAGTTATGAATTCTCACCGAAGGGTCGTACGGTGCAGATTGGTACAAGGGATAGTCACCAACTGACGATCTTCGTTCGTTCGATCCTCTGGATCGATTGTTCCAATTATCATAACCCGAACCAGAAGTACCAGACATTCCAATTGGATCCTCACTAGGGTGCAATTCAGGATAAGGTCGAGTGCGAGGACTTTCCGACTTGGTGTTCCTTCGACGAAGAGACTGAGAAGTGAGGGCAGAGTTATTGATAAATGGAGAAGAGGGTGGTGAGAACATCGACGAGAAGTCCGTATGACTTTCCTCTTTAACTTCGGGCATTTTAAAATTCCCAACACCGTTAGGTGCGTTGGAATCAAGCCACGGGAAATAGTCAACAGTCTCGTCGTGCATGACAAAGCGATGCAGGGGAGAGGGGGGGGGAATAGGGATCCAAGGATACAGTTCGATGGAGGCTTTAAGCACAGTGCTATGTTCCGCTGTCTGGACAATGTGATGGCAATCAGGATCAAGTTGGAAAGAAGGAATCTGAACTCTGACCGGTTAACTGATACAACAGGCTATGAAAGATGATCATTGCGCTTTGAATGCATGACTAACCCAACCACAGAATTTTGACCTCCAGACCAGAATGAATGCGGTGTATCTGATCCTCGTGAGGTTTATCAAAGGAAATACTGTGCTCATTGTTTCGGTGCTTATCCCCGCCATGTGGTTCGAATACAAACTTATCAAAATCACCCAGCAACCTGTGTATACGCCTGGTTTGGACAGCGACCCGAAAAATATAGGAAACGATCACTTGTGCACTGGTGAGGAAGAATACTACCAGCAACGTTCAAACAGGGCGCAGGAATGTAAGCAGGTATTATTCATTCGCTGTCGATTCTATATCGATTTCTCCATTCAGTCGATTCAGAAAGATGCGGAGAATGCGTTCGTATATGTTGAAATGATCCATCAAAGTTGTATCGGAATATCTCAACGATGATAACTCAGGTAGCCATTCCTAACGACCGGATAGAGAGACGAAGTTGAGATAAGATGAGGCGGAGGGTTGAAATGATGGAAGAATTCTGATTGACTGGAACCCAGAATGTTTGAATATGAATCGAAATACGGCGACAGAAAACTACTACTAACCTAAGTATTTGAACTTGAACCATGACGGATCACCTCGTGCCAGAGTTTACCAATGGGCTGTCTAGATTTCCAATGTTTGAGTAACATTTGATAGTGATGTGAAAGCCAACAATTCTACTTAATGTTATCTGGGAGTTCGACAACTCCACCTTCATCCACGTTCAAAACTTTTGTCAATTCTATCCCCGGTCGACCGGGACAACTAAGTTCATCGTTGTTCCAAGCTACGAAAGATGAAAGATGGAAAGAACACACATTTTGAACAGTCTAGACAAAGGAAAGCAGCGGATGACATGGCCTTCAGTTCGTGACTGTTCCAATTCGCAGGTATATTGTATGATCTCGGCTATTCGACATTTTTCAGACCGAGAGGTAGGAGACCCTGATTGAGACGAAGAGGACGGAGACATTCATTCAAGTGTTCGGGGAAAATTATTCGCAATCGCAGTGGACCAGTCGTGTATTGCTGAATGTAATAGGCAAACCAAGGAAAGCGATTGTGGCGTGGGAACGAATTATAACGTGGGAGTAGTAAGAAAAAGGCTGAATCGAAAGGTCCTTGGTAAAAAATCTCCTACATCTTGCCCTTCCATCATGGTCTTCAAAGTTGCTGGTATGCCTAGAAATCGTATCTATTATCCTTTATACCAAAATCTTTCTTAGATGTTTCTCTCGCGGCTTTTGGTCGCAAAGAGATCGAAATTTCTGAGGTTGGAATCAACATCGATGGCAAAATCTTCTGGCAACACTGATCACTTTTCCTCTAGAATGAGATGCCTGGGCTGATGTATATGAGGTCTAAAGTTAGTCCGAGCAGAAAATCAAGCCTCGATATCCACTGATGATCACTCCAATCGCAGTACGGTCCCTCCCAGCCTTTGAAAGGCACTAGAATTGCAGGATGCCTTCATATGTAAGGCTTTGAAATAGCACTTCTGATTCTTGCGATTAAACCTCACTAGGACGATTCAAACTGCCATCCTCATCGAGACTTTGACTCACCTCGGTGCAGAAGTAACGTGGTCGTCTTGCGTGAGTTGAAGTCTCTAGTACGATATAAATAAAGCTCGAATTTGCGATCCAGAACATTTTTTCCACCCAAGACCATGCGGCCGCTGCGTACGTACCGTTCCGCCGTATCATTGAGCAATAACGCTTATGATGACATGATCCTGAAGCATCGCCGCTACTGGCGTTCCTGTATTTGCTTGGAAAGGTGAAACCGAGGAAGAGTATACCTGGTGTATAGAGCAGACGATCAAAGGATTTTCGGGTGGACAGCCCTTGAACATGATACTGGATGACGGCGGTGATCTCACCAGTATGGTCCATGAGAAGTTCCCGGAACTTTTACCTGGTTCGGTCTTCGTACCTTCTCATCTTTCAGGTATCTGATTCTTGGCTATTACAGGAATTCGCGGCATCTCAGAGGAGACCACGACTGGTGTTCACCATTTGTACAAGGCTTTCCGTGAGGGCAAGCTAAAGGTCCCCGCGATCAACGTCAACGATTCTGTCACCAAGTCCAAGTTTGATAACTTGTATGGTTGCCGAGAGTCTCTTGTAGATGGCATTAAGCGGGCAACGGACGTAATGCTTGCTGGAAAGGTCGCCGTCGTTGCTGGTTTTGGTGATGTCGGCAAAGGAGTATGTGTTTTATCCCTTGTTCCGATCGCTGTTGAATTCACCATGATATTCCACAGTGCGCTGAATCACTGAGGTCTTATGGTGCTCGCGTCCTTATTACTGAGATCGATCCCATCAACGCTCTCCAAGCTGCTATGGCTGGATATGAGGTTACCACCATGGAGGTTGCAGCCCCTCGTTCAAATGTTTTTGTCACCACCACTGGAAACAGGGATATCATCACTGCAGCGCATTTCAATGTCATGCCTGAAGATGCCATTGTCTGCAAGTAGGTCATGCCCTTTTCCAGATATTTTTCATACTTATCGACGGCATGTCTGAAGTATCGGTCACTTTGACATTGAAATCGACGTAGCTTGGTTGAAGGCTAATGCCAAATCAGTCTCCAATGTGAAGCCCCAGGTAGATCGCTTCACAATGTCTTCTGGTCGTCACATCATCCTTCTCGCGGAAGGTCGCTTGGTAAACTTAGGGTATGTTTTTTCCATCCAGCTATGTTTGCAATGATTAATTTGCTGATGACTGTTAAACAGATGTGCTACCGGACATCCATCTTTTGTGATGTCGTGCTCGTTCACTAACCAGGTCCTCGCCCAAATTGCACTTTGGACTACTCCCGAGAAATTCCCTCTTGGGGTCCACATCCTGCCAAAACATCTTGACGAGGAAGTCGCACGTGCACATCTTGAGCACTTGAACGTAAAACTCACTACTCTCTCTGAGACTCAATCTAAGTATCTGGACATCCCCATCAACGGTCCTTACAAGGCTGATCACTACAGGTATATTGATATCTGTTTTTACACAGAGTACGATTCTAAAATTTGCTTGCAGGTACTAAACTCAAGTATCAGTGATCAATGCTGATGGCCTCAACGAGCCCTCGCCATAACTTCTTTCGGAAGCTTAGGGATCTTCAACGTCCTTGTTTCAAGCGGATGCCCTAGTATTTGTTCCGTAACATAAAAAATCATGCATTGGCAGGGTGCAAAGTTGGATGAGAGAACGCCAGGTCTGGTAGCTGGAATGATGAAATCAGGAGTGTGAATATGTATTTTATAGGGCAAGGCCTCAACGAGCCTATGGTTGTAGCATTATAATCCTACGAATCCGCAAATAAGTAGATGTTGACAAAATGATAAAATGATAACGAGCATCAATATCCATGATATGTTCTGATTGATATTCTGACCTCTGTTCTCTACCGTTTACTACTCAACTGTGACTTCACACAGAAATACTCTTCAAGATGTCTTCTCCCAACGTTGATACCACCGTATCCCCTCTCGGACCCATAGATCCTGCATCTCTTACAGAAGCAGGCTCTTCTAGCGAGAATGAAAAGGCAGCGCCTTGGATCGTTAGAAAATTGGTCGGGGTATGTCTAAATTTCCTCCATGCTTACTATTGGGGGCCTTTGATCTCTGCTGATTTTACATATCATAGTCCATGACTGGACGCATTGTCATGTCTTCATACGAGTCCCTCAGAGCTGCAGGAACAACTGTCATCTGTCTATCACCTGTACGCTATTGCATCCATTATGTAGTCAAAGGTCGAGATCAACTTCATTCTTGATAGTGGGGGGATCAATCACCCTTGACTCTCCCGTGCATACGCTTTCGGGATCTTGCGGTGCATACTGTGATTGCTGCTACGGTAACTTTCTTTTCGCTTCTACTCTGGCAATGTTGTTCTTGCTTCTACTCTCATCGCCTTGATCCCGCGAATTGTACTTACATTATCGCCGTTCCCTTAGGGTGGTTTCGCTGCTATAGCCAGTCCAGTGATGGGCCCCGTCAGCGATCTGGTCGTTTCATCTTTCGGAGATACAATCTTGGTCGAACTCGGTCTTCATGCCGGGTTTGACTTGACCACAAAGGCTGCTAACGATCTTATAATCGAGCATGGAATAAAGCATGCCATACCGATACATTCCAGTCGACTAGAAACTACACATGTAAAGGTTCTGCTCATCACTCTCAAGTTCAAACATACAATGGAAGATGCGGCGCTAGGATTTTTCCGTAGTAGTATACACAAGTGAGGTACCAGTAACTACAATCCGTTTCTTGCGGCTGACGGGGGTCATATTCCGTAGAGATACCGATCTTTTCGCCGCGGTAAAAGACTACTTGGCGGTGGAAAAAGGTTGGCTCTCTCCGTATTTGTTTGCCAGCAGTCGTCGTCCCATCATTCCTAGATCTATGAAGCCCGATGTGATTTTCTGTCATGGTCCTTTCTTGCAAGGTCAGTCGCGGAATTCAGTCTTGATCCTTTCTCAAAACTCGTTGCCTGTTCGGGTGTATCTAGGTGACTACCGGGTGGGAGAGGCACTGCTGAACGAATCAGCTTCTATCATCAGCTTCTGCCAGGCTCCCCCTCCCGCTGAAGCCCTCTTGGAGACCCCAAAGCAGCAGTACTCATTATCAAACCTCAAAGACTTGAAGCTTCCATCTCTTTCCAATGCATTTTCTCGCTCTCGCACACCTTCTCCTGAGCCACAGTTGACACCTTTACCTGCACCCCCTGTACCTAGACGCATGGTAATCTTGGTTGTCGGCATCAAGCCGCATCGCAAGCTTTGGTCGACTTCCGCGCGTCCAGAAGAGAGTGTTATTCGCTATATCCTTCTCAATGGTTGTCCTGCGATTGTCGTGCCTGTCAAACTCGGTGCGCCTCTCATTGCTTGGGATGCACTGACGTTGGAGCAGCTTTGGGATGTCGACCTTCCATCTGCTGATGGACCACCTAGCACTTCAGGTAAATTTGAGGGAATAGTCAACGTGCTTTATGAATTCTTGGATCTCTGTGTGGATTGGGTCCGGGTTGAAGAGAATAAGGACGGGGATGCGATGATTGAGCAAGGCAAAAAAGAGAAGGTCAAAGATGCGTTGCAGCTACTCGTTGCAGCTGCAATTAGGAGCAAAGCTAGCAAGGAAGTCAGGAAGGAAGTGGATGCTGACAGGGCTGGAATAGCAATGTGGCGTATACCTTGATTGTCGGTTGATCCATTGGAACCAGGATTCGGATAGTTAACTAGAAATTTCGGTTGAGAGACGCAGCGCAGGCGCTCATACATACAGTGCTTCTCCCCCTACAAAACGGTGATCACCCACTGCCAGCGCAAAATGCTTGATTTGAGAAAAAGTTCAGGTCCGAATCCTGCCATCCCATTCCCATAACGTCTCGCACAGCATGGATAGGCATATAATTCGCAATGAGTAATGTACTTAGTAGAGAGTTTTTATGAATGGGTATCGAAGGTATGTACCACGAAAGGAGATGGATACCAATGGAAAGGAGAAAGTAAAGTAGGCTGTGAAAGACGCATATGGATCTCAAAAACAACAATTGAAGAAGATCATCACGAGATAGAGCAACTACATCTCCACCACCACGAACCTACGGGGACAAATGAAGTTGATCTGTGACGAATTTCCCTATAGCACCAGAAGAGCCTTCGAATCGTTCGGACTCTTCCAAAGTCAAGAGACTTCCAGAATACAGGCCGGTAATACTGCATTTATGCGCCTCCGGCTCCTGCTGCACCACCTCTGCCACCACCTCTCGTTAATCCGGCAGCAGCCAAACCTCTCGAAGCAAACCCTCCTCCCCCACGTCCGCGACCACGAAATGATCCGCTGCGCTCCGGATTTGGAGGAGATGTTATCGAATCGGGCGCGGACTGCGAAGGGGTAGATCGAGAAAGCTGGGATTGAGAAGCCGCTCGTTCTCGTTGTTCTTTGTCTCTTGTTTCCCGATCCGTAGCCAGCTTGATATCCGGTACACTGCCATTTAGAGTCTGTAGGTAATTGAATGAAAGCAGGACTCGTTAGTGATACATCAGAAGTTTGGAATCCGCCGCAAAATTACGCACCTGTCCAGTTCTCTCCAACCCTCGTCTCATAGTTGCTTCATCTCCGAATTCAACATATGCAAGTTTTTGTGCACGACCCGCTCCGGTTGAAGAAGGGAAATGCACTTTGATAACCTTCGAAGAGTATATTAGTCATGTCCGAATTGTTAAAACTGAAGCACTGACCCCTCCACCATCCGGTAAGCCTTGAGTATAAAACTCTCTCAGATCAGCTTCTGAGGCAGATACATTCATCCTCATAAAGATCGTCCAAGGATTTCTCGGGGGTTTGGCTGACTTTGGTGTACGAGCACCTCCGGAGAGCGTTCCAGTTGCGGAGGCAGGAGATTTGAGTTGGTCAATAGGACTCTTCAGATCGTCGATGGTAGCCGAAGCAGAGGCTGGTACGGAACCCTCTGCGAGTACCGTTGGGTAAAACACTTGATCAAATCGAGATTCAGATAAGCTCACCTGCGGCTGCTGCTGCTACTTTCCGCTCCTTCTTTTCCTTCCGCTTTTGTTTTTCACGCTCATATTTCTCTGCCTTGAGTTTTTCTTTATCCTTTACTCCATTTCCGTCCTTGTTACCCTCTTTTTCAACTTCAGGACTATCTTTCTGGTGTAGATCTCGAGGCTCAGAAGAAGGAGTGCCCGTTCCGCTCGCTGGTTTTGATGATGTAGTCGATGCTTTACCCGCTAGATGAGGTGGTACGGCACGATCTATCGCCTGATCCGTTACCGGAATGTTTACGGTAGTTGCGTTTTTTTCATTGATGTTAGAGCTACTTGCCGTAAGAGGAGCAGGCGTCGCGGGTTTTGAATGAGCAGCGGAAGGTGGTGCCGGGGAAGCCACTTTGGGTGCTGGAGTCTGTGGTTTCGAAGGCAATTTATTGACAGGAGAAAGGTTATTGTTGTGATTCGCAGAGGTAGGTGTAGCAGGGACAGTAGCAGAGCGGCGATATGCGTAATTGAAGCCTAGTGATAAAATACATGAATTATGATAAGATAGGGAAAATTTGAGCTGCTGACCTTGGCTTTTCAACTCGGCACTGACCCTACCCTCCCTCACATCAAGGACTAGCGACCCGTAAGCAGCATCACATAGATTCCAATTCCAACAATTCTTCCACATGGGCTCGTCCTGCGCAGCCAGTGCTTCTTTTGCAGATGTCATTCCCGTAGGTGCACCTCCTGATGCCAGCGGAGGAGGTATCCTCTCTATGACATTGAGCGCCTTGTCCAGTAACACTCTCTGATTCTCATCTACGACGACATCCACCTGAGTCTTGACACTTTCCCAAACTTTGTCAAATGCTTCCTTGCCGAGCAGCAACTTCCTGCGGAACCCTTCATAGTCTGCCAGCACACTAAACTCGTTCCAAGAGGTGGAGTAGCGGAAGTGTAGACCGGCGCTAATAGTGAGGTCAGCTTTACACACTAGGGCGAGCTGAGCAATTATGCCTTCGCGTCCTGGACTGGCATGTGTGACGAGTAAGCGTGTCTCGGATGGGTCATGTGCGCGCTGAGCCGTGTCGACGAGTTCACCAATTTGTAGAGTTGTAGTCCACATGGTTCCCTGGCCTCCTGCAATAGTTGCATGCCCATCTCCATTGTCAAACATCTTGTGAGACACGACAGCCCCTCCGAGACCGAGTAAACGAAGCTTAACGCCTCCAAGGTCGAGCAGATGCGTAGTGGCTTCATCAAGGATGTTTAAATTTGGCACCTCGTATGTTTTAGCCCGGAACTTTTCCAAGATATCCACATCTTCACATGCACCCCATACAGTATACACTGGCACGTTCAATCTGAGATTACCAGAAAGCAGCAAAGGGAATTCACTAAGAATGGAAATATCGACACTGCTTCGTAAAGGAGTATTTTGTTGGAGCAAGTGTGTCCTTTGCGAGCTGGCAATGAGAGGCGAGTACATAGTGAGATGCCTCAGAGTCCTGTCGTTGATCCGTTCGAGTGAATTTGCTTCAAAAAAGCCAAAATCACCGGTGTGAATGACCGCTACTGCGTTAACTTCTCGGGCTAGATCATTGAGGGCGGAAAGTCGACCACGGATATCAGCAATACAGAGGATACGGCCATGAGCAGTGTCGAAAGTTTTAGTAGTGGTGTTGACCATAGTGGGTCGAAGGAAGGGAAAGGAAGAACAAAGACTCGAGGTTTGAAGACAATTTTGATGGACTTCTCTTTCTTTGTGGGTAGAAGTATCACATAAGCAGGTTTAGCGCTTATTAGGCGCGCTTTGGGCAGTCGCGACGCGTCTGGAGATTAATGAAAACGTTGGCAGTGATTATAGAGCTTTGTGAGTTGTATTTTAGACAGATATGACGACGCGTAATTGAGCAGTATTTCTACTGAGATATCTAACCCGGGAGCAATTCCCATTTCTCACTCTGTAAATACTGACATAAACCCCGGAATTAAGGTATGTATCTCCAGGTTCAGCAATTTGACACAATTCCATTTTCTACGATATCAAAGTAATGAACAGCTGAACGTTCAGGCCGCAAAATGCGGAAGGAATTGAAGGTTCATCTGGAAGACTCCTAAGTATAGACTTCAAGATCACATCGGTTACGGACAACATGAAGTAAATCGTACGACAATCTATGACAGGCAACGCAGCCCCAAGGTACGCAATTGAAGTCTGGGGTGAGCTCGAGGTAAAGGTCAGGTAATCGCATGGTCAACGATGGAACGCAGGGATTGCTACACGAAAATAACAGCTGTTATGACCTGACTTGATCAGGTGAAATCATGTGTACGGAAATATGGTCTTTGAATGATGGAGGAGACGCGTCTACGATAACTTAGCCCGCACTGAACACGTCGAACACGCAGTAGACGCGAAACACAACGGTGCTTCGATCCTGTGGTGAGAAGCGGCCGCATAATGAACCAAAAGATATTGGCCCGAGTAAGAATGGAGACGATAACGTGGGGACAAAAATTATGAAGTAGGGTGGGGTTATGGACAGTAGTAGAACCGAGTATCTTACTCTTGAGCTTGAGCTTTTGTTCTGCAACGCTAGGTAGAGGTGTTCGTGGAAAAGTTTCGAAACTTTGGGGGAGAGGTATTGTGGTCACGTGGCATCACAATATTAAAGTGGAATCAGAGAAACGTTTTATTCGACCATTTCCCCCTCTTTTTTGATCTCAAAATGTCGTCGAAAGGTGAGCAATTCGCTAGATGTTCTCGATGTATGCTGATTGACTCTAGCTATTCGTGAATACGACGCAAAGCTGCTGTTGACCTACTGGTTGACGCGCTCGCCGCTAATTGACCCGGCTTTGGAAGGACAGCTAGGGCCAAGCGCGACCGCGAGCGTGCCTAGAGTCGCTCAGATGCTGCTTGATGAGGACACAGGCGCGCTGACCAGCGAAGACGCTTTGCCAGCTTGGATCAAGGAATCCAACGTCAAGTTTGTCGCCAAACCAGATCAACTGATCAAACGACGAGGCAAGGCCGGCCTTCTCGCACTCAACAAATCTCGTCAAGAGGCCATCACATGGATCAAGGAGCGCGCAGGAAAAGTTCAGAAGGTCGAGTCGGTCGAGGGTCCTCTGACTTCCTTCATCCTTGAGCCTTTCCTACCTCATCCGGCAGATAGCGAGTACTACGTTTGTATCAACTCGGATCGTTCAGGTGATACGATCCTCTTCACCCACGAAGGTGGTGTTGATGTTGGCGATGTTGATGCCAAGGCCCTCAAATTGCTCATTCCTGTACCTACCGCCGCGACCTCACAGACATTCCCAGGGAAGAAGGCAGTTCTCAGCACCCTCCTCACCCATGTTCCAACCCAAGCGCGTAAGGATGCCCTCGCAGATTTTATCATTCGTCTCTACAGCGTCTATGTTGATCTGCATTATGCATACCTCGAAATCAACCCTCTAATCTGTATGGAAAATTCGGCAGGCAAAGTCGAGATTCACTATCTCGACATGGCCGCGAAGCTCGACCAAACTGCCGAGTCCATTGTAGGCCAGAAATGGGCTATCGCTCGAGATCTGGCTATCTACGAAGGCATTGCTTCTTCTGGCTCCGGCAAAGTCACCACCGACCGTGGACCTCCAATGGTATTCCCCGCCCCCTTTGGTCGTTCGTTGACCAAGGAGGAAGCCTACATTCAGAAACTTGACGCCTCTACTGGTGCTTCCCTCAAACTTACTGTTCTTAATCCGGAAGGACGTGTCTGGACTATGGTTGCCGGAGGGGGTGCATCCGTTGTCTATTCCGATGCCATTGCCGCTGCTGGCTTCGCTAACGAGCTCGCCAACTACGGTGAGTATTCTGGTGCTCCAACTGAAGGCCAAACATATGAGTACGCCAAGACTGTCATTGATCTGATGACTCGCGGCGCGGTGAACGAACAGGGCAAAATCCTCATCATTGGCGGAGGTATCGCGAACTTCACCAACGTCGCCGCGACCTTCAAGGGTATCATCCGTGCTCTCAAAGAGTACAAATCTCCTTTGATTCGCGGCAAGGTCTCCATTTACGTCCGTCGTGGCGGGCCGAACTACCAGGAGGGTCTCAAGGTGTGTGCTTTGTATCATGGTTTGGCTCAGAATACTCAACATTTTTATTTTTCTAGGCAATGCGTCTCCTTGGTGAATCCCTCGGTGTCCCCATCCACGTCTTCGGTCCTGAAACCCACATCACTGCCATCGTTCCTCTTGCCTTGGGCCTTGTGAAGCCCGGAGACACCGCTGCTCCCAAATCTGTCTCGCAAACCGCCCCTGCCACACCACCCGCTAAAGCCACGGAGATTGCTACTGAGAACCCACCAATTGGGTCCATCGGTCCTGATGGCGAACGTACCCAAATCAACGATCAAATTGTTCACTTTGACTCTACCTCGACATCATCAACAGGTCGTCCGTGGTACCGTCCATTCGACTCAAACACACGTTCCTTCGTGTATGGTCTCCAGCCCCGTGCAATCCAGGGCATGCTCGACTTTGACTTCTCATGTGGTCGTACAACTCCTTCCGTCGCTGCGATGATTTATCCATTCGGTGGTCATCATATCCAGAAATTCTACTGGGGTACCAAAGAAACTCTTCTCCCTGTGTACACATCCGTTGATGAGGCGTTCAAGGATAATAAGCACACCGACGTCGACTGTGTAGTTAACTTTGCCTCCTCTCGTTCGGTGTATTCGTCTACCATGGACATCCTACGCGACCCTACCCACTCTCAACGCATCAAATCTATCGCTATCATTGCCGAAGGTGTACCGGAGAGACATGCACGAGAAATCCTTTACGAAGCTCAGCACAAGGGTGTACTCATCATTGGTCCTGCTACCGTTGGTGGTATCAAGCCTGGTTGCTTCCGTATCGGCAACTCAGGTGGTATGATGGACAACATTATCGCGTCCAAGCTGTACCGCGCCGGCTCAGTGGGCTACGTCTCAAAATCTGGCGGTATGTCAAACGAGTTGAACAACATCTTGTCGTTCACTACCAATGGTGTTTATGAGGGCATTGCTATTGGAGGAGATCGATACCCTGGATCGACGTTCGTTGACCATCTCTTGAGATATGAGAAGGATCCAGAGTGCAAGTTGATGGTGTTATTGGGAGAGGTTGGTGGTGTCGAGGAGTACCGTGTGATTGAGGCTGTCAAGCAAGGTAAAATCACGAAGCCGATAGTTGCATGGGCTATTGGTACTTGTGCTGGGATGTTCAAAACGGAGGTTCAATTTGGTCACGCCGGGTCGCTTGCTGGATCTGACGTTGAGACTGCCGAAGCCAAGGTGGGTAGTTTTTGCGACCTTTTTTTTTTCCGCAACTTAAAACCCTTGTAGAACCGGGCCATGGCTGCTGCAGGTTTCATTGTCCCACCGACTTTCGAGGATCTTCCTGAGACTATCACCAAACTCTATCAATCTCTTGTTCAAAAGGGAACAATTGTGCCTCAAGCTGAGAGGGAGCCGCCAGTCATTCCGATGGACTACAAGTGGGCTACCGAGCTCGGTGTGTTTTTACGCCATCCTGTGCTATGCCTATGACCTTACTCATTACGAATAGGATTGATTCGTAAACCCGCCGCGTTCATCTCTACCATATCTGACGAGCGAGGACAGGAACTTTTGTATGCCGGTATGCGCATCTCCGACGTCTTCAAAGAAGACATCGGACTTGGAGGTGTTGTCAGTTTGCTTTGGTTCAAGTACGTCGACTCGAATTTGAACTTTCTTTTCATATAATATTCATGGAAACGATCTCTTTTCCAGACGTCGTCTTCCTCTCTATGCCACCAAGTTCATCGAGATGGTGCTCATGCTGACGGCTGACCACGGTCCCGCTGTCAGTGGAGCTATGAATACCATTGTCGCTACTCGTGCAGGAAAGGATCTGATCTCGAGTTTGGCCAGTGGATTGCTGACTATTGGTAGTCGGTAAGTCACTCGCTACAAAGGCCCTGGTCTTCGACTAAGTGATTCATAGGTTCGGAGGAGCCCTTGATGAAGCTGCCTC
Source organism: Lentinula detonsa (assembly GCA_027921405.1). Classification (NCBI taxonomy): domain Eukaryota; kingdom Fungi; phylum Basidiomycota; class Agaricomycetes; order Agaricales; family Omphalotaceae; genus Lentinula; species Lentinula detonsa. The sequence goes on along the minus strand of JANVFU010000003.1, from coordinate 2,513,814 downwards.
CATGTTTACTAGTGCACGCGACCGTGGCTTAACCCCCAGAGAATTTGTTGACCAGAGCAGGAAAGCAAACAAACTGAGTATGCCTAGCGTGTTTTTTTTTTGTGAACGTTGCTGATATTCGTCTCCATTAGTTTCCGGCATTGGTCATAAAATCAAATCCGTCAACAACCCTGACTTGCGTGTAGAACTGGTCAAGGAATACGTGCGCAAAAACTTCCCATCGCACTCGCTGCTTGACTATGCGCTTGCAGTCGAGAAAGTGACAACGAGCAAGAAGGATACTGTGAGTTCCTATTCACCCTCCTCCTTTCCAAGGTCTGAATTGCTCTTAGCTCATCCTCAACGTTGATGGTTGCATCGCCGTCTGCTTTGTCGATCTCCTGCGGGATTCTGGCGCGTTCGCCCCAGAGGAAGCAGAAGAGTACACTAAGATCGGAACTCTCAACGGTCTCTTCGTCCTTGGTCGTTCAATTGGTTTCATTGGACACCATCTTGACCAAAAACGTCTCCGTGCACCACTTTACCGTCACCCTGCAGACGATATCTTCATCAACATGGCAGACGTGAGCCAGCCGAGAGTGTTGGGAAGAATGCAGCAGTAGATATTTTGTCACATAATGGTTTCTTGTGTTTTGCATTCCTTCTTCCTCATTTGCTTTTTGCGTTATCAAAATGGAAGCATATCTAGAATAATACAATGAAGATACATGCATATGTTTCAATCAATCTAACAATCTAACTCCAATACTTTCTATGTGTGTATCACATACATGAGGTCTTGTGTGAGCGTTTAGATGGTCGTGTTCAATGACAACCCAAATTCCAAGAATCGAACCCCCGGCTCACATCCACCAACCATATCTATAGAGGAAAGGTCAGAATGCAGGTCACGTAGTTTCTCCGATATAACCCACAAATGTTGTAGAATTCCGTTTTAGTGACAGATGGCAATGCATTCGGACGAGCCCCCAAGGGAACACCGAAACGCTAGGTAGTAGAAGGGACGGTTAGAAGCACTATGATGCCTGGGTGGTTTTCTTACTTTTGAGCAAATCCGGTTCCTGGTCCTCAATTGAAGCTTGCACAGCTCCGCGATATGATTGGTTTCTATAGAAGTGAGATAATCCTGCAAGTGCTTGTGGTTATCGAGGAAGACGTCAATGTTATAGAGGACATTGTTAAAAGCAGGATCTCGTCGCATATTAGCTTTGAAAATCAAAGCTCGAAGATCCACGTCCTGTACAGAATGAATGAAGAATCTACCGGGACTGGATGTGACTCGGACCCACCAGCATCGAGCTTGTTCTTTCCATAAGGTCTTTCATGTTCGTTGTAGCCATAGGTCCCATCATGCTGTACGAAGCACCTGGTTGCTTCATCACCCAATTCATAAGATACACAAGTACGACAGCGTTCTTATTTCCTCGATTGAGTACAGGAGACCAATCTTGCAAGACACTAGGGATGCCTGCGTAGTCCGCTATATTGGATGTCTCTATACGGTCAAACTTTGGGTTGATTCCGAACAACGTAGGATTCATTTCGCCCTTTTGGAGTAATCCAGAGGCAACGCGAGCATCCAACTGTGAGACATGGATGTCAATGTGTAGTTTTTCGACACGGCGGGCAAATTCTAGGAATTGAGCTTTGACATGGACAAAAAGGCACCCATAAATATCAGCATTGTCAAGACCGTGAGCCTGGCCACTTTTCACTACTTCGTTGACGTTCCAACTGAATAATGGGTTTGCGCTGTCCATTGAAACCCATTTGCCAGAAGCAGTAAACAAGAGCCTGTAGATAATAGTATGAGCAAAAAAACGACATGGGAGAAACGAGGAGGGTTCGAACTGGTTAGGCTCTTGAAAGGTCCCCAAGTCTGCGTCAGCAAAAGGAATTAAAACCCCGCTTTCACGGAATCGCAAGAATGAGAGACGATGGGAAGGTTTTAAGCCAGAAAGATACCGATCTCGGTAGTCTACTCGTTCAGGACTAAGCATGACGTCGTGCATAGCTTTACGACTATCTTGAAGGTTGTGTGAAGCTTGAAGCTTCGTTAGAGCCTCACCAAACAGGTTAGAAGCAGCTTGCTCAATAGACAAGGTCCCAACTCCTCTTATCGGAAAAGACTTCCTGCGCATACCACCCAAATTCATCCTGATGATCGAACTGAACGCGGGAGACTGCACAAACACAGACATAACGTCTCCGTACACGGCATTGATGCAGTGGCGGAGCTCAGATGAATCAGACGAGCGGAGGGCAGCTGAATACATGAGATGTAAAGCAGTTTCTGCCGCAAGCTCAGGAGAAGGGCCATCTCGTAAGAGAGCATACAAGATGAGAATGTTCCTGACAGTGACATGATCACTACGATCGTTCAGGAGAATTTTGCAACGTCCTTGATAATCGTCTGGAAGGCCATTAACGGTCATTACCAAATTCCGTATATCACCTGAGGCTAAGAGAAGATATCGGACATAATTTGCGTGCAATCAGGCAGGACTGAAGAATTGAACCCACCGGCAAAGCACAGGTTGAAATCTCTATCAACACTCTCGAAAATTCCCTCGTTGCGTTCCAGCTGAAGGCAATCCACTGCAGGGGTGTTCCCCCAGAGATACTCTGGAGCCCAGTGCGTTCTAAAATGTGTTTGTGGCGTGTCACTGCCGGCGAATGCTGGTTCTCGATTTTCTGACACCCAGGTGGGCTTCCAGTCAGGTCGGTTGTAAGGATGTCTGCAATCCTTCTTGTGAGAAGACCAATGCGCTTCTTGGCATTGCTTGGAACAGTACTTCCAAGAAACAAAAATGATCCAAGACCTGTTCAGTGAAGGTAACTCAAATTGCAGACGTTGAATGAGCATACCCGAACCAAACGACACTGAGAAATAAAGGAGTTTTAATTTGCCAGTGTGATGCCTGAGCCACAGGAAATGCTCACCTTCGAACAAGCGGAAATTCCTCGTTTCTCGCATTTTGCTACATTCGCGCCTGAGGTTGGTGAAGCTGAGCATTTCAAGTAGCGCACTGATGGTTCCATGATTAAAATAAAGCTTGCAAACAACAAGGAAGATTTTGAAGGCGGCAAGGAGACCAACTGCCCAGTTCGAAGGGCAGACTTATACACACTCTTGAGCTTAAGGTTCAATTTAGATAACTTGACAGACGTTGAGATGATCGTAATAGGCCATGCACATTCACTAGAAGTCGGAGAACAAGAGTTGAGAACGTAAAGAACAATCTTAAAGGCAATGGTCGACCAATTAGCTACTGACTTTGTAATGTAAGAGCGTAACTCTCATACTTAGGCTCCATCAATTAACTTCATGGCAGACCTTCTTGTTGAGTGCCCGCACGTAGCTGCACGTCCTGCTCGGAGCAACCGCTGCGAACTAAGCAAATAAGTAGCCTATACTTAAGTATATGTGGAGATGTCACCGTTAATTCATAGAGGAATGAGCGAATTAGTAAAGGTCAAAGCGGCGGTCCGGAGGGCCGTACATACAGTAGCCACCTATATTACAGGCAGTTTTCAATTTTCACTAGGAAATTACAAGATTGTTGGCGTTGATACATAAATACGTTAGTCGTTTCCTTCCACTTATATTTCAATTCTAACATCTTTTCTTCCAGGCTGGACTCTGCGAGACTAATCACCATCCCAAATCCCTAACTTTACCCTTTCCTTTCTCTTTCCTGTCCGATTTAGTTGAACCATATTTCCACTGCTCCTCCGGGCGCACTAACGCGATGTCCAAGTCGTCCAACTCCCCAGGCTCGTTTTCGGGGAGGTCGTTAAATCCTCTCAACTCCAATTTGCTTGCATCCTCGCGACGGACCTTTTGACTCAAACTCCTATCCTCTACAAAGTCCCTCGCCGCTGTATGCTTAGCTAAAGCCTGTTTACTACTGCCAGCCATCACCTCGAAGCGGTGATCCTGTTTCCTGTGTTTGTCCCTCCTTGCTTCATCGTCCTTGAGCTTATGCTTCAAGTTATGGGTATCGTGGTCGTTAGGTCTAGTATCGATCAGACCCAATCCACTGAAGCCAAAATCTTCAGCCGTTTCGTTTTTCTTTGAGCTCCTCTTGGGTGTAAAGGATTCGGCCTTCTTTGAGCTCATGTACATCTGCTCAAGATATCGCTGCATTTCAATGTCTTCGTCGTCGGCATCGAAGCCTCCTGCTGGATATGGACCATTTCTATCGTAGTCATCGGGCTCCGGAGGGAGGTCAATGGTGCGCTTAAAACTGGCTGGTGCTGCTGGAACCCTCAAATCTCGAGGTGGCGTGTTTGTGCGTGCGATAGTTGTGGATGGATGCCTGTGAGAGGAGGACATGACAAAGAAAATGGGAATAAATGAATTCGCAACCTGCGATTTATGTGTTGTTTATGTGGCGTAAGTGGGCTCTGAGAGAAGGGACGCATAATCGGTATGTTTGAACCTATATCTACATTTCGGTGCTTCTTTGCCACGTTCAATCTTTTATAGTGATTTTCATGAACAGCCTTTGAACAACAATTTCTAAACAAGTGTTGTCTTTTTCCCATTTCGCCAGTGAATCATATGTTCAAAGAATAGCAACAAAGCCTAATCTAGATTGGAAAATACAAGGAAAATACCTGAATCGGCTAGAACACCTCGCACCTTACGCGTGTTGATGAAGATGGAAAAATCAGAATGGACATGACGTGGAAAACATGGAAAACTGGACCTACATTCGACCTACACCATTGGACCTATGACTGCAACATGATTCAATTACACCATGTACTCTATTCCAATGTTGATTTGCTCGTTCCATTAGCGGCGTGCCGGGTCTTTATCAGGAAGGTTGGACTATCGAGTGTGCGAAAGGTGCTATCAAGCTTTCATGATGACGCAACGGCAGCTTCAACGGTTCAAGTTCAAATCACCGTGCCATTGACGCTCTTGATACAAACGCTAGCAAGGCGTGTCTTCAGCTAAATTCGAACCCCAATTTCTGTTCCTCATGTCATGATTCTAAGCGAAATCTCTAGCGCTGCTACGGACTGCGTAGATACATACTAACATACTTTGAGAGTTCTTCTTGCAATCAAGTTTAAAATATTGAACAAATGGATTTGTAAATAACTTGTGTCAGACTGTTCATTGATGCAGATATTTGAGGGAATATGTGAGTATCTGATTCATATTGAGATTGTGTGGGCAAACTCTGAAGTCGCGCTGTGTCTTGTCAAGGTAAAAGCCAAGGTACTTGTCTCTAAATCCATTTATCATTATCATTCCCCATGTACACGAGTGCGTGTCATTCAATAACTGTCCTGCATCAGCGTACAAACTACCTCCTGTTCCTTTTATCCATAACCATTGACCTGGAAACGTATTACTTCCTGATAATAGTATCTTTTCTTCTCGAAGCTCTTCCGCTACTCTACTAATACGGACTTTGCCACACTAGAACAATATTAGTAAGCTCGGGTTTTCGACGCCCAATGTTCACTGTTGATTTCGACGACGACGTTCAACGTCGAAGAATGATTTGACACCATTGTACTACTCCGACAAATCACTAGTAGCTCGGCACGCTCATTTTTTTTTTCACAATCCAGCTTGCCCGTGCCTGCTGCCAAGTATAGTACTCAATCACGTTCGAAGATTCGGAAAGAATGACCAGCTGCTTTGCTATCTCCCATCGGCGGCGCGAGTTAGGAAAGAAACTGGCGAAGGGAACAAAGACCCGCTCAGGAAACTAGTCCAGGGTACCATAAACCCAGTAGCACGTTTGTTTCTTCCAGTGGGTCGTCGCTATTCTAGTATGTACTTTTCTATCTTATCTGTGGCAATCAAGTACGAGCTGATCGAAACTTCAGTTTACTGACAGCGAGTTGTATTGAGTGATGTCAATTCCAACGCCCCAGCTGAACGCATTGTATTGGACAACGGGATGCTCAACAGAATTTCACGACGGCTTCCTCAAACCGTTCAACATTACTTGTGTTTTTCTCCAAATGCTCGAATTTCACCCGCCGTTATTGGGTCGAAGACGTTGCTCAAAAGCTATTGTTAGGTGATTACAAATGCATTGTGCCTAACTTTCTATCAGGCTTTTTTTTGTCGAAGCACGCAGACCGATACATCTGTCATAGGCCAGCGTGATTCTGCTGTCTACCCGGCGCTGAAGAGAATGTACAACCATTCAAAGTGGTCTTGATATACGCTACGTTATTGACCTTCGCGATCAGAAAGATGGAGATGGGCTATGACTGCTGTATGCTGAGGTTCAACCAGCGGGACAGCAGCTGATCAACAGAGTCTAAAGTTCCACCCCTTGGGATCATGCTTCCTGAACATATAAAAGCTCAACGGTCAGTCAGGTCATACCCCAGCTCAAGCTAAGTCAACCCAGCTTTGCCCTCTACGAACACTACGAATCCTTCACCATGTTCAAATTCGTCGCACTCTTTGCTCTCCTTAACGCAGCCTTGGTCTCCTCCGTTGCTCTAACACCAAGAGCGCCCCCTGCTGTCGCACATAAGGGTCTTGTCAGCGACATCGCAGACGCCATCTTGGTCTTCACCACATGCAACGAAGTAAACCTTCAAAACTGTCTGACTTGGACGTCCACTACTTTACCTGTAGGCTGCAGTAGCCTCATCGCTGCTGGACAGGGCGACCTGGTTGAAAGTGTTGCCACCCCGAGTGGCGTTGAATGTACCCTTTTCACGTAAATACCTCCCTGCTTTCTTTCCTCTTTTGAAGTTCTCAAATCGTTTGCTAGTGGGGAAGCTTGCACTGGCTCATCACAACTGGTCGACGGTACTCTTGATGATTTGAGTGTCGTGGGCTTTTCCAAAGTTGCGAACTCGTTCACTTGCCAATCCAATTGAATCTAACTCTACTGGAGTTTTGCCTGTTGTGCGTACATACATGGTGAGTTTTTTTTCCATCTGTGGAACGTTACAGTTGCCAATGATGTCTCCGGCAGTGCAACTACATGGTACCTTGCGGTTGTAGTCTCGCTACCATATGCTCTAGCGCAACGGCAATCAAACAGGAGTTAAAAAAACAATATGTTTCGGTCATGGTGCATTCAACTCAAGGAAAAAGATAGTTATTATACCTTCGCGAACCTGTAATGCGGTATCAGAAAGTATACTAAAATGTTCTTTGGGTTTCAAATTTCGTGAAGCAGCTTAGCTCTTCATATATTCAATGTGCTTAATCTCCATTTACATCACAAGACCATCAACGAGGGAGTATCCTTTCTAGTTGCTAGATCGACGTCTAACAAACACGAAAGAAAAGAAATTGTCTGTTACAGGTTTCATGGCGTGGGCTATCCGGGCTAGGCGTCCGGCTCATGGCCTTTAGCGGCAGTTTGGCGGCAGTTCCCCAACAAGCCCTTAATTAAACTTACGTTTTCCTGACCGATTGATTGTGGAACGCCGACCCCTTGCAGCCCCTTGCTGCTTCCAGTGGACGTACCCTCCTATCTGTGGCAATTATGAGCTGATCCAATGTCCGAGTCAGGCCAACGGGTTAAATATCGAGTGAGATGCCGAATCCAACGCCCTAGCTGAACGAACACATTACATCGGACAACCCACGGAATGATGCTTTACATAGTTGCGCAAGAGCTGCCTGTAACCGTTCGTGTTTCCCCCAATGCTGAAAACCAAGTTCAATCTGCCGCTACTGCGCAGAGGACGTTGCTCAGAAGCCGATTTTTTCCTAAATGCATTGCCCCCTAATTTACTACTCGTCGAAGAAGGGAATCGATACATTTGCCAGAGGTTAGCGTAAAGGTACTCTACGCCACCAGAGAGGATGTAGAACCAGTCAAGTGTTGATATACACGTTATTGACCTTCACGAATCACTGATCCAAAAGATGGATACAATGAACTATAGCTGCTGTAGGCTTCCGTTCAACTAGTGGGACAGTGGCAGGTGATAACCGGATCCTGAACTTCGACCCCTCTGGATTATGCCACTTGCCGTATAAAAAGCTCGATGGTCAGCTAGGTAATACCCCAGTGCAAGCTACTCAGCTTTACCCTCTACGAAGACTACGAATCCTTCATCATGTTCAAATCCATCGCACTCTTTGCTCTCCTTAACGCAGCCTTGGTCTCCTCCATTGCCCTCACACCGGGAGCGCCTGCCGTCGCACTCAATGGTCTCTCAAGTGACGCTGCAGATGCCATCTTGATCCTCACCACATGCATTGGAGTTAACCTTCAAAACTGTCTGCCTTGGAAGGCCACTACTTTACCTGCAGGCTGCGGTAGCCTCGTGGCTTATGGACAGGGCGGCTCCGTCCAAAGTGCTGCCACCCCGAGTGGTATTGCATGTACCCTTTACAAGTAAGTGCTAGGTTCCCTGCTTTCTTTCTTATTCGAGCCATATTTCTAACTCGTTTGCTAGTGGGCAGTCTTGCAATGGCTTATCTCAGTTGATCAATGGCACTGTCAACGATCTGAGTACCGTGGGCTTTTCTCGCCTTGCGAACTCGTTCAATTGCAGATCCAACTGAACCAAACTTTATTGGAGTCTCATCCATAGTTCCTACAGTTGTCGATAAAGTTTCGGTTAGGTTGCCTTCATTTCATAGGACAATATTGTCTTGTACTTCCGTGAATATGTAGTACAGTATAAGAAAGTATCAGAACAAATGCTCTTCGGACTTGAAGCAGATTAGTTTATTGCTCAAGTTGTCAACGAGATCCTTGTCTCGCAGCAGGAAAAAAAAATCGCCAAAACCAATCGCTTCCAACTCAAAAATGATGAGAGTGGGATTTGAACCCACGCCACGAATGACTAGAGATTAGCAGGAATTGCCTAAATCTAGCGCCTTAGACCACTCGGCCATCTCACCATACTACCTGTAGCTTATTATGCATCCACAGCCCAGTAAGTGCAAAGTTAATGGCTAAAGGTCGAGGCCTTGGCGAGAACGTCTTCAAGTTGCTTCCAAGTTCGAGGTGGTTGTGCTCAATGATTTCCATCTTACAGCAGAAAGACTGCATTCAATAACTTGCCGTTAGAACATGGAACAACTTTTTTGCACTTCAAAGTTATAGAGAATCGTAAAGACAAGAACCGATTCACGTGAATTCCTCCGCTCTAACTCAGTCCGTTCCGCATTTTCCGTTCCCCTTATAAGCCTCGGCCTTCAGTCCTAAGTATTATTGCGCAAAAACAATGAACATCTATCCTACAGTATTCAAATCTCTAATAGCGCGTCGCTCTTATGTTGCGACAGCTTTACCACGTCTGCATCTCCAGTACCTTTCAACAACTAGTCGTCCGGGTCCTGCTGCAGCAGAGGCTCCGAACGTTACAATATATTCTGGGACGTCTCGTCCTCGTCCATATCATTTGAAGCACCCACCTCCTGCTCTGAAAAGAGATTTACCCCGGTTACAGGTACGTTATATTCTTTTTCCAGAAACTCGCTATTGACCGAACCATTTCTCGCTTCTAGAAAACCTGGCCTACAATTATAGCTTTCGCTATAATTGGAGTAGCTGGATGGACTGCATTCCTCACTTATGTAACAAACCAGGAAAAGATTTCAAGCTCAGTGGTGAAACAAATCATGCGGGAGCTACGAGAGGACGAGGAAATGCGAGCTGTTCTTGGAGATGCCATACGGATGCAAGGCGAATGGTGGTTAAATGGTGACCCAAGAATCATTGGCTCAGTATGTGTCAAACTACCATTTTTGAAAGATATGCCTCGTTCAGGTTTGTTCAGATTAGCACTATGCAAGGCAACATCGATGTTAGCTTCAGGATCAAAGGTTCTAAAGGTGCGCATACAGCCAATCACCTGCGGAAACCTTCGCTGACATTCCATATAGGTTCTGGTACAGTCTACTTCACCAGTATACGTCGAGAAAAAGGCGTCCCATTTGAAATTCGTGCGTGTCTCACTTGAATTCCTACCTTTCGCCTCCTTCATTGAATAATTGAACGCCATTTTATTCAATAGTCCGCTTCAAAGTCATCGCAGACGATGGTACAATCATTTCCAAAGCCAAGGACATTACTCAATGATCAAGACAAAGTATCATATTCTGTACATGTACATGTTCATCCTACAACCATCCGAATTACCAACATATAAACTAATCATATACGCTTTCCGTCTCAAAGGTTATGGTGAGGCGTAACTTTGTCATGCGTGTGCAATTAGAGACAGACCTTACACAGTTGGTCAGTGTCGCACTTGGAATGACATATCGATGACCGTTTCAGGCGTTTTGCTTCTCATTGGCATACCCAATTGGCACCAGCGGGCAAAATTCTTCCCAGTTGGATATCTATGACGCGATGCCTGTGCTTTAGCGTGGTTCTGCTGAAATTTTGTCGGTGGAGTCATTCAGTGATTGGATATTAGACGGGAGCTGCTTTGGTCGTCTGAACTCACTCCATATTATATTATATTCCATGTATGTGCTCATCCATGTGTGTTGAATGTCGATATCCCTAACATACATGTCCACAGGAGTTGGGGTTCATCTATACGGAAGGCGACTCATAATTAAAATCATATAGGTAGGATGTATCTGGTGGCCACAGGCTGGCCGTCCGTCTTTACATCGCAAATAAAACAAGCGCAACTAGTTACTACAGTCGCCACACGATCGTCAATCTCCACTACAGCTCCACGCTCTTAGCTTTCTATACTCTCCCTGATCTTAGCCTTCATATATTCTTCGAACTTGTTCATATATTCGCGGAGCTGCTCTTGGTCCTCAAATGGAACAGGGACAGGAACAGTTGCATCGAATTTCTGCATCCATATTTTCTCTTCCTCACTGAGCTCATCAAAGTACCTCTTCTCCGTCTTCCCATTCGAGTCGCCCGGGCCTGCGCCACAATCTTCCTCCTCGTAAAGTATGTCGTCTGTCTTCGTCCGCTGCCAATGAGCTCGGGGCTGACCTGCTTGTTGATTGGAAAATGCATCTACCACAGCTTGGAATGATGGCCGTGTGTGTGTGCGGACACGATTGGCTTTGGGCGCGTTTAAGAGAGCGGGATCTTTGACTGCATTGCCTACGAGGTTCAATGGGGTTTCGTAGCGCTGTACCGGTTTCCGTATGAAGTTGGGTGATTTCTGGTTGGGTGCCTGCGAGACAGCTTTCTGCTTATCTGTCAGAACCTGAAGCAACGTCTGAGCCTTGGCGCATTCAAGCTTGCGATAGGTGGCCTGAGCTTCAGGTGTGGGTGGAGAGGAATTGGGTGAGGTTTTGGCAACTTTTTTGCCCTTGAGCCGTATTGGACGGTCCAGCGAATTACGATGACGAGGAGCGCCACCTGTTAGGCTTGCAGGAGCGAATGGGGATTGTGATGCATTTTTTCGAGTTTGAGATCGAGTGAGTGGCATGGCGATATTGTCGTCGATTGAAAGAACTTGTTGGTTAGGGATAAGCTGCTGTTGAATTCGATTCGATGGCGCTGTTGTGGTCCTTTTTATCGGGTTTGTTGCTTTGGCTTTGCTTTGCCCTTTATGTTGTACATCCCAAAAATGGTTACAGGGTGGCAAAAAAATCACAATAGACGGCCCACAACTACTACCCTTTCGGGTATCAAGGTGGCCGTCACTCAGAGTCAGATCTTTGTTTAAAATGTGGCCAAATCTTGACGGGGTGAAAGGGAAAGGACCTTTGATAAACATAAATACAGTACATGTTTTATTCGTGGGTGAACAAAGAAAACAGCGCCTTGGGATCCCCATACAACCGCCGTGCCCGTATTCGCCGTCCGCCACCAAACGAAATGTAAGATATCCATGTGTGGAAAGAGTTGTATCGATACCGGCAACCATATCAAATCACCAGCGTTGTTAGGTTATTATGATTATGTATGCACAACCATCGCACTATCTTTTGAATCCTCGACAACCACGCTTCGTGGGCTTCTCTCTCCTTCCGAGTCCTTGGAGGAGGAATCAAACTCTACTCTTCGCATCATTGCACAAAGCACAAGCTGCAACATCGCCACTCCTACGAGAGAATAACACCCCTTTCTCCATGCCGACACATATGCTGAAATTAGAACCTTGCGTATGGGACTATCTGGGGCGAGCGAAGAAATACTTGATACCACATCCGAGGGATTCAGTGAGATTGTCGTGTTGGCTCTGCTATTCTGAATGAGAGAGGAGGCTATCGCGGATCCTTGCACGGTTTGTTTGTAGGCGTTGTTAATGACTGGGCGATGGAGAAAATGAGCCACAGTTGGATTTTCATGGAATGTTCTGGACATTCGCTTACCGGTACCCACAACAGCGACGCCCAACGTTCCTCCCAATGTCGGTGCAGCTCCTACGAGGGCTGTCACTGTAGATAGCTCGTCAGCGGGAAGCCCGACTTGGGCGATGACCATTGTGATTTGTGTCGCCTAAATTTGAAGGTAGGTTACAAGCTATAGACGAGAACGTGAAGCGACATACAGATCCAAAGCCTAACCCCGAGATCAGTGAATACCCTACAATTCTTCCAATAGAACTTTTTTCGTTCAGCGTGGACATTAATCCCTGCACATGATTGCCTTTATGAGTAGAGCCCTTGTTGGAGTATAACGAATTGACTCACCATTCCAATTGGGATGATGGCAATTCCACAAGAACATATTGTCCTCACGTATCCATATTTTGACGCAGTCGCGTTGACAACTGTGCTAGATATCGCCGCCATGGATAGGAATGGGATGATTAGGGCGGAAGAGGTGACTGTCGGAAGGCCAATAACTTGAAGAAAGACTGTGTGGTAGGAGAATGAGATGAATAGAGAGTTTGATACAGCCATACGACGTACTAGGAACGTAGAAAATCTAAAGCGAAGGGAGATCAAGAATATTCCTTCATAATGGTGGCCTTACTCACCATCGCAAAGTTATGAAAGAAAAGAAGCGTCCTATTAATCATCATGATCGGAACGTTTCTCCAACCCCATCGCACAAATAATCTCCCAGGTGCAATCGGCATTTTGGCATATCGACCTTCCACAACACAAAATGCAATCCCAGAAACGCCCAATGCACAAAGCATACCCACTATAAGGGAAGAGCCCCAGGGAGCAGTTTGTCCTCCAGAATTCAGCGCGACCACGAGGAAGGAAAGACAAGAGACAAGAGTAAACATCCCGAGCAGATCAACTTTGGAAAGAACATCGCGTATGGAACTAATGTGCATTGTGGCGGAGATTTTTGGGGAAGGAAAGCGCAGCCAACGTAAGATAAGAAAGGTAACTACAAAGTAGTTGGGGTCGTGGTACCATGTACACACAAGATTGATACTCACTAACTGGGCTGATTGGTGCATTGAGAAGAAATCTACAAAGTCGTAGAATCAACAGCTGTACGAACTGAATCTTCGAGCTGGGCACTCACATCCATCGCCAATTCCCGGAATTGGCCAAAGCACCCCCAAGGATCGGTCCTACCGCATCTGAGACGATGAAGACTGCATTGATCAGGCTCATGTATGTCGCACGTTGACGCTCATGGGTGAGTTCTAAACATTAGAGAAAGCCTATGTCCTGTTCGAAATGATTCTCTGAAGCTCACTCACGCGAAACTAGGATACAAACCACAGACATCAGACCTGCACCACCAATGCCGCTGATGAGCCGCCCAACAATGATCTGGGTGAGAGTTTTGCTCGTCCCAGCTATGATGTTGCCCAGAGCAAAGATCCACAGCTCGATGAGAAGTAGACGCTTACTTCCTACCACATCCTATGAAAACGAATGGTAGTAAGGCAAACTGGCTGTTTCCCCTCCAGACTTAGACGAACCACAATTCTTCCTATGATTGGTTGAATGACGGTGGTAGTGAGAAAATATGAAGTTGATATCCATGTTAAAGAAGATTTGATGTTCAATGCTGCACCGATGCTCGCGACCGAAGTGGCGACAATGGTCTCCTCTAACAGCAAATGGATTTTATGTCGTCGTTGGTGTAGAAGACAGCAGATTCATACCAATCGCGAATAAGAACATAGCAAGGCCCAAGCTTGGGGTAAGGAGTTGAACAGTCCACGAATCACGCTCAAGGATGAACTTGAATACCTGAGTAAGATCAGCCCGACCTGCAAAGACGACATATCGTCGAATTTGGGAAATACTGGTTGCACATCACTGCCGATTCGAGTTTCTGATTCTTTTTCAGCAGCAGGCCGCTCAGATATATGGTTTTCACCCATGGGTTGAACGAGGTATGGGTTATGGAAGGGGATTCTCAGAGGTTTATATAGAAAGAATTCTGAATGGCGCGATACATATGACTAAGGATCAAAGTCAAGCAGCATCAATCGGCCCCGTTGAGTCTGCGTGAGGTGGAGTCTGCGTGGAGGTGTAGAGGCGTATGTATTTGATCTTTTGGACGATTGACTGTGGTTGGAGGTTGAGAACTTTCACAAAAACGCGTTTTAGTTTCTCCGAGGTTCAAAAGCCTCACGTGGGTTTCGCATGACTCTTGAACCAGACGCGTAACCTGGCCCCGTCGGTTCAACCTGCCGGGATATAGAGTCCTGCCTCAGCAAAAATGTTAGCTAGAAAAATGAACTCAAGAAATAACTCTTATGTTCGCGAGTCGAACTAGCCGCGCTTGAGCTCCGTCCCAGAGCTATTACCAGGATATGTCAGGTCACCGATCCAGACTTTACACGTTCACTTTGCATTCGATTGAGATCCAAATTTCCCTGGAACCAGGTTGCAGTGCAGTGCTGGTGAGGCTCTGCTTCCTTTCGCGCTCTCGAATCCGTTTTGTTCCTCTGCTGAATTTTTTGCTCAAGCCGGATCGACGCGTGTTCTGAATTGAGACTTCAACAAAGAGTGACTTTTCGTGTATAAAAGGATCAGCTGAGATAGGGCTTGGGGCTTCATTTTGTTGAACTTGAACTTCTGAGTAAAGAAGGGTAATCAACTGTAAGCTACCATGCCGCACTTGTACTACCTAATGAGCACTGATATTGACATCAAAAACAAGAGCGTCTGACTTATGAGACGAACTCTACCAATCATGCTAACTTGGAGTGTTATATGTTCATGGAGTTAGGTTGTCGAGGTGGGTTATAAAAGCGGAGATGCGACGGTGAGCATGATATGTGTTTTTGTTAGTTAGTAGTGACAGAATTTATGCAGCGCCTCCACCGCTTAGTCTCGATTCAGCCGCTCTTCTACAATACATACTTATTAGATTGGCAGAACATACTAGACAACCTCCACGAACGTGCCGTGAAGCAGTGCTGCCAATGAGAGGATTTGGCTTGAGCACCACGCGCTAACAAATCCAGAGGTAGCCTAGGCTAGAACTTTATCTGCAAGAACCTGGAAGCTCTTGATAAATGAAGCTACATTAAACCATCACAAGGCGGAGGCGGAAAGGAGAGCGAAAAGAAATCGTGAGACTTTGGCGGAGCTTTGTGTTGGGTTGGCATTATTATCTTATCATGGAAATTTTTTTTCCCGGCAGAAGACTGACCAGTTTTACTTAAATTGCCAATTGACATTGACGATATTTCTTTCGCTTCTGTCAGCCTCCACACTATCCCGCCCAAGCTTCAGGTGGCTAGCACGAACGTGCTATAAACCAGGTCAAGATAAATTCCGAGTCTCTTGCGCAATTCTGATATTAAACTTTCGCCTCCTATAGTCCAATATGTCTTCAGCTCAAGATAACGAAAGAGAACGGGCTTCGGGCGTAGTCCCCCTCGAAGAAATTGAGCGTAACGGCAAACCTGCTTTCGTCCTTTCTCTCACCGAAGTCAAGCTGCTGGGTAAGTATCAAATCTGTGTACAAGACCAAGTGCTTAATCATACATTGGGCTTGTAGGAATCGCAGGTGTTGGATTTTTCCTCGACGGTACGTTATCTATCCTATCTTCTGTACGACTCTGCTCATTTGTGTCTCTTAGCTTATGATCTCTTCATCATCAATCCTGTCTTGACTATGCTCCAATATCGCCTGTACGGAGGAAATGCACTTCCTGTTGGACTTCGTAGGTGTTATCACTGTTACCACATTATATTCATCGATCTGACGCGGCTCAAGATGGATTCGTAAATGCTGCCGCAAACATAGGAAGTGTCATCGGCCAATTCACATTCGGGTACCTCGCAGACGCGTTGGGTCGTTCCGCGATCTATGGCAAAGAACTCATGCTCATCATCTTTGCGACCATCATGTGTCTTACCACACCGACGGGCTCACTGTCTCCTAACAACTCGCTCATCTACCTGGGCGTCTTTCGAATCATCCTTGGAATAGGCGTCGGAGGTGATTATCCTATGTCTGCATCTGTCACCTCCGACCGTTCGAATCTGTATAAACGTGGAACAATGCTAGCATACATCTTCGCCAATCAAGGGTGGGGCAGTTTCATAGGTTCTCTCAATACCGTCATCGTCCTCGCTTGCTACAAGCACGTCATGAACGACGAGGGCGAAACCAGTAAAGCCGATGGCGTTTGGAGAATAGTCGTAGCACTTAGTTTGATACCGGCCTTTGCGACACTCTATGGGCGACTAACGATGCCGGAGAGTAAGCGGTTCACCGAAGCAAGACGTATGGCAGAAAATCAAGAAGCGGATCTTGAAAAGGAGATTCGTGTGCTTAAGGATGTCGGTCACGGCACAGAGGGCATAACTGCTTCGTCGTCACATTCTGGATCCGATATAGAGAAGGAGGATCGAGTCCAGGAATCAACTGCCCCCTCATCGCAGCAAGTATCTGAAAGTCCAGAGGCAATTGCAACAAAGAAGGAAAAGGCACAGATTGGGGAATTCATCGAATATTTTTCCGAGTGGCGTCATGCCAAAGTTCTGATGGGAACTTGTATCTGTTGGTTTTTGCTTGATATTGCGTACGTGTTTTGTAATCCTCCACAGAACTCGTGAGCTCATATTCCTTCCTTCTAGCTTCTATGGCATCAATCTCAATCAAAATGTTGTCCTTACTCAGATTGGTTTCGCTGGAAAGACGGGGTCCGATTGGGAAAAATTATTCAAGGTTTCTACTGGAAATTTGATTGTGACCGCGCTTGGTTTTGTTCCCGGTACGTGTCATCGTTCTCCGCTGCGGTATCCCTATCGCTGATACACTATTACTCTAGGCTACTATGCCACGGTCCTTACCATCGAAAAACTTGGAAGGAAGTGGATACAAATCCAGGGCTTCCTACTTGCCG
This sequence comes from Lentinula detonsa, assembly GCA_027921405.1. Lineage (NCBI taxonomy): Eukaryota > Fungi > Basidiomycota > Agaricomycetes > Agaricales > Omphalotaceae > Lentinula > Lentinula detonsa. Next base: position 2,496,630 of record JANVFU010000003.1, on the reverse strand, counting down.
CGCTGTTCCGTAAGGGCTTGTTTTTTTTATCTTATCTTGGCGGCATTAATAATCCATACTGGGCCCAACTTAGTTGGTATTCTTGCAGGAAAGTTCAACACTCTGAGCCACGCCGCCTTCATCGTGAACTTTGCTCTCCTTCAGGTGAAGTACCCTTCTCTCCTACTTTCCGGATTGAGGCTCACACCTCTTTTCCCTATCAGTTCTTCTTCAACTTTGGAGCCAATGCCACAACCTACGTGAGTCCTTTCAGACCCCCCCTTCCCGTTGTTTGATCATACGAGTTGACATCCGCGTAAGTGCTACCCCGCTGAGGTTTTCCCTACAAGGTTCCGCGCGTTTGCACACGGCATCAGCGCTGCGTCGGGTAAAGCAGGTGCTATTATTTCGGCGCTCGCATTCAACGCTCTCAGTCAAGATATCGGTACCCCTGCTGTTCTTTGGATTTTCTTCGGATGTTGTATAGCCGGCGCATTTTTCACGTTATTGCTTCCTGAAGTGAAGGGACGAGATCCAGACTTGGTTCTTGCCCAAGAAATTCGGGAAGCGAAAGCAAATTCACAAGTGTTGAAAGGTGTCTCGTAGTGCACTCCACTGTTAAAAAAAGTGTAATGTATGCAAACACTTACTATCATGTACATTCTACAATGTTCAGACGTAGTTCTGAATCTAGCATCATCGACTATGTACTTACAAAACTGTAACTACGAATTAGCCTCAATTACATTAGCGAATTCCATGAAGCGTGAGCCCTTGCATATTTTCTTGTCAATTCTTCCTTACATACAATACAGTGACGACGAGCTTCCTCTAGTCCATGCATATAATCAAGTACAACTACTTATGAACGTTAGCTTCGAAATCTAAGCAATCAAGCAAATTGTCAACACTCAAGGTTAACAAATAGTGAAGAGAACACGAACAGCGATTACAACTCTACGAAACAATCATCATATTCTTGAAGCAGGAATAGTCTTTTTGCCCTTTACTGCAGCACTTGTCTGATCCAGCCCTTTTTCTACCCATAAATCATATGAGATATGTTCAGAAGGCTGTAGAGCCCGTGCATCTCGCTGATGGGCAACATATGTTCCACTCCGTTTCATTTCACTAGCTTCACCGCCACCACCCGATGCTCTAGGCAACGACTTTCCCCTCTTGACAGGCCGTTTCTTCTCCAATTTTGTCGACTGATGCCTCGATGTACGATCCTGACCTCCAACACCCCGATCACGCCCTCTACCAAGTTCTGCGTCTCTTTCCTGCGTACCTTTCGACTTTCTTGCAGGGCGGCCATATTCCAGAGCGGCCTTCCACCCAGTCCCAAACCCAAAGTCATCTGCATACTCAGGTTTCATCCCTGGCCCACGTAAAATCGGTGTATGTCTCCCAGAGGAACTTCCGCCTCCACTGCCGTGACCTTGGCTAGAAAGACTCTTCTTACTAGAATTGGGGTTGAAAGATCCAGAATCAAAGGAGTCAGGTGTGGGTGCACGGTCAATGAACCGTTTCGAATTGTAGCTTGGATTCGGCGCTGCAAGATTGAATTCATTGAAGCCACTGGAACGGAGAGGTGCAAATCCGGTGGAGTTCCCGGTAGGATAATCATCATCCTTCTCCGAAGGAACTACAGCTGAAAGCAAGCTCTCTTCTGATGCATATCTCCGCAAACCTCCTTGCGCATTTCCCATAGGCGTCTTACTGATTGCCACACCACCCGCCACGCTGCCTCCACCCATAGGACTCAGGCCAGTACTTGGGGTCCGCATACGCCATTTGCCTCTCACGTAGACTTTTTCCTCTGCAAGGACAGCCAAGGTTCCAACCTGGACCACACCTTTCATAGGATGATATCTTGTCGGTGAGGGGTTTTTGGCAAAAGACATCCCAAGTTCGTCACCGAGGATCTGAGGCCTACGAGTGGATTGGCGACCACGGTCATTGTCATCTGACCGACCGAAAGCAGGCAGGGGCGAAGAAGAGGGACTGAGTGGTGGCGGACTGAGTGGTCGACGTGAGTTCAAGGAGTTCAGAATTTGTGTAGCGGTATCGGCAAGAGGACGAGGACTGGTGTGCCTATCTACATAGACGAAGCCTTCGAGAACCGGGGGACTTCGACTCCTCGACCTTGCCTGAGAACTACTAGGAGAAGGAATGTCTGCAAACTCAAGTGGACTCTGTAGCCCATTTGACTCTGGACTGTCATAATCATCTTCGGGCAAACTATCCCTTCTCCTTCGGGCGTACCGCATGGGTGAGGGACTGCGTTCCCTTGCTACCGAGACCCTGGACGAGGCAAATCCACCATGGACGCTCTCACGACCAAAGGTAGAAGATGATTGCCCCACTCCACTTCCGCTCACCAGTTGTCCTGACGCACTGACACCAAGGCCATATTCCCTATCCAAATCATCGAGCACATTATCCGAGTTCAGATTACTTGGATCGTCAAACCCATCATCAATATACACCCGCTCATCATCCTCATATCCTGGTTCGGCGTACCCGTATCCCGTGTCTACAGGTCTGTCGACTGCCTCAGGCGACGTTGAAGATGCTGTGGGAGATACATATACTGCCTCAACCTCTTTGTACAATGTCCTACCTTCCTCATCCGAATCGTCAGCATCAAAAGGATGCGTGTGCATCGGAGCCTGGTCTATTGTCACACTCTGCTGTCGGCTATGCTTATAGTCTTTCGGCGGCAACATGGGAGGTTTGTTTGGTGAGGTTACCGGTGAAGCAACTTTGCGTACGTTGAGCGGAAGCGGTGGCTCGACGTACATTGGTATGGGGGGCGTTGAGAACCATGCTACTGTACGTGGACTAGTGCTCCTGCTGTCGAAACTCGTATCACCCATAAGCCGGGGAGAAGTGATTCGAGGGCCGCCATATCCTCCGGGAACGAGGGCATTGGGATGGCTGGTATGATTGAGTGGTGTGGGAGATGGGACTGGAGCTGGGATAGAGTGAAGAGGCACAATTGGTGAAGAAGAGAACGAGGATGCGGGAGAGTCTGCCTGAAAAGTATCATTGAGGTTGATAAATGTAGAAAGACTTGGGGCATTGCCTCACCTCTTTCCCTTGCCCTCTTAACTGAGCATACTTTGACAAAGTTCCTCCTGAGTCCCTCTCCAAGCTCGATATACTTGAGATTGACAATGTTTTCAGTATCTGTTTCCCTTTCCATTTCGATACTCCACGCTCGTTGATACCAGCACCCCCGATTGACCTCGTGGAGGAATGCGACGAATCGATAGAAGCTCGCGAAGGCTGATTGGATAGAGTTCCGGATAAAGAAGGTGGAAGTCCAATTTCACGGTCCTCCAGAGACTTAAAGCTATTTGCGTCGTTAGACGGAGGTGTGGGGGTATAATTTGCGAAATCAGGCGACATAATTTGCTGGGGGACTGAAGGTGACCCATGGTTTCTATCCCGCATCTTCTGCTTTCCTTTCCACTTATCACTTCTGAGCTCGTATGGGATATCTTCCTCCTCTGCTATCCCGGCCCCTAGCGTGGGCGAATTCGGCGCCGTCTCGCGTTGCTTTCCTCTGCGTTTTTCCATTCTATATGCGAGGTCTGCAGCTATGTTATCATTCGCATTAGAGCCGAAGCTTAAATCGCCGGAAGATGATCTCCCGTGTTCGCGACCATGCTGCAATAGGTTGTGGCCATAAACGGATATTACCGATGTTGTCAACGAGTGAGTAGGAATGTGTGGAGGAGGAGGAGGAATAGGAGGAACGGGAGGACTCGATGGTATTGTTGATGGTATTATTGATGACACTGCAGGAGGTATCGTTGAAGGAGGAGGAGGTACCGGTAATGGTCGTCTTGTCCCGGTCACACTTGTGGGCCCGGAAGGTGCTCTGGGAGAAGTGAAATGACTAATGAATTCCGAAGCTGATTCTTGCGTAGCAGGTGTAGATACAGTCGATGCTGACACAGATGACGCAGAAGGGTAAGATTCTTCTGAGAAAATGGACAAGGGCGCTGTCGAAACCGAAGAATTTGTTCCAGAAGTTGCAGACATCATGGCTTGCGGACCTGTTAATGGCGAAGCACGATGTGGTCGTTTTGTTGTAGGATTCGTGACAGAATCACCGGACGAAGGAGTAGAGTTAGAATTCGGAGAAGAAGAGTTTGGTCTATGAAAATTCAAATCTGAAGTCGTGATACGCATGTGCGATGAAGGGGCCGTGCGTATACCCAGTTGTCCAGAATGAAAGACCATTGCCGGAGCCGGTTCCGAACCTGCGTCAGTCGACACGTTTTCAGTGATAAGCGAGGTTCCGCCATGCGCTGATGAACCTGGATGTAACGTACGCGAAAATTCAGAAAAGGTTTCTCCTCGTCTGCGATTTTGACTATCATTCTTTACTGCAGCGATGACAGAGCGAGGATAAAAAGCCTGCACTGTCTGCGTCTTTGCTGTCTGCATGGTAGGTCTCATCACTTGTTCCTGCACATCATCTTGCTGATTGAGTGAAGGCTCTGTAGGATTTGCGATATGCAGACGGAGGGTGGGCCTTGCGGAGGCCGATTGTCCCCTACGTCTCCCTCTTGTCAGTTCGGAATCTCCTTGCTTTGAAGACTTCAGCTCTGATAAAGGGAGAATTTTCTGCTGATATAGTGGGTAATTATTTGACGCTGTCGTTGTCTGCCTTTCAGTAGATTCGGGTAGATTGGGTTGGAAATCAAGCTCTACAGGAGGCTTGTACGAGGTCGGCGAAGGCGTCGTTGAGTTAGAGCCCAGAAATTCCGAATTGTTTTTCTCCAGGGAAGGTGAATACAAGCCCGACACTGAAAGGGCCATTGACTTATATTCTATATAGCAGCATCAATAACTCGAAGACAGTGCAATAAGAGCTTCATAACGCACCAAAATCACCTGAAGATGATGGAAGTCAACAAAAAAGCGAAGAATTAATTCCTCAAGGTGCAGTAACCCGCCGCCGTTTGCTAAATGTGCGTTGCCAAATCTGGCGATTAGGTAAAATACGATTGTTCCACTCGTGTCAGCCTGCCAGCTTGCTTACTACCACTATATATCTATCAGTATTTAAACGCATTCAAAACTCCCAGCATTCCTCAAAAAATTGAAGTATGGATCAAATATCCTTCAGGCCCGGATCATTGGCAAGAATTGGGCGTTCATTGCAGTTCATGGCCGGATTTGTGTGCGTTATTCTGAAACGCGCTTTCTAAGCTCCCAGTTCTCTGCTCTTCAACTGTTACTTGATAACGCTGCCCAAATGCTTTAAACCCACCCTATCGAACAAGCCGTTTACTCCCCTCCTTTTCGTAGGACTACTTGCTCCAAGTTTCACTCAACATCGGTTGATCCTGTCTGATTTTCAGGAGCTGCTTATCAGCGACAGCGTCGAAACGCACACGCCACACGGACTTTGATTTCAACGCCTACTCTTCCTCTCATACCCGGTATATGGAATTTCTGGGTCATTGCGCGGTATAGATTTGTCCCGTTCGCAATATACCCAACCATTGAACCCTGAAATTCATGCATATGGATAAATATGTAGCACTAGCGGGTACATATCATCAGCGCATGCATCAAAGTACAACCCGTTGAAAATCTCATCAACCATTATTCATTCTCCAATAGACGTCTGGTCACTGTCTCACTTACAAAGCCTTCAGCACGGAGCGCAATCTTCAAACTCTCCTCATCATGCCTCAAAAAAGCGACCGTTGTCCTTGAGAATTTTCATTTGCGGCTCGTTCTAGTCAGAGAAATACTAATCATATGCATATATTTGCATATAATCAGCAACACTCGATATTCCTATTTCCTTCTTCAAGCTACAAAATCCTAATCGATGCTCAGTGTACGTCTTGCATATGTTATTCATTTGCGGGACCTCAAGGATTGATATGACAGATCCTCGTTCTTCGGTTTTGTGAGAGGTACCCATGATGCTTAAAGTAAGCATATCCATGATTTACTTACCCCATCAATATCAAACTTGCTCAGCAATTCAAGCAGGTAGAAAGTTGTTGAGACCATATGATAATGGAGCTTACTGCGACTGCTGTGACACCAGCGTATGTATAGTCCTCACATGGAATACGAAACTACTGCGTCTCAAACTCACCGGCGACGAATGGAGTGGGCGAGTATTTGTCACCAGTTGCATGTTACACGGGCACAGATGAGGCATGAATTACCAGCTTCAAATCGGCTTGAGTATATCGAATTCATAGAAACCATTCTATAGCGGCTGCGAAGCGTATCAATAAATAACCCAGGTGCGACCGGTACGTCACTTTCAACAACTTCCTCTAGCTTGCTTGCCTATAAGGCTATCAGTGGTGCATTTCATAGACACGAGCCTCCCCAATCCCACAGTGGAAGCAACAGAAACGGGGCAACCCCAAAGACCAGAAAGAGTTTTGAGAGCACTGCATAGCCTCGGTACCGGTATTATATGGGTGTATCCCAACCGCCGTATGTCTCCGCTAAGATGCTTGCCACAATATCTTCATTCCGCTGTTTCTTTTCCCGAGTATCATTGCCTCCTCAGGGATATCTCCAGAAATTTTATGTGCATGTACACTAGCCTTAGTATATCCATTTTTATCCCGGATTCCAATCTGACCGTCTGAAAACTATTCTCCCCAATATATACCTGCTCAGCTGTCGCATGATACTGTCGTGGCCTGTCTATTGTTACGATCCTCTACTCATGCTATGGGATTCCTTTCATGAGTAGAGATTTGTGCGTCAGAAAATTACTGGTGTCGTCGGACCTCCGAGTCCTTGACCAAGAGCAACGGTGATTTGTCATCAATCAATCACGTGGGGAATTCTCTCATGGATCGGAATATCGTGGCACCCTCAGCCAAGGAAGCCCACGACAACAGTCTGAGTTGTTGCAGAAACCGACGAAGAGAGAAGGGTTCTCAGTCTTGCTTGTCTCCATCTACTATCAGCCTCATTGCTTTTTGCTCACCGTAGAAGTACAATAACACGACATGTCTTCAGCAACCTCTGCGAGCGGCAGCGCCTCGTCTGGATCATCCTCCGCCTCCAAAACCTCTTCGATTCCACAATCTGCTCCAGCTGGTCTTTTGTCCATGACCCAACCGCCACAAGCATCCACCTCTTTCTTCAAAATTGCCTCGGGAGAAGTTGTGACCTTTGCTTGGTCTTTTTCCGGTGTTCTTGCTACTCCCACATCGCTCACCGTTAACGCTGTTGGAGCGAATTCTTTTACATATTCTCTGACGAGTCTCCCCGGAACCGCGTCTAGCTACATATGGACACCGTATGACTATCAGCAAAGTCATTTAGCTACTCCATTGGCACAGACTACATACTCTCTACAGATCTTTGATGAGAGAGGTCTGGGTGCAACGACAAGACCAGGATATCTGAGTCCAAACACGGCATTGACGTTCGCCTTGTACACGCCTCAGCCTTACACACCGCTTGCCAGTGTGTCTATTCTTATTTCGGTCTAGACTCCCACTGATCTGGTTTTTTTTTATAGGTTGGGATTGTACAGTGTGTAGTGGTTCAAATACATCGTATACTGCACATCCGGCGTCCATTGCACTCATCGCCACTTTTCTCGTCATGTTTCTATCGGGTTTTGGGCTGCTCAGGAACGCCGTTGCTTATACGAGACGATAGATTATCAAGATGAATTTTCGTGGAAGAGAGGTGGAGAGGTGGCTTGCATTCGCATTTGGTTGGACTCGCACGGATTCGCTATTTGATTGACTGACACTGTTATGTTATTGGACTGTATGAACTTATGAACTACTATAGCTGATGCATCCGCTTTACTTTCCTTCGTTATCTGCCTTTATTCCGGTCTTTTCCCTCCGCCTAGGCATCATTCTTCCATCTCACGGTATTCCCTGATTCCTTACTCCTTACAGTACCCCGTAATGTTTTCCATACTCATTAGATGTTGCAAGACACTAAAGATGTCGCATGAGTGCCTTGATACTGATCAGCAGGCCTCATCTTTTGCTCTTCCCGTTCTAAATAAAAACTGCCGTGCCACCATTATCCAGAATTCCGTTAGTGTTTGCTGAACCATGTCTCTCTCAAGACACAGTGAGTTCTCGGTTCGTCCTTTGTTGACCTTTGAACCTGACCAAAACTACTAGTCGACGCTGAGGAAGTAATCCAGAAATCTAAAGACGCTCCTCATACCCAGGCGTACCGTCAGACTCATGAACGTCGATCAGTTCATCAGTCCTGGAGCCGCGATGAAGACGCCCAAGGTGTCCCAAAATATTCTATGCCTGAAGTTGGGATTCCATCCAAAGCCGCCTACCAACTCCTCCACGATGAGACTCAACTGGACGGAAACCCTCTGCTTAACCTTGCGTCGTCAGTCTTCCCGTTTCATACCTGTGCGTCAATGACTCTGAAAATGGATGATGCTTCAACGCAGATTCGTGCACACCTGGATGCCGGAAGAAGCAAATAAGTAGCGAGTTTTCACATTCGTTGCACACGCCGGATATCTAACACGATGTCATTCCAGACTCATCATGGAGAATATCAATAAAAATCAAGTTGATATGGATGAATACCCTGCTGCGACAATCATACACAATCGTTGTATCTCGATGAGTATGTGTATCTTCATCATTCAAATATCGGTGTCGATAATCAGAACTATTTCTGCAATTGATATAGTTGCTTCCTTGTGGAAAGCCCCGTCCGTAGGCAAAGTCATTGGAACCTCCACTGCGGGCTCATCAGAGGCGATCATGCTGGGAGGTCTTGCAATGAAGAAACGCTGGCAAGAGGCCCGTAAAGCTGCCGGAAAGGACCACTATCAACCTAATATAGTTTTCGGGTCCAACGCTCAAGTCGCTTTGGAGAAGTTTGCGCGGTAAGTGGATTGATTTCTTGTATTCCAATCGCAGAATGATTGGGAACTGATGATTGTGTAGATATTTTGACGTTGAATGTCGACTCGTTCCTGTTAAAGCTAGTAATAACTACGTGATGGATCCAAAGGATGCGATCCAGTTCATTGACGAAAATACTATCGGAGTGATGGTCATATTGGGCTCGACATATACTGGACATTTCGAGAACGTAGCGGAGATGAGCGACCTACGTGAGTGCCCGATTCTTCTACTAGTATCGACTCAACATCAGTCTCATGATCAACATTCATCCAGTTGATGAACTTCAAGAGAAGACTGGACTAGATATTCCAATTCATGTCGACGGCGCATCCGGTGCATTCGTCGCTCCGTTTGCTTTCCCGTCCTTGAAATGGGGCTTCGATATCCCCCGTGTCGTTTCCATTAACACCTCTGGACACAAATTTGGGCTTGTCTATGCTGGAATCGGCTGGGTGCTATGGCGAGATGAATCTTTTTTGAACAAAGATCTTGTCTTCGAGCTTCGTGCGTATAGATCATTTAGTGAACTAATGAATCGCCGCTAATAATCCGATGTATCAGATTACCTCGGTAATGTTGAGTATTCCTTCACATTGTAAGTCTGGATCATCCAACCGCTTCTCACTCACTTAAGCATTCCACAGGAACTTCTCAAAGCCCGCCTCACCTATCATCGCTCAAATGTTCAATTTCCTCAATCTTGGTTTCGAAGGATATCGTAAAATTGCGATCAAGGACCTGCGCAATGCCAGATTGCTTTCCAGAGCTTTGGAAAATACGTACTTCAAGGTCCGTTGAAATTGACCTACACTTCGATGTAATCTGTTAACCCGTGCTGTCAGATATTGAGTAACATTCATCGTGTTTTACCTGGGCGAGATGAAGATGACGATCCGGAATCGTATGAACCAGGCTTGCCTGTTGTGTCATTCAAGTAAGGTGTCGACATTTTCGGAGATGAACGGGCTCACGTCTCTTGTCCAGGTTATCGGATGATTTCAAAGAAAAATATCCGCACGTTCAGCAAGTTTGGATTCAGGTATGTGGAAGAAGCTACCTGGTGGAATGTGTCAATCCGAAGTCGAATCTCATTTTACCACTCAATCTCTAGTCTATGCTCAGGACAAAAGGCTGGATCGTACCCAACTATAACGTGCGGGATAAGTGTTTCTGAGTCGTGTCGACATAACTCGCCTGATACTTTATCACTGATATTTTATTAGGGACCTGAAGGAGAAAAAGACACTGAGATGCTGCGCGTCGTAGGTAAGAAACCTTACGTTCAACATGACCACCTAAATCTCATGCTTCAGTATATAGTGCGCGAGACGTTGAGCGAGGACCTGACTGAACGACTGATTGCTGATATCATCGACACTACTGAGTCAATGATGTGTACGTCCACTCTGAATCCTGAAAATGTTTACCACGACTGAGACCTCCCTACTAGCTGAATCTGGTAGCCAAATTTTGCTAGCCTCCAGTCAGGCTTCGCACCAAGCTGACAGGGAACATGGTCGACCCGACAAGACTAACTTTGGTGATACTGCGGATGATGCACAGAAACAAGCTGGGTTTTCAAGGCAATGTTGATTTTTCGAATATTATCAAAGACCTATTCAATGTACCATACGCTGAAATCAAGAAGTATATTGGCTATCAACAGCTACATATATTCAATGTGTATCAAATAATGCAAGGTCCAATAGTGTAGAGGTTATCACACAGGATTCTGAAAAAAAAAAAAGAGATTTCCTGTGACCCAGGTTCGAGTCCTGGTTGGACCTATTCCAACTCCCTCGATTGTTTTCTTTTCCTCACCAAGTTTCTTTTTTCCACGAGCGGTGGGCCTGATGATGTCATATGAATTTGTCCTTGAATTTGAATGACGTAGTTTCTGTTTTGCCATAAGTATCTCGCAGTTTATTGATTCCCTTGCAATTAATTCTTCACAAATGACTAGCAAAGTTTCCTCAAACTACGATGTTTTTCTTTACTTCTTGGCTATGTGAGGTCAAGTTACATACCTGGGTCCTGCTCACAATGCTTACAACTCTGCAGATTACTGCCTCCGGTCTCGGTTCTATTGAGTGAGTTCCTGGTCATCAAGTGAATGAACTCTTTCTGGAACTGAAGTTCTCCATTTGATGATTAGAGCGAGGTTGCGCAGCTGGTCAGTTTTTGTTTTCATTTTCTTCTGCCTGCGCAATCAATCCATATTGTGCTTAGATTTCTGGATTAACATCTGTCTGACTATTTTGGGATGGATTCCTGGAATTATTCACGCCTGGTAAAGCTACAGCTCATCTTCCGTTCGGATCCAAGTTAAGTGAAGCTAAAATACAGGTTTATCATCTCAAAAGCCGAGGGTGCAATGTGACGACCCCACACAGAAATGTATCCATACCATCCATCCTTCGAAATGAATGTAGCTATGTACAGATGTGTATCATTATCTCCCGATACAGACTAAGAACAATTTAATGACTGTTGTATTTCTTCCAACTGTTTACTATCCACAGGAGTGGACTCTTTCCATTTAGGTATTGCTATAACCAGCTTTGACCACCTTTATTAAATGATATGCTGATTCGTCGAATGAACTCAGACCTCTTCTCAACGATTCATTGTTTCGTAACAGTGTTTGTCGCTTCTTTTGCCTGCAGGTCCAAACTTCCTTCTAACTTCTATCCATTTAATGCCAACGCAGGGCTTTCCAACGCCTGACCTCTTCTTAATATATAGCCTCGTTTTGATAAAGGCTACGCAGCTGCAGAGTACGAAAGAAGGGATTAGAGATACATGCGGCAAAGGCAGTTGAGATGAATGTGATTTTTCTGATCGATGTTCATGGCAATGAAGCCAAATAACTTCGGACTCGGAAGGGGTGCATTTTTTTCATAAAGCTTTTCCTTTCATCTATTCAACTGCCTCTCAGTTTTCTTCTTATTGCCACCTTCGTCGGGCTTTTACATACGACCCTCGTCTCATACCACCGTAAAAATCGTAAGATTTTCTCTGGCACTCTTCGCATATACGTTGAGTCATTTCCTGGAACAATCAGGTGGCATGGCGTTTGGAAACGGATTACCCCCGGACTCAAGCATTGATCAAGAATTAGTAAATTACTAGTTGATAAATAATAAAGGCAGACGTGAATGTGACCAACTTCCTGTAAGATCGAACCTACAACCGGGGACCGGCGTAAACCCCAGCTCTGGCCTCGTGCAAGAATTCCCTCAACAAAACGTGGAGGTACGTGGTCAATGACCCTCCCTTGACTCTTCGCCTGATAGTGTTCCTGTTCATCTTCGAAGCCTAGTAGCGAACAAGTTGTACAGGTCATACTCGGACGAACGAGGGAGTCTAGATCCCACATATAGCCTGTAAAAGCGACGATCTTTGTTGCGTATCAAGCATGCGCTTTAGGAGGAACCGAAGCCCCTTTGCTACATAGGAACGATCCAGACAGCTGCTATGAAGGCAGAAATTCAAACAGCACGCAATAACGTTTACAACACACACGCGGCCCTCTTCAACAGTAAAGCCATGCCATGTAGTTATTTGATCATTGCATACAGCAAAAGACCGAGGGCTATGAATGGGCTGTGGGATTGGCAAGGTTTGAACGCCACCAGCCTGTCCAGGCTACATAGGGCACGTTGACCTCAGAGAAGAAGAAGTCGGGCATGAGGGGTTCTGTCTGCGAAGTTTTCTTGCAGTGGACTGAGCAAATTCGTGTGTGGACCTATCGTGTGTGCGTGCGTCACTTCTCCAACGGCCGTAAGTTTTTTTTTCATTAGCGGACTCAGTGCGCAAAGCACGCAGAGAATACTTACAGCATACCGCGCTTTCAAGATTGACAATACCCCCCGTGCCGGTGTGGACCCTCGGCAGTGATATTTCGGTCGTACTTATAGCGGGTTCAGACTCGTTGTAGTGGAAATAAATAAATCTGCAGTTCGTGGGGTCTGGCCATCATGGGGGCTAAACTGCCGCGGATGAAATCGAGGGCAACACGTATTATTAAGTGTTCTGTTGTTCCCTGGTTGTGACGTTCGTGCAGGAAAGGAGCCCATCTCTAAAGTTCGGGCTTTCGGACTTTACGTGTTACTAGTAAATGGCCACAATTGAGCGCTCGAGGCTCTTTTCCCTACTTACTTCCATCGTGTTGCCGTCCGTTATGCAACTTTTCAGGTCCCAAATCAAGCAACGGAGAATGGTCAATTTTCTCCTGAATGTCTATCAATCAAACACAACAAATATCAGTTCGACAATCTGCGAGATTCATGGAAGATAATGATTGTGAGAGAACGAAAGACGATACCTATTACTTTGACTGTATCTGTATCAACAAAAGGTTCAAAACTAGCTGAGATGTCCATAATTGTTCAAAGATCCTCAAGTGTTGCGATAAATTGAAGCACGGCGAACACAATCTCCAACGAGTATGTTACGGCCGCCCGGATTGTGTTATTCATTGAGAATCTATTTGTTATTGAAGCAATAAAATTAGATGGTACCGGTTAACCCAAGTGTAGTGTATGTCCGAGGTGAATACTGTGAAGGAAGGAAAGTAATGTCAATGTGTACTCAAAGGGAGAGTTCAAACGTAACCAGAAAAATGGGTAAAAAAGTGAGCACAACGGGTGCATTTTTTGATAGACAGGGAGAAGCCCAAATATGAACGCGGGATAAGCTGGTAACACAGAAAGAGGATACACGGATGGGCAGGTATTATGGACGGGGGACCGCTAGATCGGAAAAGAGAGAAGAGGACTAAAAGAGCGACGATACACAGAGTAAAAGAAATGAAAATGAGTGTTAATGGATGATGTGAGACGAACGAGCGTGATGAGTACATGAAAGAGATAGAGCGGAAACCGTCCATCCGAGATAATAGCAAATTGTCACTCGACCTATGTCGTAGATTGGGCAATTCGTGGTGGAAGTGTGTTACAATGGATGATACAGAGATAGAGATTGAGTCGATAGAATCCCAAAAGATTTGTATAGCTTCCGCAATGAGTTCCTGTATCGGGTGTCCGAGGGCTTTTCAGGAGAGGAAGTCTGTACAATCAAACAAAAACCATGAGTGAATTGATCTTGACTGGATTGTCAGCAGACTGACCGACATTGTTCCTGAGTATGCCAAACAGCAAGGACGAGCTTGGGCGCATTAAACGCCAAAACCCAGTGCAAAGCACAATAGCTTGGCAGAGTACGAAGGAATGATGAAAACGGTACACGAATGTCAAAGAATGTTGAGCAGCAAGCAAACGGCATATGCAAAAGTCAAAAGAATAGAAAAAGCTCGAGACGACGATAATAACACAACACAGCAAAAAAAATAAAGGAGCAGTCAATTCTAGGTATGCAAAAAAAATAATCAGATTTATGATAGATGCAAATGAAATGGATGGAAATGCAAATGCAAATGCCTCAAAAGCAGCGAAGGAGGGAGAAAGAAATGAGCCGGCAGACCACAAATCAAGATTGGATCCAGCTTAGCGCAACACTTCCAGCACCTTTAATGAAGACGTTAGCTTGTACACGACAAACCTGTCCAAAACGCCCGAATCAGTACTTCAACATTGCACAAAGAAGCAAAGAAAGAATTACCATATCATTAACACTTTTACTTCTCCAATCAACAACTAGATTCCCATTGTCCCGCCTCTCAAACTTTTTCAACTCTCCAAAACTCTCGCACCAATTTTTGACTGCCTGATAAGCGCGAGTATCGTCAATCTCTATTCCACTTATCACCAATTTGCGCTTTTTGCCTCGAGCTGTCCCCATAGTAGGAGACCGTATGCCACTAATGTTACCAATAGACACGGTACCAAGGGTAAGCCCAAGGGATCGGCGTTTCTTCTTAGCGAGCGATTGACGTTCGGGAGAGGAGTTGGTAGTGGAGTTAGTCGAGTCGGTAGTAGATGAGCTAAATGCAGAAGATAAGGTGCCAATGGTGCCACTTCTTTCCCTCCGAGTAGGAATTGCTTCTCCGTTGACCTCACCAAGCAACACGCTTGGCGAGACAAATGAGCTTCGCATTGCAGAGTCGGCAGGGGTCAAAGTCCTGTCTGGCTCAGCCATACTAACAACGGTAGTGCAGTCATCCTTAGCGAACGGATCAGAAACGATTTGCCCCAACTCATCGACTTTCAGCGGTGGAACGGGAGGGATAGATTCTGGAGAGACGGGACGTGGAGAAATGGCCAAGGAAGTTGAAGATCCAAGCGTGAATCTCGATATGAAACCAGACATTCTTCCACCTTTGGTCTTCGGACTTTTACTTGGCGACTTGATTGATTGACGGGGAGGGGTAGAGGGAGGTGCCCGTGGAGGAGACGATGGTGGTCGGGGTAGTGTAGGAACTGTCGACATTGTGCTTGTGTGGATCATAGAGATCTTCCTATCCCTGGGCTCCTTTGGGCTCCCTCCGCTCGGCGGCAGATCGCCGGGACCGATTAGAGACTGTGTACCAAACAAAGTTGGTGTTGCGCCTCGGGGGACACTAGATTCTGTTTGTGAATGCGTCGACGGAAGGAACGTTAAGCTTTGCGCAGCTAGCGGAGAGGATGGCGCTTTGGGTAATCGGAATCCATACACTTGAGCATAACTGCCTCTAACCATCTGGACATCGTCTTCCACACCCGTAGGAGTAGAAGGGAAGTCGTTTCCACGCTCATAAGACAGCGGCCTGCTTGTGGAGGAGGATAGAGGAGGCCTCGGTGTTCTAGGAGAGCTAGGGACTGATGGTATATCCAAACCGGCAGCGACTGCAATCAACTCTGGATCCATACCATCCATATCGTCTTCCGTTTCCGTTTCAGTCTCGGATCCCGAATCTTCAGACAAGCTAGAACTGGAATATGCCGGGGTGGAAGGTTCAGAGGTGCCTGTCATTGATACGGAATCAGTAGCTGGAGAGTTTTTGGGTTTCAGGGACAGGTCGAGAGGGACAGGGCGATGTTGGATTGTTCTGAGGTTAGTCGGTGAAGGGGGAACAGAAGATGAGGATATGTTTGTTGGTGATGTTGGTGATGGAGAGGATAGCGTGAGGGGTACCGGAGGGACCTGAGAAGTTACATTGCCAGTCATCCTGGCAATGAAGCTTGCTAACCTTGGCCGCCTTACCGGCGCTACCGGTGGGACTGATACATTATCGGCTTGAAGATCAGACTGAGATAGCGAAGGAGGTACAGGGAACGCTGAAATCAGACTTTTTCGTTTGCTCACATTCATGGACAGATAGCTTTTCGGCGCATCTTCTGTTGTGGGTGATTGATGTACACCAGTATCTGCCAAACCAATATATGAACCTGAGCGTGATGCCGAGAACGGCGTGCTTGGCGTCGGTGGAGGGGCCTGAGATCCCAGGATCTTAGAGAAAAAACTCGATGAGCTATCTGTAGATATTTTGAGTTCTGAAGATCGCAAATCAACCACGGAAGAAGCGGGAGACCACTTTGACTGTCCAAAATCAGGGTTCTCCTCCTCCTCTTTCTCAGAGGCGGAAATATAAGGATGGTCGTTCACGGAATGTTCACGGTCGCTAATGGGCGAGAGGGTGAGCAATCTCCGCTCAACCTCGTTCGAGTCCAGGGCTTGAATATATACCGCATTGCGTAAAACCGTAGAACCTGCTCGAGACCGGTTGCGCGAATTGCCCATTTGACCGGCTGAGGAACTTGCCCGAGACCGCGTTGAAGTAATCACGGCAGGGACGTCCGAAGATTCCGGAAGTGATAACGGAGGAGAGTTATACGGAGACGAAGTTATTGATGTAGTAGAAAAAGGCGTTGGATGTGAGTAACTGTGCTGATGACCACTGTTAGAACTGCTAGGTCTAGATGAGGAGTTGGAGAGTAGATTTCCAGCACTTGCGTAACGCCGCATAACTCCCGCCGTAGAAGATTCGGAACCCAATGGAAGGGACAAGCCAGATCCAGGTGGTGCGCGAAATTCCAATCCCGGACGAGAGCCGAGGGAAGGCTGTCTGGTCAGACGAGCTATTGGCCTATTCGTCTCTCCACCGAGATTCGTAAAGTATCCGCCAATGTCGGTGTCTACCTCTGCGTCAACGTCGGTGTCATTCAAAAGAGGCAGACTCGGTTTGTGACCGATGGAAGGGCTGGTTTTACCGGCTACCGTAGTCGGTAGGTGGTACCCACCAGCGAGGGACACAATTGAAGGCTGTCTACTTCGCGTACCAAAGCCCGATTGAAAATGAGCTACAGTAGGTGACTGTGTCCGCGAAAAAGAGGGAGCACGCGACAGAGAGTTCGTGCTTGGGAAAATAGAGGAGGTTGAGAGAAAAGGCGTGACGGGAGTGTTCGGAGTAATCGGAGTGACTGGCACGGAAGATATCGAGCTAGCCGTCGTATAAGACGAGACTGTGGAAGTGGAGAAATTTGGGATATGAGAGATGTTGGACGGCGAATTGAGTTCAATAGTACGAGCATTGGATTTTGGTGACGACAGCGCCGCAGAAGCTGGTGGTGCCGGAAGAGGCTGGACGGAAATCAGCTTAAAGCGCCGCCAGCGTGCAAAGGTACATTACCTTGTTTCTGCCGTCTGGCTCTTCATCACTGTCTACCTCAGAATAGCCAGAGTCACTGGAATCATCTGTGCGTCTACCTGACTTGAAGGTCATGGTTGGCAAATCGGCCAAGTCGGCTTCATAAGGTGACTCGGATATGGAGAACGTGCTGGTTGGCGACACATCTCGAGCGTCGTCTTCTGGTGAATGTAACGAGTGGCCATCGACTGCTTCATGAAAGATTGGCTGTATATCTTTCCAACAAAGATCAAGGACATACCGGCTGACATGTTCGATGAGTGATATTGATATTTGACGCGTCGAACAGTAATTGACACGTAGAATTCTAATTTTCAGGACTGTGTGAGGCCTTGCAAAGACCAAGGTCCGCAAGTGAAAGCCAGGTAGGAACAGCGGCCGAGTCGTCGATGAAAGTATCACAAGGCGAAGGGCGGCGGTGGCAATAAGCTCGCAAAGTTGTATTAACGGCAGTAGAAGTGAACTAGGAGTCAATGAAGACGACTAGCACAGCGAAATCTTGGAGGGTAACTGCAGAAAGGAAAGTCCGAGTCAAGAAGTTCACTGGCGGTAACTCGTGGGCTATGTATATAGGAAGACTTTTGAACTGTACAGTATTTTCTTCCCATACCGAGTCCAAAAAAATCTTGAGATCTATCGATTATACCCATTTGGCATGTTATGTCATCGATGCTTCTATGGGAATGTTCTTTAGATTTTGCCAAGATTTCTGTCATTTTCTGTTTTGTCCTTTTTTTTCCTTTCTTCGTTTTCTTCACAATGCCTTTTTAGGAATCACGGTTTGCGAGCACATGTAACCAGGAAAACTCCGCGCGTCTCTTCCGTTACCTCAACATCTAATTCCAGTACGTTGTACAACTAGCTATGGCCGTCTGGAATACACAGAAATAAATCAAATGTTTCTCAACATATCGCATGAAGTCCTCGGCTTACAATCCAACACGAGTGAGCGCCTCGAAGGTGAATTATAGAATCTACAACTATTCCTTGAACCTCGAACTTCCAAGTACTCTCATCAGCTCATTGTTGTTCACGAACATTGCTTCTCAGCTGTATATCTCATTGCCAGAAGGATACCAACAGCTTTGACATCAACAACTTCGTTGTACCTGTCTGCTCCGCTGATTTCGTGCGCCTTTCCGCTCGCCCAACCCTACGAGATCATCAAGAAATCTAGCCTGCCATTCAATCGCTTGGTTTGATGGTTGATGGTGAACATTCAATAGCCATGAACCCACTAATTTCTGTAACAACAAGCAGTTTCACGGAATTTCAACTTTCTGTTCATCTCAGGTTCATTTCTCTCAGAAACAACTTCTCATGATTTTCCCCGATCTCTTCAATGCAGCCGGCTCACGAGGGGCGCGAGACTTTCTTGATACAGGCATCCTCCGGTAAACGGCGGTATGAATATTCAAGTACATATTTTCCCAAAAATCTTCCCTCTTTCCAATTCACCGGCACCACACGAAATGAGATTTCATACAAGGGACTCCAAAGTCCACAACCATCCACAGATTCACAGAGGTTTTCCTATTACAGGGAAAATATGGGAAAAGGGCTGCGCTTTTCCTGTACTTCCGGGGTTGTTACACTACTCCGGATAGCTCTTTCATTCGATGTTTGTTTTGCTCCCTCGCACGGCAGCACACGACCTAGCTACGACTAGTGAGAGTAGGGAATGCCTTCACCGTAAAAGGTCACGCATTTGCCAATATACCTATACCTTGGCTTTTGCGCTGGCCGTCGGGCCTATCGTTTGCGAAAATCGAAAATCTCCGTTTTTTTTTGTTTTTCCGTTGCGGATCGACACATCTTGATCGCTGGATCGTCGTTCAATGCTCCAACCCCTTAACTCCGACCCCTTCAATCTTGATTCTTCAATGTCTTTTCACGGTCTCTGAATAGTTTCTCTTTGTTCTAGCGTCTATTTTTCCCCAGCCCATCGCAAGCTGGCTTTTATAGCTGCTTAGGATTGGTTGAAGCTCGTTGAAGCTCCGTTGAAGAACTCGAAGCCCGAACCTGCCCCAACGGAGCGGGACTAGAGAAAGACGACGGATATATCCGACCCGCCCACTCCCTGAGACGGTATCTATATCTTCCCAACATCCCTGTACTAGCCTATAGTTCCCATCTCCTTATGCACTTACGAAGTCGCCTTGGATTCACACGTAGTACTTCTAGAATCCAGACCTTCGTATTACATTCGGCAGAAGGTATGTACATATCTTCTGTGTGTGTCGCTGGTGTGTTGCTGGTATGTTTCGCTCAGAAATCACACAACAACCTTAATTTCTTTTCTTTTCCGAAGACCCAATATTGATGTGCATTCTCGTCCCGTTCCTCACCAATTTGCGATATGTAAAGATACTCAGGTTCAAGCTTATACATAGTAACTTTTTCTCCCCTTTCTCGTAGGTGTTCTCAATAAATTCAAGCCTTGTTCGATCAGCCCCATGTCCATGTGCGGCATACAAGCAGCAATACACGCGGTAAGCATGAAATCATGCGGTAATCTACGCGAAGTCTCCGATTGTTTTGATTTTGTGTGTCCCCGTTTTACAAACCGCAGACGCGACTCTCGCGGCACATAAATATACAGTATATAACTCAACGTTATCAGACGCAATTCGGGCCATTTGGGCGCTTTGCCATTTGGATTCTTATGGTAAGATTATCATTCCTTACATTTACTCTTCCTCAACTCGTAAAAAAAAACGACTGCATGATTCAACACTTCTATCCATGAAATACAAAATCAGATTTATCCTTCTCTCTCAATATCTCAACAATCTATCCAGCATCAACGTTGGAACATTGACTGACATCGACTTGAATACTTCAACATCAGAGGTGCAAGCAGAACAAATCTCAGGCTTGACTTGACAGTACCGGAAGAATGGCTTTCAATATGCCTGTACCCAATTTTCTCGTCGTCCCTCCCCACGTCTAGCCTTGTTTGGTTGCGGAGCGAGTTTTATCTACATTATACCCCCACTTGATCGCACGTCTGTCTTCAAGTGAGTGCGCCACAGGTCCGAAGATCGTTGCAAGCAACCTCCAGGACCGTTTGGCGAATACTAAAATGACGTATCATGGCATAGTCACCAGAACGCGCTTTTGAAAGAGTGCCAGCATGAATACAATTTTTAATTCAAGTATTACGACTCGATTCTGTTTTCAATCTTTGAAGTTGACGCTCCCTTGACTCCAGTCAGACCAATAATTTATGCAAACTCTTGTCTCCGCTCATTATTGAGGACGCTCGGAATGGCACCTCCGCGCGCGCCAAGCAGAGCAAACCACAGTAAACATTGACCTTGTATTCGCTTCCTACTTCAGTTCCGGCGTTACCACTGAGCAACAACTCGACGCTAGTCATCCTTCTCTCTTCCCCCCTCCTTCCAAATCTTCCGTTAAAGGTGGGATAGTTTTATGTGTCATGATCTTTATGGATAGTTCCGATGCTTTGACATTCTTCGACTTTCTCAGTGGACAAAGATAGATCAAGGCTAGCTTAAACCATCCTGTCCGTCGTTTGCATAATTAATTATGAGTTCCTCGAATAACGTTCCCAGTCCCACGTTCAAATCTCGTCGCACTCTATCTTCGTCCAACTTTCTGCGCTGCGTAACCACCGTGGTTTGAGTAGTAACTCTACGCTGAACAGATTGTGATTCTTCCATTTCAGATGGTTTGATCCTAGTAGAGTACAAATTGTCCGTAAAACTGGACCAAAGTACTCTCTGTCGTAAGTATTAGCGCTATCGAAAAATGATGTCATCTCGGTGATTGTGTCCATACGTTGGCCCACGAATAGTGCAAATGGTCCATTATCCGCGAGTATCTTCGATAGTGTCTGTTATCCTCAATTGCGCCGCTGCCAGTCCCGGACCTTCTCGATTTGTAGACTTCCAGCGCTCCAGATATTGGGCATCTCGGGCATTATAACCAACCCTGAGTTACTGCTAATGGTTTTGAACATTTCAAGTCAAAGTGCTGATTGAGTTGTGGATCAAGCCTCGTTTTTGTGGAGAGGGTCAACTTTTGGGTATGCTCGGCTTTCGAGCTACGAGGACAACTTGAGCGTTCGAACGATAGGAACAGGCGTCCAACCGGACTTGAAGGCACAGTGTAGTCTTATTTTGGATAAATGATCTTCAAGGCTATCGAATTATATGGCTCTTCGAAAGCAAGAATAGAACTTCAAGAGCAGCCTTGGAGCCGTGACAACATTGGAGCAAGTGAGAATTTTGACCATTAGCGAGTGATAAAATAACTTGGCTGCACACCATGATAAATTGGCTTCGAAGAGCGAACTCCTTTATCTAATTCGAAACTTGAGGACTGTTCCGTGCATAGGAGTAAAAAACTAAGGAAAGGAGCAGCCTCTATCTCCGCAATACTGGATGAGATATGGAATGTTGTCCGATAGCGATACCAATTAATCTCCGTCTCGAGTTGATACCGGGCGCTCTGAAAACCTGAGATAACTGAGCGTTTCGATCCGATGCGTAAACATTGACCTACAAGGGTCTTCAATGACAAATCATCAACAACTCAACAATATAAGGCATCTATTTGCCTCTATCCTGCGTAACTTGGGTAAAAGCTGAGAAAGGCCAAGTCTGGCTAGAGACTAGCAGAAGTGTTCTGAGTACCGGATGAGAAAGCATCAAGTCCAATACCTCATTCGAAGCAGCTTCAGGAACCCCAACCTCTACCCGCAACAGCTAGCATGAGCCTTCTATACTTCGACAAACGAGATGGGCGCTCAATTACATAGAAAACAGCTGGCAGTGGTGCTGAGTTGCAAATAACGGGACGTAAAGTCAAAAAACAATGTATCTAATTGTCAGCGTCAGCCCAGAAATGTGGTCCGGAACTCTTTCAGAACCGGGAGACAAACTGGGGATCTCGGAGAGTCAGACTGCTGTCGTACCAAACCGTCAAATTCTGAATCTTGCAATATGTGAAAGTGTCGATCCCTCTCTGGAGGTGAGAATATCCTAGCCATATGATCACAAGATTCGCAACTTTCTTCAGCATTCAAGTTCAACGGATGGTGTACTGTAGAGTTGACAGCCAATCTGCCATTGATTTCACACAGCAGAGCGAAGTAATACTGCGATCGTGTTCTTGGACGTTTAACGGACACCAAATGGAATAGTCATTATCCCGCGCCTGCCAGATCCGGATAGTTATAGTGAGAAAAATCGGACCCAGGCAGATGTTTGCTGCGAAACTACAGCAAATGAATTTAGGCTAAATTCACAAACATATAAACTGCCGATAAGTACTCTCCATGACTGACCTAGTAGCGTTTACGAGGCGGCAGTTCTAACGGAGCTTTGCAATCGTACTTTCCGAGAGAAGTACTTCCTCTCTGAATTTCTGTGTGTTCAGTTTTTTTTTTGGTCACATTGTTCGAAAGTGGGTCCAATGGTGAGAAAATTGGTGAGAAATATTAGAACACAAGAAGTAGGGTAGCTTCCCGAGGTGGTTGCTATTGGTTCGGATGGTATTGTTCAATACCGCTGCGGCTTGAATGATGCCTTTTGTAGATCCCGGAAGAAGCTCTTGACAAGTCGAATTGAGGCTATACTATGGGTCACAGGGTTCTTCCGTAACCAGGGTACTTCCGCATTTTAGAAAATGTTATATTTTGAATGTTATAAGTTAGTAAATGCCCTTGGACTTTTTATGTAGTACTTCTTAGGTTCTCAATAAACATATCATCCTACACAAAGTAGAGTGTATTCGGGCAATATGTATGTACAAGACCAAAAACCTTCAAAATACAAGTGTGACTTTAGATTGAAATGTCAGGAACCGTACGAAGAGCTGGTAGATTACTGTGAAAATAGCATCGGCATCGAGCTATGGTTCTAAAAAACTAGCACACCAACTTTTGGAGCAATCCAGTGTGATGTAGAGAAACGACAAGCAGATGAAGTGAAGAGGGTATGCGACGTGACAATATTTGATCCAGCCTCATGCCGTGGCCTCTCGGCAATCCTCTGTGCCTTACTCGCCACCAAGCAAACCAAACAAGCCAAAGCATCAAATGGAGCGTACCGAAGTGCCGAGCAGCAGCATTGATGTGACTTTGTGTGACCCAAGATGTGGAAGTACCTGTTTTTGTTCGGTCATGACCCGACACTCTGAGTATGCCTTATCTGCTCTAACATGTAAGAAGAAATACAATCTTAGGATGATTCTAAACAAGACTGTCTACTCAGATTTCAAATTACTTAAAAGATCGAAACGTTATTCACAATATTCAAGATATCGGAAGAACCCTGTGACCCATAGTATACACCATTATTCAGAATTACTATGGGTCACAGGGTTCTTCCGATATCTTGAATATTGTGAATAACGTTTCGATCTTTTAAGTAATTTGAAATCTGAGTAGACAGTCTTGTTTAGAATCATCCTAAGATTGTATTTCTTCTTACATGTTAGAGCAGATAAGGCATACTCAGAGTGTCGGGTCATGACCGAACAAAAACAGGTACTTCCACATCTTGGGTCACACAAAGTCACATCAATGCTGCTGCTCGGCACTTCGGTACGCTCCATTTGATGCTTTGGCTTGTTTGGTTTGCTTGGTGGCGAGTAAGGCACAGAGGATTGCCGAGAGGCCACGGCATGAGGCTGGATCAAATATTGTCACGTCGCATACCCTCTTCACTTCATCTGCTTGTCGTTTCTCTACATCACACTGGATTGCTCCAAAAGTTGGTGTGCTAGTTTTTCAGAACCATAGCTCGATGCCGATGCTATTTTCACAGTAATCTACCAGCTCTTCGTACGGTTCCTGACATTTCAATCTAAAGTCACACTTGTATTTTGAAGGTTTTTGGTCTTGTACATACATATTGCCCGAATACACTCTACTTTGTGTAGGATGATATGTTTATTGAGAACCTAAGAAGTACTACATAAAAAGTCCAAGGGCATTTACTAACTTATAACATTCAAAATATAACATTTTCTAAAATGCGGAAGTACCCTGGTTACGGAAGAACCCTGTGACCCATAGTAGAGCATCTATGCCTCCTCCTCGTTCAGAGATGAGAGGAATGATGAGTGAGAGGAAAAGAAATGTATTGGGTGAACGTGATCGTTGGCCTAAAGCGGCGATCGCGACATTGCCACGAGAGAACCCAAAACGCCTTGGCGAAATGGGGCTCGTAGCAGCGAACACGGGCCACTACTGGAGGACTACAAAGCGCTAGATACAGAAGACTAAACTAAGACTAGAGACTAGACAGAGAATCAAATACAGGTGCAGGAAGGGGAAGGTGGGTGGAAAAGAAAAGAAACAGCAGATGAACTCTGCATGCATCCTGTGAGATGCTGGAAGAAGGGAAAGAGACGACAAATCTACCTGCATGCATCCTGTGAGATGCTGGAAGAAGGGAAAGAGACGCCAGAAGTCATATGACTCGCTCGTTGCATAGACCCTGGTCAAAGGTCTTTGACCCGCTCATCTATGCCTCCTCCTCGTTCAGAGATGAGAGGAATGATGAGTGAGAGGAAAAGAAATGTATTGGGTGAACGTGATCGTTGGCCTAAAGCGGCGATCGCGACATTGCCACGAGAGAACCCAAAACGCCTTGGCGAAATGGGGCTCGTAGCAGCGAACACGGGCCAACAGGAACCAGTCTCGAAGGCTCGGAGAGCTGAAAGAGACAGAACCGTGAAGCGGACCCAACAGAAGAATCACGTTAGCCCTAAGGGTGGTCGTTGTGAAAGGCGGGGTGATGGAGCAAAGTCAACACACTTGAAACAGGGCTTGCGCTCGAGGTGGGGAGCAAGCTCAAACAGGCGAGTAAATTGGAAGCGGGAAGCGGCATCAGCTAGGCTATTTGCCTCTGAAGGAATCCAGTGTGACTCAAATGTGAAGTCAAACTGTACTGCAAAGCCTATCAGCTGACGTAGTAATTCCATCATTGGCGCGGAATGTATAGAGAGCGAGGAGATAGTGTCATGGGCATTAGTGTTGTCAGTATTGAAGCGAATATGAAAGCCTGAGAACTCTGGACCCCAGCAGCGTATGGCGTAAACAACCGCAAAGAGTTCCTTAAATTTGATGTCACGCTTTGAACCGGCGTAACGACGAGGCATTCGGATAGAGAACCATTTGGAGCCAAAGATACCACCTGCTCCTTTGGTACCACTGGCATCAGTAAAGATGTCCATGACTGGACGGTCAGGACGTATGCAACGTATACCATTCCAAGGTTGGCAGTAGGTGAGCCACCAGGTAATGTCCCGATGAACTGACCTGGGAAGATGACGGCGAGAATATGGCGAAGTAAAAGAGGAGGAGAAGCGGAAGAGTGAGGCCATAAAGGCTCTAGAGTATGGAATGACCTGAGAGCAAAAGATCATAAAGCCAGTGAGCTCCTGTAGCTCAAGCAGGTTGCAGTGCGTGCGCGTAGACCATGCTACAAGAAGCTCATGCAGAAATGAGAGCTTATCAGGTGGAAGGCGGGCCTCCATCTTAATAGAATCAAGCACAACACCAAGGAACTCCAAAGCAGTGGTAGGGCCCTCAACCTTTGACTCCTGAAAATTAAGCCCAAGCGCCTGAGCCAGAGAACGAGTCCAAGCCAGAGCGGCGTGAACAATAAAAACTGGCGTATCCGGCCGGAATATCTTCAGGAAGTCATCCAGATAGTGACGAATAGAAGCTGGAAGATGGCGGTCCAAAATCCAATGGAGGGCCTCTGAAAAGAGATTAAAGATGTAAGGTGCTGAGCGCAAACCAAACATGAGAAAGTGTTCGTAATAGAAATGGCCATCCCACTGATACCCCAGCAGTGGCCAATCCTCAGCACGTATCGGAATATGTCGGAACGCAGACTCCAAATCAAGTTTGATCATCAATGAACCTGGACCGGAGGCCACCAAGTCCTGAATGGCCATGATGAAACGATCATAAACAATGTGGACCTCAGAATCAGGAATACCATCATTGACCGATGATCCCCGAGGCCAAGATAGGTGATGAATCTGGCGTTTCTTCTCGGAGCGTTTCCGTGTGACAACACCCAGCGGCGAAGAACGGAAGTTGGGGAAGGGAGGGGTAGTGAAAGGTCCGGCGACACGCCCTTTGGAGAGCTCCTTCGAAATGATATCTGAAACTGTTTCTGGGGACTGTATGGCCGATTTGAGGTTCTCGGATATGAGAGATAAGGAACGGTCTCCATTGAAACCAATATCAGCACCGTAGTCAATGATGTGCAAAAGGCTGTCGACGACAGCAGGGTCAGGATACTCTCGTAAAAAATACGCCCAAGCATCGCGGTGTAGCCTTGAGGTGACCCGCGTGGGATGGGATGAACGAGGCGGCAAGCCATTTATACGCGGATCTGTATTAGGACGCCGTGGTGGCATGAGCTTAGGAGGGAAAAGGCCATCAAAAGGCAAAGAGAATGGAGGTGGGGAGATCGGTACGAAGACCGGAGCAAGAGGCGAGAGAGATTTTGGTGGTACAGACTCACATGTCACACTGGCAGTGAGGAGCAGAAGCTCACCATCCAACAAACAAGGGCCAATAGAAGGGCCAGAGGTGCCAAAAGAAGGCAAAAAGGAGGAGGACTGATGAACGAGCACTGCTACAGCCTCAATAGACGATGGCTCGGAGTGTGCAACAGACTCAACAGGGAGGAGCGGATCCAAAGTAGTGGAAACAAGCTCGGCACAAGCAAAAGGAGGTGGGAAGGTGGAAAGATGGCGGTTCGGTGGGTGGAAACGATGTGAGCGTTGTCGATTAGCATAGCCGCGAGAACCATCGCCAACATGCTGGGTGCGAGTGAAGGAATGAGGTTGCTGAATGGGGGGATGACGGGCGGTCCAAAACAATTTTGACCGCTGGCGAAACCCGAAGACGTGTCGTGTGAAAACCCCTCGAGGAGAAGCCAAATAGATATTACCCCCACTACCCTCGACTAATTCAGCGCGCAGATGCGACGGCAGGTCCTCAACACAAACACCTCCCATAACTACTAGCCACTGAAGCCTTGAACGTGAACTCGATCCCTAAAAAAGAAAAGAAACAGCAGATGAACTCTGCATGCATCCTGTGAGATGCTGGAAGAAGGGAAAGAGACGACAAATCTACCTGCATGCATCCTGTGAGATGCTGGAAGAAGGGAAAGAGACGCCAGAAGTCATATGACTCGCTCGTTGCATAGACCCTGGTCAAAGGTCTTTGACCCGCTCATTGTAGAGGTTCGACTTCAAGAAGATTTTGAAACTCCGACTGCTCAGAAGTCACGCAGTCCATTTGCTCGTTGACAGATTGACGTAAGGCCTTGGAAATTATACTGGCAGATTCGCTGAGTAGGTATCGAGCCCATTGTGAACTTCAATCTTACATTATCTTTTCTTCCTCCCCTCAAAAGTCATAGTCTTGCTAAACAGTGATGTGCTTCTTTATGCTTCTTATCTGCTTGACATATAAACGAGAATTCGTGATACATAATACTATGGTCGATGTTCGTAGTAGAATGAAACTCAGTGCATGGCGGCATAAATTTAAGTAATTATAATAACATGATTGTCGAAAGATTGCATAGAATGTGAGTACCCATCGAATCAATATTGTGGAATAATTTCTGTTGGAGTAGAAAATAACGAGTATCTGACACCGGGAGGGCAAGGTTGTAGCTGCTTCCCCATCATCTGAGGAATCGACCTGATAGATACGTTATTCGAGGAGGAGTTTGAGCCTGTACTGGACATCGTCTCCTGAACACTTGAACTCGAGCTCTGCGACCCTTCCCCCGTGTGATTTGCTTCCGGAGAGCATGGACCTCGCGCCTCGCAATCCTCCATGTCGGTGTCTCCGTTAACATGACTATCCGAACCGCACTCATCCTTCATCACGGTATCGTTACTTGTGCCTCCCATCAACATAAGAGGAGCATTCGGCCCTTGTCCGTTTTGAAGTCCTTCCGTCATCATCCTATCATACCACTGGTAGGTAAGATTATGCTGCTGCATCGTCGCCTTGGTTTGCTCCTCGTAAGCTTCGTCCGCACGCTGGGCGAGAGCCGCTTGCTGTTGCGCTTGAATCTGCGACATCACCCCCGCGGGCAAGACTGTTTCTCGACGCAAAGAATTACCGAACCGAATCCAGCCTGTCTTCGAGCCACTAGGGCCGGCGGTAACTGAATTTTCGAGCAGTTCAAGGGAGGAAAGGAGGGATTCTGGGGAAATGAACTGGTTTACAGCGCTCTCTGCGGGTGTCTTTGGGTGTACTATGGATTCCATCGAAGATTCGCCGTCTGTGAACATGGGAGTGACAGGCCTGCGAATAGATTTCCTCTTGCTAGCTAGCCCGCCCTGTTTCGGATGACCTTGACTTGAGCCAGGTTTGGATTGTTTAGACCGACTGATAGCGGCATGCTTGCGAACACTGTGTTTCCCGATCGAAGTTGGACTGTTAATGATGACTGGGGAAGGGATTGCGGTAGACGTCAATGCAGCGGCACGCTTGGCTTGGGCACGGGTAACGGCGACCATTTCTAGATCAATGCGAGGAAAGTCTGTTTTCTTCGATGTGGGTGTTGGATAGAAAACGAAACTCATGCTCTTGCCCTTTATCCCTTTCAACAGGCAAGAGCTTGGACATTCCGAAAACTGGGATTTGCTTTGGCCTTTGACTTTGTGGTCTTGAACGCCCTTTGTCCTTTCGCTTGAGTCCACGCCGCCATGACCATAAAAGGGGTTTCAGGTCTTATTGTTCACTTTGTCCCATTGTGAAACTACAGGTCGCTCGTCGTACACGCTGATGTTGACGGCTATGAAGATCAAGTCTTTCTTTTTGACCTGCTTTTTTCTCGTGCTTGTCGAGCACCGACGGACCTTTTCTTCCCTCGCCCCGGGAATAATTCGGTGAGCTCGTGGAAAGTTTAATTTTGTAGGAGAGACCCTGCACCGGAAGCATGGTATTCTGAGAGCTCTTTTCCCACAAAAGTTTCATTGACAAAGCTAAGCTAACAAAATCCCGCATTGTGTTGCTTTATGCACTTCAATTGGGACCCTTTCTACCTTATTTTCGAACAAACTGGGGCGAAAATATCAGCCCCCCCGTTCCTTGCCAGGAAGTTGTTCTGATTCTAATCCTTGCAAGTTCCTCTCACCCACATACTTATTGTCAGCAACGAAGCACACCTCCGGGACCGAAAATAATCGTGAAATCAATGAATCTGCCAGCGATGTGTCTGGAATCAGCCCTACAAGAGCCGTCAATATATTAAAAAAAGAGCGTAAATATGTCGGGGATTGTGTATCGAATTAGCTTCGCCCTTTTGGTGGTAAGCATAAATAGCAATTGCAAGCAGACCTCCAAAGATCTAACTACAAGAAAAAAATGGCTCGCTACGTGTTTCCCAGCAGATAAATACCAAGATATCAGAGCAAAGAACTTAAACACCTAAATGTGAATGGATAAAGACTGAGTACTAAGGCTTCACTTCCGTGTTGACGTATCGACAGCCTTCCAGCCTTTGAGCAAGGTTCGTTGGATGCTATGCGAACCAGGTCGGCTGTCAGGACCATGTTCGGAGTGAGTGTACTCTTCATTGGCTCGAATCAGTTCTTGTGCAGTACGTCGATCGGCAGGAGCGAAAGGCTGAAATCCCATTAGTTGAAGACGGATCGCAAACTCAAAAAACTTGCGTACCTGATTCCATGGCCCGAAGACATATTCAGAAGGATCGGGGTTAGGGTGCTAGGCAATCATGAATGAGCCTGGGTATCTACAGTTTAAATCGAGACTCACAGCGGTGATTTCATGCAGTTCTCTCTGAATCGTGTAACAGAAGTCGTCAAGGTCTGTGGATTGTACCATTAGCACGCGATCCGTTCTGTTTATACCTGATAGAGCATACCCAAATCGTTGAGGTCATAATTGAAGGGATTCTCACTGCATTATACACATTAATAACTGGGCAATTGAGCTAAATGAAGAAACGCACATTTCTTGACCGATCTCGAGGAACCCAAGGTACAGGAACGTAGCGAAGGCAGTCCCTGGAATTGTCAACCAACCAAAGGTCGTCACGATCTGGAACTATATGATGCTCCAGGTCAAAGTTTTTCAGAGGATTTCAATGTTGCGAACTTACCGGTAGCGCCAGAAGATATATCCTGAAAGAATATCAATCATCATTGAGAAAAAGGGCAGTTTGTACGAAAATATCCAACGCACCAAATAGAGATACGGAGGTGAGCCTGGTAAGCAAACGGAAGTGGGGTATCCGCAATACGTTCTAAGTTGCTGAGAGTGTCCTGGATACTGTTGATCGCACCGACGAAAGTTCCAGCAACAGGAGCAGGGATATTTCCGGCCCTAATCATGACATTGGCGTAGCTGTACGAGAAGGTCAGTATATCTACGTTCTTCTTCAAAGACGGTACGCCTACTTCATCAGGAAAAGTGAAATCTCCACAGGTACATTGCTGTCGCAAGGCTTAGGCTTGCGCCTTCTTCCCATGACTGCACGCATATCCACATCCTGGCTGCCTGAAGGTTGGGGATGAGTACAAATAATTGCTGGGAATTAAAACTCATTCAATGAATCTATACCTGGGCTCTTCCTGAACGGCTTGGCAATCAGCTTGAAGATCTTCAAGAAGGGAAAATAGTCGGTGAAGCCCGCCCGTGGTGGATTTCTGGAAGGCTTGAGAGGGCGATGGACCTCAACAATAGGTAAAACCTTCTCAGGGTCGAAGGTCTTGTTATGTTTGCGAAGAGAACCAAAAAAGGTCGACGGTGTTTCCTCCTTGTGATCTGAAGTCATAGTATTCGTGGAGTTGCTCCTAGAACCAGGAACGCGCTGTGATCTGTGTTCGAGTGGATATTCGCCGTCTTCAGATGCATGCCACATGGGAAGCAAGTCATGCTCCGTGTTTCCTCCGTTTGCGTATCGAGGCAAAAAGCAAACCAAGGGATAAAGATCCTGGTAGTACACGCCAGGTTCGCCGCGAAGGTAATGCTAAGAAAGAAATGATTAGTTGAACGATGACTTGAGCAGCAGCTTGAAGTCGAGCGCACCTTGATAGAAACAGAAAGGGCTTGCACCTGTGCAACAGATGTAATAGCGAAATCAGTTTCATGGATTGCCCAAAGGATTAGGCAGCATTGCGCACGAGATTAATCATAGACTTTTTTTCGATGATACATTCCAACTGTGTCGGGGCGCGACCGCCAGGAGGGGCGGGCCTATCATTGGAGATCTGGATCCAAATCTAGGTTTATTTTAGTTTCGGTGTAGCAAAGAAATTCCAGAAAACGCACTGCCATAGCCAAAGTCCTAGAATAGGTCCCAATATTTGTCCACATCTTCCGACCATCTGAGTACCTATACATACACAAATTCTATGACCATTTTTCAAGAGTATAATTGTGAAACGAACCTTTCGTATGCGGAAGAAGTTCGGAAAGAAATGACGAGACCGAGAACGGTACCCAGTACACCAAGCAAACCGTTATTCAAAGCTAGCTCATGGGTTGTGAGTTGTGAGATTGCGGCTACCACTGCAGGTGGAGTTAGCATTGAATCCAAAGTAAGAGAAATGAATGTGTCGTACTCGTCGCTACTGCTGAGAAAAACAAGGTCTCTGGCCAGATGTCATTGATAACAGTAGCCAAAAACTTTTTCCTCAGCGACATTCCGCTGGAATACATAGGATTTGTGGCAACCATCTTGAAGGGGTCGTTGTTAGAGAAGAAGAAGAAAAATAAGTGAGAGAACAGGCACGGTGTTCGCGCTTTTATGCGAGCGTAGAATTTAACACGAAACGTAAGGGTCTGGGCAATTGAATTCTGCGGAATTTCGATGACCGTGAAGAGAGAAATGGGTTTTCACACAAGTGCAGCACGGCTGAAAATGAGAAAGAGATAGAAAACGAAAGGGGGGTGTGAAGTCAAACCACTGTGGATGTGATTGAAGAAGAAGAAGAAGAAGAGGGGGCCTAAAGGGAACAGCATATTATTATTATATATTGATTGACATATCAAGGGCACAGATCAATCGTAAGCGCCGAGAGATTATGCTAATAAAGGCTGTTTTTTTCATTGAGCCCTCTTACGTCTTCATATCTGTTCAAAATCGAGCGCATGTCCTGAGCGTATAGATGAAAATCTTAGTTCTCGATAGTGCTCTACTAGCCCTGTCTCGGCCGATACTTTGGATAAAGCTTCAGCTCTGCTTATTATAATGTAGAACGTGATACCTACAGTGGAGTTCGTGGAATGGCGCCCAACGTTTCGGACTCTAACTCATCTTCCAGAAACTGATGCATCTGTTACTATACGATGTGGCATTCAAATGATTCAATGATGTTGCTTCGCCTCACAGATATCGCCGACCTCATCTGTGTAAGTACAGGACGCTGAGCTATGTCGAGATTTACATTGACGGATTTTGAACCAGATCCGCCAGGTCAACTTATTTAATTTAATGGTTACCACGGATTTTGACTTTGGAATAATAGTCTACCAGCCAACGTTGATATCCGTTTTACCTTGGAATACAAGTTAGGATCTAAGGAAACCTCAGTTCACTATTACATAGTATCTTGACAACCTTCCAATGCTCGTTTGGGGTCGTCAGTGTCATCCGCCAACAACTTTCTCGTTGAGTCCATCTTTAATACAGCTCCTCGCAAATCTCGAAAGTTACCCAATCCAGTTTCAAATGTCGGAAAGCTTGTAATTCACCAGAACTCGAACATTCACGGTGGAATCACATTGACACAGAGAAGACACTTCAAACTAGACATGACCATTTGATATATATTCCATGAACGTGAGGTCCTACATACCATACTTGATTTCTTTACTTCATACAAAATTAGAAACGTGAACGAGAATAAATGGGTGAAGTACCTCCACGAGAATATTGAGTTTAACCTACTAATGTTTTTATCTACAGAGAATTAGAACCGCCAAAAAATCAGCGTTAAGGAAAATCGATGCTGAGTGGTACAGTAGTATTTAATTGGCTTCTTATTTCACTGGGCGATGCTCATCAAGCTTCCGACGAACGTCATAACCTAAAGGCAAACAGACATGAAAACGTGAACATATAAAGAACAGCGGATTTACTCACTAAACGCGGCCTCACGTCTACGATGTCTTCCGGTACCAAGAAGATCAACGCGTTCATCTTACGAGCAATAGAGATAGCCAGTTTCGCTATAAAAAAAAATCATGAGTGTTTGTACAACATTTATGTGATAGGGCAATTACCATTTGCTCTCCTTTCTTCATAATCTCCATGCTCACTGACATCCACCACCAGCGCTGGATCAACGATGCCCGGCCTGATAGCCTCCAAAAGGGACAAAAAGAACAGTCCAGTTGATATCGACGGATCTTTGAAGCTTCGGATAGTTTTGACTGAGGGATTCCCTTTCTGCGCGGTAACATTAGCCCATTTGAGCATTTCTGTGTCAGATATGGGGCGTCCAGCCGATGAGGAGGTTTTGGAGAGCGACGTGAGTGTTTTAGTAATGCTCATTCTAAATGGGAACAATTGTTAGGAGTAGATGATATGTAACAAGGATAAACGACGAGCGCAAAGACACGTACCGCATCAACTGCCACACCAGTCCTAACACCAATGTCTTCTGTCCATCCGTGATATCTGCACCCTGAATTCCGACTAGATGCATTCCGTGCGATTTTCCAATGTCCACCACATAATTGGTGTTTTCCACAGCCTTGAACCGTGAAAGTGTGCTTTGGTTGGGTTTTACACCTATATCCACATCCTCGTCCTCGCCGTCTCCGGACGGAGCCCATGATGCCTGACCGGCACCCTCCTTAGGTTTGGAGACACGTCGCCAAACAACGGAGCCAGGAGTTATCTTGTCGAACGCTTGGAGAATAATTAAACCGTCTTTGAGATTCTCAAAGAGGTTGAACACGCCCGGTTCTACTCCGAGGGAGTTAAGCCAAAGAGTGAACACCCGCGCTTCACGCTCTCCTTCAGCGTCAAAGTCGTCGACAACACCGTAGTCTTTAGCTTCCTGCTCATCCAGCGGCTCCAATCCGGGGTGAGTGTTAAACAAGTTTGCGACAAAGGCCAAGTTCAATCGCGGATTACCAGTGACCAAAGACGACGGGGTAAGATACTTCCTACATCCAATGGCATCTGCGTTTTGCAGCACTTGTTCAGCTCGAGTACGTAGGTCGGAAGTTTGCAACGGAGAAAGTGAACAGGAGGTGGGTTGCAACTGATGTAGAAGGACGGTATAATTCTCTCCATCCGAGACGTCTCTGCTAAAGTTGTTTACGCGACGTTTCCAGCCTGCCGCTTTGAGGTGGTAGTTGAACCATCTTAACAAGATCTGATCTGGCGTTAGTCGAAGGAGGTCGTCGATTGTCTCTCCTTCTTCGCACAGTCGATACAGCTCCGGATGAAGTTTGATGTCTACCTGTGCTAGCAAACCTCTCCGAATAATCTGCCAAATTAAGCCAAGAATAAGATGTTCTCTCCCTTCTGCGATATCAGAAGAGCCGATATTGACAACGGAGCATCCGATGGCCTTCGCCGAAGTGATCACGATGTTGTTATTTTCAGTGATCTGGAAAGCGTTCAAAGGCTTACGCCCGGTCGATTTATTGAGAACACGAGTGTCGATGGTATCAGGAACAGAATCGTTGATGAGTTTACAAAGGATGAGACCGTCTTTGCATTCGTCGAATAGTTGCATGGTTGTTGTGGGTATTGGATAGCGAGAACCAATGTCAGCGTCATTTTCTATAACCTATCCAAAGAGTTGGATAAAACAGATAGGTCTTTCAGTGTTCGAATAACTCACCAAGTTGATATGATTTGTAAATTCTGAACGCTCATCCTCGTTGATGGTGTGGCTGACATTGGCATTGGATCCCTGGACAGTGACCTTTCCTGCCTTGGCTGAAATACCTGACTTGGCTTGTGTCCGTAGTTTAACATTGAGCTATGCAAGATGTAAGATGATCACAAGTCTGAGAACATTCTATGGCCACCGACCTCGACAAAATCTTCGAGTTCTACCTTTCCACTTGCATCCACGCTGACATGCTTCAATGTTTCTCTCGCATTGTCATAAGATTCTCCACTAGCTTGCAGAGATCGCAAAACTGCAGACTTATCGACGCGACCAGGTGTGTCAGTATGTATCGCGCTTCGTAGAATTAACAACAACAAAAGAAGCTCATCAGATTGGTCGATCTAGAAGAAATTAAAATGTGAAGAAGACTGACTTGAATCGATTTATCAGATCGAACATTTCATCTCGCGAAACTTCAGGGAATTTCTTTTGAAGTTTGAGTGCTTCCATGGTGGGTCGGGTTCAAGATTGCCAAGGTGGCTGTACCGCCGAGGGCTTTATACCGTGACATCATCCTATTTACTAAATCACAATCCGCAATTTACGCAGCGACATGGCGCAGCTAACACAACAGCGGGAAACTACTGCAGAGTTCTGAACTGTCAGGTTGCACAGGCGAGACGACTGGCTGACTCGAAACTGGCTAAGCCGAGCTTATTGACAGTCCCTTGCGAAACAATCTGACTCTAGAAGCAGTGCCCGACTCAACAGCGACTCGGAGTTTAGTAAAAATTCTGTAGAATGTTTCTCTGTCACAGTACGTCTCGTATTTGAGAGTTCTTTGTATCTCACTTTTGTTGTCTGAGATATCCTCTTCGACTGGTACCTACCTAATTGGTTAAATGGAGCTACTACCACAATGGTGATACAGATTTCTTGAGCTTGGAACTCCACTTTGTGCAATTCAAAAAACTATTGAAGAAACTGCAAGACTGGCATGCAATAAGTATCCTGTTCCATTCTAAAACAAACTGAATGGACATACCTTTTTTTGCACTTGTTTCCAAAATGTAATAATGTTGAGCCAGCTGGAACCTCAGGGTCTGAAGGCAGCGTCAGCTGGCACTTGGGGGGGGATATAGGCTGGAACAGGGAGACCTGTATTCATTGTGCTTCTAAGGAAAGTACATCCCCTCATACTTTCCAAACCACAATAACTTCACCTATATCCTCACGGCAACGCAATTGGCGGATAACGCCAACGCATCAAGCTCATGGAGTGTCCTTAGTGACGATATGTACTACCTTCGCCGTGTTGACAGTGAGAGTCTTATTTTCTATATCAAGGCTCAAATTTTGATTGAACACAGTTATCGGAATAAATAACATACTCAATAATGTCTCAGAATGGTCTAATAGATGCCCTTGCTTCACCTCACTCAGCTCTTTTGAACCCTTTTCTCTTGTAGATCATCGTTTAATTTCTTTGTTATCTTTCCCTAAGTTGTTGTTTTCTTATATACTAGTACTCATTTGGCACGCTCCTTTGTTCTACGCAGGATTGCTAATTGTAAGTGAGATGAATACTCAACGAAAATATTCAACGCAACATTGAAGCGACTAATCATTGAATTGCAATGTATGTGAAGAAACGAGCCAACCTCAATTGATGGACATATACTAGGTAGTAACGGCCGTAGATAGTATGCAGTGCAAAGTGTGATATTACAAACCAAATCTGCGTACATTTATGATTGAGAAAGAGACAGATGGGAAAGTGTGTATACGAAGGGGATTCGAAATCATTATTTCAGATTTCGAGTCATAGAACGCGTAAGAGGACCTAAGGTTGCACAATTAGGCAATCGAAGTGTATTATATGTAACTTGACACGTACGAGCTCTGACAATTTCAATAACAGCCTGTTTAAACTTTTCTTTAAGGGCCTGCTTCTGGGTCAGCCTGCGTCTGATTGTGGGACGTTCGTTTTGGCTCAATTTGTAAGGGTTCGCTACGCTCACCCTTACCCCCGCCTCGTCTCCTGCTCCTGTCTGTGCTCCTGTCTTACGTATCGTCATTCTGCTCCACTTCCTTGACTTGATTACTCGCTATATCTCACATTCATGTTCATAGACTGACTCACTTATCTCTCCTGACTCTCGATCTCTCGCGTATATATATACTTGTATATTCTCTTAGCTTGTCTCCATCGAATCAACACCAGTTATTCCGCTCTTTGCCTCGCTCTCCCTCTAAGCCCAACGGACCGAGCCATAACAGTTTGATTCGATCACTAACTTCTTCGGTCGACGAACTCGTTCCCAGTCCTAGCCCTAGTCAACGTTATGTCCGTCACCGACAACATGGACGTCCCTCCCGAAGACATCCCCACCAACCAAGCTAACCCAGCGGCCCCGACGACTGACCCTAACGCTCCCGTCACCGTTGGAATGCTCGCTAACGAATTTTTTAGTTTCCACAACCTCATCAGTGGACTCATCAATCGCATCGACAACCTCTCCGCGGCTGCGAATCAGCCCCCTGTCAATGTCCAACCTCCTATCCCTTCGACGACCGCCGTTACCAATCGCGGTACGCCCAAGTTCAAGGAGCCTTCGATTTTCACGGGTAAGGCTACCCAAGTCGTCGGTTTCCTCCAAGAGATCCGTGATACTCTCCACCTCCTCCGAGGAACCTATACAACAGACAAAGATAAGTGTTTGTATATGGCAACTTACTTTGGAGAAGGTACCCCAAAGGAATGGTACAAGGGTATCAACATCAAGGACGAGAACTTACCTGAGGCCAACAAACACATCAATGACTTCGAAAAGTTCAAGCGCACCTTTTCGTCTCACTTCGGAGACTCCAACGTTGTCCAAACCGCTCACAACAAGCTTGAAGACTTGTACCAATCTGGCTCCGTTGCCATGTATTCTGCCAGATTCCTAGAGTGGGTCCCTCATCTAGATCTTTCCGAGGCCTCCAAGATCCATTACTTCTATCGAAATTTGAAATCCGAGCTCAAGGATATCCTCTCGGGACGTACCGATGCTCCAACCGCGACGTTACTTGAATATATCGATTGGGTTATTGTTATCGACAATCGTCGTCATCAGCGCCATATCGAGAAGAAACGCGAAGATGAACGAAGAAACTCACCTAAGAAGAATAACAACCACGCACAGAAAAACCAAGACCAAAGCTATAATTATCTTCCCTACACGACAACTTCAACCCTTTCCGCTGGCGAACCAATGGAAATTGACGCTATCAAGACCATTCCTCCCACTCGTGTTAGCCAACCTCGCGGACCACTTACTCAAGAGGAGAAGGACCGTCGCCGAGCCAACGGACTCTGCATGTATTGTGGAGGACCTAACCATATCGCCGAGAACTGCCCTAACAGGAGAAAACCCATGAACAGCAATCCCAAAAGCAACGCCGCCTCGGGAAAAGCTTAACCGAGTGTTCTTCAGTCCCTCAGCATTCGGTTAACAAAGGGACACCTACCAAAAGTCAAAACAAGCCGAATGCCAACTACGTCCGTGACACGAACGGAAAGTACACCCTAGAGCCCCTTACTCCCCCTGTATTTATCTGTGTGCTAAACTCATTATCTCAGTTCCTCGTCTCCACTTGCTTGCATCTTCCAAATGGTCGAAGTATATCCACATTCGCCTTGGTTGACTGCGGCGCCTCCATATCCGGCATCTCTGAAAAATTCTCTCTCAGACACAAACTCCAGCGAAAATCTAGAAATTCTCCTACCTCTGTTACCGCAGCAGATGGACGACCACTCGCCACTGGACTGATCACCCAGGACGTAGTTACCTGTTTATCCATCTCCTCCCACA
The DNA here is from genome assembly GCA_027921405.1 of Lentinula detonsa. NCBI lineage: Eukaryota > Fungi > Basidiomycota > Agaricomycetes > Agaricales > Omphalotaceae > Lentinula > Lentinula detonsa. Next base: position 2,457,433 of record JANVFU010000003.1, on the reverse strand, counting down.
CCGAACACATATCACTCGCCGTACTCGCTGTTGACTTCCCTATAATCCTAGGCCTTGACTGGCTACGCCGTCACAACCCGAGCATTGATTGGATCGACATGACGTTGACTTTCAACTGCTGTGGCAATTCCGAACTCAAAGTATCCACCACGAACCCCAGTTCTGGTGATACTAAGAACCCTGCTCAACACACAACGGGCCTTAGTCCGAGATGTGCCCCCTTTGCCCCTAGCCCTTCAATTCCCATGACCACAGCCTCCATCGGACTCTCGACCTCGACTTCTTGGTTCTCATCCAAAATTCGGGGAAAAAACTCGACTACAAGTCCTAAACCAAACATCAAGGTCATTAGTGAGAAGAAATTTGCAAAGATCTTAAGGAACCCAAACGAAACGGTATCTTTACTTCGCTTCTATGACACTCACTCGGATGCCTTCATCAATTCAGTCTCCATTGAAACCCCTCCTCCCGAACCCCCTCCCAACCCATCTAAAGATCCAGACCCGCGTTCGTCCATCCCAGAGAAGTACCATGAATATCTAGAAACCGTGTTCAACCCAAAACAATTCGAAAAACTCCCAGAACATCGACCTTTTGATATTGACATTGAACTCGAAGACGAAACTTCCCCACCATTCAGTCGAATGTATCGACTGTCTGAAACTGAACGCGACGCCGTCGCTGAGTATGTCCACAGCAACCTCAAAAGAGGTCACATCCGTCGTTCAACTTCATCCGCTGGAGCTCCTGTCCTATTCACCAAAAAGAAGACAGGTGAAATACGTCTCTGTGTAGACTTCCGAGGACTTAATAGCATCACCAAGAAAAACCGATTCCCACTACCACTTGTCGATGACCTCCTTGACCGCGTTCGAGACTGCAAACACTTCACCGTTCTTGATCTCAAGAGTGCCTACAGCCACCTCAGAATCCGTGAGGGCGATGAATGGAAAACAGCGTTTCGTACTCACCTAGGTCTCTTCGAACACCTCATTGTTCCCTACGGCCTCACCAATGCCCCCGCCGCCTGGCAAGCTTTCATTCAAGACGTACTTCGTGACCTCCTCGATGTGGTTTGCGTCGTTTACCTTGATGATATCTTGATATTCTCTAGAACCCAAGCCGAGCACGATAAGCACGTCAAGTTAGTCCTTGATCGACTTCGCGATGCTCACCTTTGTGCAAGTCCAAAGAAATGCGAGTTTGATAAATCCGAAGTCGAATACCTAGGCTACATCGTCGGTGCTGAAGGAATCAAGATGAACCCCGAAAAACTCAAAACTATCACTGAATGGCCAGAGCCCAAACGACTGAAAGACTTACAGGGCTTTTTGGGCTTCACCAACTTCTACCGTCGTTTCATCGACAAATACTCCCGCATTGTAAATTCACTCACACGCCTCTCCAAAAAGAACACTCCATTTATCTGGTTCAATGAATGCAAAACCGCCTTCCATAGACTGAAAGAAAAATTCCTTAGCGCACCAGTTATTCCGCTCTTCGCCTCGCTCTCCCTCTAAGCCCAACGGACCGAGCCATAACAGTCAGTTTTACAACACTTCAACCCACACTCACCATCCACTATTGCCTCAGATGGCTCTGACTTTGCTATTTCTTGCACTGTCCTACAGCCCGATGAACAAGATCAGTTACACCCCGTTGCGTTCTTTTCTAGGAAACTCTCACCCGCTGAAATCAACTACGATGTTCATGACAAAGAACTACTCGCAATCGTTGAAGGCTTCCGTGAAAACCGCCACTGGCTCATTGGGAGTCCCTTTCCCATATCTGTCATCACCGACCACCAAAATTTGTCCTACTTCATGAAACCGCAGTTACTGAACCGCCGCCAAGCACGTTGGGCCATGTTCCTATCCGAGTTTGACTTCAAACTCCAATGGTCTCCGGGAAAAAACAATGTTGCTGACGCTGCCTCCAGACGTCCGGATTATGAACCTAAAGAAGGAGATGAACATCTTGAAGCTCAACGACAAACAATACTCACAGAGAAACATATCGAATTACTATCCTCCTCATCCTCCTTCCAACAACTTCCTGCCAAACCTCCATCCTCAGAATCCCTAGCGGCCATAACCACCCTCACAGTTGACAACTCACTTCTCCTCCAACGCTTCAAGGACGCCTGGAAAAACGACAACCATTGGCACGAAGAAATCATTAAGAATAACCCCGACTTTACCTTATCCAATGACCTCGTATTCCATCGCAGCAAAATATACGTCCCGGACTCCCTTCGACGCGAAATTCTACACTCAAGACATGACAGCGTGGTAGGTGGGCACCCAGGACGAAGAAGAACCGAGAGAAATGTTGCAAAGGATTATTCTTGGCCTGGACTATCTAGATATGTCCGAGACTACGTCGAAGCTTGCGACATATGCCCCAGGATCAAAGATTCAAGACATAAGCCGTATGGCTTGCTTCAACCTCTCGAAATTCCACAACGACCGTGGCAGTCGATTTCTATGGACTTTATAGTCAAATTACCTAATTCCCGCGGGTTCGACTCAATTTGGGTTGTTTGTGACCGCCTAACCCGGGCAGCTCACTTTATCCCTTGTAACGAATCAATCACATCCCCAGAATTGGCATGGCTTTTTCTCGACAGGATTTTCCGTCTCCATGGGCTCCCTACCCACATTATCTCTGACCGTGGCCCTGTCTTCATTTCCAACTTCTGGAAATCCCTCACCTCACTCTTGGACATACAGATGCGAACTTCTACTGCTTATCACCCTCAAACAGACGGACTCACGGAACGGACCAATCAAACCTTGGAAACGTACATACGGGCTTTCATTTCTTACCAACAAGATGATTGGGTAGACTATCTACCTCTCGCCGAGTTTGCTTTCAATAACCTCGAAAACACTTCCACAAAACAAACACCCTTCTTTGCCAACCTTGGTTTTCATCCCACTTTTGAACCTAAACTCACTGAAAATTCCACTATCCCTGCAGCTGAAGAATTTGTGGAACGTCTACAGACTATCCACGACGAACTTCGAGCTGAACTCGAATTTGCACAACAACGCCAAGCCTATCATTACAACCAGAAACATTCACCCGCGCCAATCCTTGTCCCTGACCAACTCGTCTGGCTCCTGCGTCGAAACATCAAAACAACGCGTCCATCCATCAAACTGGACCACCGAAAACTCGGCCCTTTTAGAATCATCAAACGAGTCAAGGACTCGGATTCATATGTTCTTGATCTACCGACCTATCTCAAACGTCTCCACCCTGTTTTCCATTCCTCGCTCCTCGAGCCTTACAAGGACCCTTCACTATTCCACGCACATGCTGCTCCCATCCCTATGGAGCTTTCTCCAAACTTACTCCCTACCATAGACAAAATCGTCGACTCACGCAAAATCGGTCAACGATATGACTACCTAATTCATTGGAAGGATCAATCCGACTCAGAGGATTCCTGGGTCCCCTTATCCGATCTCCCCGACTCCACAAACGAAATAATTGATAGATTCCATCGCCGTCATCCTCGGTCAAAACGACCTCCTTCATCCGTCTTTTCTTCATCACGGCAACTCATCTTCACACCACAATCCGACGACGTTGATATTGACTCCGCGGATTTGTCTCGACCAGTACCACCAATTTCCAATCGACGCTCACCGTCTCCCTTGCCATTCAATCCAAACCTTCGCAGCACTTACGAACCACCGCTACAGACCACAACTCGTTCCGGTCGCGTTGCCAAACCACCAACTCGGCTCAACCTATAGACTTTCGAACTCACACCTAGAAGAGGGGATAATGTAAGGGTTCGCTACGCTCACCCTTACCCCCGCCTCGTCTCCTGCTCCTGTCTGTGCTCCTGTCTTACGTATCGTCATTCTGCTCCACTTCCTTGACTTGATTACTCGCTATATCTCACATTCATGTTCATAGACTGACTCACTTATCTCTCCTGACTCTCGATCTCTCGCGTATATATATACTTGTATATTCTCTTAGCTTGTCTCCATCGAATCAACACCAGTTATTCCGCTCTTCGCCTCGCTCTCCCTCTAAGCCCAACGGACCGAGCCATAACACAATTCATCCACGAGTTCTTCGTCCTCGCGTTTTCGCTACAAATGCAACAAGAGTTAGCCTAAATACTGAAACACTGATCATGATAAGAACTAACTTTGAGTTTCTGCGGGGGTTCGATATTGGCAGAACTTGGCGCTGGAAGGTAGTCGTCAAAAATTAAATGGTCGGACCTCCATGCTGCCTAAAGAATGGTTTAAGCAAAAGGCAAGGAACATCCATAGACGCCACGCACTTCCTCTGGGTCATCACAGTCCTTATTGGGTTGCCTACACAATTTCAAATCAGACAATTTGACTACTCAGAGCGATGTGTTGTGGTTACTCACCACCTATTATATATGTGGCCAAAATGGGTCAAACAGAAGATGATGCCTTCGTGCAATTGATCATAGTCCAGGGCATCATTTTTCTGTCCAATACAAATGAGAAATGCTACGACCTGCTTCCGAATGGCGGTTGTTGAGGGTTCTTTCCCTCCCTGACGCCGAAGCCAGATATCGAATCCATGTTTGATCAAGATGGACTCTGAAGTCTATTGATACAATGAAAATATAATGAGCATAGTAAATTATCCACGACATGGCGGGTTGAAAACTGACGCGCCAATAAAGATCGTCTCCCCAGCTCATCGCACTGCGCACAATTTCATTGACTAAGTTCATTCCGTCTTGCTTCAAGTTGTGTCTCTGAATGCTATTGAGGCTCTTGCTCAGCTTAAGCTCCGGTAGGGAAATTGGAAACGGAGGCATAGGATTGTTGTTGAAAAGATGAACTTGAGCATCTTTCATTTGAATTTTGAGCTCCGAAAGTTTGGTGATGGGCCGCATACGCTTGTTGGTTCTATGGCGGTGTTCAAAAATGTGAATTAGCAATGGCGAGCTTGGCGAGCGGATTCCAAATTTACCTGGACGCGGGCGGCGCAGGACTAGACGGGTCTGGCAGAGGTGGTAGAACGATTGACATGGCCTACAGTCAATGGAAAGGTAAACAAAAGTCAAAGTTCTGGATGGGAATAGGTTCGAACAATAACGGTCAAGCAAAAGGCAGAAAGAAAAGGAAGGTCGCGATATATTGGGGTTCGCGCCACTTAAGTACTCAGTTTCAGACATTTTTGTCCAAGTCGATCGAATAATTTTCCTTGCGGTTAACGCTTCCCATTTCAGTTGTAGCGGTGGTGGTAATGGCCACGGTTATGGAGGTCAAAGTATGTAGCCAAACCTTGGTTTGGGACTGCCAGTGCCAGCGTCAAGCCTAAGCGATTATCGGACTAGCATTCGAGTATCGGACTCACCAGAATAATTCTCACCTTATATGTATACTCAAAATCTGACCGAGAAACGTGATGAAATTAATGAGCTCAATCGCGGATTGTACTTTTATCTTTACATCTCCTACCAATACATATGAAAGGATAGGAAGAAATCGGACTTCATCGGGAAAGATCTTCCTTTCCCCATTAACAGTGCAGCCTGTTGAGTCTTCACATCATCACAGCGCAGCTTGATTGAATTACGCGTTCCACGTCAATGGCCAGCTCCAATTAGACCAGTCCATGCTGATACGACGAATAGATGCACGATCGCTGACTTTCCGCAAGGAAAGTGTTAGGCGATTAATCATTACAGATGTAAGTCTGCGGAAGATGAGTAGTGGCGGGAATGAATGTACGGGATTCGCTCACATCATGCTAGGCCTAATCAAAGAGATTCGATCAAATGACCCGAATATCATCTCAAGCCACAATTTAACTCACTGCGTATTCATAAATTTCAATCCAGGCTTGATGACGGATCTCGTTAAGTCATTTTGGGACACAGCAGCAGAAGAATATCCAGACTCACCCTCTCACGCAAGGTCAAGATTAACCAGATTATATTTCCTGACAATATTGCGCAGAAATAGAGTACACCATCCCTTTGGATCGTCGAGAGCAAGGCCGAATCGGCTGGGCGGAACCTCGATTGACCAAGACGCGTTGAGGAGTCGCCGCCGTCCGGCCAAATAGAGCACTTATTATCAATAGTGATGACAAGTGTAGTTATAAACACGATACTGTCGAATACAATAGAGCACAGGAGATATGCCAGATCCATTTCCGGTTTCGAGTATAGTATGCATACTAGGGCACGAAATGAGCGACATGCGTAGTACACCTACTATTCACAATTTAAACTCACCATGGAATTGATCAATGGGTATACCAGGCAAAGGCAAGCCCGAGTTCTGCTCAGGCTGGCTCATTGCATAAATCACGATAACGAACTGTGCAACCATGATGGCCCAGAGAATGAGAGTCAAGAAGCGGCGACCGGCTAATGCATTTACGCTGGAAAGGCACGATGTAAGTATAGGCTGGGAAGTAATGCAACGAAATGCAAGAAATAAAATAGACAATGTTGAACCCGCTCACCGAATCAACAGCACGGTCTCGGCAGGAAGAGTGACCAACAGCGTCTGGACCCACTCAACGATAGCGAAACGATTACATCTTGTCAAACACTCAGTTTTGTATTAACACCTTTTCTCAAAGGGAACGTACATCTAGAGTTAATCAGTGATAGCTTTTTCAAGAAAAAATCGGCATACCTCCATTGTCCATAGGGGAGAGAAATATGCTAATTCATATAGAATTGGGTTTATGACGGAATCGATCTTGAGAATGAGCCTCACCAAACAAGGTTATAATACAGAACGCCATCGGAATGTATCTCGTCTGGATATTTGCCATGAAATCGCTGGTGACGATGAAAAGCAAAGAAAGCTTAACGCACGAGGAGGAATAAATAGAACACTGCATGAACACAATCAACACTAGCCCAACACCATGAAGAAGACCTGTTTGAACAGATTTGCATACCATGTCCTTTCCTGGCGCCATTCCAGATGTACTCGTACTCCTCTTGCCAGGTAAGCATAAAGTCGTAAAAGAGAATAGTACAGCACGCAGTGTAGTACCACTTGAAAGCTTGCCTGCGATGCATAGATTTTAAGACGATAAACAAAGTGTGAAGTCATCGCAACTCACAAGTCATGAGCAAGTGCCGTCACATCCTCCAAACTTGTCGCCAGGCTCTCAACGCCCATGGGCTAGTGGTTGAGCTACAGCTTATGCTCTCCCGCTGTAAAGAATTAGACAGGTATGGTGAAGGAAAAGAAACGCGAAGCCGGGTTATCACAACGTTAATTTCTATATCTATATATGTCGGAGTCGTTGATAATAAGTACCAGATTAGTGCGATCTGTCAAAATTTTCCGGGAGCAACCCAGTTTCAGATCTCCGGACCCAGACTGGGTGTTCAGGCCGGATTGTTATATGTACTGATTGTTGTATGTACTGCTGAGTGACTTCAAGTAAACCGAGCTCGATGTTGACAACATCTCGGGCGAGGGCTGATTGGTGGATGTTCATGTTTCATATCAACTGAGGCGAGAGATGAGATTCGCAACGGGCACTAGACGACAAAAAGTGGCGGACAGCGTCGAATCCAGCGAATGTCCGCATGGTGACCCAGTGGCGATCTGTGATGAATAGGATTTCAGGTTCCACTTATTGCATAAATATAAAGTACTTGAACTGTCATAGGACGAGTTCCCGAATGGCTTGAAGCAACATTGAACGCGGGTAGCGATAAGCACATGCTGTATGCATTCAGGTTGCAATACAATGCATAATCTGAACAAAGTCGTTGATAACGCAAGCATTGAGTTGATATTCTAACACCATTTCGATCCGCGATTCATTTTGCGATCTAAAGAAGGGATATTAAACCATTCGACTGATGTTAATGATGCCCTAGTAAGTAGTTGTGTTAAAACAGCTGCGAGTGGTCGGCATGGTTCAAGAGCTGGACCAGGATCAATATTAGCTCTCCTGTTTCTAGAATGATATCGAAGATGGACAGCAAGAATGAGAATTCAGCCAAGGTGCAAGTAATAGTAACTAAGTAACTCCACAGCTTACTTTTCAGCGCCTATTGTCCTTCAGGCACATCTCTATCTCCTGTTCTGTGCTCTCACTGCAATGGGACTCTTCAGCTGGTTAAGGGATCTACTTGACCCTAATTCTGACAACCCACGTCCTCATCAGCAACCATTCTATCTTCAAACCGAAAATAACGCCGACGCAGAGGTAGCTCCTCCAGCCTATACTGCTGCTCCAATCGAATCGTTTGGCCATTCTCGTATCACCTTTCAAGGAACGCCTGGACTTCCTGCCGAACTTGCGACCGGCTCTCCGCCATGTCTCGACCTTGACGGTATTTCTCCTGTGTTCTTCGGGTGTGGCTCAATTCTGGTATCATTGTATTTTCGTCCTAATTCACTGTTCATCTTGACTTAGTTCCGCACATTTTGCCGACTCTTCTATTCACCCATGCAAGATTGTACCTGCACTTAGCCCAAGTGCTTGTCGCGTCCCCTACGGTGGTAAAGAGCATCACCACGACAAAGCATACACCCTTCTTCCATTCAATCCAGAGACTATGGAGTTCGTTCCCACATCTGGAGGACGTATTCCGAAGGGAAAAAGGCCAATAGTGGGTGGACATGAGAAGGATAAAAATATCAAACTCTTTCATGCTGTTGCAAATGTGTCAGTTCGTGGCAGGATAGTGAGAGTTCCTGGAAAAACTGCACCCCATCTGTGAGTTACGTTCTTTGCTTTCCGCTCAGATTCTTACAATTTCTCATAGCTCTGGTTGTAACTTTGCTTGGGGAGGAATAGAGCGAGTCTTTCAAAGCAATTATGAAATACTGTGAGATCTCGTCGTTTTTCTTACTGTTGAGCCCCCTAATACCTTCACAGCTGTTGGAAAGAAGGTTATTCCGAGAATGTCAATTTTGCAGCAGGGAAAGACGAAGCATCGCCGAAACTTACGTCGGATTTGTGGAAGCGCTAGTAATCCTGAAAAGCCTTGATCTTTTGGATAATCATGTAAACAATCTCTATTATATATTGACCATATTTTCTTTCAATGCACATGTACATACCAATACTCAATCACTGTCAGGCTTCATCTTGACTTGCTCGCTTCCGACGAGGCTCGAGCCCACGTGGCATGTCAAAGCTGGTTATATCGTCTCCTAGCTCTCCTAATCCTACGTCCAACTTCAAGTTTGCTTCCGTAGATATGTTTCCTATACCCGACTCTATCGAGTTCAAGTCATCTGCAAGTGGAACCATCATCAAAGTTTTCATTGGGTTACAGCTCTCTGGCGCTATCGGGATGGCTGTCATTCTCTTCACTGCTATCATTTCCCAAAAAGTCAAGCGTTTGGCAACATGGTACATGTTCTGCGCATCTTGGACGATCTCGTGTCTCTCCTACACTCTGCTATTCATCGTTGGCCAAATTCACCTGCCTGAGCCGAAAAAATCAATCTGTGTCACTCAAGCGGCATTGATGTATTCTGTTCCTACCTTGTGCGTTATTGAGCGGTGTCACCTAACAAGAGGCTCATCAGATGCCTCCCGGATGCTCTTCAGGACCGCTTCAAGCACGCTGACCCTTCTTGTTCACGTATCTATTAGCTCCACCTTTCCCTCGTTGTTTCTCACTAATGCGTTTTTCTTTCTTCAGTCATGGTACAATGTTCATTTTGGCTTGTCAAGGCCACCTCTAGAATCAAATAGACGCGTCATTACAACCGTAAGGGATACAACTACCCGTATACAACATGACTAGTCTTATTTTCAACTGTTCAATTCTTGGAATAGATGCTTCTCGCGCCAGTTCTTTTGTGGATCCTGTTGCTGATTGGATTCATTTCCGTGCGTGATCACAAGTTTTATTGGTCTTTCTTCCGCTGAGATCCTTCATGATTGTTTAGCTGGGTATCAAAAATCCATCCTTGGTACATAACTTTGGTCTATACTGTACCTTCATGCAACTTTTGCCGTGAGCGAACCCAAATGTTACTCCTGAGATTATATGCCTACTCTCATTAGGGCGAAAATATCATCTCTATTTGTCATCATAACCACGTTCTCTACCATCCCTGTTCAAGGTGCATATACCTGCATATTTCCCTCCAGACAACGGAAACTTATTCACCCTGAAGTTTCTCTTGGATTATCCTTATGCAGAAACATCGACCGTAGAAACACCAGCAGTACGATGTCCACACAGACTGTGAAGATGGTGATCCGCGTGTTCACGTTTAGTTTTCTCATCCTTATCGGATTTGTGTATGTTATCCGTGTTTCAGGAAAAAAGAAACACAAAACACTTATCGTATCTGTACTTTAGCGAAGGACTCATACATCTTGTCACTCCGTATCGCAACACTGCGGTGGATATGATCATGGCATTTTGTGAGATAATTTTCAAGTTCCGTTTCTTCGTACAGTCAGGATGAAACCGAGTTCTCAGTGCCTGTGTCGGGCGTATTGATATTTGGAATTCAGAAAGTGAGTAACCTACTCCACTCCGAAGTCTAAAATATGCGCCTATTCCTGCGCTATTGACTGTCGTACCTCACACTAATTTCTTCAGGACCTGTTCCAATCATGGTTCGCCTGGACAAGAATATCATGTTGCTTACCAAGAAGCAAGATGGAAGAAGTTGAAGTTGCGCATATCTCGACATCCATGAATCCCTCTCAAAATGAAAGCAAAAATGTGGAACAGATATGAGTTTTGACTTTTCGACTGGACCATTACTTATCGATTTTACCAATCGTGAATTTTTTTGTTTGTTAGTGCAAATTCTGCCTCTTTTGTCCCTCACCATGTACATTACCCAAGATGTTCTGGGTTGCAACATCTGTACTTCAATCAATAATCTTAGGTTAAACAACTGCATTCTGACATTGCTTGTGCGATTACAAAGACTACGCTTTGGGATCAACAATTAACCATCAAACGTTACCAACATTGCTTGTGTGGCAGGAATATCAAGTCCATCCCCAATGTTAATGGTTTCCACCGAAAGCATCCCGCTGACTAACGCATCGGAAGTTTCGTATGTCTGTCCACCCCAGGTAAGTCCGCTCGTATCGTCTGCGTGTCTGACAACAATCTGTCAAATTACTGCTCGATGGATTGAAAAGTATGCTTTACCCGATTTCTAAATGCTTCACTGTCATACGAGAGGGTGACTGTCCCGTACCGGTAAAATCTAGGTCAAGGTGAATGCTCGTTCGATTGGTCCCTGAGCTGGTAAAAAAACCCTCAGAATTGATGAACAACGTTTTGGAAAGCTGTCCTTCGCGAGAATAGAACGCGTATCCGGACATGGTGTCACTGTCCAGTGAAAGCTCTGAGACAGAAGTGCCTCCGGCCTTTCCTATAGCTTCCGCAGCTACAATAGCTCCATAGTAAGCTGGCTGAATATGTGGTGGGAGTGGTTCGGGCAAGGGAGTTCCGTCGTTAATTGACGTGTTGAGTGTGACGGGTTGAATCTATGTAAAGGTAAATGAATTGTTTAACCCGAAGCATAAGGGATGAGCAACTCACGAAATTGTATTTGTATCCTACTCCTTCATGGAAATAGAGTCTTTCTATGCCCAAAGAAGAACTAGGAAAGCCGTCAAATCATCTGTCGAATGTGAGTGCCAAAGAACGAATTCACGCGAAAAAGGCATAGTCCAAAGCCCATAATGCAGCTCCTGATTAAACACAGACAATCAAGATTTACTGAATGTTACTCTTGAAAGACAGATAGTTCACCAACCGGCAGAGTCAGAAACATTGGCAGAACCCTGCAAGCAAAAACATAGTTATGGAGGGGATGCCACCTTAGAACAAAGAGATTGCTGACATGGTTGAAATAACTGTTCGTTTCTCCCAAGACGTAAGTCAGATTTTGAGCCTTAGTAGCAGCAATGTCAGGAATGAACTGAGAGAGATTTCCACGTATGAAATTCTTCGACATCATATCTTGAATGCAAGCCCCTATGCTACCACAGCCCAGGCCGCTACCGCTATATACGTGCTGGGAGATTCTGAAACCATGGCGAACCTGAGTTCCTAATTGTGCGAGCATACACAAACGAAGAAGACCTACGTGTCAATCAGCATGCCCGGAGCGGTAGCCAATATTCCATTATTGAAAAGCCCTTGAGGGGAGAATCCGTTCATTGAGTGGTCCGAACCAGCAAAGGCACCTCCCCAAAATTTTGTAGTAGTATTCGCACTAATAGGCACAGTTGCTGAAACATTGGATGCGAAAGAAGTCCATCTATACGTAAAGATTGTGGAAGATTTTGTAGAGCGAGGTACTTTCACCTACTGCGGTACATATTGTACAATGGTGAAATTTGCCGGCCTTCCTCCGTTAGATGTGTAGAGATCTGCTTCATTACCTGTAGTGTGGACAGTGAGCACGTAGAAAGATGGATGCAAGCCCTAGGTTTCACCTATTTCAATCGCGTCCAAGACAAGGCGGCTCGAAGCAGGGAAGGAATTGAAAGCGTCCGCGATTGCTCCGGCCTCCAAAAATGCAGCTGTGAGATTAAGCGACTTAAAGTTGACCCCCCATGTGACGTGGGTACCTAGAAATGAGCGTCATTTATTCGTACTCCGGGAGGTTGTGGAAACAGATTATACCTGGCAGAAGGTTTTGCGCTGCCAAATAGAAATCCTCACCCACTACGACCGATGACGCTTCAGGGTAAGGTGTGGCAGCACTTGGGGGGGAAAAAGACAATTCAGCGAGCTAGAAGAATGTAGGCATAGAAAGCCCATGTTAATAGAGCGATAGGCATTATTTCAGGACGCGCGCACGTTCAGGCCAGGCTGAAAATTGGTACGGTCTTCTGAGTCGGCTCCAATCCTGAACCTCGGAGGCTGACCAGTAAAGCTTGCTAGGTTGCTGAGAGCATTCAGAACAAACTCGTTTTTGGCGGTGGTTCCGGCCCAGTCTGTCCAACGGTCCTGCTCTATAGAGAAAGAAATGTGTGAAGGGGATACAGAGGAGGTATTGGAGAAGGCTCCTAATGGTACAGACACGCTAAGTGCATGCACCTGAATGGAAGCAGAAGCGATACAGGAGAGCAGAGCGGATACCAACATAATAGTTGCTGTACGACTAACATGCAGAAGGACTCTTATAGGACGGTGAAATGAAGTATCAGGAGACCCATCACGTTTTCATGTGCACGGATGATCATGAGAGGCAGGCAAGGTTCTTGCTATCCATAGTTTGATGATGCTCTTGTGGAGTTAGGTCTGATGACAAGCAGCTCTTGATTTGTATAACACAAAGTACTTTGCATTCAAATCGACGTGTAGTGCTGAGGTAGGACGCAGGCCAAAGAATATTAGCAGTGTAGTGATTGAGAGTAGAGTTATATGTACTTCTCAGCTAAATTTTCATCTCTTTTCCAGTGGTTCCTCCCCCTCAATTGACAGAGTTGAGAGGGCAAAGTCAACTTCAAGGACGCATATCTTTCGATAGCGTGAGTCAAACGCGCTGCGTGACATTATCACGTGACGCGACGACAAGAGTGACAATCGGCGCAGACCGGTAACAATTGGACGCTCAAGTTGGTGAAGAGACGCGTAAATTTGCGTCGGACGAGGGAGGGGAGGAAAGGAACCCAACTCAGAGGTACGTGCTCTTGGACCAAAGAACTGTTCAGAACTCTCACTTGCGTTCAGACTCTGGGTTACCTTAATAACTGATAATACATCGGCATAATAGTCATGCAAGAGGATATCGAGCTCCAGCCTCGATTTCAGTCCTTGTTCAAGTCAAATGAACCTCCCTCTCACTTGGATGTCCTGGCTATCTCGCAGATACTCGAGGACCGACTGGCTCAGATCTTCGAGCTGGAACAACAGCTGGCGAAACTGCGTACAGAAGTGCACGTGTACGAAACCCTACTTTCAGGCATACGAAAACTTCCACCAGAACTCCTGACAGAAATCTTTGTACACTTGATCGCTCCAATTAATGAGCGCTACTATCGATATTCCATCTACTCTTGCTATCCTAGGGTAGATGCTTTGCATCAATCATCACCCATAGTTCTCAGCCACGTCTGTAGAAAATGGCGCTCTGTAGCATTATCTACCCCGCAATTATGGTCCACCATCTCGGTTCCTCATAGAACTCCTCTCGGATGCTTCAACTATGCCAACTTAGTCGAACGGTGTATTACTCACTCCCGAGTATCACCACTATACATCACCCTTGCGGTCCTTAACTCCACGAATGCGGAATTTCGTTCTCCCACAGCCAAAGGTTTGAGATTTTCAAGTGCCTTGGACACACTGGATAAATTCATGCCCGAAATATCCAGATGGCGATATTTTCATCTTGACATTTTAACCAGCCAGACTGTGTTGTCCGAGCGCAGTTTCCCTCCCCTTCCACTTAGCGGTGCACCCAACTTGTACAAAATACTCTTCCGCACTTATTCGCCAAACTTTGACTCCTCGGAAGTATTATGGGCGTTAGAGCTTTTACGGGCATCCCCAAACCTTCATCACATATTATTTCTCGCACCAATCTCGAATCTTGTGGAGGCACCTTGGGTGCATTTGCAGCATTTCGAATCAAGGAATGGGATGCGGCTGAGAGACCTGTTTCTGATATTCGAAGGATGCCCCGCTCTCGAAAACTGCATCGCCTGTTTTGAGCTTGAAGACGAGGGTCCTTCTCTCCCATCATTTGTAGAGTCGGACCCAGTTATTGTACTATCTCAGTTGCGTAAGCTGCAACTTACGCACCTCCGGCAAGCGGAACTAATAGCAATACTCCAATGGCTCACAGCACCTTCTTTAACCGACCTCATTTTCGCCGGACACCATGTATCAGATTCGTGGCCTGACGAGCTCTTTCGATCGTTCCTTGCGAGATCGGCATGTGCGCTCAATACTCTGTCGTTATCCCGTTTGTCCTACTCCGACGCGAATATGATGGATTATCTTCGACTTCCCAACGTTCAACACACACTGGAGCATTTGGTGCTAGATAAATGGAAAACACCCATTTCCCCGGAGTTGTTGAATTTTCTCACTTTCAAATTCTCCTCTGAATCGCCTGGGTCCTCGCCAGTTCTTCCGAAACTGAACGATGTAACATTCGCCATTCATGCGATTGTTCAGGCTGTCCCCTTGCGGGAGTTTTTTCTTTCGCGGTGGTATGAGGGTAGTCGGAATCATGTTCCATTTCCTGTTGCAGCTCTACAACGAATGGCGGTCATCCTCCTCGTTCCATACTTGCCGAATGCGACGGTATCGGGCGAACAGATACGACGTATATTCAGCAGAGTCGAAGACATGGTCGAGATAGACCTTGAGACTTACGTCGTTAACGGTGGACCGGACTATCCGGGGATTGAAAAACTAAAAAACCTCGATGAGATATGATATCTCAAGTTGCAGAACTAGATCTCAGGCAAACTATAGTAGTCGTCTATAATGCATAGAACATATTTCAAGCAAACTACACTGGAATTGATGTCTGTATTCCACATTCAAGGTTTTGTTCTCCCCATGTCAATAACAATCTAAAAACGTGTTGTGTTTCTTTTACTTCAAGTACAGTTGAGTTTCGGTCATTGCTGCCCTTGGCGTAGTGGAGTAGTCGCTTAATAATGGATACAGGACATTCAGCTTAGTTGAAGCATAATTAATGGAGACTGTCTAAGTTCTATGGGGCGAATATTTTTTTTGATTACTGAGGCCTGAGGGATATTTTCCTATAACAGTTTCATATCCGCTGATTAGGTGACATGCAAGTGTTTTAGACTGTACTATCATCTTAGTTGTTCACTTTTAATTGTGTAGCAAAGTCAAGTCGTAAGCGTTACTTACGCATCATACAAAGTCGCGGCGTTGTAGCGATCGCTCATATCTACTAGCATGGGGACTTATATTCCTGACAATGAACGTACGATATACGAGCACAGTAGATAAGTAAGTACAAGATAAACGTTGAATCGGAACATATACAGGGATTGAGGAGACATACGCATATTCTGGAGAGCCCAATATAGTATCGTAATAACATAGGAGCAATGCGCGAAAAAAAAGAACATAGGGCAGGGATGCATGAGCTATAAGGATTACTTTGGAGAGATTGAAATTAGATTTAGTGATCCAACGAAGAGGATTTGAAAAGAGAGAACAAATGAAATATGATAATAGAAAACGACAGCCAACGAAATGATAGGTGAAACGCAAAAGGGACAACAATAAGATACAAATAGATGTAACAAGATACACAAGTCAAAATCCATGAAAAACAGCAATACAAAAAGCAAAGAGGACGCGAGTCGGAATGTCCCTCACTTGATCCCTTTTTTCCCTCCTATCTTCTTTTTTCCTCCTCTTCCGGAATTGATGTGTAAGTTGCTACCGCCACCTTTCAACAGCACCAGCTGCTCTTGAAGTTTCACAG
Organism: Lentinula detonsa; assembly: GCA_027921405.1. NCBI lineage: Eukaryota > Fungi > Basidiomycota > Agaricomycetes > Agaricales > Omphalotaceae > Lentinula > Lentinula detonsa. The sequence continues at coordinate 2,441,003 of JANVFU010000003.1, read as the reverse complement.
GACTAAACTTCAGCACCTCCTCTTCTTTCGCTTTATGTGCTTCGGAGTAATGACCGAAAATTTCGGTAAAGCTAGGAGAAGAAGTAGGGAACGATTTCGGTTTGGTCATGTTGGTGGTGGAGGACGCACTAGAGAGTATATAGGAACTTAGAATTCAAAACAGGGATGGAAATTAGACATTAACCTACCGACACTCCCGACAAATGTATTCTCCTCCAATGGTTTCATACAACAAATCGATGTGCTTGAAAGATAGCTGCTTTATTGGGGCGAGACCCGTCCCAGAGGAGTTTTGACTTGGCTGATCCTGACCATTGCCATCGCTTGTTGGAGGAGCGATAGCCCAGGGTTTCCAGGTACTTCCATTCGTATCCATGACACTCGAATACCACCCTTCAGACCCAGGACGCCCAGGAAAAGCACGAGCTTTATCGTAAATTCCCCCATGTTGGAAAGAATCCACAGGCTCAAACGAGGGCTTTTTCGGAAGTCCTGGATAAGGCTGTAACACGGAGTCAACAGATAGAGGTTTCATAGGAAGTCCTGAATAGGGTTGTACAAGGTGTGTTTCCAGAGGGGTGTTCAGAACACGCCTCAAGTTGGGTCTTGTGTTGGGTCTGGAATCAGAACCCGCATGTAAGATATGGTCTTGGTTTCGAGCGCTGTGTTCCACTCTCGGCTCAGACTCTGATTGATAGTGAAAAGGTGCCAGAGTGGCTGGCGAGGACGGAGACACGGGTGAAATAGACATTGGAACAGCTGTTTGAGGAGGCGACGACGGTTGAGGTGATCTATGCTTGCCGTCCGTGCTGGAGGAAAAATCCTGTGTTTTCACGGACGGATAGGTATATGTAGGGGTGTGGGATGTTGGATTAGAAATTCCACCAGATCCCTCCATACGTCCCTCTATTTTCCGTTCCCTAAGTTCCTCATGATAACCGTCCAGATCCACAGGCGAAGCCACAATGTGCCCGTCTCTCAACACCTTCGCCAATTTGTGCGGATGTGGATGTGGATGATATGAATGAGAATACGCAACATCCCTTGAATGAAGAAGGGGCACTGATTGAGAGTAATCCCGTTCGTCGATACCAATGCCTTTCCGTTTCAGATGATTCACGCCATTTCGACCTACAGAATGGTTCAAACTCTCGTCATGAACACTAGGTAAATGGGGTGCAGTACTAGGAGATTGAGCAAATGTCCTCCGGTGTTCAACAGAAGTTGCAAGCCAAGAGTGAGACGATGTGGAAAATGAATTGTGACGGGCGTGAACGGAGCTCCTATGGCTATCGTCATTGTGAGTGAGGGTGAAGGGTGAAGGCGACGAGATTCTGTGTAATGGATCTGGTCTCTGGATATCGTTTGAATCTCGGATCTTTGTTGGTTCTTCACCCTCTTCATCTTCCTGGTTTTCTTCAGACTCTTCTATCTCCCCTACTTCTTTGATCGCCGTTTCGCTTTGATGTTCCGGCTTCCGCTGAGTGCGTACAAGCAAAGAATTCGACGACGGAGACAGAGTGGCCACCGGCGAAGACGACAATGAGCTTATAGGACCAGGATCATTGTTGATGATCCCATTAGAAGCAGGGATCCTGTCGAGGACACCTATGTTTAAACGAGGTACAGTGATACCCACTCTACCTATTTTTGAGGACTCTGCAAAACCTGACTTGGACGACGGACGGGAAGACCTCGCGGCAGATGACGGTCTGGCAAGATCGTGCATGTATAACGGGGACGTAGGTCGTGAATGGGGAATAGATGCTTGAGAAATGGAAGATACCTGAGGTGATGTCGTCGTGACAGCAGCAACGACTGGGACATGATCGCTGCCATATTCCAAGCTCACACCTCCCGTACTAGTAGGCGATTCGAACTCATGTTGTACAGGAGGGTTCCTTTGGTAGAGATGCAATTCAGACCTTGAGAGAGGTCTGAAACTATCTGCTTCCTCGTGCCACTTTTGATTAGCGTGATTCGACCTCGACAGAGGTCTGTATTCAGTGAAGAAAGAACGACGGAAGGCTTTGTCTCTTCGCGCCACTGGCGCGGTGACTGTCGTCGGCTCAGCGGGGACCTGGGCGTGGGATATGAGCGGAAGTAATGAAGGTGAGCTTTCGTCGGGCGGGTGAGGTATTGACATCGAGATTGGTGAAGTCTCTCTCATTGAAGGCGACAAAGCTTTGGGATCTGGGGACGGTCCCTTTGAACTCATGTCGTGCATATGCATAGATGGAGACTTAGATGCCGTTCTGTATGGATCCATTCTTGTTACTCTCGGTTCAGAGTCAGGATCATGATGGGGTGGCCCCGAAAGGTCTACCACCGACCGAGACCGACGACTTTTACCATCAAGTTGAGAAAGATGACGAGGTGTGGGAGACATTGAACTTGGAGTATTAGCAACAGGATCAAGCTCCCCACGATGTGACAGAGATGTACGTGATAGAGGGCGCGAATGTGGTTGCGGAGAGAGCACCGAAGGGCCCGTAGGTGCTGGGGATAAGGGCAAGATAATGTCATGGGCATCGACATCCACAACGTCATCATGGCGAGAAAGGCCATGAGGAGAGCGTTGTTGTGAGAGTAATTGTATGTCGGGAGTGGAAGCCTATAGAGTAGTAGTCAATATCATGAAGGAAAGAGCAGTGTTATGAGACGAGATGAATAAGACACAAGTGATGGGAACCCACCTCAGGCTCATGCTGGAATTGCCTCGAGTGGGGCCGAATATTGGTTACATCTTCTAACTCGGGATCCTTACTATGCTCCTTACTATGCTCCTCTCCCGAAAACTCTTTTCTCCGACTGTGTCCACTCGAAGTTTCTGCCAAATGTTGTTCCAACTCAACTAACTTGGTTTTGAGTCCTTCGACTTCTCTTTCCATCTCTTTCCTCGATTTCTTCTCCCTCTTCCTGGCCTCGTCAAGCTCAAACGTCCGCTCTTTCTCACCCTTCAACGCCTCTTCCGCGATGCCCAATTTAATTCTCGCCTTCTGCTCCCGTTCCGATAGATCTTCATGCTCCACTCTAAGAGCATCGTGGTTGGATTGGAGGTGAGTTTGTGCGTTGAGAAGCTTTTTGTGTGATGTGCTTAGAGACAGAAGTTCGTTTTGAAGCTTTTGAATAGTTTGAAGTTGATCTGAATGTGGTCGTGGATGGTTTGTGAGATGTGTTTCAGCCACAAGGTTTGCGACCTGCACCTTCAGGTCATCTCGTTCCTTCCGAAGTCGATCGACGAGCTCGTTCGACGCCTCATTCACAGTAGAGGAAGAAGGTGCATGACTTTGATATCTGGGGATATCGAATTTCCTCCTCATTTCCTCGAGTTCTCGCTGTAACTGAACAACAACCGCAGGCTCATCCCGCTCGTCTTCTAGTCGATTCTGAGTTTCTATCCTGTTCCTGTACTTGACTATCTGATTCTCCAGATCTTTAGACTTTGCTCGATAGCTTTCCCTTTCCTTTCTAATCCTATCAGCATCCCTCTGAAGACCTTCGATTCGTGCCTTGGTACTCTCGCTCTCTTTCTTGACTGACTCAACGTACTCGGCCCACACCCTAATTTGCCCTGCGTGCACCGCATGCAATTTTGTGACTTCCGAATCAACAGAGGTAAGGATTGTGTTCCAGGTATGTTCCAATGAACGTTGAGTAGTGGCAAGGATCGCCTGCGTAACAGTTTGGGCGGTGGCGGCAGAAGCAGAGTTGGTTGTCGTTTGTAGAGAGTGAGTAGAAGTGAAGTAAGGTACCAGATGAAGCGACGGCTTGGGAGTCGGGATGGGAGGAGTAGGAACATAAGACGTCGAAGGTGTTTGATGAGTATGCATATGTGGCAATTGAGTGGTGGAAGAAGGAATGGGAGGTGCACGGTGAATTTGACGAGGAGACATATGAAAATGAGTTGCATGTCCAACAGGCCCGGGACCTCCGGGATTCACAGATTGTCCTACGGAAGGAACTACACCAGAGAAACTTGACCCCGCAATAGAGGGAGGAACGCGATGTAAAAACACAGGTGAGATGTTTGTGCTTTTGGGCGACGCCGTTGCACCGTTACGAGTAGTATGTACGACAGATCCTGAAGCTCGTCTATGTTGCGTGGACGCATAGCTCAACGTAGACATATTTGGGAATCCGTTCAACGAGGCGGACGAATTTGAACTTTTCGGAAGATGTTTTGCTGCGTTGCCATTCGTTGGTCCTACCACCGCAGTTGGAGCGGAAGGCGGTGGAGGACCATTGGTTGGGTACTGAGCGCTTCGCCCTGCTACTGGTATACCGGAGCTCGTATGTGTAGTTTGGGGGGTATTCGCTGGTATACCTGTAGTTACTTTTTGATCATTTCATACAGTAAAATTACAACTGGATGTATACGGAACTCACTATTCTGATCCTGATATTGACTAGTGAGATAGTCCTGGTGTGATGGATGTGGGCGTGACGTTGAGCCATAGGCTGAACTATAATCTGTGGGTGGACTTCTTGTGGGTACCACTGAGGGCGCCGCTCCTGCTGGATGCAAACGGGGATTATGATTCAAAGCAACAGTACTGGCCAGTGGTGGCGAGATAGATGTAATGCTCGGTGTGCTAGTTACTGAAGCCGACGATGATGGCCGGCTGCCTGGCCTCGGCGTTGAAGTTGAAGTTGGGTGACTTGGGCGTGCTTGAACAGGATGTGAAGATTGTAATGGGAGCCCAGGATGACCAGACAGTGCTGGAAGGTGAGAAACTAACTTTGCATTATTTCCGTTATCGTAGCTGAAGTTTAATTTCGGTGAATTCGAAGGGGGATTAGGTTGACTTGTTGAAGTTGAAGACTAAGATGAAGATAAGTAAATTGTTAAGTGAAAATGATTGTGCTAGTACTCGCCTGAGGTCGCCTATTATCTTGAAGTTCGTGGTCATACATATCATTTCTTAGAGATAACAAAGTGAGGCCAGAGCGCGTTAAGCAGCATGTAGTTGATGGACCGGTATAAGAATGAAAGAAGTGTACGCTTTCAGACGCCTTCTGATGAATCTGTCACGCCGACGCGTTACATTATTCCGTCGGTTACATTCTTTCCGTCGTTCCTCCTTCCTCTATCATCGACGCAGCATAAGATCCAACAGCAATGTTCAATGCGACATTTATGCTCGGGAAATATAAATCTCTCATTTTGCTCCATCTGAGTTTTCCTTGATTTGATATTTAGATCAAACCGTACACAGCCCACTTACATATTACACCGCAAGTTGAAACTCCTTGCGAAGAATGCATATAGTATGTGTGGTGCGATAATCAGTACTAGTATTGGAAGGTCAAAAGCGTTCTATATGGCCAACAAGAATTTTTATAACACAATTATTTCTAAAGCTAGGATTATTCTGGCGAGTCATCCGGAGCATTGTTCAAGAAAATCACCCATGTCAAACATGATTCTAATTAGCATATGCACCCCAGGCCTTGTCCTACGCACATATAGAAGTGTTAGAAATTTACACCTCTGTTGCGTATGGAAATGCCCGATACCGCAAAATTTTACCCCTTTTCGTCCTCGCAATCCTCGAACTAGAATCCGACGACGAAGCTACTCCAGTGACGAGAGCTGTCTGAGTAGTTCAGCTTCAAACTTGTACTTCGTTCCTCCGTTCGTCCTTATTTTTCTCTTGTGCTCATTAAGCTCATGCTCCTGCCCCCCCTCTGAGGGTTGTTGATGAAAGAAATACTTGCATAAGTGTAGGTTTGTCGAAGACGGACAATCCTTTCAGAACAGATACTTCTGCATCAACAGGAGGCTGAGTCAACTTTAAGCTTATTCAGCAGGAGGGGAACTGCTATGTGGATTAATCCTCTTGGAAGCCCCGCGAAACCGAGAAGTGTTCGTCCAATTCCTCACAGGCCTGAGAGAATAACGAAGCTCCTGCATCATTACGCTTGATGACAACAAAGTAAAAGCGATTTGCCCATTATAAAAGATAGGGCAAGGTAGAACCAAACGGGTTGAGGCGCATTTTCGTGTGACCAGAGCTCGTACGAGTTCGATCTGGAAAGGGGGACAAATTAGCAACACAGAGTCACCAAAGGCAAAGTCGGAATCGGAATTCGTCGGAATTGATGTTCAGAAAGCAGTATTAGTGATAGTGCAAGTGAAAAGAGCCAACTACCGTACAACAGAACACATCCTTTATAAGAGTACTGCATTCTATACCGACGGGGTTTCGCCTTCCTTCACAGTGCCAGTGGCCTAAATCTGCTTGAAACCAGCGACTATGAAAAGAGAACTTAGAGTGGCAACAAGGTGACATATTCATATTTTCGTGTACATACAATTAAATCGACCAACCTTTGAACTAACAGAAAAGGGGGCATCATCACACGACAATTAACCGCCGTACTTCCTCTGTCACTGTTGCGAGCAGATTTTCTGAACGCGAATACCCCGGAGTGTATGCTAGCTCGCATACTACTAAACAGATATCAATGATATTTCACATGAGGCATTTCTTCAATTCCATACAGTACACTAAAAGATCAAAGTCCAGTAATCGATTGTCGAATTAGGAGTTGGCTGGAGTTGGTCACTTACTACATACTCCAACCCTCAATCCAAGTCCATCGCCATTTCACCAGGAGGATCAGGAAAACACAGAGCATTCTCCTCTGTACATGCCTCGTCATCGTCTTCGTTCCAATCGCTAAGCGTCTCCCACTCGTTATCAAATTCAATATCTATGCTCAACTCGCGATCTCCGTCTTCCTTCTCGGTTAGAGGCATAAAAGACGCCAGAGGCGGTGCTTGCATCTGAGTGATATTGTTATGAGTTATCGGTTGTACCCATCTGCGCTCCCGCAATCGCTTATGCCGCTCCCGATCCTCTTCAATCCGTTTGAAAACTTCTGACCTCGGAAGCGGCGCAAATGTCTTTCGAACAGTCGGGGCATCATTATCTGACTCTCCCGCATCATTTCGGTGGGCGAACGAAGTGATGACAGAGTCCAAAATTTGAGGATCAATCACCCGTTTTGAACGCCAGGTTTCAAGTATCTAGCATCGTCGAGAAGTCGTATATACATGGGGAAAGTGTCAGAAGCCTACCTGTTTTGTACTGACTAGGTTCGGTGAACCTTCTACCCCCGGAGGGACGACGTTTCCTACGATCTTCCCTAAATCTCGCGCGACAAGGTCGACATACATGTTACTTGACGCCTTCTGAGTGTTTCCTATTGCGTTCGCATGCGTTTTCACCAAGAGACACGTCTCGCATAATGAGTCCAAAAAATAAAGGATATTGATGCGTGAGTTGATTGAGCCCTGGAAATCATATTATTATTCCTTGTATTGTATCTAGAATTGAAAGCGAAGATAGATGTTACCTTTTGAGTTTCCTCGACGATACAGTCCCACAGGTCTTCTCCGCAAGGAGGAAAAAATTTAACTGCGTACGACACTACTTTTCTGATGGACTGTTGAGAACTGCGATGAGCGATTGAGAGTCACAGCTGTAACGATTTTCGTTGGTACTTACGCATCTAGTCGTCGCAGTAGTGCGACAAACTGCATACGAACTTCAAATGGATCCATGATGTCAATGCAGTCCAAGTTCAAGTGTGCTAGGCCGGCCCGGGCGTCGACATGGTTACATAAGTAAGTATTGCATAACTTTTTATCTTACAACTTTTATAGTGATTGTACTACATATGCATAGATGAATTTGAGAGTATACCTCAGCCCAGACAGAGCGAGGAGAAGATAGAAATGCTAGTATTGTAATGTGCACTGATAACCGTCATAATATTGAAGCATGGAAAGGAAGTCGGACTATCATATCGTCGATGCCGTTTTACCAGAAGAAACATTTGCTTTCAACAGATTCTGGAGGCGAAATACTTGGTCCAGTGTCAGTCCAGCAACATCTGAATACGCCACTGGATGCTGCGAAGTGCAATGGTTCATGAGAACATCCAAGTCCAGCTGACGAGCATCCATGAGAGGCAAAGGGGACGAGCATCTCCAACGAGTACCGGGTTTTCTCGAACTAAGTATATCAAAGTGGGTTGAGCCTCTGGCATGACGATATGATAAAGGATAATTCTCACCAGCAAGCTCGACAGTAGATGATTCCGCTGTAGTTGAAGTACATACGATTGAGATCTCTCAAGTTCAAGCGCGGCAGATCGAGTTGAGCAGATGCTTCAGCTTTCGTGGTGTCTCTATGTGTGACAGTAGAGGGAATGGCGTATAAAGTAGACGAAGAGGTATGTCCTTCTTCAGAGAATGGAAGGACAGGAATTCCCTCATCGTCCTCATCAAATAATAGTTTCTTCCCCGGACGTATTAGGTTAGGTGTGTGCGCCTCCTTATTACTGTTCATTTCATCAATGGATGAATCGGTATCCGAGATATCCATGTCACATTCTCCTTGGCCGTCGTCTGAGTCGATGTTACCGGAGGACGTCGGATTTGACTCATCAGGGACTGGCGGAGCACAAAAAGGTGCTATATCTTTGCTTGAGTCGTCTTGTGGATCCTCTTCGAAAGCAGTCACACCAGAGCTGTGAGAAGAGAGCGACTCTGCAGATAATCTCCGTCTCTTTGAAGAGGATGACGAACTGGAACTGCGAATAGATTCCCGATCGGAACCAGAAGATGAGGACTGGCTACGACGAGGGACAGACGTAAGGTCCACGGATTCTTGTTTCAGAGAAGAGCAAGAGTCCGTTAACGGGATGGTAGAGAGAAAGATCTGGCGTCCCGAGATGGGAGGAGGAGGAGGTGAAGGTGAAGTTGAGGATACTGTTGGATAAACAAGGCTATACGGATCACCCCCTTCAACAGGGCTACTATTCCATAGTTGTCGATTCAGGGAGTCTAACGGAGCGATAGTGCCGGATGGTGGAGGAGTCGGCAGCTGTATATCATTGAGATAGCTATGTTCGTCTCCTTCGTCTTCGTAGGGTCGTTTTTCGTTAGTACCACCGGCTTCAACGACAAAATACGACGCAGACGTATGTTTTCTTTCAAGGTTTCGAGCACGCTCCAATGCTATATCTCGCTCTCGCTGCATCTTGAGATACTGTGCTTTCATGACCTCCTTTTCCTTCCTTTCTTTGTACAGCGTAGAGTTCCACGCTGATTGGAGATGCGTCAATCCAGAATAGAGATTTTGTACCGTGAAATCGAAGAAAGATTTGAGCGGTGAGGTCAGTGGCTGCGTCTGTTGCACATGTGCTCGATTGCTCTGCGAAGACGATACTGCTCCGAACCGGGGTTGAGATTGACTCGTAGTGCCTAAATTATTGGAATTAGGAGGAGGATACGGCCGAGCTTGTCTTGGAAGGTACATATGATTAGTCATATCGTGAAGCTTAGACGTCGAAGAGACCTGGGTAGGGAAGGGCTCGAGTGTTATCGACTCGGGAAGAGGATTGGGAGGTTGGTCGTCTGCGAACAACGATCTCTGAATGGGCCTTCGGGGAGGAAAATACGGATAGGGTCTAGGTGCTTCGTGCACAGGGCGATATCCAAAGGAGCTTTGGGGGGAGGTCCTTGAGGTAGTGTGGGTCATATCAATCGCGATGTGACCAGCAGAGGACTGGTAAAGGACAGTGATAAGCCCTTAAGTACTTCGAAGACGGGAAGTAAAGACGTGCCTGGACAGAATTGAATGCCTCCATGGAGGCAAATGGCATGGAAGTATTTGAGGGATTGTACTGAAAATCAACAACTCAGATTCATAGATTTTCCGTGCTAGCGAAGGAGAACATACCCATACCGGTCGTCGTTGGAATTTCGGCGGGCCGCTGTGACATCTGCTCGATACATCAGTCTGGTATAAAGATCATCAAGCTTTTGAGAAACGTATGTGAGAAATACAACAACAAACCTGTGAGGTAGTTGTCGGCGAAGACAAATTATTGGTGTTATTGAGGTCCTGCATTAATTCCAAATGGTGGAGTTCTGTGTTCAACGTAGCGTACAACCAACCAGCGGTTTGAGCAAGATAAACTTCAAAACGGTCCAAGGTCAAAGAGCACTTTTATGAGAAGTGGATTTACGTACGAATTCTGTACCGTCACAACTTGTCATCACAGAGCTCGAGCAAAAGACAATTAGAGCCATGTCATCTCAAGAATGAAAGACAATAAAACAATAAGCTTATCATCGCTTCTAAAGCCTCAAGCTCTATGTTCGGCACCTGGGGCAATAGAAAAGCTTCGGGCATAGATTACCCAAAAGAATTGGCCCCAAGGCTCACATGAGGCAGCTGAAAGGGAACACAAAAACGAAAAGACGAGCGAGCGAGAACTTGGAAGCAGAGCGAAGTAACAGGTACCGGATCAAGTTTTTAGGCAGCTCTTCCACAGGGGGATTCGAAGCTTCATTGTCAATGTTTTTCTTACCGCATTCTCTGCATACAATACCCATAACTGCAGGTCAGTCCGTAGAGAGGTCCCAAGAGGGTGCCGAAACCCATCCCCGGGCAGAATCACTGGGTGCCGAAAAGCGGCCGCTGAGTTTGAACTGTCCTGCCGCAGTATGTATGTATGTATGACTGGGGGATGGCCGCGAGCGGCGAGGGCCGAACCTCATAAGTATAGCCAAGGACAATTGCTTGGATCACATTGAACATTTTTCCCAGCGCTCAATTCCAGAAAGACAAAGGCATGACATAGCATGACATGGCAGTGCATACATAAAAGGAATCAATACTTGTCCCGCAGTATCTCACCACGTTTAAGAATGTCTTCATGACCCATGCTCTAGCGTAGAGTCTCGCCGTGGGACGTTTGGCCAGGCTGTCGACGCTCGTCAGTGACCAAGACAAAGGATCAAGACAAAAGGAGGGCAGACGAACCTTTCCAGCCGCCCAACGGTTACAAGCACCTTCTCTACACCAAGAAACCGTCCAATAGATAGAAAGGAAGACACCGAAACAGCAGAACAAGTTCACAGACTAATGGGAGTGAGCGTGGGGGACACAGAAGAGAGAAAAGAGTCGCAGATAGAAGAAGAAGAAGAGTCGCAAGACACGTTTGCCGTTCCTAGACATAAAAGGTCGTAAGTCACGGGTATGAGAAGGATAAAATGGGAGAAAAAGAGACGAACCTAGGTCACGTCGGCGAGAAACTCATTAGTGTTCTCAAAATACCAAGTTGGCGCCAGGGAACTCGGTCTTGACGAGATCCCAGACCCACTCGAAGAGAGTAGGTGATGTCGGATGCGTTCGTTCCCTTGTTGGTACCGCCTGTGAGCAGGGCAATGAACTCGCCGATGGTGGAGACGATGAGGGATCCCGAGTCACCGCCCTTGGAGAAGGTGCCCAAGTCCTGCTCGTGGGAGAGGATGGCGACCTCGAGCGAATCCTTGTTGCCGGTCTGGAAGTACTGGCGGACAAACGAAATGAACCTAGTGAGGGTTCCGACGGTGGTGTTTGTGGCGAAGCCTCGTTTGAGGACGCGACGAAGGCGATCGTCTTCGAGATTCAGGTTCATGGGGTTGTTGACTTGATCGGCGGTCAGCATTCCTTGGAGAACAAGGAGACCGTTGTCGGGGTACTTGAAATCGGACGGGACGTCAACACGCTCGTATATCAGGGACTTGAGCTTTGACTCGGACATCTCGGGACCTGGAAGAGAGAGAGAGATGCGGAGAGAAATCACAGCTCGATCAGCGGCATTTAGTGAAGATTGACCATCGACGCACCAAGGCTTAAGACGTTTCCGATCAGAGACCTAAACTTCTTCTTGTCGAGCTCGATGACACAGAGGTCGCGTGTATAACGATGAGGAGCGACGCCGACACCAATGGAGGGAGCCCAGCGGACGAACCCGATTACACGGTCCTTGGCCTTGCTCCAATTCTTCTTGATATTGACGAAGAAGTTCTTGAGATCATCGATCTTGATGCTGGTGTTGGCAAGCTCAGCCTCGTGCTCGCCCAGCTTCCTCTGCGACTCGACGACGTCCACTCCCGCCCGGACCCGGCCTCTAAACTTCGTAATCTTCTTCTCGAGACTCGCGACGGCGTCAATATGCGTGCTGATCAGGGCCTGGATGGAAGCCAGGTAGTTCTTGAACGCGGGTGCGCCCATGACCATGACCTCCTTCTTGGGCAAGGAATCTAGCCAAGGGACAAAGTCAGAGAAGCTCTTGGATTTCTCAAGGTCGCAGAAGTCATAACGCACCGTGGTAGTGGTACTCTTCGTTGTCTCCGTCGAGCGTGAAGACGTTGTGGCGGACGGTAATGGCATAAAGCTTTTCTCCAGCGCGGAAGTAAGGGCCCAGAGTACCCTGCATCGTCGTTTTACGACCGGCGATAGGAAGACTGAGGGCGACAGAGACATTGTCGATGAGGTCCTTGAGAGAGCCACCGTCTTCGACGGGGGAGAAAAGCGCTGGACCGTGACCGGACAACGGCTTGTAGAGCGACTCACGGTAAGCAATGTCGATGTTCTCGACGTGGAGCGAGTCGAGGAAGGCACGGATGTCCTTGGAGGAGTCGTGGGCAACGCCGCCGGTGAGAGTGTTAGGCAAGACCCCGATCCAGATAGTCGGGTTAGTGACATGACGATCTCCGTACTCGACGGGCTGTATGCGTGGGATGTCGTCGTAGTTCAAGTTCTCCTCTTCCGCATCGTTGTCCTCCTCGTCGTCCTCGTCGTCCTCGATCTCCCGGTCCGCGTGCTTGTTCAGCCAAGTGAATCGAACAAAATCGACCGATGTGACTTTGATCTTCCTCTGGTCGAGTAACACCACGACCTAAGAACGAAACGTGAGCAAAGAAACTGTTGCGTAACGAGAAGATCACGCACCTGGTCCCGAATCGCGTCCCACGAAACTTTCGATCCAAACTCGTAAGTATCTGGAACGGCAATAATCCTCATGACACGCTTGTACGCCTCAGGGCCAGAAGGAGCTTCGAACACGTCCTCGGAGGTCCTGTAGATGAGCTTGGGCCCGCGTTCCTTGGGACCCACGCCAGCGTAGTAAAGGTTTGCTTCGAGCTTGGGAACATCGTGGGCGCTGGGCTCAGCCGTGGTGGCACTCGAGACACTGTCGTCGTCCTCGGAGCTACCGCCCTCGTCGGAGGATAAGAAGGCTAGCATGCGTGCTTTTTCGTGGCATTGATTGTCGAAGTCGGCAGTCCGGACGTACTCGTCGAGGTTAGGCTCGACATCAACGTCGTCGACTGATTAAAGAGAAGGTAGATTAGCACGAACGAGAAGCAAATAGAACGTAAAAGAAAAAAAGGAGACTCGCCGTTGGGGTGGGAGACATGTTGTTCGATGGGAGCAGACATAATACGCAGAGAGCAGTGTTTAGGCTGGTAAGGCTTTAGAAAATGCGAGTTGAGAGAAGAGAGAAGAGGGGGGGGACCTAATCACCCCTATCCCTTCCACTTCTCCGACAAATCCGTTTATCGATCACTGCAACTCGGACGCCGTATTATTTCGTACCTTACTTTTTTTTTAAGTACTCATAAAAACCTATCTACAATTACATGTACCTCTTTATATAACAGACTCGAACACGTTCAACGGTATGACCCCCAATTGTGTACTATGTACTTTCTATGGAAACTGCTCAGACTTCTTCTCATGATCATCTGCTCATACCCGTAACCGCGAGAAGTAGAAGCTCATACTACTTAAACAATGGTTCAACCTCGTATCACTCCCCATGGCTCCTCGCTTCAATCCCAAGAGAGATCTTGTCGACCTTCACGGCAGAGTCATAATCGTGACTGGAGCAAAGTAAACTGCAATTAATTATCATACATATCCTCGTTTACTGACTTTTGCCGTAATCCATTTAGCCGACCTCTCGGCTTAGGCTACTCGACTGTCAAACACCTTGCGAGCGCGGGAGCAAAGGTGTACATTGCTGCTCGGAATGAGCAACAATCCTTGCAATCCATTGAGAAACTCAAAGCGGATCTCCATCTTGATCCGAGTGATGGAAATTCTGGTCAAGTGCATTTTCTGAAGCTCGACCTTGGGGATCCTCGAGATGTCAAGAAAGTCGCCGAAGAGTTTTTGGCCAAGGAGAGTCGATTGGATGTGTTAGTGAACAACGCCGCTATGTGAGTGGAATTACATTTCGTGTGCAGAACGGGCTTGATTGATATGATACTAATAAAACTTAGGGTTTTTGCGCCATTCGAAAAGACGAGCGACGGTATAGCTCCCTTCTCCAAAATGAGTTGAATTGCGATTCTCAGGACCTGCACTTTTATAGGCATCTCAAAGATTGTGGTCACAAAGTACTAGGTTTCCAACTATGCATGGGTTTGCAATCTGATGTGTATTTTATCCAGCCTAATAAGTCCTTTCGTGTTTACCCAGACTCTTCTACCACTTATGGCCAAGACCGCACAAGAGGAAAACTCTGATATCCGCATCGTCAATGTGCGTGGCGTCTCACATCTGTCGGTCCTGCTCAGTATGCTGTCTAGGTTTCTTCAATTACACATTACATCGCAAACATCAAGAAGTTGGAAAATGTGGAAGATTTGAACCAGGAGTATCGCAGACGGCCTCTAGCAAAGTTTACTCGTTATGGTATTGTCTCTTGTTCCTTTGATGGCCGTTCACTTCTCTCGGACCCCTTATCCTCTCATCCCTACAGCTCATACGAAATTGCTCATCATAATCTGGACTCGCGCATTGCACAAATATCTCAGCTCTCTATCCTCCACTATGCCTGGCGTGGAACGAATAACAGCAATGGCCCTCGATCCTGGAAATATTGACACGTTTAGCAACCGCTGGCCATTACCGTGGTTATGGCGGCCTTTTGTCTGTCTTTTGATGACTGCTCCGAACGTAGACGTCGGAGCGTACCCCACGGTGTTCGCAGCGGCGGGTAAGGCCATATTCAAAGATAGAGGGAAGTATGCTGGACGTTATTTGAATGAGAAAATGAACGTTGTGAATCCGAGTAGCGATGCGGGAAGTGATAAGTTAGCTGAGGAGCTGTGGACATTGGTGGAGAAGATCACGAACGATATGGGCCTTTGAAGCTTTGCGGTCAGTACATATAAAATATCACACCAGTGTACTTGCCGCTCAAAGTCAATGTATATTTTACAACAGATAGAAGGTTCATTCACTGCAAGTAAATCTAAGCGCTGAGGTGGGAGACGCGATGACTATTCAAGTATATGCTCCGTTCCTCGGTTTGAGGTCGTGTTCCGGGATGCCAGGGTGTAGCTACAGATCGAGGGCGGGTTTCAATGTAATCATGCTCGGCTGTGCAGGGCTTCAAAAATAAGAGATGATGGATGACTTGTGCACCCCACTCCAGATGGAGAGGTTCCTGCAGTACCGCCAAAAATCCAATTTAGCCTGCAAAATGGCTTTCCTTGAGGACATGAGGTTCCTCTAAGGAACTGAAGCAAGTCTGCTGTTACAATCTTTAGCATATTATATACAGTTGCATGTCGTTACGTGGGTTCAAGTACTTCTCAAACAGGTCTGCTACCTCATCGAATGTCCATATCATCGTCCCCATTGTGACTTTGGTTGCCCTCTGCCAGCGACTCATTCACCTCTTCATCATCAAAGAGCTCATCGAAAGGGATGTCTTCAAAATCAGCCAACGCCGCCCGCCGCTCACATTCTTCGGCGTAGGCTTCCAGTTCCGCTTGCTCGAGCTCTTCTGGCGTCATTTCAACCGTTTCTTGTATGTCCTGATTCGAAAATTGGCCAGCTTGGGAGGGTTCAGGTGCTTAAAAGAGGGTGTTATGCGTTGTAAACGATACAATCACAAGGGAAGACAGTATACCATGTAATTCGCGTTCCCAAGCAGCGGCATCCTCTAAATCTGGATCAAATGAGGAACCAACTTCCGCATAATAAGAGCGCAGATAGGCATGACGCTGTTGACGTGCTTGGTTCATCATGATGCGTTGGTAGAACTAGCAAAGCAGAAGGTGAATTTCATAGCATGGTTAGGGACAGTGACCACGTACCTCGCCCTGTATGACATCCTCATCATCTTCCTCCATGTCATCATCCATAGCGTCGAAAACATCACTGTCAGGACCCGACCTTCTCTTCGCTGCGTGAGCCTTGGCTCTGGCTTTCTCTGCTCGCTCTAAGCAGCGCTGCTTGAAACGATCCCTCAACATTGCATTTTGTGAGTCTGTACCTCCAGTAGAAGAAGAACCTGCCACTCTCGACGTTGACCCAGAATTAGGTGCGAAACCAGGCCGTGATCGTTGCGGGCCGCTGGATACTCGACTTTTGTACTGGGATTGCCTCCGAGCTTGTGCTTCAGCTACAGGAGATGACATTGGAGAGCTATTATTAGCTAACGGGGAGGAGTTGAGTGGTTTGTGGTTGCTTCGTGAGAGAGGATATGATTTGATGCGATTGGATGAAGGCGTAGAAGGCGAGTATGGGTATTGGACTGGACTTGATGAAAATAGAAGGTCCATAATAAGAGGTAGCTGAAGGTCGAAAAACAAAGTAGATGGATTTACCGGTTCGAGGTATTAAACATTTGTCAACAATCAGGAACGGTATGTCACAGAGCACGTGACTCTTGTAAATCTGTGACGGCTACCGGTTATGGTAGCTCCTTGTAACTCCTTACTCATTCTTCCCAATATTATGACAAAGCGGTTTTCTCTATCTTTACTAATGCATTAAACGACTCGTAAATCTGAAGCTTATAAAGGCTCGATTTTTCACAATATGAACAATTCTCAAAGAAACCTTATCCAAGCCTTTCCATACTCCAATGTCTGCCTCTACTATTTTGAATCGCGTTGCTTTTATCATCGGTGGCGGATCTAATGTCGGGATACACGTTGCTCAAAAGTTGAGGCAAGAAGGCTATCATGTTGCCTTGGGTTCTCGGAATCCAGATGCCGCCGCTCTTAAAGAGAAAGATTTATTCCCCGTTTCTGTAGACGGTACAAGCTCAGCGAGTGTAAAGAGGGCGTTTGACCTAGTTAGGACTAACCTTGGGCAGCCCAGCGTTGTTGTGTATAATGGTTAGTACATCGTCTAAGTGCTTTTCTTCTGTTCGGATACTCAATCTCACGATAGTCGGATTACATTATCAACCTCCCTTGGCCAACGATCCACTTTCCGTATCTTCCGACGATTTTGCCAAGTCTTGCAATCTGGAACATGGAGTGTTTGTCGCCGCGCAGGAGGCTTTGGCTAGCTTCCGTTCCAATAAAGACTCTACACCCAAGGTGTTCATCAGTACGGGGAACCTCCTTCCATTCCTCAAAGACATGCCACCTTCTTTCCTGGCATTAGCGTCGCAGAAAGTGACGATGGCTACCATGATGGATTATGCTAGTCGGGCGTACGCTGCGGAGGGAATCAGGTGAGAATCTGTTATCATACTTTCCATTTCTATGAATCTGACCTATGACAGATTCCATTATGCTACACTTGTAGGTCCTGACGGAGCTATACCTAACTTGGATCCTAGGGCCGAAGTCGGATTCTTTAATAGTGGCCCAGCGCACGCTGAAGCGTATTGGAACCTCATATCAGCAGACACTGCGAAGGGGTGGGATTACCGGTATGTTGTATCCTCTCCAAGTTTCTTTCTGTACTAAACTTTCTTTTTGATTGCTAGATTCACATATGATGGGAAGCCATTCAAGGTCGAAGCGATGTAATAACGCCAGTATCCAGAGCTTGATGTACCTGTCCACAAATTCAATAGTGATCTAACGTCCAATGAAACGCATTCGATGTTATCATACTCATAACTGGGGGAAAATTTTGACTGTTCGGCTTTATCTTTAGATGCTCTCTGGGCAAGTCTGGTGCAAATCAGGTGGAGAAGAGGGTGAAAAGCCGTGGAGTTCTCAATTTATCCGTTTCGCCTCGTGCTATTATCGGACTATCAAACCAGTCACCGTACCGACGGGGCAATTTTTGCGCTGTGGAGGTTATGCATGGGTTATGTCAAACATCCATCGCATCAGAATGAATATTGAAATTCATAACTAGGTTAGCCCTACTGAGCAGTCTGTTCGTCTTGACGCTCTTTCTTTTCCCTCGACCCCTCGAGCAACCTCCAAGGAGTGTAGAGGAGCTGCATACTCAGACTTCTTATATGATGCTGGGCTTTCTATTTTGGTTGCTGTGAGCTGGTCAAAAACCATCCCAGCAGGCATTGCCCATTGACTTTCTTCATAGTCCGACCCTCAGTTGCTTCACAAAACCAACGAATGGCCTGCAAATAACCATGGAAGATATGATCTTGCTCAACGTGGCGACTACCGTTAGCTATGTGACAGAATCTACCGACCCCTCCAACTGGCTTTTGCGCAATGTTTACGCCAATGGCACCACACAAATAGGTGGAGTGCAGTCGGGGACAGGCACAGCCAGTTTTACTTTTCAGTCACCAGGGTACGTTTCGGTACATAGAAGTCTAAAGAGCAGAGTATTAATGTCCTACCAGTCCGCATTTCCTTCAGGCAGTAGCCTAGTACGTAATAATCTTTCTCTCTGAGCACGCCCAGACCTAATTCGTTACAAAGCAACGATAGCACTTCAGCGGTGACTTCCCAACCTTTCTATACTGGCAATCTGTTTACTCCTGTTGTGAGCTCAAGTGCATCGTGAGTGCATTCCCTTTGCTGTATCGCTCGGACCAGTGCTCAACAGGCTGTATATGTTGCAGTTCGACTACAGCAGCATCAAGGTGGGTTCCCTCCCCACGATGTTCTCCTCTTGCTTATCTCCTTCGTATCTTTTCATAAACAGCACATCATGTCCATCTCTATCCTCGTCCTACTCATCTTCCAACTCGAGTTCTTCGAACGTAGGAGCAATCATAGGTGGAATCATTGGCGGACTTGGATTTCTCTCCGCATTGATCTTCTTTACACTGTGGTTCAGACTACGCAAAGAATACAACCGAAAACCGGATTTCGGACAAACCGTCAAGGAAGCTAATGCCAATGGTATTGGTAATGGCAGTGGCGCAGTCCTCACTCCTATCATCGTTCCGCCTTATCATGGGCCACCGACACAGGCTGCCTCCAGTTCGATTTCGCCTACGTCCGCCACAGATATGAGTTCACCGATTTCTCGACAACAAGGAACTATCAAAAGGAGACTTCCAGATGCTCCTATACCGGGTGTAGCGCATACGCCAATGGATCCGACACTCAGCCCTGGGAGTCACAGTCAATTGACGTTCCCTTCTTCACATTCGCAACACACGCAGGGTGACTCTGGTGATGGAGTTGTACGGGAGCTTTCCGACTTGAGAAGGGAGGTACAATGGTTGAGGCAAGACATCCATGGACCACCTCCGAGCTACTAATCGATGTCAGTCGATTTTCATTAATATCTACCTTCATTAAATACTTTGCATTTTCTTCTTCTTTCTGGCTTCGAACGACAGTCGGCGATCGGGTCGTGTCTACTCACTCTCGTTGATTTTTTATAAACGTTATCTATTCTTTCACATGGATAATCTGGGTCAGCCAGTGACTCATGTATATAGTTTTCGGTACATATGTAACCGACTGCGATTCACATTCTAATTACGTTTATCGAATGCAACACTTTGGAATAATCTTTTCAACTGTGAGCGTTGTCTGAACCCCTGCTGGTAGACTCAGGATGAGAAACGGCTTCGACATGATATCATTCGCCCGCGCTGTGGAACTATGCCAGACAGCAATAGTACAGCTCTTGCGAAAGCCGGAGACCAGATCGACAATCACCCCCGCTTCTTCAATACTTACTTGCTTTAACCAGAGAAACAAGAAAATATCTTATGCAGGCAAATCACGTACAGATGAAAAAGGGAGTGCGACCAGGTTTCTCTCTCTCTTTTTTTGTACTTGATCCTACATGCTCCTCATAAGCCAGATTTTCTTATTCGATGGGCATTGTTCATGATGCAAGATGACTTTCTCCTCGGCATGACACTGAAACAGAGCGAGCACCTCCCAAGATAGACTGGTGCGCAAGCGAAGAACAGTCGAGTAAGATTACTTCAGTTCTGCAAGCACTTGATTCAGATGGGAATTGAAAGAGGGGGATGTCCATAAAGATTCCACCTTTTCTCATACGAATAACATGAGCCCCCCCCCTAACCGGTCTTGATGCCATCCGAGGTACGCGAGAGTTGCAGAAGGTGGATAACTGAACCGAAAAGAATGCTAGAGCTACACGAACAAGGGGACTTTGCGAGTGCTCAGGAACCAGTGCCAAGGTCAAGGTCCTTCTTCTACTTGCACTGTGAGACTTGTGCCTTGGAACTTGGAACTTGGAAAGAATGTGTGTTAGTTTTACACGGTTGATCTATTGAGAGTTTCTATTGCCGGAGATGATACAACACCAGCGTCACATTTGTTGGACCAGATTTAGCCACTCGTCATCGATCTACAATGAGAAAACTGCAACCGAGGGCGACCAACGCTGACGAGTGCAACCTCGGGAAAAGAAGTGAGCAACCAAATTCTTCACTCTGACAATCAAAGTTGATTTTACGACACATAAGGTTGTAATGTCAGCTCGAGACAGAGTATAGTAACCAATACGCGGTGCTGTAGAGAACCAGGGTGAGAAACGGATGATTATTCCGAGGCAACGCACGCGCAGCAACCTAAGCAGTAGCAGATATTGGGTATAGAGGGCTCTTTCTTGCTAACCGCCACCTTGGATTACCTTCCTTTGGACTGCCTTGCTCGTGAGAGTTGTTCACGAAGTTCAGGCTTCAGCGATTCCTCCAAATAAACTGTTACTGATTTACAAAGTCGAAGTGAGAGGTTCCAGTCCTTCGGATTCCGTTCTATGCTCGGGATGACGGTATTTTTCCACAATTTTGTTCATCAAAGGCTTTCTCTGGGGAATGGGAGTAGGAAATTGTACGCAATGAACAAGGACAACTTTGAGTCGCCCGAGGTTGACCATTATCATTTCATGCTCTTGCCGTAGCTTGCCGTATCGGCTCGGCATATTTGATGGACCAAACAAGGTTGCACGTCGAACTTGTGCCAAACAACTCGTTGCTCTCGGTCTCCTTTGTCCTCTTTCTCTCTCCTCAAAGCCATGATTGCTCGTCTTCCTTTCGCTCTTGCAGCAGCTTCGGCTCTTTTTTACGTTGCTTCTGCGCAACTGGAAGTCCTCAGTCCCGGCGGTGATAACCTGTGGTGGGGTGAGTCTTTGGCCTTTTTTCACCTCCTTCCTCTCATAATTCTCTTTTCATAGTTTCCGATAACGAGAATTTGCTTGTCTGGAATTGTAACGAGTCTCAGGAGCAAACCTTTACTGTCCTGTGTGTATATACTTTCTTATTTCTGGATGTTTAGCTCAAATTCACAATGTTTTGAACAGAGTTGCTAATCCCAACATGGCTTCCCCTCTTGCGATGTGAGCTTCACTCCTCAAAATTACCTCTTCTCAGACTCTGACTCAGTATTGCGATCAGTATTGCAGAGCAGCCGAACTACGTATGTTCGTTGCTGGTTACGAAAGACCAGATGGGGGGTCTTCCCGTTGGTACCGGTTACACGGTTCAGTTGGCTAACCCGCTCAACAGCACCGACGTACGTATAGCTTGTACACTCATATATTCATCTCCAATGATTTCTTGGTAGCTTTTCGCCCAATCCTCTGCTTTCGAAATTAAAGCCGCTGGCAGCGCATATCCCAGTACCACTGTATCCCCGGAAAGTGCCACGTTCACTCCCTCTAGCTCTGGATCCAGCAGCTCTGCCACTGCTTCTTCCACTAGCGAAGCATCATCTTCAAATGATGCTTTTCCGCTCAAAGCCTCTCTGAGTGCTTTTGTCGTCAGCGCAATTACGGGCGTGTTTATGCTCTAAAGACCTTTTTTCACCTTGCCTCTTTCCTTGGATAGCATCATATCTCTATGTGTCTTTTCATGAAATATTGTCGTTATCTTTTCTTGATTGTCTAGCCTCTGTCACTCCCTCCTAATAACATTCGTTTGACCCGCAATCTGGTGAGATGACAACCGTTATCGTTTTTATTAAGGATCGTTCTTTCCCATTCGCGCGGTAATCTGATTGGACATCGATGGGTGTGAGAGTTTTCAGTTCATGATATGTTACAGGAAAACATTACCCGAACCAACCTTGCGAATTGCGTCTGCCCAAGCCTTCAAATACGGGACTACACACCTTCATACCCCCACCCCTCCCATTCCATGACCTCAGACTTGATGGATATCGTTCGCTCTGCCCTTCATCACATTAACTGAATGTTGGTTTATCTTCTTCGTTATTATGTAGACGAGCATTACTGACCACGCTCCAGGGATCTTACAACATCCGTTTCCATCATATCATTCAGTATGACGCCGAGTTCCTAATCTCACATTGCTTGTAACCTTTGACGGTTGTCGGCTTTCCAGCATTGCTTTACTATGATTACTTCTTGACACTGGGGGAAGAGGTCAACCTGTTCTGGTCGTATCGTTCCCTGACATGGGTCACAATCATGTTCTACGTGACTCGCTATTTCAGCATTTTGGGGTCTATTCCGGTCATGTTTGGACATTTTTGGTTGGGTCATGTCGCAGTGAGTGGATATATCTGATCATGTCAATGACTATGTTTCCCTGACCAGCTAGTAAAGATGTGAGTGTCATCGAATCTCCCAAATTCAAGCCTCAAGTTGCGCAGATGCCTGAGCCTCCAAACCTACCATCAATATTATGCTCTGATTCTTCAGGTGTTTATCGGTGGTGCGTCGACCACTCATAGGGATGTTTCCTTGCAATTTGAAGGCTCTGGATAGTTCTGCTATTGCTGCGCACATACGCTCTTTATGAGCGCAACTTCAAAGTGCTGGTCCTACTTGTCGTTGTTGGGCTGGCTTTGTTGATATTCGGCATTGTATGTCTCCCTTAATATATTACTCCCCAATCTTACCTCAATCATATATGCATATAAGGCTCTCCTTGTCTGGGGAAGAAACGAGATCCAACTGCAAGAGACGGTTGTTGTCTCAAACGAACTTGGCTGTCAGTTGTGGCTCAATCAACAAAAGTTTGCTCATACTTTCTTGGCATGTGTTTGTAATATCTGACACCTATTGATTTACAGTGCATCGTGTAGGAAAGGGTTCCAAAAAATGACTAGAATAATTGACATGATCCATTTAGGTCTCGCCTTGGTCTGGGGAGGAATGCTTCTGTTTGACTTTCTGGTCTTCTCATTAACATTGTACAAAGCTTTGACTCTTCAACGGGATGGCAGAGTGACACTTCTTTCTGTTCTGATGCGCGACGGTATGGTTTTTTCATACACCTCTTTTCTCCAATTGTACTCAATTTGATACACAGGTACTGTATACTTTGGGTTAGTAACACGCTGCTGCTAATCGTTGATTCTTTCTCACACACACACAATATCTAGTGTAATGGCCATCTCTATCATTGCAAACATACTGACGTTTATGGTGAGCCCTGTACTTCTTAGCACTTTCCTCACGAGCTGGACGATCTTTCAGTTGGGCATCGTGCGTTTGCGTCCTTACTAGGACAAGATGATCGCTAATATCAGGGTAACGATAGCCTGAAACGCGGGGAATGGCCACTACTTTCACAAATTCGTGAGTACTTACTACATAATTTAAACTTCACGAGTACTCGGGCTTGACGGACATCATACATGCAGAATTTCTTCGATCATGATATCCCGTTTGATGTTCAATCTGAGGGATCCCGGGCTATCCCGCATCTTGCAGCATCCAACGACGCCCTTTCTGCATTCGCCTGCACCACCGCATGCCGCAGTCGCGACTCTTGACTCCCTTCAAGAGGAAGCCATCGTTTAGCCAAACTTGAAACGTCCTCAATGAAAATTTGGACTCCGTCGTGGAAAATTCTTTCTCCGGGATTCCGGATGAAACTCTTGAATAGAGTAATTTCCAATTGCTGAGATACGACCAGGCCTCTCCAGACTGGCGTATAGATCGTTAACATTGGAGTGCTGGACTTGTATTTGTTATGATACAGGAATGTTTGTCCGTATACAGCGTTAAACTGTGGCATGCCAGAAATCAGTTGACTCAAATATTCGGGAACTCTCCATAGACTCATGATACGCACAGCTTTTCGCCATTGAGTGGCTCAAGCATGGACCTATATCAGAAGTTTGAACGGACAAATACGGTGCCATTGACCTGGTTCATTGTATACTTATCCATCTTTGCCTCCACTCACTATATGATTGTCTTTTGTTTTCTAGAAAAGATATCTTTGTTCTCAAGCTCAGATTGAGTATAGCTCGAGATGAGTTGCAATTGATTGTCAAAGAGCTCTTTGTTCAGACATGCACACGTCTATACCCTTTGTCCTGTCATGATTGAGATTAACCACGTTTATGATGATCTTTGCTAAATAAACCGCGTTCAGTCTACCAATCCGGTCTCTACGTTCTCTCACACCGTTTAAAACAACGCGGATTCAAAATACAGCCCTCTTGACAACTTCTTCATCATGTCCTCGAATAACCCCACCATTCAAAATTCCCCTGACGAACTTCTTCGCGCCATATTTGCTACTCTGACGCCTGGAGAGTTGACAGACTGTGCATTGGTATGCAAAGTATGGTCCTTACCTGCTCGAGGTCGTTTATACGAACACATAGACGTGCGCAAGGCACCTAACAAGATGACCCATGCCATCCGCAGTGCCATGCTCTGCCAGACATTGGACGCAGCTCCCGCGCTCAGATCGATCGTGCGCTCTCTCTGTGTTATATCCTACTTCCCTTCCACTATCCTCCCTGAAGTTCGAGCGGTCTTCCTCCACTACGCTGCTATTCCAAGCATTACCTCATTTACAAATATAATCCCTCACTTACGAAAAATAGAGCAACTTTCCTTCCATACAAATATATCGCTCTCGCCATCGGAGCATCTCCACGTATTACAAGCCCTTGGGAGCCTTCCCTTACTGAGGCACCTGCGGTATTTTGCGGCGTTCTCCGGTTCAGTGCGTAAACCATCCCAGCTTCTTCAAATCCTAAACGGCCTTCCCCCTCAACGAGGGAGTCGACCGCAGTTGCTGACTTTGGATGTGAGGAATATAACGGAGTTGGGAGGCTTCCGTGCGAGCCTTGAGGATCTGGAGTGGGCGTTTCATCCCCGGTCACCACTCGATTTCACTCATCTCAGAGCGCTGAGTGTCAGTACCTATCGAGCAGCAAGATACATCATGCGCGAAGTCAGTAGGACCCTTGAGAGTCTGACATTTACCTCGGCGTCGCGAATTTTGGGCGGTGTGTTTCAAGGCTTTGTTTTTTTTTAAAAAGACAGCCTGGAGTTTTAACGATGAATTTTGCAGACACAGAAAGCCAGCCGCCGATAACCCTACCTGCTCTCAAACATCTTTGCATCCCTTCGGAGACAATTAACATTTCGCTCATTGCCAATATCCACTGTCCGCGTTTGGAATGCATCACGCTCATATGGCAGACTGTGACGGACTTGGATCCGGAATTCATGAGCGAGTTGGAATCACCTCTGTTTCTTATTGATCGATATATCACCAATAGATCAAATTACCCAAATTTGAAGGAGATACTGGTGCTGGTGAGCTCACATGCTAATGGACTAGGACATCCAGATATCGCTCGATTACACAAGATGCTTCCTCGATGTACCGGGCGTGCCATGAGTTTTGGGTTCGGGGAGTTTTTGGTTAGTCATAATTTCTGCAAGGCCGTTTATGATGACTGATAAAATTGAATGCAGGAGCGGGATCTCGAGTACGAGCTGAGTCTTTCATAGAGTGTTCATATGTTGTTCTTCACCGAGGATCTAGAATCTATTGAGACGATTAAAAGTCAGCGTGGCTGTCGTTGTAGGAGTACTATTAAGTCATTATTCTCGACTACAGATCAAGAGGAAAATTCTGAAGCTGGCGACAGGATGAACGCGTTAAGCTATTTAAAATTAGACGCCAAAGCGCAGCTACTGCCTTACGTAATTTAAACACAGACGATTGTTCTTTATGCTTTGTACGGCTGACTGATTTCACACTTCTGTTCTATGGCTCTGTGGTATCCCAATCTCTAAACTATGAAGCTTACTGGGGTTAAAAGAAGCTCTAACGATGAAGAACTACGGTCCTCAAGTTGGCCCTGGTCGTAAACCTATCTGCGATAGAGTTGAATATGCGCACACGCTACCATAGTATTACTTGGGTTCTCGATCTACTCCAAACTCAAGTAAATGCGGAAGCAATATTTCTCTAGCTTTTTAACTATCAAAGGTTGTCCTTCGGAGCGAAGCAAATATATTAACTCAGAAGCAAGAAGTACGGTTCGACTCGAACTAAGAGTTTTCATTAAAATTTCGGTGGTGAGTTAGTCCACTGAAAGCCGTCATTCTCTTTCTCGTACTACTCATGTTTATGTGGCTTCCAGAATCGTAGCGCAACTTCCGTGAATACCAAATTGTCATTATGACCCTAGCGCGAAAGCGAATTCAGGGTGTCAAACGAATTATCCTTATCTTTCGAGTTGAGAATTGGGTCTGGCCATGACGGAATGAGCGAACGCTCGTGTTTTGCCTCCGGTGAGCCTTTTTTTTAATTATATCGCCATAACACCGCGCATACGAGTATACGAGCAGAATTCAGAGTGTGTCAATCTCCATTTTGTCGAAATAGGAAGGATGGAGGACCAGCATATCATGCGGAACATTTGTGATACCGTGTGGATTTTCTCGCGGATCGTCTTTCATGAAAACTATGTTCTTTCCCCTTGGGAAGATTCTCGCGCTTTAGTTGTCCCCCTTTAACTCAATTTCGGCTTTTGGAAAGGAGCGGGTATAGGTAATTCATGTTGATCTTTAAGCTTCAAGTTCCATGCTTGGCCGCGCACACTGAGACGCTTTGCACTCCGCAC
Organism: Lentinula detonsa; assembly: GCA_027921405.1. Lineage (NCBI taxonomy): Eukaryota > Fungi > Basidiomycota > Agaricomycetes > Agaricales > Omphalotaceae > Lentinula > Lentinula detonsa. The sequence continues at coordinate 2,414,128 of JANVFU010000003.1, read as the reverse complement.
ATTCTTTTTGCGCGTTGGCTGACTGGTGGAAATCAGTCGGAAGTTTCGAAACACTGGACCTTGCCTCGGCGTTCGAGCATATCTGGAGGCATGGCTACCAATGGGGATATATCTCTGCTCTAGAAATACAAACTAGTCGAAATTATCCTAGGAAGAACTAGTCTCCGCTGATAGAATCGGCGGACCAGGTTCTGTGCCCTATCTTCTTCAAAATCTAATCGCTTTGTCGCATATGCACGCTCACCATCTCAAGTATTCAAACAGGATTTGTCTTGAACTAATTCGGTGAGGTCTCTTGACTCGTATTTTCCTAGTGCATAAGTTGACTGCGATTGCCTAGTTCATTCCAATCTTTAGCCTGACTTTCGTTAACAAGTTGATGTTTGAAAGCGTTAGTGCCGCTTGTGGTCCAGGAACCAAGCGTGGAATGCACTTTGTCGGCTCCCAAGTAATACACTTGTCACTGAGGCAGGTGCTGCGTACAGATCCACATCATTCGTTAGTCGCACTCAACCGAGTTTTCCGTCAACGCATGTGTGTGTGTTGAGCCATATTCTTGCTATACGTGAGCTGAGGACCCTGAATTGATAGTCCTCGGACCAGAGCCTTAAGAATGCGTAAGGATATACTGTAATCATTTACATTGCCTTATTTAACTCTCGTTCTAACTGTTCATGGTCAGCGAAAAGCTCAAACCTTCAAGGCTAATCCCACACTATGTATGTCGCTCCAACTAGTGCCCGGCTGAATAATCTGCGCGCGGTTGCTGTGGTTCCATAAAGGTAAACTGTTGATAACAAATTACGACGGAGGGGAATGAGAGTCATTCATGAGGCGTCTTTGTCATGACAAGACACGGAAGCTGGATCGCCTTCGATGGAGTGTGTGTGTGTGCAAATTATGTTCCTGTGACAACAAACGACAGGTGGAGCTCTTACCACTGCCAATACTTACTTCAATGAGCTTCAATGCTGGTCAATGTTGCAGTCACTGTCGATCGAGCTTAGCTTCTTCTGGAGCTTTAACAACGTCCCTTTGGTTCTTGACTGGTGCCTGTACACGCCTACAAAGTTCAATGGGTAAGCGTCTCTAATTACAATATTTTGTAACCTCGTATGGGTGCATTTATGCTAATATATATGGTCAGATCAGTACTAGTGCCACTTGTACATTGTACAATTTCATCAATTAACTGATGTTTCCCGGCCTTCCAGGCTTGTCAATTTGGAATTGATCTGCTAAACTTTCAATTACCGATCAAGTCCACAAATGGCTCCCTTCTATTTCCTCTTCGCGTACAGGTCCAAATCCATAAGTTCTAGCTCATTCGGACCTTTATCTTCATAAACATCTCCCTCCATCCGCCAGAATCGCCCATCTATCTTTTATCTCCTCGGTCACTTCCAAACCCTTAAGTACTCACTCAAATCTACTCAGGACAGCCTTTTTCTATCCGATATTTATACTCTCATGTTCTTCTCCTCATCGTCCTCAGCCTTTGAGCGGGCATGGTGAGCCGCTCTGATTCTCAGTCGTGCATTGTAACTAATCTCATTTCCTCAAAGTGCTTTCAAGCACGAACAACGGCAAGCAAGCCTGAACGCCGCCTCAAAACTATTTTCATCATCGCTCACCTCTTCCGAGGAGAAACTTCATCAGTTACCGATATCTAAACTCGTCTCTGGTTGCAAATCCGGTGATATATCACCTTTTGACATTATCAGCGCGTATGGCAAGAAGACACTCGAGGCTCAGCGATGTACAAACTGCGTCGCAGAACTCATGCTAGATGATGCCACCCGTTCCGTTTCCTCTGTCTCTTGGGGTCCCGCTGCAGACTCGGATTCATATTCTAGCGATTTGGTAGTCCGGAGCAAACCACTCTTGGGTGTTCCAGTCAGCGTCAAAGGTGCGATGAACACGCTTCAAATTCACATTTGGATGATGCCGATGAGAGGTTGAATTTAGATTGTATCGATATCGCCGGTCACGACACGACAGTAGGTCTTGCTCGGCGAGTAGGCCAACCTGTTGAACGTTCTTCAGCCATCATCCGGCTGCTCGAAGATGCCGGGGCGATAGTCATTGCTAAAACCACTGTTCCCACTGCTTTGTTCTCTGTCGACACCGACTCGAAACTCTTTGGTACTACTTCGAACCCATACAGCCCTGATCACGGTGTAGGCGCATCTACTGGCGGTGGCGCTGCTATGGTCGCGTGTGGAGGGTCCAAGGTTGAGATTGGCTCAGATGTCGCTGGCAGCGTCCGTTTCCCGGCCCATTTTTGCGGAGTTTGGAGCCTCAAAGGTAGTGTGGGGCGATGGCCTGTGACCGGGAACCAGTCCTCTATGATGGGCGTTGAGTCTGTTCCGACGTTGACCGGTCCCCTTACCAGAAGTTTAGAGGACCTGGAGCAAATATACAAACGGGTGATTGATATGCGGCCTTGGGAGTACGACTATACGGTATGATATTCTCCCACCCTCCTATTGCGTCTTTCACTAACCCTTTGCCGACATGAATTTTAGTGCGTACCAATACCTTGGCGTCCTGTTAATCTACAGGAAGAGGGTCGGCGATTGAAATGGGGAGTTGTTTGGACAGATGGTTCGTAGCGTTTTCGCTGTGTTGATCATATATTCAAATGTTATCATTCGGATTAGGCGTCATTCCACCTTCACCTGCCTGCAAGAGAGCACTTAGTTCAGTTGCTGATTCTTTGAGGGAACAAGGTCACGAGGTTGTGGATTTGTGAGTTGTCTTTCCCTTGAATTCAGCCACTGGAATTGATGCTGATACATCCGCATATAGTGTTCCTCCGAATATTTCAGAATTTCTAGAAGTCGGATATCAACTTGCTTTTGGCGACTCAGGTAAGCATGATATGAAGGCATCCTTAGGCTATACGTCTTACGCCCCTCAATAGGTCAACAGATACGAAGCAACCTGGTACCCAAAGAAACCGTCAACCCTGCCTTGGCGTCCTTCCTCGACCTGATCAGTTTGCCCCGTCTCTTTAAGAAGCTGCTCGCCAAGTTCTGCTTCTCCAAGGACCCAATCTACGCGAATTTACTCAACGTCATGCATGCTAAAACTATTCCGGAAGAGCGGGCCTTGATTGTGAAGAGGGACCAATTTAGGGAAGCATGGCATGAGCAATGGGCCAAGGAAGGTCTCGATTTTGTGCTGACTATCCCTGCGCCTTTCCCTGCTGTCAAACACGGTGAAGGTCTTAAGGCATCTTTGATGACAGCCTCCTATTCATTCCTCTTCAACCTGGTGCGTCTTTTCTGATGCATCCCTAATTTCTTGAGGTTGAATCGTTTAAATCTTTCTTCTTCTCCTCTTGCCATTCCTTTTAGCTTGATTACACTGCCGGAAGTGTTCCCGTTACCAAGGTGGATAAAAATCTGGATGCGTTACCTGTCAATTTCTTCACCTCGCCCGAGTACGATGCTATGAATGTCATATGCAAGACGTCCTACACGGTCTACGACGCCGAGTCGATGCATGGGCTTCCTGTAGGCGTTCAGATCGTCGGGCGAAGATTAGAAGAGGAGAAGGTACTGGAAGGAATGAAAGTTATCCAGTCGGCCCTGATTCAGAAGGGTATTGCTTTCGAAGGCAAGTAACAGTACGGTTCCTAGTGCTTCTTCAATTTCTGGCTCCCAAGTTTAGTTCCTTAATTTAAAGTTACCTATGCATTTACCATACCTGTCTTCCCCTACTGTCGTCGTTACTGCCGCTCGTCGCTCGTTGAAACCTGCATTTATCTCTCTCGCTTTCAGTGCCCATGGTCATTCTTTTTTTTTTTCCCTCCTGTCTGTGTACTGTGTACAATCTCCCGTTAATAGGACTGTTTTCTTTGCTGTCCGGTTCCTCCAATACGTATGTTATTACCAGCGACTGAGCTGCGCGCTTCTTGTACATAGTGTGTATCTTTGTAATTGTAGTCTTACATCTACTGATAATGGGTGTATACCATCGCTAACGCTGAAAGTGGACACTTGGGATTATTTGACTGAAGTGCGGAAGACGTATATTCCTGAATGTTACTGTTACTTGCATAAACTATTGTATCAACGATCCAGGACGTTCGATCGCTAATAGCGTAAGGGTTTGAATATTTTCTCTCTATACAATGACTAGTCTAATAGGGGAGAAAGGATACCGAGAAGACAAGAAGTCGAGGACTCATGCTTACTATGTGTGTGCAACACCCGCATGAATTGGGGAAAAAGTAGTACCTCAATTTATTCATCAAGGGCAGGTTCAAACCGACTCTCGGGAAAGATCAATAATGGAGCAGATCTTCTCTTTCATAGCGCACCACAACCACCGATCCAGACAGGAACGAGAGGTCTTTCATCTGTAGCTTTCCCACTAGCGCCCAGTTCGTTTAAATTTTCTAGGACCTGTTCACCTTCTCGATCGCCTACTCTAATTTTTCCGAAGACAACATATTTTCCTGCAGGATGGATGATATAGTGAGGAACCAACGGATCTTTGCCTTGTCAAAAACTACGATTGGAGTCAACGTACGTACCTTTCAATCTCGAATGTACTCCAACATCTGAGGATAATACGATGAAGAATTGAGATGTATTATTTGGGCTTTTCCCTCCTGAATTAGCCATGGCCAGACTTCCTCTCTGCGGAAGTACCTGTAGCCCGGCCTTCTCACTGGGAAACTTTGGCCCATATATCGACTAGAGGGAATACCGTAAGACAACAGGACGGCATGACATCATGACACCGAGGTATGTTCAATTGAAATTGAAGAGGGAAAGTCATGTCCAAAACATAAATATATGGTATTTGCGAGATATGAGAGGTCGAAAGACAAAAGGCTTACCTCTCCTCCGCTACCATCGCTACGAGTGACGTCGCCTCCTTGTGCGACAAACCCTTTAACGACTCGATGTATCGGACATCCGAGGTAATGTAGTTTCTTGTTAGGCGCGCTTTTACAGAGCCCTCTGTCACCGGTACATAACGAGAGAAAGTTTTGACGAGTCTTATTGAGCCCGGGAGAAGGATCTAGGTCAAAAATTATCCGCCCTAGAAGTAAAGGAGTGGGTGGGTCAAAGCGGAGGGAGGCATGATCTGAAGATTTCTAATCCCAAGGAATACAGACAGTCGAGAGATTAGTTGGTACAAATAGGATCCTAGTCTATGCATGGACTACTCAAACCTTACATTGAGCTCTTGTAGAATCTCCCGTTGCTCATCTGATAAAAGCTCGGGAAGTGCTGGAAGGTTGAAGACAGTCCCATGTGTGGAGATCAAAGAGCGTGCCAAGTTGTACTCTTCTAACTCTTTTTCATGTTTAATAATGTCTCCAGCGTAGACGTCCAGATACGCTGCCATTTGAAGGAGGTAGGCGCACGAATGATGAGAACGAAGATATGAAGAACGGTCACGATTGGGTCACGAGAAGTCGGCGCGTGACACGTGGCGGCGGAAACGCGTTCATCATGAGTGGCCATACTTATATGTATAAGATTAATCACTTCGAAAACTACAGGACTACTAGTATCTCACTCTAGCTGTGCCTGCTCTACATCATGGCTTGATTTTCTTTTTTCTAACTCGAAGATCGAACAGTCACCGTAATCTCCGGCAACTTTTTGGTTATGCACTTTAGTTTTTCCGGGCCTTCGAACTATTCATTGCTCGGCTCATTGCTAGAGGCTACACGATATAATGAGACCCAAGATTAGCGTTTTCTTTTTCCAACCTATCCACTTTTCCCCCACCCAGTATCAGATGTGCGGAGCCAAGAGCACAAAGATTCAAGATCAAGATTCAAAGCCCATGATTACCCAATGTCTACTGGAGGTACTTCTATCATCCATCGATATTCATCGATATCAACAAGGAACAAGAGAATACGTTGGTGCCATGATACGTCTCCAGGTGCTATTTGTCTAGGCGAACTCAGTGACCGTTCTATCTCCGACCATGAACCTTGTATCAAGTCGTATTCCAGTAATTGTATGAGGTAGTAGATACCCGTTAGAACAGGAGTTCGCCGCTGCGGTCTTGTGTAGACAAAGAGTGGAGATCAGCGGAAATACACAATTGTTATAGGCGACGGAATTTACGAAGGTCGTGGGTGAAAGGTATAAGAATCAATGTGAATCAAAGCTAGCAGCCCACTATACTGTACTCTAATTGTTACTAAAGAGTCAGAACGATGATGAGAGGGTCGGCCTCGGCCTTGCACAGGTGTTATGATGACGGGACGGCGCGGGACGACCTGGGCACGTACCAAAAGGGGAAGACGTCACAGCCACTAGCTCAGAGTCTTTACTCAGAATTGTATCATGATTCTGCTTTCGAACACCCATCTCTCTCGTTAGTCATTCGTTTACTTCTCTTTTGTGCGTTGAAGACTCATATTGATCTTCGTAGTCAATCGCTCCTCTTCTGGCTTCTGAGTCACGGTGACATTGCCGCCAGTTTTCTTTCATTACCGGATTCCAGACTAGCCAACGGGGGTTATATGGAACGAAATCTTCGACAGTTGAAATTAGATTTTGACAAGGAAGCAGATAAATCTCTGCCACCTAAAGAAGACGAAGGCGGAGCGCTGGAATGGGACTGGGAAATTGAGCATGCTGATAGGAAAGCCGAGGCCAAAGCTGATGCTGCACTTCATGGCGCTTTGCCCTTCGAAGTCGACAGAAAGGTATTGAGGGATGTCGTCAGAGAGAAAATGGGAGCTGAGGTTGTCAGAATTAAATTCTTAAGTGCTGGTGAGTATTCTTCACATTCTTCGAACGCAAAATCATGTCGAACCACACGTATCTCTACAGGGACATTTCATAAGGTTTTTGGCTATCTCATTGTGCTACTGTGAACCCCGTCTGATTCCTTTCAGGCCTACTTAGTGACTTTGGCAGATCGACAGCAAGTTGTTGCGCGAGTCGCTCGTAGGTTCATGCCTCGGCTTAAGACTGAATCGGAAGTGGCGACAATGCAGTATCTACGGGAACACACCGCCATACCTGTTCCGCTGGTGTACCATTATGACTCCAACCCATATAATCGTCTCGGCGGAGAATTCATTATCATGTCCAAGGCGTGTAGAATCAAAATAGATTCCATGAAATCGATACTCACTTCATCGATAGGCTCGCGGAATCCCCTTGTCCAAGGTTTATCATTCCTTATCGTACAACGACTTGGTCAAGCTTTTGACGAACCTAGCCGAACTGGTTATACCTCTATTTTCTCATCGCTTCCCCGAGCTCGGTTCTTTGTACTTTGGGCCCAATCCTCGCGCCAATGCTGACGCATCTGCGCCTACGCCAAAGGCTGTTCAGATGCACTACTCTGCTTTCCCATTCTCGCCTACGCTGCCTATGTCTCCTCTTCCAAGCGCAAAATCTTCTCGACATAATTCCAGCCTTGCTGTTCCGAAGGTAGTTTCTCGGCAGGAATATCATGTTGGACCTATCATCTCCTGGCCGTTCTTCGGTTCAAATCGCGGCGACCTGGTTCATCCAAACGAAATCAATCGTGGCCCCTGGTCATCTACACAAAGCTATCTCGAGTCGTGCGTCGAACGGGAAGTGACAGGAGTCATCCGCGAGAACGAAGGTAAAGCCGCGCCGCATAAATTACATCTGGACCCAGACGAAATTCTCTCTTCGCGGCGTCACCACGTCAAAGCGGTGCCTGGAGATGAAAGTGATGATAGTGACGAATGGGATTTGGAGGAGAGTGAAGAAGAATGGGAAGGTCCTGGAGATGTGATGTACAGAGATTACCGGAGGATGCAGCGGACGACATTCTTAATTTCGCACACTAAAGAGAGGGAAGCGTGTGTGAGGAAAGAAATGTCACGGTGGTTGACTTTAATGGAACGATTAATGAAGCATGAGCGGGTTCGGGAAGTCATTCAGTCGCAGGCGTCGCTTCCGGAAGAGTTTGGATTAGACTGTCATGATCTCAGTTTGGAAAATGTATTCGTCGACGAGGTAGAACATCACCAGATTGTGAGTCCTTCGTCAATGACAAGTTCTACGTCCTCATGCAAGACACTTATTTTCTCTCAGACTTGCATCATCGACTGGGAGTCTACTACCACTCGTCCGCTTTGGGCCTGTGCTCACCTCCCAGCATTCCTGCAATTTAGTCCGTTCACAGGTAAAATCTTCAGGGATATAGTGGCCAAGATGGCATCCGCGTCCGTGTCTTCCTCGTCCACCCCAACCTCCCGGCAAGGCTTCCACTCGCAACGTTCTCAGCACCAGACCTCCCAAGATAAGGCTTACCTTGCACGCGAGTGGCTACAATACGAGTCTTCAGGCATGCGTTTACGTATGGCACACCGCTTCATTGAATGGGACGGCTGGGAGGAAGGTCTGGCAGAGAGCATGCTTGGAGACGAAGAAAATGAAGAGGGTTGGCTTGCAGACGTGAATTACTATGACAGTAACCTGACCAGCCCGCCGATGACCGGGAGTGAGACCGTCACTGGAAACGGCATTCAAGCTGAGGAACACCAAGCGCTTGGGTTAGTTGCGGAAGTTGCCGGCTTCACAGAAGGTCCTTCCGGGTCTGGTGCGGGGCCCGGCGGTGGTGGCAATGGTGACAAGGGTGGTGGAGAAAGCATACTCGGATCGCCTCTCACCCGACGTAAACCAACCTCAAAACTGAAGAAACTACCGTTCGCAGCAGAGCTAGAAAAGGAGCAGATGCTTGACACAACAGGCGATATATGCGGTGGCCGTGGCGGAGAGCTTGGAAGGAGATTAGAGGCATGGCTGTCCGTGAACGGACATGAGTCGAACACATCTGCTCCTATCGATGGTCCGAGAAGGAGGTGGCATAATGATGATGTCGACGGTGTGGAATCTGGGGATGCTGAATGATTGCAACAATTGCGAGTAACTCTCTTCTACGGATTCACTCTTCTTGAATACCCTGGGGGTCATGCTGGCGCATCAATCTATTCATGAAATATATCATCAATGCTGTAAACGGTCTGTTCATTTCATTCTGCTGTTGCTCATCGGTACCTACTAAGGCGTCTGGTCTTTTCTCGGAGGGACTGAGGAGATTTTTTTACTCTTTACAATAAGCTCATCATCCTGTAATATAACTATAACTCTGTAGATAGCTGCATCTCTAAATTAATTCAATTGACAATGCTCGTCCGAGTCGTCCCAGATGATCTTATCTTATCTTATCTGCTAGAGCTTATCAGTACAATTGCCGCTGTCAAGAGTGTTGTCGGGCGAGAAAATTCAACATCGCTGCTACAGGATCCCTTCATACACAATGTCAATTTGCCCTGGCCCCTGGACCTGACCTTCAGATCATCTATACCTTGAATTTTTCTACTCTGAACCACTGTATCGATGCCTCGGACCAGGAAGTCTGTGACTGCGATCCTTGTCTTCTTTGTGGCTTGCTTCGTTTTCTTGGGCTTTCTTTACCCTGCCTCCGATTCATCTCTTTCAGCAAACCTCCAGCATTCAACAGACGTTGTAGCCTTTCGCTCGGATGACAGAAATTTTTCTACGAATTACAAGAGTACCAGTATTCCTAGGGGCGCACATGCTTACGGGTTCACAATTTTTGACAATTTGTACCTTCGCAATGGGACGTTGTTCGTTGTGAGCTCTGACCTGTCAAAGTTTCCTCCAAGAGAAACCATATTATCTGCTCCTCTGGAGTTGGATCTACCACCAGATGTTCTTATGCCGAAAGACGAGGTGTGTGATGACATTAGACATTTCTAGGAATTACCCTTTGAGCTAATCCCCTGTACCAGCACATGCGATTTATTGATCCGGACGAAGGCAAAGATTTGCTTGGAAGTGATTTTATCTACATCGAGGACACAACGGTGATTGTGTATGAAAACCCCACCTTCATGCGGGTATGTCCAGACTCCAAGTTAGTACAACGTTGGACTAGTCTCTCATGTAACTCCCGATACAGCATTATTATCACTGGTGGGGAGAAGTCATACTGGGTTTTTGGAGGGTATATCAATGTGCTCGCGTATCGACTCCACTTCCGTTTCCTAAACGTTTTTTGCTTCCGGTAATTAAACGTCCCGCCAAGTCCATCACTCGTATTGATACAATCCTTCACACCTCCTTGCACATGTATAGTTCGTCGACGGAGGAAAATGGCGTGACGATCCAGGAATCAATGGTCCACTTATGCGAGCGGTACAGCCTGCAATATCCATTGAGACGTCAGATCAGTGGAAAGACTTCAACGATCTCGACAGAACCATCGTGTTCAGTCGTGTTGCTATAATCAACCGTCCGGCAGCTCATAGATAGTGCGTTACTAGAGGCGTTATTAGTCCTCGTTTGATCTCACCTTCCGTTATTCTTAGTCCACTCAGTCATAAATATAACAAAATGATCACTTCAACTCTAGAGCTTCATCCCGACAACGCTTTTTGGGAACCCCTGCAGACTACCCTTCTCCAAAATTTGTTAGGATTAGAATTCTCATTCTCATCTAGTCGGGCATTATCTAATGATATCAAACCCGTCGTTACCTACATTTCACGCCAAGGGGGGCGACGATCTTTGGCAGATCAAGACCACGAAGAGCTCGTACACACATTGTCGGAGTTGCAGAAAGAAGGTCTATGTCAATTGGAGATTCCAAAGATGCAAGAGCTGTCACTGAAGGAGCAAATCGAACTAGCATCGAAAACAACGGTATGTCAATGCTATTTCATACTTCAGGCTCTGCGTTCTCTTATCGTTCTCCGTAGATTATGATTGGAGTACATGGGAATGGCCTGACGGTACGTTCATCCATTCTCAACTCCTCCGAGATGAAGGCGACATATAAATTTTCGTTTGGCAGCATCAACTTTGGATGCCGTCTACACCACGATCCACGGTCATTGAAATTTTTGTACCTGAGGGTCCGTAGATGATCCGAGAACCTAACGTTGTGCATCTCATCTTCGTACATATAGGATATCTCTTTGATTATGAATTTCTCTCTCGAAATGTTGGGCATCGGGTGAGTAATCAAGCAGGTAAGAGAAGTTGATTGCTGACATTCCGTTGTAGCATTATGCTGTGTGGAACGACACTTATATCACGACTGCTCCTGAAGTATGTGTACATTGATGCTTTGATACCCCATTGATGCAAACGGTACACTTAGAAACAAAACGCTCCACCCAATTTCCAGGGCAAGAATATCCCGGTTCATGGACCAACCGTCGCTGAAATCATCCGACATCGTCTTGCAGTATAGAACGTCAAGTCAGATAGTAATCATCACCAACATCTACACGCTATACGGAACACAAGCATGACCCGAAGCTACACCAATCTCACATGGGCACGGAACACGACCCAAAACCGAGGAATGGAGTCGGGCAATGAGCTACACTCAGTCGTCGCGACTCCCCGCGCCTTAGCGCTTAGTTTTACTTACTAGCGATTAACGAAGAGTTTAATAACAAATCTTTCCCCAGAGAGAAGGCACTGTGACGGTTTACTGTCATGTGCCGTGACCAACTAAACGCTTATTTAATGTCTTCTCTTCCTACAAAATCTCAACCAACTCGAGCAGGAATCAGGACACTCGTTCATAGCTCGGAATTGAAACTTCAAGCAGACTGAGATACATGGGGTCTCTGTTGCGATCGACAACAACGGCTTATCATTCAGATTCTGTGGTATTAGAGGTTCATGGATACTGTTAGTACCTGAAATACGATCAAGTGTTTTTTAAGCAGGTGCACAGGAGTCTGGTACAGATGGTGACTACAAAATTGACACGGGACGCGGAATATTGAATGATGCTACCAACAAATCTATTCAGAGGTTTGTTGATAAGGTTAGTACAGTGCTCGTTGCATCTCGCTCCATCTCCAACATCTTGACCCACAAACATACCGCGTTCGCTTGCATTTCCCTTCTTCACTCCTTTTCTAACCGTTGATTACTACAGGGCTTGCCATGCACGCCAAAAATAAAGCTTTTATCGCCCTTCAGCTGTTGGGCGCATTCTTCTTCTTCCTCGTCGCAATTACTGCTGCTTTCTCATCACGAGTCAAACGATATGCAACGTGGTATAGCTTTTGCGCCTCTTGGGTCATCTCCGGCATCAGCTACTCGTTAATCCTGGTCGTGGAAGCGTACGCTGGGGCGCAGGGATTTCACCACTGGCACCCGAATGTCGAAGTGGGTAGTGTAGAATGGAAAGCAGAAAAAGTGTGTATGACGCAGGCTGCATTTATTTATGCCAGTCCCGTTTTGTGAGTCGGTCACGACTGTGAACTACATGAGGATTTTGAACGACACTTGTAGGACAGGCTTTACGAGCTTGGCTATGTGTTTTCATGTACGCTTGTCTATTCTACATGTCCCGCATCTCAAACTTAAGTTGTTTCATTATGCTAGGTTCTACTTTATGTTCGCGCGGCGTTAAAGGTGCCCATGGGTCGAGTTAAAGCCATGACGACTACAGTGGTTCGATTTGCCAATATTTTTTGCGCATGTACCCAAATATTGACCTCCTTTTTTATGGTCATAGCTTGTCGTTGTTCCTTACGTGATTTGGGTCATTATGTTTGCCGTGCTATTTAAAGTCAGTATTCATCTCCCTCAGTCTGCATCTGTTCCTTTCCTCATGTTTGGCCTGAAACTAGTTGAGCCAAGCACAGCCTAACACCGTCGAACTTGGTCGTTCAGGATATTATTGTCATCTAGCCTTACCTGAACCGTATGTGTATCAATATTTTTGGATCTGGATCACTCCGTCCCCTCTTTCTGTGTTGTAGCTGATCATATGTTTAGGGTAGCTGTCTGCTCCGGCATTGCGATATTCGCATCAATCAGTGTGGCCATCGTTGAAAGTGAGTCGTGACCTCAAGTCCAGCGTAACATATCTGACTTTGTCGCACCTAGCATTGATGGCGAGAGCAGTGCATAAGTATCGGGATGTGCTCCCTCAAACAACCCATTCCATCACCTTCACCTGGCGTGTTCTGCTGTTCGGATTTGTAGACCTTTTTGCGTTAATGTGAGCTATTCTCTACTCAATAATACTCGTCAGGTCGATGATTCGCATTTTTTTCTAGTGTTGGGCTACTGCTGTTGATTCCTGCATCCCGGAATCTCGATGTTAACTTTCTCCTCTCATTGAGTCAGTCCTTGCGCCACGGTTCATTATCAGTGATCTTACCACTCTCTCGTCAGTGCCTATGCTGGGGATATTCATCTTTGGGTCACAGACTGTATGTGCCGAGCAACGTTAAAAGCAAGTCCCTAATCTTGACATCTCTGTACAGGACATTCTACATGTTTGGATGTTTTGGAAAAGGCCCTTACCTGAATCAATGGCTTCTCAGCCCATTACAACACGATATTGCTCGGATGATGCTGACAGCTTCACACTTCGCCAACCTAAATCACGCAGTAAGCGTGGCCGACGGCGTTCAACAAATCAAAGCAAGCTCGGCCCATTCAGCGTTTCTAGTGACTTATCAACGTCATTCCGGACTGCAAATCCCCGCGCATTGTCTATATCGACGTTGGATGATGCCGTGGACACAACCTATGAAGTCGATGAACGAATAAATGCATCTCACACATCCAAACTCAGCGAGAAGTATTGATCATTATTCTCTAGACTCCGTGTTCGAGCAGTGACTGGATCTGGAATCTACTGTAATTCTGGTTTGGCTATCCCGTGAGTAAGATGTAGACAATGCTATTGTAATTTGCTAATTTCATGTTTATGCTACTTTGGTGGAAAATATCAGTTGTTGCTGTCGTGTTGTTCCCAGTTTTTGTTATCGAAAGGTTGCTGCTCACTGGGTTCGACATTTCGCAGTTCTCGCTGCTGTATTTCTGCGCAAGCATTGGTCGGTTTTCGAGAGTCCTGTTATATCACTGGCCCAAGTAGAACCAACACATTATCTATGATGATACGGGTACTCAGTGTTTTTGGAATTTTGTCGTTGGGGTTCAACTTTGGCAACGTGCTGAAAATCATTGCCCTCTAGTATGGGTTACGTCTTTTTTTCTTCTTTACCATTCGTCACGGAGCAGCACTTATCATTAGTGTCGAGCTAAGTTAATTTTATCTCATACTCTCAGTCCCGGTCGTGCCCGTC